>CM056997.1:43681799-44881799 GCA_029891345.1 Dryococelus australis
TGAACAGCCTTCATTGAATTTTCGCAGTTAATTTCATTATCTTAATGATTTTTAAAAACATTTTCTACGTAAAATCAATATTAACGGAGATACATTTCAAAAATGTGTCTTTTTGAACATTTTTTTTACAGTGTTGCGCATCGAGCACAGCTCAGATCCAATGTGACTTTTTATATATTATTCCGTACGTCAAAACGAAGGTCAGTACCAAAAATTCTCTCTACGCGATTTTTCCGAAGTAATAGCCTATCAGGTTATTTGATAATCTCGGCTACAGGTCGGTTATAGTTGGAAAAGGTCGGGGAGTTTCGGCGGGGTAAGGGAGTCCTCATAAGGGCCTGTCTAAAATTGGGCTAACCCAACTTGTGTCTTAGGGCAAGGATGCGCTTATTGGTGCACGTGGCCCTTTGACGTCATAGCGCTGTCCAAGCTGTCGTTTCCCGTCCCAATCAACATGTGTCCCAAGTTGCGTCCTAAGCTGACAGAAAAATAAGATGATTTCGAATACTATGACGCGCATTCGCGAAATGTTTATGTTAATAATGTAAATAAAGGTGTGGAAGGCGGGCTTTCTCAAAACAAATATGACGAAATGGTAATAAATAATTAGGGATGTCTTCGTTCGGTCTGAACAATTTTATTTTACGGCTAAAATTTTTAAAATGTAAGTTTTAAAAGTAAAATTTGGATGTCAGTTGGCGAACTTGTTTAAAATAAAACCGTTAAGGCGATAATTAAAATTAATATTCAAATCAACCATTTCGTAAACTTAAATGAACAATAATACAGCAAATTTTAACGTCACGACGCCACAACAAATAATATCCCGAATTTAGTGCGATCTAGCGAAGGGATTCTGAAAGTTCACTTCGGACAACGCATTTGCAGACCATGTTCGGACCGCGTCAATGTGACGTCACGCGACGCCGAGTTTCGGGCACGTCCACGGGAACGGCCGAGTGAGACGCGCGCACGTGTTGCCATGTTCTCAAGCACCCACGTCGGCTGCCTCGGCAACTCCCGCGAGTCGCTGATGATGGAGTCGCCGCGGAGTACATGCGCGCGCGCGCTAGGGGGTTTAAACGTCGCCCGCGTGGGTGGAGGTGGCAACTCGTGACTCAACCTCGTCGCAAACTCCGACGCAGCGTCTTAATTTAATAACGTTACATCGACTGACGTTAAAGAGCGAGGACGTGGCAGCGCGCCGCGAAGATACTCCAGAAACTAGCTCGCTAACTACATAATGCTGGTGGCTTTAGGGAGCTAGCCTACAAACTTCTCTCTCTCCCTCCGTCTCTCTCTTAAATCTCTCGTTCCTATTTCTAATCGGCGTGACTTGAGAGGAATGGTGCACGCAAACAGTATATTTATATAACTTTTGTCATAACTTGTTTGTCAGAAGATTTTTCCGAAATGTTGACTCGGCTAGGCGTAAATAACAATTTTGGACACCTTCTTACATTGTTACAAATTCACTGTGTTCGTTATTCTCGGAGCACTGATTGAAGATAAGAAAGGAATTTTTTTTTTATTTTCTTCATAAAAGCGCTCCGAGACAACAGTAAATATCTAACAACGTAAAAAGGAGTTGAAAATTATTATTTGCGTCTTGTCGAGCCAAAAATTTCGACGAACCCTTTGGAAAACGAGTTATATCTCAAATCGGGTAAATATTCTGCTTTCATGCACCATTCCCCTTAAGAGTACATAGCCCCAAGATTTTTTTCATCTCGTCTGAGGCACAGCGATACGGGCGACAATAACACGCGCGACCAGAGCCCCATCGCCCCTACGCGCTAGGCCCTGAACCTGCGTGCAGTGCTTCCGTTGTTACGCTTATCCCGTGCAAATGTCTGTAACAGTGACATTTTATAACACGCGATGAAAGCCCATGACTTAAAATACGACTTTGCCGTTTTAATTTTATCCTAGAGAAGAAAAAAACCGGGCAGGCAAGCTCTAAACATGCGATTTGTGACCTTTTCCGCGATATATTTTTCTCTTAGAATAAAATCAATATTATTAAATCGAAACTATACGGGCCAAGATAATAATAATAATAATTTTTTTTTTTTTACAAAAAGTCATATTCTCTGGACCTTTATTTGCTGAGATACGCGTACGTAAACGCACAAACAACGGATGTACAGGAAACTTGGCCCAGACTACTAACTCCTCAAGCCGATATTACACGATACCTTCGCCGTGCACGATCGTGTGCAGGCTTCTACAAGGCCTGCAATACGAGCCCGTATACCAGCCGCTATATGAGCTGCCATGGGAGATTGATATTGCACGACAGCAGTTTGCGTATACTAGCATTTGGCACCCTCGGTGGGTGCGCTGCGTGTGGTTTTTAGTAAATGTGGACCCCATTTGTAGAATTATACTACCAGTGTGATTTGGTTAGGCCTATAACACACTAGCTAGTGCATATTTATACCGTTATACTACTGCTGGTATTTTACATCAATTGATTGATTACAAGTATAGTTTGATTCATTTTCTTGAAAATGATGCGAAGTCACTAGATATCGAGTGTGTTATTTTTAACTTGGAGAAAAAATTACATTTTGCAAGTGCCAAGTTATTGCGCACATGTAACATTTAACGGCGAAAAACTTAGAGTACGACAGAGTTTAGAACCCACGCGCCAAAATTGTTGTTTAACTCACGAGCTCCGTGACTTACATCATTGTACTACCCATACACAGGACAGTGTTGTGTTTATTAACTCCAGATAAGAGAATATACCCCTTTAATGAGATTTTTTTATTGTGTAAGTAACGTTTTAAATAATTAGAATGGTTTCAAAAAGGAATCAAAAGTTGTTATCGTTAATATTATTCGTCGTTGTCATATTTTCTCTCTATTTGAAAGAGTTACAACCTCATGGATATATATTCAAAATCGAGGCGTCCTTTTCGGTTTATACAACTCGATTCAAGTAGTAGCCACCAGGAGAGTCTTACACTCTGAAGCTGCGATGTGATTGGCCAGGTACGAGATCCGGTGTGGAACGTGCCACGAAAAAATTGGATGTGTCCAATTACCAAACCTGGTACGAAATCTGGCCGTACAAGGAGAGGAATGCCATGACGGGTGCCATACTAGCCCGTATACCGGCCGCTATGGTGGACCTTGCACAAGCTTTTACGGAATCTGGTATCGTGCAACATCGCCTGGAGTTCCTAACGAGTTTAAAACCCAGAAGCGTAGGGGGCGATAAGGGCTACACTGTCACGCGCGTCAAGTGCTCCGTCGCCGCTAAGCGCAGTGCCCTGAACTGGCGTGCAGTGTTCTCGTCGTGTTGCGTGTACCTGAAACGGGGCGTCCCATTTTCTTCAAATTTTTCGCATGCTAGCTACGTAGAGCTCGCAACATTTACTACCTACGCCCGTACTTTTCGCAAATTCTTGCGAAATGATAAGCAACTACGTGAAGTTGATGTCCTACCTCGATTGGGAAACACCAAAGCCTCGGGAAATGTGGCTGGTGAAGTTGGAGCAGCGCCGACGATGAAATGGTCATCACGCCACGTACAGAACTATACTGCCGGAGCGGTGAAGAGTCTCCAAGCACGTCGCTTAGCAGCGCTAGTTTCGCCATGACGTTTTGCTTCGTCGTCATGCGGAAGCCCCGCAGCACGGCATGTGGCGGTATTTACGTGAAAAAGAGACTATTTTCTTATATTTCCGCCCTCTGACAGGCTAAATTTAAAAATGTAACTTTTCAAACCCCTGATTGAGGAGGGGAGTTATGTTGTTGGTGCTATATAAGCCAGGGTAAGCTGCAGGCTTATTGAGAAGCAGCTCCTGGACTTCATGTTGTGATAAGAATTATCATACACTTCCGGTCATGGAATTAGAAAGGGAACATTTGGGAGAAAGTGTACATAGACGGTTTTGGCTCTCTTCCTCGTTCAAAAAGAGGTAATTCTAGTTTACTTGTCTTAGCGGATGTTTTCATTAAGCTTTTGTTAGTCTACCTTGTGAAAGACCAAAAGGCTACGACTCTTGCACGTATTCTCTCGGAGCAAAAGTTTGCCTTCTTTGGGTCCCCAGTTTATATAATTAGTGATAATGCAAAGTGTTTTACATCTTCTGAAATGTGTAGTTTGGCATTCTCATGGGGCATTCGTGTGGTACAGGTCAGTCCTTATAACCAGAGAACAACATGGTGAAACGATACAATAGGGTAATTAAAGTTGATCTGAGCGTTTTTCACCACAATGCTCATCAAGAGTGGGGTGTTTAATTAATTTTCTTGTTTTAGCTATTAATTCTAGGCATTGTTTTCTGTCAATATCACGCCATTTCGGTGGTGTTTTGGAAGTAAACTTTTATACCCCCTTATCTATTCTTAGAATATCCACTTCAATATAATTGAATATTCTCGAACTGCTGTGAAACAGTACTAGCCTGATGCTACTGACCGTTAAAAAAAGTATTATGAAAAAATGCTAAAATTGGTGACAACATTTTGGTGCAGTCACATTATTGGAATAAGGCAGTTGATATGTTTACTGCTAAATTATCAATTAAGTATAAGGAACCATATGTGATTCGAAAGTTCCTTGCCGCTGTTACTTTGTTGGTTCGCGACTATCAGGGAAGTTCTGTTATGAAAGTTCATGTAGCCAACACTCAACTCTTTCTTGAAGGTGACACTGCTTGATGCCTGTGGCATATTTTTCATCTGTATGTTTTATTGTACTTGAATTTGCGTACCTGATGGGTTATATGTAATTTTTATCTGCGCGTTGTTCTGCATGGCTTTATATTTGGGTGTTGTTTTTGTAGCCGTGTATGCATTGGTGAGAGCCCCAGGTCGATTCTTCCCCCTCCCAACTGCGACAGTGTCTCTGATACGTCACTCTTCCTGTTGCGTGTGCATGCTAAGAAGATGCTGCCCTGAAGGTGAGGGGGTTGAAGATGCTGTACTGAACATGCTGGACTTTCTTGTTGAAGACATTTCTGCTATCCATCTTCTACACTGCTACAGTGTACACTCCTACTACTCTGTTTTGCTCTGGACAGTTCCTGCGTGTTTCGATCTGTGCTGAGCACATTGATATGCCTGCTGGACCGTGTTTCTCCCTCAATTGGTCACCCAGCTAAGTGCGTCGTCTTCAACAGTGGTTGAAGTTTCTCTAGCGGGGAACTAACGTGCCGTACGCATGTTACCCTATTCGTCTAACTTGCTTGAACTGAACAGTTTTGGCTGCTGAACTATGAAGATGCAAACATTTTCCCGACACTGAGTGTAATCTGGTGCTCCAGTCGCCGCCGCCGACTCCACAAGCTGCATATTCGGCGGATAAAGCTTGAGCAAGGTCTCAATTGATTGCGAGGCTGTTCCATCGAGTTGGGTTCACCCCCTTTACTGCCGACGGACTATGCGCCGCGCGTTTCAGGGCAGTGTGCGTCACACTGTAAGAGGGAGTGAATTCGTGTATATATACCGGGCCTGGCACTTGGAGGGTCGTCATGGGTGTTTCAACTCATATTGCTGGTCGGCATAAATATTTATAGTGTTCTACGGTAACGTGCACCAAGGTATGCACTCTGTTTTTTTTAAATATATTATTATCAGAGGCAGACATTTTGTCGACTTTGACCGTTTGTTCATGGTAAACCTAATTACCGTGTTTTTCACGGAGTGCTGTAATTTTTCGTCTGCCAGTAACTTGTAATATTTCTGTTAGGTCTGAGCAGACTAGTGTCATTACTGTAAGGGTACCAGGAGATACGCTTGTATAGGCCGTTCACGGTAAAGTGAGCACTTCTCAAGGCCCTTCCAAAATTTTATTTAAAGCCAGTTTTTATATTTAAGCCATTATTTAATATAAGCACTGTGACGTGGCTAATAAATAGGGGTGTATACTTTCACCACTCTCAAAAGTTAATGTCTGAGGCTACAATAAACATATTTATTAGCGGCTGTTGGGAGGGCCTTAAAAAGTGCTCACTTTATCATGGACAGCCTATACGCTCTGCTACCTGGAGGCGCCTTTTCCTTTGAAACCTTTTCTTACGTTCCATTCTTGTTCTTTAATTGAATATTGATAGCGGTTCGCATCAAGCCCGAAGTCAAGGAGTACCATTTTTAACTGTAATTAGTTAATGCTGTCTTTTTTTTACTGCTACCTTAGTGTGCACCGTGCCGCTAATTTTCAAAACTTTTGGTATAGTTGTAGGCTGGCCAGGAGGGGTTTGGTTTCCCACTTATATATAGATAGCTTTAATCCCTTTTGTTTCACTTTTTTCTAGTCAGAACATGTTAGTCATTGAATGTTGAGAATGTTAAATTTTGCAAATAGGGATATAATTGAACATTGTTTTTTATGTTTGTCGGTTGTTTTAATTATTAAAGAAAACACTACCACCAGTGTTAAAATCCAGTGTCATGGCCGATGTCATAGTGTCTCGTTATATCCCGTCGCGCGGAATATATGCGTTCCGTTATGAGACTGCCAAGTTTCCAATACCCTAGCGACGTCGGCTTTGACCGACAGCTTGGTAATAAATATTAATGAAGAAAGATCGCTCCCTGGCGGGCTAGTGGAAATGATGCCTCGTTACCACGGAATTATTAAACGTTTATAGAGCACAGCAAACAAATTTTTCACCTCAAGTATAGTGAAAATATAGTTTGGAACAGTCGTTCTGCCGTGTATATCGGTGCGTATTACGGCAGTGACCAGGTCTACTTTAAAACTTTTTAAGGTTCAACTTGAAATGTGATTATAAATCGTGGTTGTTTATCCTGCCTAAACGTGCGGTGAGGGTGAATTCAAAGTTCTATAAAGCTGAGCACTTCGGCTTTCAAAATTATCACCGACTGAAAAGAAAATCCTTGCTTTACGCATTTAAATGTGCTCAGTGGTGTGATAGAAGAAAAATGTTTCGACATCGAAAAAAAAATACACCCTGCAATAATCATCGGAATTTTGGTCGGACGTACAATCTGGAGATAGGATGACACATTCATTCATAGTCCTCTGGCCACATTGCATCGCTATAGTACATTCTATGTTACTTCCAACTTTTCTGAAGACCTGCTGATGTTCTACTTTCAGGTTTATTCATGGGACTCCGCAAAGTCTAGAAAATTACACCAAATGGTCAGCGCACCGTATTACTGCGCACTCAATTTGAATGTGAGCTAGTTCTTACTAGGCATTGCCAACATCTGTCTTCTCGCTATATTTATCCATATTAACTACAATTGAAATATTATAGTTTATAGTCAATATACAAGTTAAATCATGATTTAACCTAAAATTAGAAACTTTCATGGTGACAGAAGAATAATAAGATTATTATACGCGACGTATTTAGTAAACAACCAAGTACGTCTTAAACGCGGAAATTTTTAAGAGGTTTGATTCGAAAGGTGTGGAGATACTTAGAAAAGATTGTACATTATTTTCGTGCTGGCTTGCTGTTAATTAAGGTTATCGATTTTTGTACTACAAAATTAAAGAATTTTATTTGTTCCATATAATAATTATTAATATTAGAAAATTAATTTTTGAACGATTTTTTTGGACTTTCTAATGTAAGAGTGAATTGGTGTATTATAATATATATATATACAATAAATATGTGTGTGTGCATGCGGGGACTGTTTTGTGTATGTGCCCCAATTGCTGCTGTCATTAGCTATAGTAATGTCATTTATAGCTCTTTTGGGAAACATTTATGTACTCAACAGTTTTTTTTTTGTATAGGAAAGTTAGGATTACTAAAGTTTCCTTATAAAACAAAGAAAAATTCCTACTTACCTCTTTGCCCTGCACATAGACCTGGATGGTGAAATTTATATGTTTATAATTAATGTCCGCTCATACACACTCCTGATTGGATTTATATCACCAAAACAATAGATATTTATATTGAATATTCTGAATATGAATTAAAACTTAAAAAACACTGACAAATATTATTTTGTAAGAATATGTATTTTTAAGCTCTATCACAAAGATGTTCCAAATTTCAATATTACGAAAAGTTAGTTTTTTTGTAACAGTACAACTTCATTAACAAGGATGTCAACGATTCAAGTCGTGTCATGTATTTAGTTTGACAAGGCCCAGATTATAAATGTCATATAAAGCTGGACCCCTCCATGGCAAGGCCGGTAAATTTCGCCTGTGAACCATGAAATCCCAAGCTCGAACTTCAGATAAATATATAAGTAACAGGCTAGTGCAATCTGGTTACATGGCCAAAAGTTCAGTTTGTAGGCTGACGTACGGTTAACTTCATGCTGGCGTAAAGCAGTTATGATACAAATTACAATTTAAGAATCATCATAAATATCTTCTTGTATAGAGTCGCCTAGCTTCCACTTAGGCCTACTATTGTGGATTAAAATCTTATGTCAAAATTTGTTTCATATTTGCAAGAAATTTAATAATTCTGGCCAAGTTATTTACTATTGTGACGTCATCTGTATGTACTTTGCGATAACTATCAACATGTTCGTACTTCAATATGCAATACCTTGAGGTTAATGAAAAAAAATATTAAAAATAAAAAAGTTTAATTTCTTTTAAGATTTGTAGTCAGTATATTTCCAATGACATTTTTTTTTCGTAAGCGTATGGATATATTATAATATGTGAGAAATTAAATAAGCGTATGACTAAATTGTAATTTATCGCACATAAAATATAAACAATAATTTTCTAATTTAAAATGGGTATGGATAATTAATATTGCTTACTCAAAATGCAGTAAATTGTAAATAATAATTTAACCATACACTTTTTGAGTCGTTTAAATATAATTAATATTTGTAACTGTTGGTCTCTATCATAGTCAATACAGACTGTTTCTTCTTATATTAGCTGAAAAATTAATTCTGTAATCCTTATTTATGTATGGCAAGCACGTTTTAATTAGTTGTAAGGTATTCCCTGGTGGTTTTCAAGCAAATACAATACCAAACAACACGAGACGGAAACATATACGAACAACACAGGTGACAATACTTAAAATTTGATAACAAAGGATCAAAAATATGAATTTATAACAGTTTTAAAACTACTGTATTAATAAAAATTACTTTAGAAAACTCCGTAGGAATATGAAAACGTAGAACGAGAATGTCCTGAAGAATAGATGTACTGGACAAACAGGATTATAGAAGTCTGGTTGGTCAATCTTACAACAATCAGCATAACGCTTATATTCAACAAAATATTTAGTTTATTAAACACAGATTGTTATCTTCATTCATAACTCATTCGATAAAACGATGTGATCAATAAAATGTATATAGAAATGTGTGTGAGTAGCTCACTTGTATGCGAATGTGGGCGGATATGCAAATCGTATGTTGCGGCTTACATCTAATTTTCCCCGCAGTTGGTAATCCAATGACGTAAATGGGGAAATTCGCGGGTATGCAAATGTAGGCTATTGCGTATGTAACCACAATTGTGACACCTGAGATACACAAACACATATGATAGTTCACTTACCATCAGAGATTGGCAGGAGACAGCTTGCCAATATTTGTTTTGGAAAAAACTTCCCTTACTCCAGGACAGCAGCATACATAAAGGCACCGACAACACATTGGCATTGAGGAAACCGGGGGTGGACAAACTACCTTCATCTCTACTAATAAAAGCCTTCCTTTGGCGAAGTGATGCTTTTAATAGAAAATTCTTAAGTTGTCTCAAAGAACAAAATTCCAACTTGTAAGGTAGTAATATAATCAGCAGCATAAGAAAAATTTCGTTCACCTCTGTATGTCTGCTGCAAAATAAAAATTATACTAAGCTATCAGGTAGCTGATGATTTAAAGTTATTATAATGCCAATAAATGGTGTTCAGTAAAATAAAACTGTTCTAAATCTCACACAGAATTATAAAATTACTTGTTAGTATAGCAAGGCAAAGTTCAATTTGAATTACACTAAGATCGTATCAGTCGGCAGATAAGAGTTCTAAGTTCTCAAGTTATTCGTAGTAAAATCTGGGAAATATTGAATAGACTGTTCAAGGGTTAAGCTGCATTTGAACTGCACCGCTGGAGTAACAGAAACTTACTTACAGGCGATGGAAAAATACCTTCCGTGTTTGATACGTCTTAATTGCTCACTAGCCCTCTTCTTTGAGCGTCCTCTCGTTCTGTCGGCTATACTTAACATTTTGAGCAATGTTTCCGACGTAGATGCAGTAACAAGACACTTAAAATCGCCGATACTGAACGGCGGATCAGCAACCCTGGCTGAATGACATTATGACCCTTGAGAAACAAGATGGAGACGATGTCCATTCATTGCAATATAATTTCATTAATCCTTCCAAATTCAAATTACCATGGGAGGTATAGGGTTAAATAATCAAGCACATTCATAAAAGCTACATCATTTGTGACGTCATAAGTCACTACCAACTTAGGTAAACGTAACATTACAACCACAACTTAACAATACAATAAAATAATAAAGTTGCTGCTGCGTGAATAATAAGGAAAAAAACAGAAAAATAAAATTACTGATTAAATTTCATAAATATCTCACGTTATAAATAATACGTGAAAATAGTCAGTAAAAAATAACAAATGTGTGAAATATACACGTAGTATTGCAGGTTAATAAAGTATGCAAATTATATGCGCAATTGTGATACGTCACATCAAGAATCCCGATTATGAATAAAATTGTGTACACTATTTTTATTTAAGCTGGTTCACTGTTAATTTAACGCTGTAGAAATCAACCTCTCGAAAACTCGCTACCTACCCGTTAAGTTTATGTATTTTAACATATGCAAAAGTGAGTAGTTACTACAATCTTTCTGTTAACATGGGAATTATATTAAGTTTCGTTTCTATCAGTTTTACAGTGTCGCGAAATCGGCGTTTATATCCAAGTTGTCATATACATGGCAATTTTAATTTTCGCATTTGACGACATTTTAAACATTGAGCACAAAGAATTATGCAGTTTTATGAAAGTATATAATAAGAATATATAAACGTTGCGACTATTTATACACTTACTTATGAAGCTCCGTATTACATTTATACTAAATATATGAAACCGAAACTAAGTAACTTCCAGTATAATTAATACTCCAACTACATCTGATAGTTAAACTTAAAAGCTGTTTAAATTGTAAACGTTTGCGGGTATTTTAATTTTTGAATACCAACTTCTAAATTATTCTATTCAATACTAATCTACAGTGGAACTAACTCGTGATGTTTCAGTCCGTTGTAGCCACTTGTATTTGCCTCTCGAGAAAATTTAGTTAAAACATGGTTCCTTAATTAGATGTTCTGTGGAAGGACGTCTTGTGAGGATGGGACAAGTAAGTGCCGTTAGTTTCTCGTAGCAAAGTCTGTGCCGTCATGCAAAGTGGTGATTAACCTCCTTATCCCGGCCATCATCTCCGCCTGCTAAACAAGTACAACCGCTGCACGTATGCACGATCTCGCAGCGGAGACGTAACAACCACTTTATCCGGCCATTTACTTCCTGCAGCGTCTTGGGTTTAAGTCCTAGATGTCACTCCGCGGTTAACTTTCCTCATCTCGCTTCCTGCTACCATAGCCGAGTCACGTACACGCCGAAAAGTCCCGCAATTACTTTTTTTTTTTCCCCCTCTGCTTCCTTTCTTTCCCCTTCCAGACCTCCTCTTTAACCGTGACGCCTGCCTTACCAAGATTACGATTTCGGAACTTAGTTGCAGACGACAGTGAAACTAAACACAGCTCGTGCGGGTAACGTATTCCTAGATGACTCCACGAAATTTTCCATCTCTCGGTTCATTTAATTATCTACATGAAACACACGATGTTACCAAATATGTGGCAAGTGATCGCGGAGTGCATAGTTCACCCCTAAACCACCACAAATATCCTTACGGACATAGTCTATGTCATCAACTCGATAGTTTTACAGTTAGACCTTTCAAAATTATATCGCACGCATTGGTAAGAGATCAATATTTTACAAGCTGTGCTTGTTAATGTGATAAGCTGGAATTTCAATGTTGACAAATAACTAATGTCGAGTGCCATGCACTTAGAACCCGTGATCTCAATCCATTGGACACTTAACTTCGTGATCTCAATCCATTGGACACTTAACTTCGTGATCATGGCAACACGATTGTTTATGCAAATCCAGTTCGCCACGTGCCAGTGCTTCGTAAGTGAGTCGAATAAGGTTGTTAGTAGATAACATGCAATTCTTGGAGTATTTAAACTTGCCAGACAATCGGTAATGCGGCGTGTTTAGGCGTGCATTCTGGTACAACGTTGACATGTAGAGCACTTCTCGTAGTGACGTAACGTTGCCGGTGCATGAACATGGCTACAGCTACTCGAACTGAAATGTGTCATGAAGACTATTACTGCTACAATCAGCACAACACTTGAATGTCTGAAGCTCAGAAACTATCGATATTAGGACATGTGTTCATAAACTATTTTGTGTTTGTGATCGGGAGCGTACTATCCGCTCCCCGATCACTTCCCACATTTTTATATCTTTGTGGAAAATAAATTATTTTCTCCATTATTCTTATAAAAATATTTTCTACGTGTCTTGGATGAAATTTAGTATTTCAGATGTTAACAAAATTTTATCTAGAAATATTGTTGTTTCATGATCAGTTGTAAAACAGTGGCACTTCACTTCGGTTCAAAAAATTCTATGCCACATGGAAACTATTATTTCAGATTAACTGAAGTATTACAGTTGGCATTTATTGAGTGTTCAGACCACGTTGTCTACTTACGTGGTCAAGTTATTGCACGTAATCTGTAGTAGATTACCGTTTCAACAAAATGAAAGTCACTAAAACGAGTTTACTCCAGCATTAGTTGATAAATACGAGCACTTTATTAAGACTCTATAAGTATTCTGCTGTAAGCGGTATGTTACAAAATAATTAATTAATTTAAATATAAGTTAGCCGGGGGGGGGGGGGGTCATAATGTTACTTGGCAGTATATTCAACGATTCACTGTGACTCGGAAAGTGTCACATTATATAAAATTCTTTACTAAACACAAGTTCATACCCCTGGACTTTCAAAATAGTTTTTCAATGCCGAAATAAATCCAGCAAATCATTTGTAAAGACTTAGAAGAATCTGAATATTTACGTGACTTTACTGGCGAGATTTTTGTAAACTGTTAATACTTCTTTTTTTTTCCTTCAGATTTTCCATGTTATAAATTTGCGATTATCTGTTGAGTAATGAAACTTTAAATGAAAATTGTATGCCACTTTATAAAGTTTTGCTCGTGGCGTTTATAGTAGAATTTGCACTCACTTATTGCACAAAAATGTTTTGAACTCGTGTTCATGGAGACTGAAGTTCATCATCATATTTCTCTGTGCCAGCAAGTACCGCAATATAACTACGTGATTGCAACGGAGTAGGAGAGGGTTGGCTTATTAACTTGGGATCTAGACTAATACATTCGAGTGAGTAAATGTTTCCTGTTTGCTCATTAACGAGAATAGCCAGTTAATGTTTACGATAGCAAAACTGGCGAGCTATGAAAATAATTTATGCAGTTCGCAACCTAACTCGAGGCAATAACTGCATTAATTATACTTTGGTGTCATCATTACTGGAATCTGGCGTGTTTAAAAAATAATTGCGTTTTAGAAATAAATTCAGCAGGCACATGAAAATATTTCAAGGATCTGAAAGTTTTGTATAGTTGATGTGTTAACAAATTAACTAAAATATATGTGCGCTTTGAGGATTTCAGAAAAAAATAAATAGTAAAAATTTAGTGAAAACTTGGAATATGTTAAACCAAAAGAGTATTTTTTAGGTCTGGGTAAAGTTTCCATTAGTTGTGGGACAATGGAATCGTTGAGAATTCTATTTATTCAGACAGTTGGCTTTGATCTTCCACGACAGCAAAGAGATAATTTCAACTCTGTTTTAAAAGACGGTTTAGAATTACAAACGAGATTTTCATAACAACGATTGCCCAGTTTTGCAAATTTTTAGATCAGTACTGACATTAAAAAAATTTGTGTTATTTAACTTATTTTATTGTTTTGAATTGGTTGTGAAATTACAAACATTTTTGTGTGCTTTTAAAGATGCTACGTTCTTAGCACTCATTAAAGGGTATGCGATACATTTTCTCAAGCTATTGTTAGAATATAATTAGGTTGCCACTCCTATGTCAAAATAGCACATTTAAAAAGCAAGGTGGAAGCAATGTAAATATTATACATAAGTATTCAGATACGTAATTTTTAAATTATTTCAATCTGAACAAGAAGTTACTAGCATAACTAACGTGCCTGCTTTCCTCCACATGGGTGCGAATAATTTTAATTCAGTTCTTAAAACCTTAGAGGTAGATAGATTCTGGCATAATTTTTGACAGCAATATCATTAGAGGTGAAACTAGAAACACATGCAACAGTGGTGATATAGTTACAAATGCAAACGTGCGTTACCCAGGACTCAAACCCCAAAAAAACTCTTACCATAGGCTATCATGCGATCAACTGCATTACGCATATAGAATTCCAAGCATCAACTTCGGATGTAATCCGTCTAACTTTTTGAATTTTTTTAAGGTTTACTAACCTAAAATATTTACAGCACAGTCATTTTGAAAATAAGTGTCCGAGCCGCTTTAAACAAGTAAGATTACATGGCCAACGTGTACTGGTTGTGTAGAAAATTTGGTGAATCTGTTCACTGGTACTCGTGATATGGCGAAAAGTCCATTTCTTCATGCGACGATGTTCATAAATGGAGAATGAAAAGGTTGTGTATTAACACATTCAATGAAAGTAATAGACACTGACAGTGTAAAAAGATAAGTTGAAGTTGGTTACATACATTTAAAGGTATAGTACGTTAAGCTAAAATGATAATATAGCCGCCATCGTGGATAAGTGTCAGCCACATTTAAAACATAAATTAACATGGGTTACCACAGTACAACTCCTTCGCCATACTTGGTAAGAATCGGTTGATTGTATTCGGAGACATGACATACAATCTTATATTTTCATGTGGGGCTATCTAAATAGGCAAATTTGCGTGTGAAAATAAATATTGCCAGCATACAAAGTTAAAGCCTAAAGTGTAGTTTGTTTCGTAGTTTTGTAGCATAACAAACTGAGCTGAAATTCTTGTATCGTCACCATTTTGAAAATAAGTATGTGATATAGTTAAAAAATATAAAGTTACGTGGCCCCTCATGTGGTGCTAATAGTTTGCCAAATTTAGCAGTAATTTGTTGGTTTTTTTTCGGAGATATGTCACAAAAAGTTGCACTTATGTGATGATATCTTGCAAAATGGCGTACAAAAATATTTTGTATGTACACATTTCATGATCGTTATATATCCTGCTAGCATACAAAGTTAAGTTGTAATTGATTACATGATTTCGACGATACATGATATTATGCTAAAATGACCATCTGGCGCCACCATTTTTAAAATGTGTGACATTCTTAAAACACAACAGTTTAAATCACTCGCTGCAGTACTAGTTATTTGCCAGATTTGGTAGGAATCAGTCAATTGTTTCCCGAGATATGAAATAGAAACGTCATTACTTTAAGTTGCGCTATCCTACAAAATGGCGAAAAAAAGTATCTTTTTGTTGGCATACATGACCCTTGTTATAAAGAGTACACTTCGTTTACTATAAAAGCGAATGGCCTAATGCAGTTTTTTCCTAGCGTTTTATCGTAAATGCGTTTAGCCTAACTTCGTTTGGTATCATTTCATTTGCCCTAACTTCGTTGATCCTAATTTCGTTTCACCTAACCGCGTTTGTCCTAACTGCGATTAACCTAACTTTGTTTACCCTAAAATGTCAATTTTTTAATATTCTTGGTAGAAACTGCTTTTGTTCAAACGGCTTTGGCCTAATTTCGTTTCCCCTAACTTCGATAAGCCTAATTGCGTTTGTGCTAAAATCTTAAGCTTGCGTGCAGCCTAACTGCGTTTGTCCTAACTTCGTTTGGCCTAGTTGCGAATAGCTTTACTGCGTTTATCCTAATATCGTTTAGCCTAACTTTAAGGCAATCGAAATTAGAGCGAATTCAACGCCACCGTTATAAGTACCTACTTTCGGCATACAGTACTTTGTTAAAATTGCTTAAACGTTTTGTTAAAAATACCAAATAAACCTACAATATATGTATAGCCACTATTTTGAATGTAAGTGTCTAATAAATTCAAATCGCACGCATTTACATAACCTACAATAGTATGACCTGGTTGCCGAGTTTGGCTTTAATGGGTTATTTTTCTTGTTGTGCTATCTTTCAAAATGGCGTTCTTATAACCCTATCCATTTATTAATGTAATGCTTACATTAAGCACGGTTAAAATGCTAAATTTGTTTTAAATCAGTTTAATTGTTCCCGAGATAACATACGATCCTAAATTTTAAAATGGCCGCAACTTTGAAACTAAGTTCCCAGCATAGTCGGAAACCATAGAAGTCAGATGTACTTACTAAACTCTCTACGTGTACCGAGTTTGGTATAATTCGGTACACGCGTTCATAAGCAGAAAAGGGGAAACACACACACACACACACACACATAAAGACACATGTAATCCATACAAACAAATACATCATGAGCCTTTTTCTCCTTCGGAAAGTAGGCTAAAATCAGCTGTCAGAAAAATCTTGATAGGCGCACGTGCTTACTGTATATCATGTTTCCGCCTTTTTCAAACACAGCAAACTCTGTTTGCTGAGGCAAATGAACAGTTTCATGCTAGGCCTACTTTATCTTGGAAGACTTGTTCAAAAACCCATTTTCCAAACTCGTTAATGGATATTTTGACTTATTACACAACATTTGCATCCCTTAAAAAACCTGTGCGTGTAAAGGTTCTGACTTGGTAAGTCTGCGTTTGAACCAACTTTCGGAGCATTTGTTCAATTCTCTGTGTTCGGAAAATCATCCAAAATTTTGGGTAACCATATGTTTGTGGCACGGAAGTAAGGTCCGCGCTAAAGTCCCTTAGTCGCTGCCAAACATACAAATTTGTAGAATAGGCGAGACAATACGGATACCACCAGGCGCCCATAAAAGTCACTTTTTTTTTTTCTGCCAGACTGCTTCAAAGAACGTTTGTTTTAAGAAAGTTGGAAGTTTGTGAAGTCACCGAACATCGTTATAGCCACCATGGTAGCTTGTAAACGTCACGTGGCTCCATTATCCATTCAAGATTGTGAATGTTAGGCAAGTTTTCAAATTTATTCAAATTTCGGTGATTTTAACCTATCGGAAGCATGCACAGGGAAAAAAAACTGTTGTTTTCGACCCCAAAATCAGTGAACAGTATAAATGGAAACGAAATAATATTATTACTTAATTTATATAAAATCTGACTTAACTTGAATGATGTTCGAAGTGCACGTTACCAAATAATAGGGAAACGATATATATAGGCAATTAATTTCATCACGCAGCAAATATCTTTCCTAAATAAAATTAACATTACATTTACAAGCGCCCCACTAGCAGATGATAAACGAAATGCAAATTGTTACTCACTGCTGGGGAAATATTAACAGCAAGTTTATGGGCCATTTACGGCATGCCATAACTGTTTTTTACTGCCGCGGATGTATTAGTAGAATGCCAATAGGCCACGTATGACGTGCCAACTGTTATTTATTGCTGGAGACATAATAGCAGCATACTTACGGTGCTTTTGTAGTATGCAAACTGTTCCTTAATATATAAGAAAAATTATCAGCAAGCTTTTGTGCCATTTATAGCACGTCGACTATATGTTTTTGTGCTGTAGCATATAGCATACGTGAATTAACTTTATTTTTCTTTCATGCATCTATGAATTATAATTATCATGACTTTGCTGGAAATAGAAAAATAATTTTTGGGATGGAAACATGCAAAAAATAACACGTGAAAAAATCGTTATCTTGCATTTTAAATTCCACCTGAAAGTAGCCCGAAACTAAAATACCTGTATTTACTTGTGATACATTAATTGTGTTTATAGCAAGTGAACATTGCAACGTGTATGTGTAGAAAGTATTTTTAATTCTCTTAAGAAGATTTGCATGAATACATGGTAGAGTAGTTGCTAGCATTATAGACTGTGAATGAAAGGTTTGCGAGTTCGATTTCAGGTTCTTCCAAAGAACTTAACGAATAGTGAAATAATCTTGAAGATAAATATATAGATATGGTAGAGAAATCACTTTTATTTGGGTGAAATATAGTATTTTGTTTTAGCTTTGAAAATGCATGGCAAGCTGCTTCTATGTAGGCCACAAGAGGGCAATATCTGGGCGACAAGTGGACAATAGCTGGGCCACAGTTGGCTGACGACATGAGATTTACTTACGGCAGGCCAGAAGAAGAAAGCCAGTGGGCCATTGCTGCCACACACGGCCCACTGATGGTGCTGACATGTTCGGGGTGCAGCTGGTTACGCAGAAATGGGCCGCTTGTAGGCAGATTGTATTTCGCTACACGGATGTTATCTGAACAGCGGCCCAGATGTGGCCAGCTACAAGAGGCATCATGTGGGCCTCAATCATCTGCGGGTGCATTACAGTGGTTGACTGATTTTTAACTGAGTACGTAAACCGGATTTGGGCGGCTCGTGTACAAGAAGCAAATTTGTACAAGTGGGCCAACTGACTGTTAAAGAGAGACAACCCAAGTAACAAAAGAGACAAAGGCTATCCGGTAGTCATTGCGACGTTTTGATATAAATAATATATTTCTGCCTCGTAAAGAAAGCGCCGCCGTAATGTAGTATTTAGATAATTCTAAACATCCAGACCGAGCGCGGTAGCACAGTGATAAACATTTGAACTCGCATTCGTGGGTGTCTGGGTTCGAATCGTGGTCCTGCAATTCTCATTTCGGTTTCCCGTCGTTTCCCGAACTCGCTCCAGGTGTATGCTGGGACGGTTATCCCTACCACAACAGGTCGTGACCGATTCCTCCCCAGCTGCTTCTCTGGGCAACTTGCTCCGTCTCTAATGACCTCGCTGTCGACGAGACGTTAAGCCCGACCCAACTACCCTAGTCTTCCATCTCCAGGTACTGAGCGCGAACAACGTGTAGTTGTTAGCGTCCCCGCGATTTGGTGGCCTTCCAGATTTGCTGGCTGCGAAAATGGCCATATCGCGGGCTAATCGGTAGTGGAGGGAGGAGGGCAAATTGCAGTGCAGCCCTGCCTTCCTTCCCCTTCACCCGCAGACAGCTAAAGTAAATCTCCCTGGCTGGAGTGCAGCTCCAATTAGTGAACGACCGTCCACAGCGGAGATGGGAGGAAGGAGGGTTAAGAACTAAACACCCGCTATTACAAGGTAATTATCGGCAGAAAGGGGCTATCAGGAGAGAGAAGTATTTTGGGATACATCCCTCAAACCATTTACATATCAACGCTTTTTCCTTGGAATTTTAGTAGCGGTAGTTGTGTCCCAAAATACGGTTATGTAGGTCTCGAAATACAAACCTATTTTTTTGCCATGACGTTTGTGTTTGATAATTTGTAAAAAGCCAAAAAAATTATCAAACTTTTAAGCTACTGAAAGGATTATTGACGCAATATTACAATCAGGTGTGACCCTAACGTTGTAGAACTTACAAACTAGTAATTATAATGTCATCAAATCATCAGGGTTGTTATCCTTTAAGCATAGCATTTTTGTTACAAGTCAGAAAATAGGACAGTGTTTGCTCAGCACAAGTGTGTGAATATTTACCCTTTGTAAAATATTCCCCATTAAAGGAATGTTTTTTAGTTTTGAAACAATTTTTTTTTAATACTAAACATATTCTTAGTCTCGCAAATCAATAATGAGTGAATCAAACTCAAGATACCTATATTTGTACAAATGTAATTATCGATGTTGTGACATTCAACAGTGGGCATTCTTAAGAGTTGTTCTGTTATTTCTGCCTTACGAATGAAGAAAGACGAGCTATAATTTTTGTGACCTACTCTCCCTCTTTCAAGATATACAGAATGAACGGAAACTAAAGGGACAAACTTCAGGAGGTGATTCCTGAATGGGAAAGGAACAAAAAATTCACATCAACGTATGTCCGGAAATGCATTCTTGCGAAGGTAGGTGGCATTGATGAAAGACATCATTCTCTCATTAGAACACTCACAGTATGCCTTTCTGTGTTGCAGATTGTGCGACTGTAGCCAAGGTGAAGTACAATGGTCGATTATTCATTCCAGGAACAAGCCGAGATGGTTCGTAAACGGTCAAACACATGGAAATGGTCGAGAGGCCGCACGGATTTACCGGGCCACATACCTTCACAGACAGCACCAGCCAAATCACAAAACCTTTGCAGCCATTTTTGGGCATTTGTGTGATCATGGTTCCTCTCATACAGCCCACTTCCTCCATAATGTTCATCAATACCTCAACAACAGCTTCTCTAGAAGATGGATTGGACGAAGAGGCCATGTTGCATGGTCTGCGCGATCACCGTACTTAAACCCCCTTGATTTTTACTTGTGACGGCATCTGAAAAGTGTTGTATATGGAGAGCCAGTTCCTGATGTGAGGACCCTTGAAAATCGTGTCCATGTAACGCTAGTCGGGTACAGGCCATGAACATTCGTGAGAGAGAGATAATCCATGATGCGACGAGTAGACGCTTGCATTGCATCCCAGGGTGGTCACTTTGAACATCAGTTGGAACCTGGATGCACTTATCATGTATTGTGTACCGGTACTAATTCCTTTACTGCACCCTCGCCGTCCATTTCTGAACATATGTTGATATGAAATTTTTTGTTCGTTTTCTGTTCAGGAAACCTCCCGAAGTTTGTCCCTTTAGTTTATATTCATTCTGTAAATTAAAAATAATCATTAAACATCATAAATAAGTCGGAGAATTCATTAACTGCAAAAATTACACAAATAAAAAATTCAAAAATTCGAAAAATTTTAACTAATATCTTGTGACATGTTATAGTGGAGGAATAAACAACTAGGCCTATGTAAACGGACCAAAGCAATTATAGTTTTTATCAGATGTTGAGAACCGTTTACAGAAACAAATGCAATGAGGAGAAAAATAATGACGACAAACCCGAAGGATTTATGGGTGGTATTGTATTCGGAAAGATTAGTGAACGACTGCTCTGACTTTATTGCGTCACAGAAACGGACTTAATTTTCATACTGTGTAACGCTTCCTTTGTTGACTTCTTGGTACTGCTCACGCCTTGAAAGAGTGCCTAAAATCCTGGTTCCCAAATTACTTAAATACTTTATTTCCAACCATTATATTGTTTCACTCTGCTTGTCTGTACTCTTATGTTAAATAGCCAGGAATAAATTTCAATGAATTCACTTTTTTATTTGCGCGGATTTCTCATTACGACAGGGGCATTGGAAGTGTTTGTTGACAAAAAAAAAGGAGGGCGGCCTTGATACAGTGTCGAAAAAAAAAACGTGTGTTGCCAAAATTTTCTTTTTATGGTCAATATCATGGTATGGCAGAAGCGCCGCACTACAAAAGCTACTCCGAAACTGACAAACGAATATTGAAGAGATAAAGAGAGAGAACGAGTGAGAGAGAGAGTAGCAATTTATCTAAAAAAATTTAATAGAAAAATTTTTAGGTTTTAATATATTTGTCTTTCTCATTTGTTGGTTGAAAATAAAATTAAAAAGTAAAAAAAAAATATTCAGTTCACATATGAACGTTTTTAAAACATATCAGGGTTTAAAAAAATAATTAAGAACTTTTCTGACAGCCAAATATTTTCCTACTTTCTTGTGTTCTGAAACAAATTCGTCTAAGATTTCCTTAGCTGATATCTTCCATGTCTCTTCTGCATGTACATGAAGAAGAAGCTGTGAAATTATCTTCTGCGACATCGTTGACCAGAGGTAAGACCTGATGCGCTTAAGAGTGCTGAATGACCTTTCACGAGACGCATATGTGGCTGGCAATGTCAAGAGGGGAATTACGAGACTCTGTACTTCATCCAGCATTTTGTTGTATCATTTTAATGTCCGCCACTGATAGACAACACGGCCTGCGTCATTGTTGCTGAATCCGGATGAGCATTGTTGACCATCACAGATTCTTCTGTAAATTGTAACTAACCGTTACAATACAGCATAATATACAGCCCAGCCTATTAGGCCAGAAAACACCGAAATCTAAATATTATTACAGAAACATAAAAAGTACGGTGTTGACTTATCCTGCTTTTCATACTTTGGCTGGTGTTCATTAAAATAATTTGCCTTTTCAAAGAAACTTGTAATTTTCTTGACTTTTGAATAGTTAGTACCAGAAGTGTTGCTGATCCATTTCGCATCCTCCTCGCTGGCTGATCCATTTCATACCAATGCCAATCACATACAACGCACAAATAATAAATACGTTTGTTCCAGGCCTCCCACCGCTACGTTCTTCGAATGCGTATCACCTATCACAGTCGATAACCGAACAGTCGCGGGTCAAGCTTCAACCACTCCGCTGAGACAGGTGCAGCCATTTGTCAGACACTGACGCATACTTCAGAGAGAAAAACTCTGTTGCCATGTCGTGCTGTACAGCACCGATTCAGTGGGTTTCTCCTTTAGTCATCAGTTACTGCCCCATTAAGGTAGGAACTAGAAAATATGAAGGACGATAAGTAGGTTCAGATACTTTAGAGTTACATCGTATTAGCTTCCTTAAGTATGTTGTCTTCATTTCAGATGAAAACGAATAGTTTGAATTTTTGAGGGTCTCGTGGACCCCCTGACCCATACTTCAGACGTCACTATCACGTAATATCCCTTTGCAGAGTGTGTCATAGCCTTGAAACCAATTTCAGTGAATTCGTGCATATCTAGGTCTGGTAGCGTTATACGTAATAGATTCATGACGCAGACAGCTTCTTGGCGATTTCTGCGAGGTCAGATACAATCAAAGATGCCGATTGTTCACTAACGTAGAAAACCACGCGGTATTTTCTTTAACGCGTGAAATTCTGGGAAAAAAAAGGAAGATATTCCCACCCCAGACTGGGAGAAACTTTATTTGATACACTCGTGGAAAACGCATCTTGTAACACCCTAAACAGTGCTGTCCGGGTGAACGTGGATACAACAGTCGAGTGCTGAAGGAGTGTAGTTAAACTGGCGAACGTATCAAGAATATCGGCCAACAAATGGCATTTAACCATTTTCATCGTTGCGCCGTGAACAGCAACGCACTAGGCAGAATAGTGTCCCCCTGGAAGGTAGAAGGTTGAGCATGCCTGTGGACCTTGAAGACAGTTACGTGCCCTGCTATGCGCTTACAGCCATTTGACAGGGAGTGATACTGTGTATGCTGTACTGTGTAAATGAAACCTGTAACACAAGGATTTTATTACACGCGATGGAGGCCCACCGATTAAACTACGCCCGTGTCTTAGTACTTTTCTCTTGCCGCTTAAGGAAACTGCATAGGCAAGCTTTAAAAATACGGTATTTGACCATTTTCACGAATTTTTTTTCTGCAAGAATACACTTGATATGACAAAAGTAAAAACGTAGGGCCATAGATAATAGTTTTGTCTTTTCTGACAAAAATACGTATTTGCAGAACATTTATTTACCGAGATACGCGTGTTCGCGCAAACAACTATATCACAACAAACGCAGGGGTCCAGCCCACTCTTAAGGCAGCACTACCAGACCGTACCGCATCCACAGCAGATATCAGAGCGAACATGGCACCATGGGTGTTCACACGTAGACCATTGGGAACCGTGTTCGTGCAGCAGGACTAAGAGCGCGTGCGCATTTGGCCAAGTTTCTTCTACTGCCACAACGCCGTCGTGCAAGTTTCCTGTGGTGCCGTGAAAAGATCGCCTGGAGAATGGAATGGCGCTCTGTTGTGTTTAGCGATGAGCACGTGTTCTGCCTTCATGCAAGTGATGGCCGTTTACGTGTGCGACTTAGACCTGGTGAGCGTAATTTTCCCGAGTGAATTCTCCCCCGATATACGGATCCAACTTCGCTTCTGCCGCCGTGGTGTAGGGTGCAATAAATTACAATTCCCGTTCAGCTTGTGTGTTTGTGGAGAGTCCATTAAACAGTTCTCACTACACCCCGTTCTGCTGTCATTCCTTTAGGAGGAAGGTAATGCACTGTTTCAGCACATCTTGTTGCTATTACTCGACGTGCTCTCTTCATTGTGTTCGACAACTGCGCTGGCCAGCACGATCCCCAGATCT
The DNA here is from genome assembly GCA_029891345.1 of Dryococelus australis. Lineage (NCBI taxonomy): Eukaryota > Metazoa > Arthropoda > Insecta > Phasmatodea > Phasmatidae > Dryococelus > Dryococelus australis. Next base: position 43,706,032 of record CM056997.1, read on the forward strand.
CTCGCCCATTGAACATTTCTGGGATATCGTGGGACGACGCCTGACCTAGTCTGCACGGCCAACTATTAACCTTGCATAATTGTGACAACAAATGTAAGAGGCTTGGAACACTATAACTCAAGAGGATACACACCATGTGTACAATCGTCTTCATCGGAGACTATACATGCTTGTGTTGATGCCTGAATGGGACATACTGTATATTTGTGTGACGCCCAGCACATTCAATACTTGGGTTCTATTGTTTGGTTTGGTCTATATTGTTGACCAAGTAATGTCATCGACCTATATAACGTTTATTATTTTACTATTGTTTAGGTGTTCATGATAAAATACGAGTATTGTTAGCACTTACAATAACAAATTTGATATTATTTAATATATTCTTGAATATTTGTGATCTCCTAGCCTACAAAGGATAATTATAACGATTTACGAACAATATATAACAATTTTAATTATTTGACAGTAGGGCATCCTTGTGTGTTAACTTCGTGACATATATATAAAATTATAATTTTTTCCTAAAAGTATTTATGTTCTCTGTGCCCCATGATATTTGAATGAATTAATACTTTTTTTCGTTAACGACCACTCATTTTGTTTGCACGATGATACTGTACGAACGAAATATATTTTTTAATATATAAGATCATCTTAACGAAGAGTGTTAATCCATACAGCAGATTTAGTTTCGATTCGTTCATCGCGGGTATTTCCTCATATTTACTAGCATTACTTATTAGTGTTAGTTTTAATGTGTTAGTAATATACCATCAGTATGTAGTGTACCATATTTTTGAAACAGAATGTCTTCCGATATTTAAGAAGAGTTTTAGGAAGTTTCCTGTGCCTAAATTCTGCGAGAGGCATGAACCGTTTAAGCTGGCCCCACACGAACCCAATTTCTGCTACCTTCCGTTATACCCATGGGTACAACAGAGGGCATTAAAGTTTCTATAGCAGAAGAGAAGGAAGAACGCATCAGTTCATACCCACGTGTTACCTAAAGTGCTAACAGAAAATAGTAAATGGCAGGCAAAACAACTCGCAGATGGTCATCATAACATTAGCCAATAATTTAAACAGGGGAGAATACAGGAATTAACTTTTAGAGGGGAGTTAGGGGAGATTTTATATTTATATTTTTTGGAAAAAAATATGAAAGCTATAATATTTAAATGAATAGTTAAAATATTGCATATAATCAATGAGGTTATGTACAGATATGGAACCACAAAATGCTATAAACGTCCTTCATGTTCAAGGGGATCACACATTAATGTTAAAATAAGCTGTCGTGTTTTCAAATTTTATATTAGAATTTTTTTACATTTCGTTGAGAAAATATGTCATGATATTACCCCCCCCCCCCCCCCGGTCATCCTTCACCCGTCAATCCAGCTACACCCTTTCTAACATCTATGTCTTTAATGAGCACAATAATCAATTGTTTTCCGTAATTTACAAATCTTTTACGGTTAGAAGGCCAAAAGAAGGCAAAACAACAACAATATGAAACCTAAAGGCTTTTGTGTGTGCTGTTAACATTACTCACGCTATAGAGCTCAAATTATCTACTTCGAAAACCAATCGATTTGATTAGCGAACAACTACAGCTAGTCGATTGCATTGTGTTGTTACTTACGTATTACTGGTTTTTAGACAAAGGTATTCTGGAAATAAACGTCTTCTTACAATAAAATAAGTTAGAAACAGCAATAATGTCTCGCATAAAAAACCTAGTTACACAACGGAGATTTGGACTCTAAAGCCGGTGTGTTCATACCAAGAACTTTATAGATGCTTACCTGCTGGAGTGGTCAGAAACTTTAATCTTGGGAAGTCCACTCTAGGTATATCTTTACTCCATTTCCATACTCACACCACGCTTCACTCTCATTGGCTCTCAAGAACGCTACATTAAAGATGCCGCCTCCTCCTCCCCCTCCGCCACCCTCAAAAAAACTCACTCGCTCACACTGCCCTTGTTCCTGTGTATGAATCTCGAGTGAGGACATACGTAATCGTTTCCTACATTCCTGCTTTAGCTTAAGAAAAGCGGAATTGTGACGTCATCCAACGTATATTTCGCGTAAAAGGAGTCGACGTTCGGTTCATAAATTACCAGCGTGTTTGTTCCCTTGGACGAAGAGGGACGATCGCAATATTCTCCGGAGTCCTGCGAGGATCCTGTGATGTGTAGGCGACTGTTTTCAGAACACGCCCTCCCTTTCCTTGCCAGATATCACTTTCAGCTCCTGAAGGAATGGCCCCGGAGGAAAGCGCAACGCGAATCAGGAAACGCTTTTAAGTTCGTGCGGGGGGCGCGGGGAAAGCGCGCTGGAAGGAAAATATATAAGTCGTCGTCGTCGTCTTAATTCGGACATTGGTTGACGTTCGCTGCACGACAAATAAAGTTTTATTTAAACAAGAAAAGCTTTCAGGCGAATTGCTAGGACAAAGAAACGGCAGGCGGGTAGAAGGGGGGGGGGGGGTTGATAAAAACGAGGATGGATCCCAGAAGGGGTTTTTGCGCGGGGGAGAAAGCTGCTGCCCGCGCAGTGGAAGTGTAGGAGCAAAAGAAAAGGAAAAAAGAAAGTAGATTTTTCTTCCTGAGAAATGTTTTTGTTTCCTCCCCGCCGCGCTTAAAGCGCCCGCCAGGGTGGGTGGAATAAGAGGAAGTACCCGCGGCAGAAAGGGGAAGAGGAGGTGCATGCAATCCTCCCCCGGTGGCGCTATCTACCGCCGGGGCGGCTAACTAGCTTACCTGATCCCCAGGAGTCCTGGCAGGGGCTTCTCCAAATCTTCCCTGCATCAACGAAGGGAGCTGCCACTACGTATGTTACCGTAGTGAGCGCGGGTGGGAGGGAAGTAAGATTTCTTCATCGCCGTTTCATCCCCCGAGGGAGAGAGACGAAACGCGGGAGAGATCCGAGGTGGAAAGGATAAAAAATTAAACAGTAACACACTTCGGCTTTCAGTTTTATTGTTTACTGGATCAGAGGGGGAATGTGACTAAAGGTTGTTAACGATAAAGTGAGCACTTTAGAAATGAACCTTAGAAAAAGGTCACTGCACCTGAATGCGTATATTTTAATAGGTGCAGTGAGTGACATTTGCCCAGTAAAGTTGGTAACGATGGATGGAAAATAGTTCCATATCTTAACGTCGAATAGAAATTGTTGGGTAACCATTATTTGCGATAACTTAAATTATTACTTTCGCTTTCTGTTTTTTTCTTAATACATCGAAGTGAAAAAGTGACCAGATTTGTATAGTATTTGCTTTCCTAATCATTTCAAGTTCTACTTGACCAACGCATGAATAAAGTCATGAGGCCGATGGCAATGTTAATTTTACATAGGGCGGGAGAATACACAACGTGCGTTCAAGCTTTAGCAGGGCTTTCAGAAATGCTCATTTCACCGTGAATAACCTATTAATGTGTTTAGTTTGCTGACAAGGGACGTGTGCGTATACGGACTTAGGTGCTTAAGGGAATTGTGCTATCTTCACCTGTAAGTTTTAGAAAATTGAGAACATTTCTCCAAACCGATCATCCCGCCCCCTCGCCCAACATAAGACAAAACACCAACCAGCATTTAGTAAATGGCATCAATGAACTTCCCTACCAGTCGCACGAAGTGTTTACATTTTGCAAAGCTCGAATACAGGAGTGACGCGGAAAGTTGCATCAGCAAAGATCTCCGACAAGGAAAACTAGAGAACAAGATATTCCATTTCAGCACATTTCCTGCTACAGGATGTTATTGCTGGTTCAATACTTCGGTAACCTATCTTTGAACAACTGCTACCACTACTGTAAATACATTTAAATTACATAGTACAAATTGTTTGAGAGAAGATTCTCTTGCTCGCGAAGAATAAGTATCTCACAAATATGTGTTTTATTGCATAGTAAGTCAAGGAATGTTACCTTACTGTGAGAAAAAATTATTATATCAGATAACGGGAAAAATTTCTCACTACCCAAGATGCAGGCTTGAGCGACAATTATTTTCGACACATTACTCTCTTAAGGGAATCAGTCCCCGCCATCTTGAATTTTTAGAATTTTCGAAAAAAAAAATGCTGTACTATACATTTTATATTTAATTTTACTGAACATAATGACACAGGACTTTCCATTGTGCATTTTCTGAAGTTGGTCTTGCTTAACTCCTGTGATGGGTTTAGCTGCTTTACTTTCATGCAAAGAAAAATCACTTATTTTTTGTTAATAAAGGGAGTGAAAACATAACAACTTGATAAAGCTTCAGAAGCTATTGTTTTTGCTGTGTCGTCCAGGAAATTTTGTTAAACCAACTTAAATGTGAGTTATGGCGAAAAACGGATAAATCTAAGATGGCGGGGACCGATCCCTCGTAACTGTAATACTTGGAAATAGCGCCAATACAAAGTAAAATATTTACTCCCGGAAAATTAATATAAGTCTGTAAAATGTGTGCGAAATGCAGCGACTTTCCGCTATAATATTTTATTTTAAAAAAATGCGAGATTCAAGAACATAAACATTCAGACACTTAAATATAAATAATTTTACTTTTAAGGAAATTGTGAATAATTTCCCTAGCCACCACAAATGTTGGGGGGGCACGTTATAGTAATTACTCAGTCGAACTTCGCTTTCCAGACCATCCCTTACTTTTTTTTTTTTTTTTTAATATATTTGGGAGTCTTGAACAATGCACGTGAGTTAAAATAATATATATTAAGGATTTACGTATTTGCCAAATTTCAAACATACGGACGAATGATGTACTTAACTTGGCACATATAGCCTCACACGTTACAGTGGCGCATTTGCGTTAACGATAACAAATAAACGTCCTTTCTGCACGTCGTAATTTTCGCATGTAGAGGGGGGGAGAGGTTCTGTGTCCATCCAAGGTAATTATCTCATAAATATATCGGACATTTCACTATCAGATACGTTTGGGTATAGCAGTAGGGTACAATAACATAACTTTTTATGTAATAGGATGTATATCGTACAAGGATCGGTATTAGTGTCTTTAAATTGCCAAATGAATATTCCGATATTTTTTGTAACTGAAATTAAGAAACGTATTGTACCATTTGCAATAATTCTGTTAGCGGATTGTTAAAACCTTTGTGTTTGAATGTCTTATTAAAAGAGTAATGTATAAATCAGTGGGAACTGAAACTAACTATTTTATACACATTGCGATAAAAATAACATACTTATGTTTCATTTCACTGCGCAATTTTTCCAACTCACGGGTTTCTGTGATAAAAGTGACAAATTAACATCACATATGTTATAAATAAAAACAATACAAGTGTGAACTGTTCCAAAAAAAGTGATGCCAATTTCCTGGATAGAATATGTCCTGATCTATATTATTTTTAATCAGAATCCATGGAAATATATCCAGGAAAGGCTACTGCGAATACTGAACAGGACCGTGTACTGTACACATGTACAAATAAGAAACTGTACATTTAATGCGTTGATAGTCATTACCCAAATCATGCACGGGTGCACCACACGAATGAAATATTTAACGAATGAGGGTTTGTTAATATAAAGAAATCTTCATTAACTTACCACCACAGTGTTTTATATTTTTTATGTTCTTCGGAAGTAAACGTACCTGCGCGTATGTAGTGAGGTATTAAAGGGAAAAATATTCGAAAAAAAAAATTAATTAATATAGTTGAAGGTTAAACACGTAGTTAGATCAAACTCACGTCAATTTTAGTATAACTATCGGTCCAAATTAACTCCCACGTTTGAATATTTCGTCATGAATATGAATGTAGCTATATTTTAATTTCGCCCGGATCGATGCAAATAATGCAGTGGAATGTCAAGCGTTCGCCAGACATTAAATCCGCCCGGATGTCTCCGTGATAATAAAAAAATCGGGTCACTGCGCGATATTAACATGTTGACATTTACCCGACAGATTATTTAAGCTCGTATACGCTCCAGTACAGGGATTTCAAGGTTTCCAGAACCATTAATAATTAAATTTTCAAACACGTACTGAACTGTGCGTATTAGTGAACCTCTGATGCACGGGGTCTGTTACGAAGTAATTACTAAGCTTTCATTCGTGCCAATCAAACTGCTTCCAACCGACAGTCCTAATGGTGTTTTCAGAAATGGTTCATATCAGAACATCGAAAAACAGAAATACACTATTCCGTGGAATTTTTTGTAAGCAATCTACGCTAAGTTATAAATGTTACTTATAATTTAATGGTATTATTTGTTTTGTATATAGAGCATTTGGAATGAAGGCGTGGTATTACCGCTCGTGGCCTGTGTGTATAGGCTGTTCACGGTAAAGTGAGCACTTCTGGGGTCCTAGTTACGTTTTCCTTTCAGCCATTTTTTATTTTTAATCCTCCAACCACATTTTCACATAAATATTGCTGCGTCAGTAATAAACACAGCATATATATATATATATATATATATATATATATATATATATATATATATATATTCCACCACACTCTGAAGTTAACGTCTAAGGCTGAAATGGATATTTATTTACTATTATTCCAAATGAGAGTGCTTTCAAAAGTGCTCACTTTACCGTGAACAGCCTATATGTGCAAGTGGTGTGCGCAATGGCATACAAGAAAATAGAATTTTCCAGAAAGTAGGATAAAGAAAAATTCCACGACAGTAGGAAATTAAAAAATACGCATCAGTGAGTGTTCAAAACTCTGTAGATCGATATATACGCTCAGAATACACTACAGACGAAAGACAAAACAAAAAACTCCTTTTAAAAGAATACTTTACCGAACTATCTCAGAATGAGCCTGGAAAACTTCGCACGCCATTCCAGTGATATTAAGAAAAGTTACACACGTCAAATAATGGGAAAATATTTCTAAACCGGACAAACCCTTTTAACTGAAAAAAGGAGAACTGAAACATTGAAAACGAGTCAACACTTGGGGACATATAATTAGCTGCGACTGACGTAACAGTCAAATTAATTTATTAGGTGACCAATTTTGATGACGTATTCATTGGGATTCATATGCAAAATTCTTTGGGAAAAAGCTTACAAATTATTACATATGTATGTTGTTAGATAGGAGTAAAGTTTAGGATTTTTTTTAAATTTATGCACGGTTTAACTTAAGGTAGCACTAAACTCGTGTAATTTTTTTCTCTAGAGAATTCTGGTTTGTGAGCAAAGAAAAAAAATAATTTTAAAAAACTCATACAAAGTTTCAGTTCTCGAAAATCAAATTACGGCAAGCAGCTCACAATCCGCAAGAGTGAGAGGTTCGGAAGTGATAAAGCTTTGCGTTATACTTACGACACTCACGTCAATGGATGGCGGTAGTTTTACCCTAGGGACGCCACCGAAGGTTCAGGTGGAGAGATTTCGGTAGCATTTAACGACGAGGACTTGAGAGCCGACGAGTCTGGAACGAGGTGGTTATGAAGCGGAGTCGGAATGCAATCTCGGGTGAAACGGGAGATACCCGAGAAAACCCGTCGAACAGTGGCGTCGCCCGGGCGTGATAACGCCGGAAATCGAACCCGTTCGCCTCGACGGGAAGCGAGCGTCCTAGCCTCTACGTCATCGCGGTCCTCGAAGAAATTGGTCTTGAAGTTATATCCCAGGCATCACTTTACTGAGATAATACATCTGGCTCTTAGTTAGCAACCTACATTATAATGATGCGGCATTTCCGAAACCAAAAATCTTACGGAGTACGCCGTATATCTACAATGCTATCCAAACCAAGAGTATTACGCAAACAACGAATAATTCGTAACTTAAGGTGATTTTTTTTTTTTGTCAGAGGTTTCGAAGACTGTTATAGGCAGATTCAAAGTGTTGAATTAGAGTCTAAGCGCGGCATACTGCATTTGTGTTAGAAGCTACTAGAGGAGCAAATACAACTTTTCCTCTACAGTTTGTTTAAACTATTTATTAAATGAATGTAACAGTTTCTCTTGAATGAACAAAAATATATTTAAGACACGTCTGACCCCTATATTTCAACAAAATTCAGTGTGCCATTACTCGCTCGCCTGTTTCTAAATCACTCTCATGCTGATTCAGTATGTTCTGCACACCATAAAGATTACATTAAATGCAATTTGATTGGAAAAAATTTCTAGAAGCAAAGTCTAGTATCCTACAGAATTCGAGAAATTATGACTTTTGAGTGTTATATTTTGAAAACTATAATAATTTGGCAAATAATACCTGCTTTTCGAAAGCTCTTTCAGATAACCAAATAAAAAAATGTGAAATATCACCTGACAGTATTGCATAATGCTTTAGCATCATGTGAAAATATATAATTAAAATGCATACCAAAACATATGCAGATAGTTTTTTCATATTTGCTTCGTATCATTTTAGTACTTTCAACATGATCTTCGAGCACAGATACCTGAAGAGGTCTTTAGATATTACTAACTGATCTATGTCGTGAGAAAAAGATCTCGACGAGCTAAAGTGGAGTATTTCGGCTTTGTCCAGTAATTTGCTGCGATGCATTATCGCAGAGTATATCAGTACGCAGATACTAAGTGGCGTGCTGGTTCCTTTGATCTAGGCAAGCCCGCTCTCTAATTGGTTTCGTGGGGTACTGGAAGCGGGATTTGTGGGTGATCAGTTATTGCTCCCTATCGACTGGGTTGCTGTCTCGCTGGTAGCCTATGTTACCAGGCGCTGATTGGCGAACGATGCACGTTACAACACGTTGCGAACCAGTGACGTCAGTTTTTATTTATTTATTTATTTATTGTAGCGAGTGACGATAGTAGACAGTGTGTGGAAACCGGTATGTAAATAAGTGTGTGTGTGCTAGGTAGTGTGTATGTACGTTCTCGGGGTTTTGTGGGCTAAAATTATTTTTGCAATCTGAAATATCGACACACACCATAAGTGTATGAGAGACCTTTCAAATGACACACCATTAAATCACTTGGACTCAACTGGAGCTGACTGACAGAACAACACACAGGCAGACAAAATATTCCCTTGAATCCAGAACTCGTTTATTATTATAACTACTTGAAAATATACTCTCATTAAAATTTTAAAAAGAATCCTGCGTTTATTAACAAAGTCATAACCAGAAAACATCAATTACTGAACCAAAATATATAAATTCAGAAAAGTGCACAACACAACTTGATAAACCTATGCAGATATATACTACATGCTTTACTAGTGGCCGTAACTTAAGGACGCCATGTGTGATGAAGCCATAATTTTATGCTGTTCTTGTTATAGCCATTTTGATAAATAGTTATACTTGTCAGCAATAATATATTACGCTCACGCCGTTTCCGGGAGCAGGGCTTTTAATTTTACTAAATTGGGTTAAAAATAAAATTATTCAACTGCAAATACTTTAGACGTCAGTTTATGAAGTAAAGATGGGGTCTGACGCTATACCAGTGTTAAGGCAAAAGTCGGCCATACCTTAAAATCGAAGCTGAAATAGTAGTTACTCAACTCACGCTAGTAAATAAATAGTAAGCAAAACTATGTCACTCTCTCTATCTGCAGGGATGATACAAGGCCTCGGGACATCAGCAGAAATCTTCCGTAATTCAGGCTCACGGGTTTAGGTACTCGTACTGCAGTCCAGTTATGTAAAGGCAGCTCACAATAAAGTGAGCACTTTTGAAATCAACCTTAGAAAACTGCCACTGCCCCTACCTGCATATATTTTAACACGCGAGCTGAGTGGCATGCGCCCAGTAAAGTTGGTAACGATGCATGTAAAGTAGTTCCATATCTTAACGTCGAATAAAAAGTGCCACGTAACTATTTTCAATAACCGTAATTAATTCTTTCACTTTGTTTCTAATGCATAGAAGTGAAAAAATGAGCAGATTTGTAGAGTATTTACTTTATTAATAATTTAACAGTTTCACTTGACCGACGCATGAATAAAATGACGAGTCCCATGGCAATGTAGATCTTAAACAGCACTTTCAAAAGTGATCATTTTAACGCGAACAGCCTATACCTTTGACGCATCGCGGGCGTCGAAATAAACTAAATAAAATAAGTATGTCGTTCACACTGCAGAACTCTTCTTTTCTTCTTAAAATGTTCCACGATAGTTAATAAGTCTGCTGAAATATCCAAAACAGACACCGCAACACTTTCCCTACATATCTAATGTAATTCCCTACCGGGCGCTAACCACAGATATGATCCGCCTAGCGTTCTTTTCCTCAGTCCCAAGAGCAAAGCCAGCTAACTTGAAAATGACGCCATTCGAAAATGGCCAATCACATGGCGGCTACTTCGTACGGCGAATCAGCAATTATGAGTTGTCATAGCAACAGCCTTCTCTCCTAAACGTAAACATAATTTGACTGAAAATTTACATGCACAAACAGACACAACTAAAATTAGCACTAAACAATTGCAAAAACATTGGAAAAACAAATTATCCTTACCATATGCAAAACTATTACAATAATCACTAACGCATGAGATATCAATAAAAATAATAAATTATCATCTGATAGACATTTTGGTAGTAAATGCAATATTTTGACTTCTGTAAGTAAATTAGGTGGTTATTTCCCAGACGTTACTATATAGTTATTGCTTGTTGGCCCCCATTGCAGTGTCATAAGGCATCTCAATAATAATTCGCATACAATTAAAATTTAGATATAAACTGTTTGCGGTAAAATGAGCACTTTTGAAAGCCCTGCTTAAGATCTACTTGTATGCACGTTGTGTATTCTTCCGTCGTATGTAAGATTAACATTATCATAGGCCTCATCACATTATTCATGCGTCAGTCAAGTGAAACTGTGAAATTTTTACAAAAGTAAATGTTTAACAACTCTGCTCATTTTGGCACTTCGGTGCATTAAAAAAACAGAAAGCGAAATAAATAATTATAAATTATCACAAATGGTTAACTAACACTTTTTATTCTACGTTATGATATGGAACTACTTTCTATCCGTCATTACCAACTTTGCTGGGCTAATGTCTCTCAGTGCGCCCCTTAAAATATACGCATGCAGGGGCAGTGACTTTCTTCTAAAGATAATTTATAAAGTGCTCACTTTATCGTGAACAGCCTTTATAAATAAATGGCATGAGAAACATCTTGCAGTTAAAGACTTATCAACTAGCGTACAATTATATGCAGTTATGTAAATAATTCTGATATGTTATACATGAATATACAGCTCGTGGATATTCGAATAATTGTTTTATTGTGTAAACTAAATGTTTCGATTTTAAAATTTCCTTTTTATATAACACTTTGGTAGTTATATAATATTAAATGAGTAATAATAAAGCTCATTTTGGGCAATCTGCTTCACTGCCTCAGCATATTTTAATTGTTTTAGATAATTTATCTGATGTGGCAATTTATTGTGAAGCAGATGCCTATGTAGTAGGAGTTGTTAGCATACTGACTGGTGGCATGGTAAGGAACTCTGAGTTTACTGTGTGTTATTGTTTTGTATGTGAGCGTATGTCGCTGTTTGTCTTATGGGAGAGTAAGTTGTTTTTTTATTATAATCAGTAGATTTATAAAACACTCATAATATAACAGTAGTATTTCCAGGTCTTTAAAACAAATTCTACGAGCTAATAATTGGTGTAAGGAAGATATAATTTGATCTACCTTTTTCTGAAGTTTAAAAATTCTCTTACTGTTTGGTGCACACCCCCGAAGTTTTATACCATAACTCATGATAGTGAAAATAAGCAAAATAGAGCATGGAGTCTTTGAACATTTGAGTATTTCAGCACGTGTAGCTAAAGTTCGCTATATAAACGGCTGTTGCATTTTTGTATTTTCAAGTTATTTGTGTAATATTATATGAAATTGTCTCCAACATCTCTTAGCCCATTTCATGGTAGCGGCAGTGCTATATTGCAATATCGTGATGTTTTGTGCAGTCCCTCATAGATTCGTATCGCGAAATGAGAGTTTGTTTCCACGGTTGTTGGCATCGCCATAGATATACATATAATTCGTTTCCAGTGTAATAACTATAAACACACTAATTTACATATCTTATTTTATGTAGATTTCAGCAATGTCTAAACAACTCTGTACACATGCTGGAAAGCTCAGTCTAACCATAAACAGTTGACAATAGCTCACTATCGATTGATCAAATGAAATTAATCATATTTATATGGATTATCAACAATCACAAATAGTAAGCATTCATAATAAGACTTGAAAATGTATTTTCCCTTGAGAAATATCAAATAAATACTAAGAATTTGCTTTAAGATTTGGAACGTGGTTACTATACTGGCATTGCGAAGATTTAGGAACAAGAGCGACCCTATTCCGTGAATTTTTACTGTCATGTACAGACATTTACCGCTTAACTACCTTTACAGAGAAATATCGTACTTTGTCACTCAAAATGTCACCATAACTGTCTTTCAAATGCCCCATGTCTGTCTTTAAATAAAGACCGGCTTTCTAAGTGTCTAGGAAAAAAAAAGCCGACGTATTGAGATTAATTATGACAAATACACCACATACAGAAAAAAAATACGCTTTAAAAATGCTCTAAAGCGAATATATATTCTATTTTGTTATGTATTTCTGCACAAATTAAAAGGTGTCTGGAATGTATTTAATGAGTATTTATTATTTTTTTCGCCTGTGATATTTGCCAACACTTCGCTTTAGTGTTAACTACAAGAAGATGGGCACGGGTCATTACTGGTATCTCGTGATACTCAAAATGAACTTGGACCCATCTGAAATTTTGCATGGAAACACACAGTTAAATTTGTTTGGGTTACCGGTAATGTATTAAGAAATAAATTCCATTTATAATTGAAAATTCACTATATTAACGAAATGTATGACGCATGGTGTACTCTGTAAGAAAGGAAAAAATATAACTCAACAAGTAGGTTTTTGATTTCAGAACACAACCCACAGCGTTGCCAAACGCACGTATTTGCACAGGCTTACAGAATACCACATAAAGATTGCAGGCTTAAGTTCGAGAATAGGCCGCCAAGTAGGGATATGTATGCGGCTTTCGTATATATATACAAACAATTTTAATATTAAGGACGAAACTATAATTTAAAGAAAAAAAAAGGTATTTTTTCTGGAAAATACATGAAGTGAGTATTTGGACATTGTCTTTTGGACAATTTGCTTTCAGGGAATATACAGTAACCGTATCTTACGTAGCCGAATTTAGTGAAACGATGGATTTAGTGAAACGACATACACAATTGCAATTATCTTGCACCGAGAGGAATAATTGTGTGTTCGGTATGTTACTCGTAAAAAGTTTCTCCTCTAGCTGCTGAGGAAATGTTCCAGAAGCCTTCAGAATTGTCCATGTAAATGATTAGGGATAATTGGTCAGGCATCAGAATCAATTTAAAAAGTACTGAAGCACAAAATGAAATCTTGCAGGATTACCTACGGTCGATAAAGAATACATACAATACGTTTAATTGCAGTTTTTTTTGTTATAGGTATTAATCTTTTCCGAGTGGGGAAAATTTTGTTCTCAGAGGATTGAAGCCCGTAACTCGCTAAAGATATAGAATTATATTATTTTTTCTTTTCCAATTCACGCCCTTATTATTAATTTGATATTACTGCACAAAATAATTAAAATATAAACTTAAAAAAATATATAATGTGAGTGAAATAAGGAACGTTTACGGTTTCGTGTGGAGCATTTCATTACTTCACCATAAGCAGTCGCTTTAGAATTTTTGTCATGTTACAGTCGTTAAATCTAAAGGTGCAGGTTTGCTAAATATTTTTAGTACACGTTTGTAAGACAAGTCTGGTATCGTTTATTTGAATGAAATTGTTAAATTTTCACGGAAAAGCTAACCTTTAATTTTTAATCGGCATTTGAAAATTTACATAGATTTCTAAATACTGACGGTATTTTAGTAAACAAATACTGAGAGTTTAGGAAAGAAAAATACCACTAGATCAAACCGGGCTGGAAAATTATATTTGTTATTAAAATATAAATCAGAAATTTGAAATTATTTTTTTTATCAAAATTACATAATAAACAGATTTAAAACTGTTTACGTTTCATAGTACGGTTTGCAACGGCGAAATATTTACTGTTTTGAAAAGATTATTTCCAACAACTTTCGCTGTGCGACGATTTGTAAACGTTCGATCTGTAAATTTCGAGTGCGCAGGAATACGTTCGTGAAAAATCAACAAAAGCTGTCGTAATTCCACACGCCGAGCGGAGTGAACGTTGTTTCTGTTTTCCGCGCACTTTTCCTCACAGGGGAAATGATTGGATTGGAAAGGGCTTATTAAACGTCCCCTGGTGTTATGCCAGGAGGCTTATCAAGTGACTGCTTACAAACTATAACTAGGGATAGGAAAATTTCGCGAGTTCAATGATCTGTGCGGTAGACTTTACAATCCTTTGTATAGTCGAACCTCGTATGTTTGTTCATTGGCTGTTGCCCCAGTGGTACTTCAAATTTGACAGTGTGGGATTCGCTACTTGTTCCCTTGCAAGTCGGCTATTGGCGCGGAGTCGTCCAGGATGTGTCCAGTTAACTCTGATCCAATCGCAAAGGTGACTTCAGTGCACACGCGTTTGAAGTCTATCTTGTCCTGAAATGAAGTCGCGAATTTTTCCTATCCCCAACTATAATTTACGACCTAATTTAAACTAACACCCATACTTCCACCGGGGATTCGAACCCAGAACCTCCGGCGCATCAAACGACTGCGCCTGTCGGAAGGGGTTTGGGGGGAGGGGGGGGGGGCGTCGACGGTAAATACGGGAGGGAAACACGCGGACGTGGGGAGATACTCTAACTGAAAGTCTCGTCGCCCTGTGTCAGCGAGGACAAGGGCTCCCTTCTCTACTATTCGTTCCCGGCTCGTCCCTTGATTGGTCCGCAGTGCAGCGGAGTTGACAGTCCGCCGGCCAGATGAATGCTGACGGCCCTCCTCCACAGACACGCTACTTGTTTTGCGAGCACGATGAGTCAAATTCGTGATAGGCCACTCACTACGAACCAGGAGATGTGTGTGCATACCTCATGTTGTGGGAGTTATAACTATAGGCTGTTCACGGTAAAGTGGGCAATTTTTAAGGCCCTTCCAATATGGCAATTTCAGACGTTAACCTTTGGGAGTGGTGGAATGTACATACTGTGTTTATTGGTCGCAAGGCAATGATGATATAAAAAAGTGGCGAAAAGATAGGAAATGGCTAAAAGGAAAAATTTTGCAGGGCTTCAAAAAGTGCTAATTTTACCCTGAATAGACTATATACAGGAAGTTGCAAAATTTCATGACAATACTTCGAGAAAACATTCAACACATCTGGAGGAAGAACAAATTTTACATGAACATAGGTCTGCAAACACGGTTTCTTTACTACAGTCCGTAATACATAACGTACGGTGTATTTCCCGCGAGCTGGATCATGCTACAGTGGAATGTCACCGCAGTTGTAATTGGCAGCCCATACTAGACTTTTATTTGAGGGGACGTTGAAAGTCGCTCATGGCATTCCACAGTAACATGATCCAGCCCGCGGGCCATACACTGTACATAATTCACTACGGGTTGCAGTAAAGAAACGAAGCGTTTGCGCACCTATGTTCATACATTTTTTCATCCTCAAGATGTGCAGAATGTTTTCCCCAAGTATTGACATGCAATTTTACAACACCTGTATAGTTATATACCGTAAAACGGCTGTGCCGGTGACAAGGGAGAGAAAACTGGCCGGAACTTATTAACTGCTCGACAACGAGCACGCCAATTATTCGCCATGGACCGCCGCTAATTGAAGTAGCTGAACGTTTATTGGCTTTGTTCCGGTTCGAGAACAAATTTGATCGCTGGCCGTGCGTGTTCGACCAACTGCGATTCATGGCTGCTTTTCTATAGCCGGGGGAACTCCTAACACGCAGCGCCATAGACACAGTTGACCTGCCACCTGTAACTGATAATTGTGCTTAATTTAGGATATCCCCTTTGCTCATCCCACTTCCTTCCGCCTTGTGCAAATATCGCCATTGCTATGAACCAAATGGACTAGAATTCACGCGTCGATTATTCGCCTATAATATCGATTTGTTAAATCGCGACAATTACAAAACTAGCAGGTAAGCTTGCTAGCGTGAACGAAGCCTAGGGCGATGCCAACATTGCTGTAGAGGTGCCAGTTTGTATTTCATTTTATACCGGACATTTTTTTATAGTACAAAAAAAGAAATCGGACCAAAACGTGTGTACCACTTTTCCCTTAACGCCGTTGCCTAGTGCCAGGCCGGCCGATTGAAAGACTTGACATAAGAGTTCAGGCGAGTCTTTTTTACTTTTCGCAATGCCACTTTCAAACAAAAAACGCTTTACCCATCTTTGCCCGGGCCGCATGTATACAAAGGTTATTTTTGTAAAATTTTAGTTCCGTCCATTCGCACATTTTCCACGCTTTTTGAATCTAACCTTTGAAACATCACCTCATGCATGACGCGTTTGGTTGTTTCCCGAATATACCATGTATCACAAGCTTTTTTTATAATTCTGTTAACATAAAAGAATCTTATTATTCGTTAAATGGAATTTTAACCGATATTGATTTATAAATTACATTTGATTTATAATGCGTATTTATAAAAACAGCGAGAAAACATGTGTGTTGATGGCCCCTGTTGTAAGAAATAGATCTCATACAAAATATTATAACATTGAGTGCGCACGGATTCGGTGCGTTGTCTGTTGGTGTAATTTTCCAGACTTATTGAAGCTTAGTTTACATGAGGCAGAAGAATACCATGGAGGAATGACTTAAGCAAAGTGTTCAGAAAAGTGTGAAGTAACCATGAATGGATTATATTCTTATAATTGCGGGTACATTAAGATTTATGGACTCTACAGAAACACGCACTCTTATTAATTCACCCCTATTTATTCTCCTGCGGCTTGATTCTTCTCTTCGAAGAGAACAAAGTAGGTTTTTTGTTTGAAAGCGTTATCGTGAATTTTGACGGAGTGTCAGAGGACTCAGTAAAAACCTTTCGGAAATTAGCTAACTGTCACTGTATATTCCACGGCGTACCAAGTTAACTGTGGTCCGATTATTGAGCTAACTTGCATGTTAAAACGTTTTAGGTAGGTTTGTGTTGTACTGACGCAAATTTGCAAAACATCTGATTGTCCAGCGGAGGAAGTCTTGCCTATCGGCGAGCCAGGAAGACTTGACTAGATGTAGGTATCCCATGGGGCAAAACTCATTCCTTGCAATTTACCCAAAATATTGTCGAAACCTAACACGAAATTCTTCGTCGCTAAGAGCCCGTTCGTAATATGACGATGACGCGTTCAGATCGAATTCTAGTTTTACAACCCAGAAATTATTTTCCAAAAATCTTCGTAATTTAATAAACGAATAAAGTAATACAATGAAATTATTATTTTTATAAATCTAATTTAAGTACTTAAAACTTTAAACTTTGTGACATTTTAGAGTGACCGTAATTAAATTTAGTGTCCAGTCCCAATTCCTTTGTTTTATGATGTAAACAGAATCCGTTCTTCTTCACAAACGCGTAGTTAAACAAATCAAATCGCTTCACGCATTACTAACACACGACTTACATTTTAGCTACGATTTTTCTAGGATTTTACTTCGATAATATACAACTTATTTGATTTTCTAATTTTTAAATATTTTGTATTTGAAATATTTATATAAATTAACGCTTATAGTTTTTTTTAAGTATAGTAAAAGATTTCCAACTGATTTTTCAATGATTTTCCCTTTACAGTAACTAAACGAAAATTGTTAAAATTATGATAGATTGGTTTTATTTGTGTTATTTAATTTCAGTATTTATAATATTTATATTAATTAATTGTTAATCTTTTCCAACCAAGTCAAATGTTTTTAACTGATCAAGCGTTCGCAAAATTGAATAATTCTGTAGAACTGAAATAATGTAATTAGATAAGCTTGAAACAAGCAATAATTATTATTTTCATATTTTTACACTGTGGACACTAACTTGTATATAATGATTTCTTGTACTTATGTTAATGGTTATAAAATAATAATACTGTCATTATATACCAAATAACTGAAGAAATATGATTTCAATCATTTTAATGGCAAATTTACTTACAGTAAAATTCGAAAACCAAAAAGAAATGTAAAAATTAATGTTCTTAACATTAATTTTTTTTAGATTCTTTGCATATTGTGTTACTATAATTCTACTAATGGTTATTACATAGTTATTATATTTTGTTATATACTGTCACTTTGGTTTGTTTTTATTTAAAAAATCGTCGTTTTTAGATCATTATGAGTTGTTCATTATTTTCTTACAAAAATTAATGTTTCCTTTAAAAATATATATTTATTTTACATTTTTAAATGTTAAGTAGAATACATTTAATTGTATTTTTACGATTTTACAAAAATTATTTAGCAAATAGTTTTAATGGAAATTTATTGTTTTCAATATGTTTTAGTAGAATTGAAGGGTAACGTAATGTAAATAGTATTTGAACATTTGGGAAAATATTCTAGAATCCAGTTTATATATCTAGCCATCCATTTTGTATAATTTTGCTTTCATTCGCCATGTTATTGATTAGATCCATCAGGTTTATTATTCTCGGAAGGTAATCCTTTGTGGCGTAATTTAAAAGCTCATTTATTTCTCATGTCGATTACCTTTTCATGGGAGCTCTTCTCCATTTCCGCTTTCTCATCTCGAAGGTGCATTACTATTTCAAACAACCATGAAAGAATGATGCGTGTGGATCAGCAGATATGCCACTAATAGCAAAGTGAACCTTCGGGATTTTATAAGCCTCGTTTTTCTTCTCTGGGATTAGTCTCGCACCAACAAAAAAAAGGATATGAGATTTTCACTTTTTGTATAGCTAAACCCAGGAAGCGTGTTATATGAATACTTTTTATAAAAACACATAAAATATTTCCGAGTTAATGTTTCATCACCTCTTTTAAATGTTCAAAATCATCTACAAAGTACGGTTTTCAGATTACCTCATTTCATTTTAATGTGTACTAAAAATTATATTTACCTAAATTAAAAATGCTTGTTTTACAGCACCATTACGAATTGTTTTGTTCTGCTGCGGATTTAATATTTTCTTTGGCTAATAATTTGTAAGGAAAATACAGATAATAACTTTTGTAATAAAAGGAAGGACCTGCATATAACATCCAATTTCATCTCCAGGACTGGACCTTTATTCCTGTTATTGGTCCGAATATATATTGCGAGGACGGTTTACACTTCTTTCTCCGTTTAATGTGATATTTGTTAACCTTGATATACTAACCCCTAAAAATGCGATAAATGATATAGTATGCACTTAATAGGCCTATATCAGTAAGTTTTCAAAGGGTTAAATGCAATAAGCGCTTAACAATGATCCTAAGAAAAACGGCACCACAAGTATGCTAAAATGAGCACTGTTTTGACGCTGAAAATTTGTATTCGACGAACATTGCCAGTCGTACCCAAAAATTTGCGAAACCACTATAATTCATCGCCCTATTAAAATTTAAATTTCTTACGAGAAGGCAAAGTATCTACCTTATAGCAAGATCTTTCCAACAAACAATGTCACATACATAAGTGGTATCCACACAAGTAAGCTACAGGTTATAAACCTTAACGGGGAGACAAAATTCAACCAAACATTTACCGACTTTAGCAGTAACACTTTGTATTGCAAACCGAATTAGAGAATACCCCATGATATACTTCACATGATCTTATTAATTTACAAAACTGATTATCCCACTTACATTCACGTTAAAATGAGCACTTTTGAAAGCCCTGCGTAAGACATACCTGTATGCATTATGTCTATTCTTCCACCTTATGCAAAATTAACATTGCCATGGGCCTCGTCACTTTATCCATATGTCGGTCAAATGCAACTGGGAAATCATTACAAAAAAGATGCTTTGAAAATCTGCTCATTTTTACACTTCTATGCATTGATATAAACAGTTAGTAAAAGAAATTATTAATTTTCACAAATGGTTACCTGGCACTTGTTATTTGACGTTATGATATGGAACTACTTTCCATTCATCGTTAGCGACTTTACTGGGCGCATGCTATTAATTTCGCCCCGTTTAAATATACGTACGTAGGTATAGTAACTTTTTTCCAAGGTTGATTTCAAAAGTGCTCACTTTATCACGAACAGCCTATAACTACTAGTATGTTCATCTTCTGTAGGGATGGAGTCGCATTCTGACGCTATAGTCTATTGGCAGTATTTTCGCACTTTTTATATCAAACTTTCGAAAATTATGCTCATGTATTACTGTTTAATTGTTTTATAAATATGTACTGTAACAGAAGCGGCTTATACTTCTGTTTACATGAAAAACACCATTATTCGTTAAATTTGACTTATTTACATTTTATCTATAAATAATAATATATTGTTTATAATAAATTACGAAAAACCCACAGTCAAAATAGGCTTGATGGTAATGCTTGGTACGAAACTGTTATCATGCAAAGCCATCTTGGCCACCGGTAATCCATAACAGGAACGACTGATAAGTTAAACGAAGCAGGAAATACTACTAACACAATGAGTAAGTCCATGGAGTGACTCACCCCCCTCCACTAATTCCACAGATATGAATAATGTCCATTCTAAATTTCTTTTTTTTCCGTTCATGTATCGAACTCTCACGAGAAATGTAATCTCGAAACGTGTCATCGACACGCAGTTCACAGCAGTCCGGCTCGTGGACATCTTGTAACGGTCCCGAATGTGACCCGTTTAAATTGTGTTGAGGAAGAGTAGGGCAGTGGAATACTCATTTAAAGTCATTGTATTAAAATACAAATAGCACAACGATTCACATTATGCTTTACATTATGTTACATTCTATTTTACATTTATTACCTCGGGAGAGCATAACTTGAGTTATTATTTATATGCTGTTCTAGGTAAAATGAGCACTTTTGAAAGCCCTGTTAATATTTACTTGCGTACGTGTTGTGTAGGTATTCTTATGTGAAATTATCATTGCCATGGGCCTCATCACAGCATTCATGCGTCGGTCAAGCGAAACTGTGGAAGTATTAGAAAAGTAATTATTATACAAAACTGGTCATCTATACACTTCCGTGCGTTAAAAAAACAGAGAGCGAAAGAAATAATTTAAGACATCACAAATGGCTATCTGACACTTTTTATTTGACTTTAAGATGAACTATTTTCTGTCCATCATTGCCAACTTTACTGGGCGCATTTCACACGGTGCGTCTGTTAAAATATGTGCAGGCAGGGGCAGTGACTTTTTTCTAAGGTTGATTTCGACAGTGCTTACTTCATCGTGAACAGCCTTTATATGCAATTACTTTAGCGCTTGGCTTAATTAACCTACATCTAATCTCTATCTAAAGTCTGTAATGAACTGTATCGAACTATTGGATCGTGTTCACCTTAATGTTGCCGAAGACTCATCCTCCGTGTCTCTGCGGCGGTCGGAACTCTCGTCGACGCTCCATCTTGACCTGTCGGCGGCTGGCTGTGTCAAGACCTCGCTCGCTTCTCTGCCGGCGTTTAAATACGCGCCGAGTGTTTTCCAAATATGTAGCTTATTACTAAACCGCCCGCGGCTCGTGGCCTACATTGCCGCGGCGGTGCTATTTCTCTCATTACATTCTGCACGTAGAACGCGGTCTGTTAGGCCGGGAACACACGGCAAGCTCCACGGGTCTGGGACAAATTGAGTCTAGTTTACAAAGATCGCAATAAAAAAAATTCGTGTGGGTAAATTTGTTTGTGTCCAGCATAAGGCAGATTTTGAATACCTTCCGGATGGTTAGAGACAGACGTTTGGTAGGTAAATATTTATTAAGGTCTCGCTAACGTTATGTTCATTCCGTTACTATCCGGTCAGTCTTTATAAAGCGATTGTTTTATTTCTTCATCATTTGTAGTTTAGGGTTTGGTTACCTATTCTAAAAAAAACATCTGAAAATTCCCTATACCTAGGTTGCCGCAATGGGATTTTCTATGTTAAGTTTGAAATTAACCCTAAGGGCAGATCTAGAACAACACTAATATCAGTCGTTTAAAAAGCGCTTCTTCACTGGAAAATGACTACTATTAATCGTTTTGTGCAATTATATATTTCTCCCTAAGAATAGCATGGTAAAACCATACAAATGTTTATAAATTATTCACGGTAAAGTAAGCACTTTTGAAAGCCGTCTCGTTTAGAATAGTAGTAAATTAATATATTTTATTTTAGCCTTAGACGTTAACTTTCAAGTGCAGTGGAATATGCGGACTGTGTTTGTTACGTACATGCAATAATTATTTACCAAGACGGGTTGAAATGAAAAGTAACTAGGGCCTCACAAGTGCACACTTTACAGTGAAGAGCCTATATAACACCTAACAATTGATAGAGGAGATCCTAAACTTTCATTTTCCAAGTGAAAATATCCAACTGGGTACACATTTGCCGATGTAGGAAATAATTTAATTACCTGAAAAATTTAATATAATTTGTATTTTTGTTTCAATTTTCAAAAAATGTATTCTGTAATATTATAGTATGTTCAATTCAAAGACGTATTATGTATCGTATTTGCAATTAATTACATTTAATCGCAAAGGGGATGGCAAACAGATCTACAATAATGTCGACCAATTTACACGATCTCCCAGTACAAACAGGTGGAATCAATCAGATGTTTAAATTTGAAATAGTTTAGCTGTAATAGTGTCGTAGATGTACAGCAACTATTCAATTATAATTATTATACCAATTTAACACATTGTTTCCTTAAATTCAGCTTAGTAGGTCTACAGTGAAAACATTTTAACTTAAATGAATATGCTTCGACTGTTGGTTCCATTCTTAATTAAATGCATTGAAAAAAATGTTAACATTATTACATCGGTAGCTGTTGTTTTCATTCTCGAAAACTATGCACAAATGGCCTTGCAGCTTGCCGTGTGTTCCTTACGAGGCGACGATTCCCTCCCCCCCTCCACCTCGAGACACCGTGCCCGAGACACAATTTCTCCGCGGCCTGCAGAATAAGCTCCGGGGAGTAAGCGAGTGGGTCGAATGGGCCAAGGGGATGGCGGAGGAAGGGCGGAGGCCCGTTAATCGAGGCACTCGTCTGCTGGGACTGATGCGAACAGGGAACGGAGGTCTTATTTTACTTCGCAGACTCTCTGCTCCTTGTGCGCTATCCGCGAGGCCCACGTAACTTTACTCTTAGTCACATTCTACCCGCTGGGCCACCGACCGACGTGGCTGGCGGGAACTCTGTCCGCTCTGTCTACGGCGCCACTCCCGAATTCTCGCACCACCAAGGACATGAGGGTTCACAGTAAGAAATATTTGGATTTGAGAGCCGACCTCCCGTGGCGCAGGGCTCACGGTGGCTTAGCAGTTAGCCCACCAAGGTGCTCCGGGTTCAATCCCCGGCCGAGCCACTCCCAGTTTTACGTGCCAAACTATGCCGCTGGTCGGCGGGTTTTCTAAGGGATCTCCCGTTCCCCCCGCCTTATCATTCCGGCACCGCTCCGCACTCATCTCAATCACCCCTATCGGCTATCAAGACCTCGATGTTAAGAGCTGCCCAAATATCTTCACTCGTTTGAGCACAGAACATAACAATAGAACATTGCAAACGAGCGGGAACCTTGTACGAAATCAATTCACAATTGAAAATATAACTAACTTTTAGAATGAGTGAAGAGATTTGGGCGGCTCTTAACGAGGTATTGAGAGCCGATGAGGGTTATTGAAGTGAGTATGGAGCGGCGCCAGAATGAAGGGACGGGAGATCCCTGAGAAAACACGCCGACCAATGGCATCGTCCAGCACGATTCCCACTTGCGAAAATCCGGTGACACGGCCGAGGATCGAACCCGGTTCGCCTTGGTGGGAGGCGAGCGTGCTAATCGTTCAGCCACCGCGCCCCCATTACTTTTAGACAATGGAATTTTGCAACGTGTATGATGCCAGATGTCAGTGTTGGTAAAATAATGATTTAATATTTTAGCTGTCTTGACATAACTATAGCGGATTTATAGCAACAGTTTTAGTGCTATACTGTGATAAAAACTTTCAGTTGTTTAAAATAATAATTATTTGTGCCTGCCTTTAAAAACTTTGGCGATCGTAAATATGTGCTGCAGATATAATTCGACAATTTCTGCTAATATACTGCCACACTTTCTTTTCTCCAAGTTAATTTATTGTGACATTTCTTTTTCTCTGTACAATACTTTAGTCTTCCTTTGGTACATCTAAATAAACAACTTTCCCGAAAATGTTGTTCTCTGCTCTAACCAACTGTACTACCAATCGTCTGCATAAGAGATTAAATATAACTACTTCATTTATATACAAAGTCAGGGCCTATGATACACACAACCTCTTGTTATGCGCAGTTGTGAATCAATCGGTTCTAAACAATAGTACAAATGGCAAATCTTAAGTTGGGTCCATAGTTGAATTTATAAACTGCAACCAAAGAACGTATGTCGTGTCACAAGAACTAACCTCTATGATTTGCCTTGGCTTGGACGCCAATAAGCCCTTTCCAATCCTATCCTATCTAAATCATAGAGGTCAATTCTTCTGAGACGACATACGTTCTTTGGTTACAATTTGTACATTCAAATATGAACCCGGCTAAATCCGTGCCATCTGCGCTGGTCGCGCTGGCATTGTAATGCCTGGTTCACATGCGCGCCAGCACGCTGAACAAACAGAGCAGAAAGCTAGAGCAATTCATGCTTCGTTTTCCGTGCAAGCCATGCCGAGAAGTTAAACTCGCGTCTTATTTCTGCTCGCGGAAAGAACAGACTTCACCGATATTTTCAAAAGGCTCCCAATGCCCCACGTTTTATTCCACCAATTTCTTGGATTATAAACGTGAATTGATGCAATCGTTAAGGATGTTTAAACTTGTGCATTAAAAATAATATACGTGAATGCAAATGTAGATTTTACTTAGCACATTTATAACAAATGAATTTAGTTTTTAAACTGACGTGTAGATAACTATGGATAGTAAAGTATTTCTGCAAACATTAAACAAAAAATTGTAGGTTGCACTTGGAAATTGTTTAGTATAAATTCGCACCATGCCGTGCAGGTGTAGCGGTATCACGCTAACCCAGAAATATTCATGAGCGCCATGGTCTCGCTTTCTGTACGAGCCTTAAAAATACGACTACAGGCTGTTCACGGTAAAGTGAGCACTTGGCCCTCCGACAGGCATTAACTACTAATAAATATGATTTATTACAGCTTCAGGCGCTAATTTTTTGGGAGTGGTGAAAAGTATAGGCCTATAATGTGTTTGTTAGTCACATGGCAATGTTTATACATAGAAATAGGCCAAAAGGAAAAATTCGCCAGGGTCTAGAAAAAAAGTGCTGGTTTTTTTTTTTTTTACCATGAATCGACTAAAATAGATATTAACAACACAACTCAGGCACCAACATAATAAAATGCGTCTGAAAATCAGATTAATATTTGTATTAATGTGGGGATGTTTGGATTCTTTACTATACAAAAATCTTGCAGTGAGCTTGTTAAGGTGAGTTGCACATCGAAACTACGCCTAAGTTGACATCGCCTTGAAAAGCTGTTCCTACTTGAAGGCCGTGGACATGGCTTACCTTTGGTGCGGTGGGATCCGTTCAACTGACCACCTGACTGCTGTGCTGGCATGACCGGCGGGTAGCGTGCGTGTGCCTCGTGCGAAGCCTCGCCTACCGCTCCCCCCCCCCCCCAATTCCACCCTTTTCCATGTGGCGCCGGCCAGCCATGACGCAACCAGGGGGCGTTTCCGGACAAACAACATTAGAAAATGATCTAGAAGTCCACGATTTTTGTACATAAGCCCGTTTTTTCCCCTTGTTCGGGGAGACAGGTCAGGAATGTTCACAGGAGATAAACTGCTCTTCCTTGATTAATTTATTTAAAATTGGGGGGGGGGGGTGCTTGCTGCCAAATTCATTATAATATTTGTATTAATCATATGGTGTAATTACAAAGTCTTGTGGGGAAAAAAAGGTCCTCTTATATATTTTTGTATATCCCGCTCAGAAGAATTGACGTAATTATGGGAACTATATAAAAATATTTTTGTTCGTGAACTCTTTTACTGTACAAACCCAAGCCCTTATTGACGCACTGAGGAGAGTCCTTCAATTTAACATCTTACCTGAGGAAACTGAGACGGGGACCTATTTACCGTCACAAGATTTCCATTTATAAAAGTTGAAACTTGTATGCGAGAGCTAAGGTGTCATGATCGTGGGGTGAGGTGGGCATTTAACGCTCTTTCTTGGGTCTCCAAAAACGCTAACGTTGTATATACTCGCGTAAGTAGTTTAGAGGGGTTAAACAAGGGACTCGCTTTGCAAAACGTTTATGGTGATGCTGCAATATCCAATGCAGGGTTTTGAGTTGTGGTCACGATTAAAATCGCAATGAGATGAGAAATTATGAATAACAAAAGGGCGAGTTATGTAACTGCCTTTTATTTGGTAATGTAAATTAACTAATACGTCGTTTTTGCTTAAAATATATTATTAAATCTAGGAAATATTTTCGGCCATGCTGTTATTAACACTATTACTGTGATGTACATTTTTACTTACCAATCATAAACTATACATCAGGATCCAGAATATAGTATTTCTTTCAAAGGTATTTGAGGGAAGGTCCCGATATCTGCGCAATTCATAGAGGGAAGATTGTAGATACGATCGGTCATAGTCGCCTGTCAATATACTTAACTTATGGTTTCTTTTCGATGGGTTACAAAAAAAAGATTTTGTGTAGCGAACTTCCGTTATATATCAATGAATAAGAGTAAAGGTTCAAATTTCAACTTCTTTTTCCAACTAGATGACAACTTAAAATCCTTGATTTAAGACTAGAGAGTTTTCTGGTTCATTAGTTTGAAATAAAACTTGGGAAAGTGGGAAAGAATTGAACGCTGTGATACTAGACACGCTCTGAAGAGAGCGCCAGAATGAGCAAAAATGGCAAACGATTATATCAAGCCGCTATAGTATCATAGTCGATAGCGATGCTCCTTCGCACGGGCCGTCGTGGGGAACGACCACGCTGTCCGGCGACCCACGTGGACCGTAAGAGATACGTAAGCGACAATATGCTCCGACACAATACCAACAGCTGAAGAAAAACGCCATCTTGAAAAATAAAAACCTATTGGCATTCAGTTTACAAAAGACGACCGAAAACCTGACAGGAACATTATAGTTATTCCGTATGTTCGCGGCCTCTTCGGAAAAAAAAAAAAATGATCATGCAACAAACATGGAACACAGACAGCTTTCCAATCGGAACACTCACCGTAGGGCATGATTACAGAGGTGAAACCTACAACATACAACTTACAAATCCAAGACAGTGGTTGTGTGTACATAGGAGAAACTGGCACGCGCCAACGGACGTTAAAGCAAAACCAAGAATGGTGAAAACAAAAATAATTCAGACATGCCGAACATGCTTGGGACAGTTGCAATTAAATTCTCTGGGTAAAAGCTGCTCCACTTACTCTAGAATCAACCCAATTAAGAGAAAACTAGGGTGAGTCGGGTGGTGTGTGCATAAATATGTCTACATAACATGGAGAAGCAAAACACCGACTTCTACCCGCAGTAGCAGAACCCATAGTCGACGTGACCCTTATTGGCCGAAAACGCAGGTTCATCATGCTATTCGCTGCAGGTGAATCACGGCATGTCAAAGAAGCTGTACTCCAATAACAGAAGTAATAAGATCGCACAATCATCAGAAGTGTATTCTGTATTCCAACAATAAAAATAATTTTCCACATATCTTCCAGTAATAGAAAGTTAAGCTTTCGTGAGTATTATAATTACTATGCCGTGCCTCGTCATTTATTGACGGCAGTTCACAAGGATTATAAAATAGCCTGCTGGCTTACAGCACGTTGAAGCTGTAGGCTGTTCACGGTAAAGTAAGCACTTTTCGAAATCAACATTAGAAAAACGTCACTGCTCCTGCATGCATGTATTTTAATGGGCGCACTGAGTGACATTCGCCCCGTAAAGATGGTAACGATGGAGAGAAAGTAGTTACATATCGTAACGTCGGATAAAAAGTGTCAGGTAAATATTTGTGATATCTTAAATGATTCATTTCTCTTTCTGGGTTTTTTTATGCATAGAAGTGTAAAAATTAGCAGATTTGCAAAATATTAACTATCCTAATAATTTCATAGTTTTACTTTACCGACGTATTAATAAAGCGATGAGGTCAATGTTAATTTTACATAAGGCTGAAGGGCACACAACGTGCATACAAGCAGATTGTAAGCAGGGCTTTCAAAAGTGCTCATTTCCCGTGAATAGTCTATACCAGTTTAGGACGTGCGAATTAAACACGTGAGTTAGTGTCGAACAGAGGAGAAGAAACTCGGAGTAAGCGAAACTGCGGATGTGGATCGAACTGGGTCACAAGAACACGTGCGAGGCTACAGCACATCGACTAGCGTCGTTTCGCCGCTCGCTCGTGGTGCTTGCGTACATCTGTTCCGAGAATCCGGGCGATGTGAGAGGAGAAGCGAGGTGTGGGGGGTCTATAGCAAGGCATGCTCCTGAGCGGAGGTTCGGAGGTGGTGTTTACCGCAGGTGCGGATCATGCCTTGCTCAACATCGCCGAGCCTATATTACTGTAGACAGGTGTATGCACAACTCTGCCGACGTAGTTACAGTTTATCAACAGTTCCGCCCTACCAGGCTCTTGAGCCTGCTTCGCAGAGCGTTTGAGATTGTTTTTTTTTTTTTTTTACGTGAATACGTCTTTTAAATTTGCGACCATAGTGAGAGGCAATCCACAAAATCGGGGGATAAAGTTTGGTATTGCAGCTCCGAATCTATCGTCTACATTCAAAATTCAATTAACACCACTAGATTGCCTAAGGATCAACGTGTATGTTACGTTGAGCGAGGACTGCAAAGACGCGCGGTGTAGAAGGGGAGGGGGGGGATGCCACGAATTTTTGAGTTCGTTTCGCCGTGTCTCATAACTTCCGCGTAATATAACTTTTGACTAGGAGAAGCTACGACGCTCGTTTAAGTTTCAATCGACAGCTCTCATCAAGGTCAATCGATTGTGTGTATAAATAATTTTTTGGCGTGGTTACGGTGAAATTATATGCGTTTAATGAAAAAAATTAAGAAAACGTAGCACAATTTCGGCCTATACTTGTCAAAATGCCAAGTCGAAATATAGAAATCAGAAATCGTATACGGTTGGAAAGAGCTTCTCAAAAGCAATCCAGCGATACCCATATAACCCCATACGATCGAGTGAAGTGGTGCCGGGAACGTAAAAAAACATATCAGGGCGTCCGAGCGCGTCAACGTAGACGTATTTACGCAAAGCAAACGGCCGTGTCCCAACACAGCCAAACAAAAATTTTTTTTACGAATATTAAACATGTCTCCTGCATATTTACCTATAAAAAGACACCGTGCCCCAGATGAGAAAGGAATGGTACTTTAAAGTTACCACACATGCTCTAAATATTATTTTGGAGCCGTATTATATAAATAGTTAAAAACTGCTTCACAATGCTGTATCTTAAAACATTCTATCCGGACATTAGTCGAACTACGATAGGAGCCTGGATTGAACTTTGCTACAGACTTTTCATCAACGAAATGATAGCGACGCTGCTGAAAGACGCACAAGTGCACGCAGCACTACGAGAACACTACACGCCGATTCAAAACAGGTGGGTAGCGGTGATGGCGCTCTTGTGGGTCGTGCCGGTGAAACACTTATAGCCCCTGCGCCTCTCTGCCAAAAAATGATGCGGGCAAGCGTTCCCCTTAACATCTAGCTGAAGTAGATCGGTCAGTTCAAGTATGTCCCAGAAACAATAATTTGATGGGAGAGCGGCAGATTAAAAATAAAAAATAAAATAAAAAAATTATTCTCAAATCTAAGAGCCTTCTCTGCTTATCATACAAACACACGTCTGTCTGCGTGAAAACCTAGATTAACACTTTTCCTGGGTGTAGCTCTGGTTGTGCTAGGTTTTGGAAACGTCTGTATTATTTGCACAAACTATCCCGAGAACCCAGGTAGCCTCAAATAATTCAATTTCCAAAAAAAAAAAAAAAAAAAACTTAAAAACCCAGTACGTTTAAAAACAAATGTGATAAAAGGAAAGAGGCATAGAGTATTATAAGCATGGTCAATGAAGCTGGAAATATGAAATATAATGCAGATTTTGGAAGTATAAGGTTAATACTATACTGCCAATTAGAAATATAAATATGTTCATAATGTCTTAATATTGCATAATTTTTATTTTTTCATTTCTTTTATTTTCTTTACACAGACCCAAAATGGTCAGAACAATATTTCATTTTGAAATTTTTGAGCAAACAAATATTTTACAATAATATTTCTATAAAAATATGTTGTCCCACACGGACTCTTTTTAAAAAATTTTTCTTCAGCTTTTTCTCATAAAAATGGATTTGAAACATTTACAAATATTACACATATAGTATAACCCAAACGTTGAGCCAAGATGATTCCACAATTTAATTTCACATAAAATTATTAAAAAGGTAAATATGACTTACTGTATTTCCAATCATGACTTTCCCTATCCATGAAATTTACAGCTGCTTAAAATTTTATCTTTGGCTTAGTACAACATTTATATCTCCCTGGCCACCTGTGATCTACCATGGCCATTCACAGGTACTTTTAAGGCAACTTTCTATTACTTCAAATACACCAGTCACTATTTAAAAATGTAAATCCACCACTATTTTCAAATTAATTCAGAGCAAAATCTCTGGCTTTTACGACCTGGCATAGGCCAATTAATCTTCCCAAACAGCCCGTTTCCAAAACGGTGGGCAAGACAAGACTATGAATGAGGCTATTCGATCAGCCCAAAAATGACAGAGAACTGACGACATACAAAGTACCATTCCTGGGAAAAATTTAAGGTTCCTCCTCGCATTTCTGATTAGAAAATGGAAGAGATTCCTCTTACGTTGTGCAGACAGTACCAATCCTGCTCATGTTATCCTAAAGTTATCCTGACTTTAAATTAAGATTAGAGCGTCAGTGTGACGTTCCTGCATATTCATAATGGCTTTACATTTTTATTTCTACTAAAATTGCCTGACCTGTTATCTGGGGAGACATTTCCTCGCCACCAAGCGTCTGACCCCGATAGCAGGTTTTAGCACTGATTATATACAGAAATCTAGCATTACCTCGCTATGGAGATATGCACAATCATCCACCAATAGCGAGCCAGTGTCGAAAAAACTAGTCACTCAATCTCTCCCTATCGGGATACCCAGAAATCAACAACATTAAAGAATATCCCAGTACATTTCCTATGACGTCACGTTCGTACATTTGAAATTTAGACATTCAAAAGTGCGCGGGTTGGGCACGTGTCTTCCGCCGCACGTCGAAGAAGGAACACTGATGACGTCTGGTGGAAGCAGACGTCAACTCCAGCCAGGCACCCCACGCTTCGCCAGTTTATACGGTGACGTTGACGCGGCCGATGCATGTCCGACCAAGGATAATTATTTGTGCGGGAATTATGCTACTGAGCCGAAACTCTATCAGCGTGGAGGTCCGTCAACATAATTGCAAGTGTTCATGAGTATCAAAGTAAGTTTTTCAGCGTATTTTGTCCATTTTTCCTGGAATTAATTTCAGCACACGTCGTTCGATCAATACTTTTCCATGGCGGGCGGGTGAAAATGGTCTTGCGTAGAGAATTGGACCAGGGCGGAGAAACACTATATGCATACTTGTAAGGGCACTTGTCTCATTCTGATAACTGATATACGAAATTATATTACAATAACAACATAACCCAGGAAAATGTTTAAACTGTTATTTAATTAATACTTCATTGGTCACCACCAAAGTTTGCGAATCTCACTATCGCCACTGCATTGGCGGAGAGACTACCAGTAATTAACTTCATAGTGTAGTGTATTCAAAATCAATATGAGAACACGGTATATGGTTTCGCCAATACTACGGAGATGGCGTTTCTTTATTGTCCTTTACAGTAAATAAATTAACTATAATTTTTTTTTAAATCAACGTTTATCTACAAATGCATTAAAAAGAGAAAAATAATTACAGTAGTTGCAGAATTTGTAGAAACTGTAAGACGTGATCGAAAAGTCGCAATAAAATTTACTACAAATTATTATGTTTATATCAATGTATATTTAATATATAAAATCGTGGCTCAATAAAGAGCGTATACCTCATTTGAGTAAGCCTAGTAAGCACATATCTTGTGTAAGGCTCTTAACTATTCGTGCCAAGTTTTTATATACTAAATATAAATAGATATACACATAATAATTTGTAGTAAAGTTTATTACCGCTTTTGAACCACATCTTAAGAGTTCTAAAAATTTTGTAGTTACTATATTTATTTTTCTCTTTTAAAGGTCTTTAAAAATATTTTAAAACCAATCTTTTTTTTATATAGTTATCTTATTTTTAAATGTTTTGTCTAGACCATTTTTGTCATAATTAAATATATAGACTATTTATACAATAATTTATTCATTAGGGAGGCTAAAAATACTAAAAATGTGCAGTTAAATACTGGTGGCCCCTCCCAAACTTTGGACTGCAACCAGACGAACAGTAATGCGCTGCAGGCAGACGGCGCGCCAGAAAGTCCTACTTCCCGGATATACCTTCGCCTCTTGCAAACAAGGCTTAATTAAGTATAGAAAATTACACCGAAGCGACAATGCACAGTATTCGTGTGCACTCAGTTACAAAATATTTTCCATAAAATTTCTTATTTGGCAGAACCAACACATATTTCCTCGCTGTTTTATACATATTAATTATACATTTAAAATTGTTATTCATATCTAACGTATAAATACAATTTTAGTTTAACAAAAAATAAGATACACTTATGTTACAGAAGTAAAAAACGCTTCTGATACAGGCATATTTATGAAATATCCTAATACGTTACACATGGCATGATTTTTAGAAGGTTTGATTCTAAAGTGTGAAGAAACCTCGAATAAGCTATACCTCGCCCTACCTTCATTCGGGTCCAGTGTTAGGCGTGTATAGGCTATTCACGGTAAAGTGAGCACTTCTGGAAACCCTCTCATTTGGAATAATAGTGAATAGGTATATTTTATTGTGGTATTAGACGTTAACTTCAGAGTGCAGTGGAATATATACACTGTGTTTATTACGTTATGGCAATATTTATTTTAAATGGTGGTCAATGGATAAAATATAACTGGCAAAAAAAAAGTAACTAGGACCTCAAACGTGCTCACTTTACCATGAACCGTCTATAAAATCAATTCAGTCATACGCGGGATAATCTGGAGTTTGCAGGCTGGGTGTAAGGCAGTGACGTGCGCCCTTGTAGCCCGTCGGCGACGTGTTAGTGCAGTAACAGCGTGGCGGGAACCCATTAGCGACGCAGCTGCGACCCAGGACCGCCCCACACTTACATCGCTCTCACACGAGCTCTCACTCCCTACATATTCCTCGAAACGCTGTAGGGAGAACAGCAAATGAAGCCTTACACGAAATACATTACAGATGGCGTGTACCGTATAGAAGAACACTGAAGTGAAGAGAATTTGGCAGCTCTTAACAGCGAGGTCTTGAGTGCCGATGAGGGTGATTGAAGTGAATATTTCAGCAGCGACGCCGGAATGAAGGGACAGGGGAAACGGGAGATCCCCGAGAAAACCAGCCGACCAACAGCATCGTCCGGCACGATTCCCAATTGCGAAAATCCTGAGGGCACAGAGAATCTTCTGTAGGACACCAACGCGCCTGCGTAAAAAAATGAAAAGTAAAAAAAAAGTAAAAAAATACACTAATTTATACAGCCAATCTAACGAGCTAGGGAGGGTTGAGAGCTTTTGATCGGCGTTTAACATTAGGTTCTGAGCGCCGATGAGGGTGCAAACATGTTAAAATAAGCAGCGACAGAATGCAAGGGCGAGGGAACGGTACCGCTCCGACAAATGGCAACGCCAGCCACGTTTCACACATGCGGAAACCCGGGTGTACCCACCGGGAATCGAGCCCGGCTGGCCTAGGCGGAAAGCGAATACTCTAACCACCACAGCACCGCGGCCCCCTACATAACACGTGGTTATCATAGACCATCGGCCCCAGCTGTAATGCCACCTTCACACGAAACCGCCGAACGGCTACTCCTCGAAGCGCTGTCGTTCGCAGACGCTGGAAGTTAAGGTCGCCGTCTACCTGGTATATATATATAGAGCGTTTGAAGCTTAGAACCAAGCGACTGATAACGCAGACACTGACACTCGTGCCTGGTGTGGGTGAGCCGGGGCCAGGTTTATGACCTACTTTTACCGGCTTCGGAACTGGCAGCACCGCGCGGATGGCGTCGTCGTTAACATTGGCGCTCCTCTGGATCATTAGGGGAGCCTACACATAAAACTGGTCAGACTTTTCACTATCCCATGGCCACTCTAGTGTGTATCTTCACTCAATGCTACAACAACGCCAATATTTCAGCAACACGTATATGACGCGACGGTGGCGCTTCAAAGGCGCGAGAGTTCACCACCACTGGTTTTCGTTCACATATGATTTCGTTCTGTCAGTCTTATGGAAGGGAGTCTCGTGGCTGTGTATTTTTTATTTTATCACTGCAGTTTTGTTTACTAGCGACCCGCCCCGGCTTTGCACGGATGCAATTAAGATAAAAAAATTGCTTAACCCGGCGTTAATTAGGTTGGGTAAACTCTCTTAAAGCATTTTAAAAAAGCACATTAAATTATAAATTGTTTAGTAAAAAAAACTTTATAATTTAATAATTATTTTTATTTGATATTTTTTTACTTTTTTAAAATTTTTCATATTAATATACATTATATTACAATGCAATTTATCTGAGATAGACGTATTTAATATGTTATTGGCTAAGACATTCTCTGTAGACAATGTTTGACGTCCTGTTATTGTTTGGTAGCAAAATGTACTGTTTCTCGGGACTTCCAACTCGTGATAAACCAACATATAGTTGGCCATGGGAAAAACACTCTTTTCGTAGGTCGATTCCAACCAAAGAGAATGTTTGACCCTGGGACTTATTAATAGTAATCGCGAACGATGTTTTTACGGGAAATTGCAACCGGTTGAAATATATTGGCAAATCCGTGGGAATCATGGGAATCCTCGGGATGTTTGCCAGCTGGCCGGCTGCTGGATCGGTGAGGATGGTCGCGACAATCAAATTTTCTTTCAAGTCTTTAATGAGCAATCTTGTGCCATTACACATGTTAGGAGGGCTTATATTCCTTAAAAGCATGATAGGAGTACCGACTTTTAATGATAGTTCGTGAGGTGGCAAGCCAGAAGGATTAAGCTA
This sequence comes from Dryococelus australis, assembly GCA_029891345.1. NCBI lineage: Eukaryota > Metazoa > Arthropoda > Insecta > Phasmatodea > Phasmatidae > Dryococelus > Dryococelus australis. The sequence goes on from CM056997.1 coordinate 43,741,545, forward strand.
ATTTAGAAAATCTTGAGGAAAGTGGACGACATCGTCAACATTGGTGACTGTGTCAATCGACTTGTAGGTTTTGACTTGGCCGGGAACTCTTTGTACAGTGAGATTGTTGATTTCATTGACAGTGTCGTTCCTAGGCGATACTATTGCCCTGGAACACAACCAGAGAAAGTCTCTTTTTAGTAAATTTTCGAGGCCCGGATATACTGCTTCTATAAGATGCTGCAGACTGTGGACTATCTGACCTAATGTCTCATTTAAAATGATTTCAGCAGAATTAGTGTCCAAATTTAGAGAAGGAAAAACTCCTTCTCCAAGTCTGAGCAATTGTTGTGGGAAATCTTTATGCGTGTCTCCACCAAGATAGGCTCTCATATTCGTTCGCAAATTTAGGTGTTGAATAGAACTCCATAAGGGAGATGATTTAACACATGCTTTGATGATATCTGCCCGCGTCCCTTTTGTAACTACAGGGAGTGTCTGCCGAAAATCCCCAGCAAACGCAAAAGTAACTCCCCCCATAATGGCAGTAGAGCTTCTAAGGTTGGTGCCGTACGCAGCACACAGCAAGTTTTATTTTCCGAATCTGTCCGTCCTGCAAAGCCGTAGTACATTATTTTGTTCTATCATCAATAGTTTTCTTAGCGCACGCAGTGTAAGGAATTTTATAGGTCGTTTATTTACACTTTTGGTTACATTATTGGAGTTTTAGTAGGAATCCCTGTTGATTTTTAAAATAAAATATAGCCTATGACACTCGGTGATAACGTAGCATTCTACTGGTGAAAGAATGTTTAAAATCAGATGAGTAGTTTCGAAGATTACCTCCTACATCCAAACACACAAAGTTACAAACACTACCTCTTTATAATATTAGTATAGATTTCCAGTTAGAAGCTCTTCATCCACTTGTCTTCCTGGTGTCCGCGAGTAGACCATAACCATGGTGTCTTATTTATACGTATATTTTTTACTCAGCAAGAGCAGCGCCATTAATAAACACATGACCTTCCACATCAACATTCGCTGGAGGACTGAAAATACTTACTTGTCAGGGGTTGCATAAACGTAGACAGTAAGCTTCTGAAGCTCACGAGCAGCTTCACTGCCGAGCCATAAAGGAGCGTTGTCGAGTTGCTAAGTCTGGACGGGTTCACGTCAGCATCGACATTAACGCTCCTGAGTAGGGCCACTGACGTGCTACTGGACAACGGCCCTGCGTGGAGAGGCCCTAAGGAAGACGCGAAAGAGATTTTTCAACAACAGGCGTTTTTCTCTCGTGTACAAGCTCGTAAAAGGCTGTTCACGATAAAGTGAGTACTTTTGAAACTAACCTTAGTTAAAAGATACTGCTGCTGTCTGCGTGTATTTTAACGGGCGTACTGAGTAGCATGCGCCCAGTGAAGTTGGTAGCGATGGATGAAAAGTAGTTCCATTCCGTAAGGTCGAATAAAATTTTTTCGGTAATCATTTGTGATAACTTAAATTATCATCTTTGATTTCTGTTTTTTAATGCATTGAAGTGTAAAAATGAGCGGATTTGTAAATTTGTTACTTTTCTAATAATTTCACAGTTCCACTTGACCGACGCATGATTAAAGTGGTGAGACTCGTGGCAATGTTGAATTCACATAAGTCGGAAGAATACACAGATCTTAAATAGGGTATTCAAAAGTACTCATTTTAACGTGAACATCCTATAATAACCCTGCTTTTGCGGAGTACAACCTTTGAATTTGGTTATATGGTTGAAAAGTTCCTTACGATTTGGTAAGGATCCAGTAGAGAGGAGTTAAAGAGTTCCGCACTTTTATATACTTTTTAAAATAATATTTTCAGTGTTTGTGCACGGCTTCAGAGAGTCGACAACCCAAATATTCTGACTTCGCGAAAGACGCCACAATACGTAGGGAAAAAAATATGAATCCTCCGTCTCACAACCTTTTTATCCTGCTCTCAATTGTCACTTTCTTTATGGGTGCGGCACTCCACAGGGAAAAACCCTTAACCGACGATTCCAGACCTCACGTTCACCCTTAAACCTCTTATCGCCTATCCGCGGCAGTACACGCAACACAACTGCCTTTCTGGCGTGGCGTGGGGGGACAAATTTAATTACATTGCCGCCCTTAAAGTGCATATTGATTGTGCGCCTCACCACGCGTCCGTACCTGATCATTCGCCATCACGCTGCGAATGTTTTTCTATTATCATGTTTCCTTAATATCCGGGGTGTTTTCCACCTTTTTGCCCTTTTTTTTATACCGGGGAAGGACTGGCGGTTGTGTAGTGGTTAAACAACTCGCCTGCCACCAAAGAGGGGAGCCGGGCCCGATTCCCGGAGGGGTCACCCCTAGATTTCAGCATGTGGGGACCGTGCCGGACGATGCCGCTGGTCGGTAGGTTTTCCCGGAGATCTCCCGTTTCCCCTGCTCTATTTCCCGGTGATGGTCCATACTCACATCGCTTCATTCTCATCGGCTCTTAAGACCTTGATGTTAAAAACCTCACAAATCTCTTCACTAACCCACTCACTCATAACGGTGACACTGACTTTTCGTCATGAGCAATAACTTAACTATAGTCCATTGACGGTCACTTCCATCTTTTCTGAAGCCCTGTTCAAGTTCTACTTTCAGGATAACCCTCCGCCTAATGCAAACGAAGCTTAACAAAGTCTAAAAAATTACATGAAAGGGCAACGCACCCCATTCGTGCACAGTCACTGTAAGGAACACTATTTATTAAATGCTGTTAACGATAAAGTGAGCACTTTTGAAATCACCCACTATCATTACCTGCATATATTTTTACGGGCGAACTGAGCGAGTGACATGCGCCCCGCAAAGTAGGTAACGATGAATGGAAAGTAGTTCCATACCTTAACGTTGAATAAAACTGTCAGGTAACCATTTGTGATAACTTGAACTATTCCTTTCACTTTCCGTTTTTGTATGCATCGACGCATGAATAAAGTGACGAGGCCAATGGCAATGATAATTTTGCATGAAGCGGAAGAATACACAATGTGCATACAAGTAGATTTTAAGCAGGGCTTTCAAAAGTGCTAATTTTACCGTGAACAGTCTATACTAGGCATTACCAGCACAAATGCGTTCTCCCGTTTTTATTCATGATAAATATAAAATAAATACCATCACTTATTGGAAAAATTTAATAAAATGTTTAATTTATCCAAAAATAAGATACTTTAACATTTTAAACCGATTATGATACATTACGTGTTTAGGAAATAACCAAACACGTCTTACATGGCGCGATTTTTCAAAGGTTTGATTAAAATATGTGGGGAAAAAAGCGAATAGACTACACTACCGCAACCCCACCTCCTCCCTTATTCCATTAAATCATTTTTACTCCCGGTCCAACGACACACGTTAAACGCAATTTGCGGTGTTCAATGGCGCAGCGAATTCGCAAGACGTGCTTCCAGACCCTGTGTTTTTGATACTTCGGACGGGAAGCGATTAGTGACTGGTGTGGCATGTACCGCCAAGTGACGCAAGTATTGCTGTTCCTTGGCGGAAGTTGTACGGGGAGGGGCGGTGAAGTAAAACACGACAAATCCCGTAATTCCGCCCCGCGCCCTCTGCATGCGAGTACGCGTATTTCAATCCAGGAAATTAATTAATTCACAAAAACGCCTGGTTAATGATTTCCCTCTTTGCTTGCTGCAAACATAGATATAGCAATTTAGTCAACATGGTCAACAGAATAAATTTACTGCAAGTTTTTGTAACAGGAATTGTTTTTAATATTTACAATAGTATGAGCATTTCCATTACTGCTGAAGGCTGTTCACGATAAAGTGATCCATTTTGGAATCGACCTTAGAAAAAAGTCACTTCACCTGCCTGCAAATATTTTAACGGGCGTACTTAGTGACATGTACCAAATAAAGGTGGTAACGATGTATGGGAAATAATTCCGTATCTTAACGTCGAATGAAATATTTTAGGTTATCATTTGTGATAACTAAAATTATTTCTTTCGCTTTGTGTTTTCTTTTAAATGCATAGAAGTGTAAAAGTGAGCAAATTTGAAAAATATTTACCTTTCTAATAATTTCACAGTTTCACTTGACCGACGCATGGATAAAGTGATGATGCCATTGCAATATTAATTTTACATAAGGCGGAATAATACATATTGTGCATTCAAGTAGAGCTTAAGCAGGTGTTTCAAAAGTGCTCATTTGACAGTGAATAGACTATATTCGCATTTGTGACTGACAGTGTTGACGCGCTTAAGTGGATCCGGTTTCGACAATTGGTCATGACTACAAAATTTCCGCCAATCATTCCAGCGAAATTTTATTCAAGCAATTTTCATGACATTCTCAAAATATTAGATAGTAAAAATTGAAGTTCCAAAAACTTGATTCGCCCATAGGAATATTCTTCCAGATTTAACGTTAATCGTTAGAGAAGCTTCGGAGATATTTGGTTTAACACCATTTTTTGTGCCACTACATTCTAAAAATGGCAGATGGAGGACAGTTTGAGCAAATTTGGGCTACATAGTCGGCACTTCGGTCCACTAAGTCTTGTTAATATATATATATATATAAAATAATAATAATAATCTAGAGGTATCACACAAAGCTATAAAAAATTAACAGCTCCATTAAGATTCTATGTGGCCTTAAGTATCACTAGATGCATGCAGTATGCGGTAAAACAAGTTATCGAAATGAAATGTTTCTGATGTTGTTTGCCTGCATGGCGGACTAAAATTGTTTCCAATTACGGTTTAGTGTGTACAATACTAACTGATAGCATAACAAAGGTTCAAATAGGCTTGATTCATGCAGATGTAGGACAAGTAATATAAAGTATTAATAAAACAATTTGAAAATAACTACTATTGAATGTCGGACATTCAAATTCAGGGAGAATGTAGTAAAATTATCTATATTCCATAATAGTGGGAATTCGTTTTGATAGTTCCTGAGATAGGGTGTGAAAAGCATCAGCTTAGAGGTAAGTGTTCCCAAAAGTTGTCAAACGAACTACGTAACTATGAACGATGAAAAGTATAATGTTGACAGTAAGACAGCAAGTTTGGTGGGGCCACGGTGGCTGAGCAGTTAGCCCACCAAGGCGATCCGGGTTCAATCCCCGGCCGGGTCACTCCTGATTTTCGCAGGTGGGAATCGTGCCGGAAGATGCCATTGGTCAGCGGGTTTTCTCAGGGATCTCCCGTTCCCCCATTTTTTTATTCCGGTGCTGCTCCATACTCCTCGGCTCTCAATACCTCGATGTTATGAGTCTTCCATATCTCGTTACTCACTCACAGCAAGTTTGGTTGAATTTCATCTAATTGTGCGGTAGTTATGTTGCACTACATTATAATACACTGGCTGAAAAGAGCAATCGACCACTATTAAAGAATTGCGCGAGTTCATCAAAGGTTGCCACACAGTATCGTCACAGCCCGACACGTGTCCTACTTGCGTTTAATGCGATTTGCATGCATGGATGTGCCACTAGGGGGGACATACATGTCCTTCCGTAATTAATAGCTGCAGGATACAGAATCAGGCCTTAGTAGCAGTGTAAGCCACAGGACCAAGTTCAGCGAACACGCATCGTGCCTCGACGGTGTATTCGACAAGCCTGTATCCAGCTGGATGAGCTTGAGAGAGGCTGCATCATCGGCCACCGAGAGGCAGGTTGGACGTTTCGGTGCATTTCTCGCCACTTGAACCGTTCTGCGTGCACTGAGTCGGTGTTAGACGCAGTGAGAACAAGAAGGTACAAACACCCGTTGGGAGGCTCGGGTAGACCCCGGGGGGAACAGGCTCTAAGCACTACACCGGCATCGCTGTGCATGATCCAAGGACATCCCACGGCAGCTGGGGATCCACGTGTGACCTTCTGGAGGGAACGGGTAGCCTGTTAGCTTGCGGACTGACCACGAGTTGTGTTCAGAGACTAATCACGGTTCCGTCTGGATACAGACGACCTCCGAATCAGAGTCTGGAGACGTTCTGGCCAGCACCGTGGTCCACGCTTCATTGTAGAGCAGTACACCGCCCTAACAAGAGGTGTTATGGCGTGGGGTGCAATTTCCTGCAATTCCCGCACCCCACTGGTTGTGATTGATGGAACCACGACGGCGTTGCGATATGGCCAGGAAATTCTACAACCATGCGCGCTCCTCTTCGTGGTGAAGCTTGACAACCTCATTTTCCATCAAGATAATCCCCAGCCTCACGTAGCACGGGTATCTCTGGTCTTTCTTCGTGATGTTAACATGCTTCCTTGGTCAGCAAGTTCCCCAGTCATCTCACCCATCGTGAACGTTCGGGGCCAGATTGCACAGAAACTTCGGCCAGCGGCAAGTACAGCAGATCTGGAGGGTCAGTTGCTGAGGCAAGAATTTCCTTAGGAGTACACACTTCATCTGTATACCTCCACTCCCGTACGTATCGCCACCTGTTTCTGCTATACGAGTAGTTCCACACCGTACTAAGTGCTTCCTGCAAGTATTGGTCCCCTGTAGTTCATAATTGGTGTGGTACAGTATTATTATTTTTTCTGTTTTCCTGTGCCTGTACCCACTTACAGGCCCTTGCGATGGCACCTTCAGGGTGATCAATTTGATTTTAAAATTGGTGTATTAGCCCATCATTTTGCAAATTAGTGCGTGCTGCATTAAGTGTGAAGTTGTTAGGTGGCCTACCGTAACGCTATCTGTATACAAAATTTGTCGGTGACCGGTAGATTAGTCCTTAAATATATTATAAACTCTTCATTTATGTAAGGTTTCTTGTATTACCAAATGTCTAACTTAAGAGTTTGTAAGATGGCAAATTTATTGCTTCAAGCAGGAATTGTCACTTGTCACTTGTTTGAGTTAGCTATAAATGTTCGATAGATAAGATATATTTGCTTAGAAGACCACCATTTCGAAAATAAGACTCTGGTATACTAATGTCACTTCAGTTTCTTTATCCTAGCACAGTATTACACAAGCAACGCATTCGGCAGACACTGGTCGACTATTTACCAGTCTGCAAAAGCTTTATTTGTTTGTGTTGCAGAACTTCCAAAATAGCAAACTAAAAAACGAAACATAAATTTCTGAGTTTAATTCTGAGAGTGTGACTGATACTGTCAACGTAACAATTTCATTTCAAATCAGTTAAAATTTTCTCATATATGATATGGTACCCAAAATTAAAAATGCCCGCCATTTGGGAAATGAGTAGATATCTGGCATAATTGAAAACTGTACATGAGTAGTGTTCCTACTTCTTACTACTTTGATTTGTATATCAGATCGATGAAATTCGGTGCACGTGTGCGTACAACTTTATGTACACATGTAAGGATGCAGACATGAAGGTTCGAAAAGATTATCACTTCTTGTAAAAACATACTATTGTAACATATTGCCTATGGCGTATTTAGGTTCGTGAGGGGCAGTAATTATAATTTATTATATATTTAACCGACATAAAATATACAATGCTATTCATTTTAATGAAAATGTAATTTTTTTCGGTTCCCTTTGCGAGAATGAAGCACTGGTCTTAACACAATGAACCATAATCTATTAAACACTGAATTATACATTCATGGCTTTATATTAAACATAACATCGTGTGCAATGGGCAAATATAGCCGTAGGTTACGTTTGATAATTATCTCTCTCTGCAAACAATCATTTGAACCCGCTGCTCCGAGTTTCCATGAGCAAATGCATAAATAACAGAGATTCGCTTAAAATATCAACGGGGTACAAGAGGTATTTTTGCTTTCCCAGGAAGACAGATAGCTATCGCAGGAATAATTACACGTTATTTATTATATTTAGAATGTTGAGGCGAAGTTGAAAGTGTTGGTAAATAAATTATAAAACCTAACATTATTTGCGTTTTAATGTTTTTTTTGCGACCTTTTTTGCTTTACCCCTCAGCCTATTATCCCTAATATATTCGTTCACGTCTGCAATGTTACAAAATAGGTAAAAACATGGGTTCTTACGCAAGGTAAGAAGCCAACACAGAAATATTACCTTAATCGTGGCTGATGATTACTCGCTATTATATAGAATGTTGCAGAAGTGCATGTCAATACTACGGGTGAAAAATTCCTCACAACTGGAGGAATAAAAAAAACATTTTATGAACCAGCGGTCAGATGTGAGGAATGTTTCTCTAGACCAGTGAAGCATGGTTTGCCTCTTCGACTATTGGCTGTTCGCACTTTTGAAAGTCCTACTCAAGATCTACTTGTATGCACGCTGTGTATTCTTCCGCCTTATGTAAGATTAACATTGTCATGGGCCTCATCACTTTATTCAGGCGTCGGTCAAGTGAAACTGTGAAAACATTAGAAAAATAAATACTTTACATATCTAGTCATTTCTACTCTACGATTAGATAAATTATTTATTTCGCTTTCAGTTTTTATTAATACAAGTTATCACAAATGGCTACCTAACCCTTTATATTCGACCTTAAGATACAGAAGTACTTCCGATCCGTCGTTACCAACTTTACTGGGCGCACGTCACTCAATGCGCCCGTTAAAATATATACAGGTATGAGCAGTGACATTTTTCTGAGGTAGATTTCAAAAGTGCTCACTTTATCGTGGACAGCCTTTAACTGTCGAAATGCACGAGTTGATATAGCACAATGAAGTGAGGAACATATTAGCATCTCATTTGCATTGTTCAATAAATATCTGCTCATACATATTTTATTCAGAGCTTTCATCACGACCCTACTGGACCTTTTGTCGATTCTAACCCGCTCTCTGTGATATAAACTGTGGTTAGAGGTAGGGAAAACCGATTTTTCGCATGCAAGACTTTCTTACAGGTGGGATGAAGTTTACAGTGATTTTATTTTCACATTTATCACATTCCTTCGTATTGGTTTAAGATAATTTATATTCCTGCCAGAACAGAAAATGCAGCACCTACAGCTAGAGGACACTCCGCTTTTGAATCGGCTCTCAAGACCTCGTTGATAAAAGCAGCACAAGTCTCTCCACTCTAACTCCGCTTTCGCCTGAAGAGCTTTCTGATATCAAGAAGCCCTCGTTGGAGTCGTCAGTGTTTCTTTCCTAACTATAGAAACGTCTAATTTTCCTGCTGATCGTAAGCTCATTCGGATTGAATTTGTAAGCTCTTTTGAGGTAAATGTTGAACGTATATCTTCGGTCCTCTTTCACTTCGTCCTTTCACTACTAGACGCAATTTCCGTGTATGGACGACAATCCTCCTTCGGTGCTGCCTGCTGAAATGTTGCCTGCACCGATAACATACGGACACATTTTGCCAGTCGCTGTATTTTATGGAAAATTTTTCTTCTGTACTTTAGGTCTTTTTTTTTTTTAGTAAGTTGAGTATATGTGAAACAATACTGAAGAGGATTCTTTTGTAACATCGCCTACTAATACCACACGTCCATACTTTTCGGACATTGTCCTATCTAGGTATTCCATTACAGCGGTCGATCCATGTTTCAAATGCTCTTTGATTGTTATGACCACTTCTTTTCAGGTACTCTCATCAGTGTCTATGATAACAACGTACATACTACAAGCTTACACACATGTCTGCATGCACAGATACTTGGACATTAACACTTCAAACACAAACACTGCAATAAATTATGTCAACACAAATGAACTATGTACGCTATCGGCGATATATTAAATCCAGAGAAATAGATGTATATTACCATTACATACATATAGCTTCAAGAACATATTTTCTTCACAATACTACGGCAGTTTAAACCTTTTCAAATGCTAATACATGTATTACGGTTACTCAAAGAAGCGTCTGGGCATTACACCACTGCGTGGGTAAAATTGTTACAAGACAATGGGCTCCTATAGGCAGCTACATTTATGCATTTCGTATGACTATAAAGTGAAGTTTAATATATATTTAGATATTCGTGTTATATTATGTTATATGTACCTTCCATCCAGTTTGAAAACATTTGCTCTCTACCATTAAGGTCGCTTACGAAATGATATAATTTAATGCCTCATTTAAACTTAACAGGATTAACGTTTATAATTTGTAATTATAAAGATAATTTATATATGCTGCCAATATTTATTTCCATTGGTGTCGAATTAACAGTGATTACTTACCTTGTACGCAGTTCACAATTCAGTCAACCATTACTTTCTTGCTGTCAATGCGCGATGAACGCGGATTAGATGAAGGCTATCTTTGAACTGGACGGTACGCTAACAAGTATGAGGAATTGTCAATGATTGTTTTCCAGTTCAGTGCTGAAGGTATTACACTACCCACTCCAATACTTGGGTTTCCCGTAATCGGTGCTTGATTTTTGGAGGTTTTGGCCAGCTTTTCGGAATTTGGCGCCACTGTGCACCGCCGCTGCCAAGGACAAGTATCGGTCACAGGCGTCATCGTCGGCTAGCTTTACTAGTAACACTAAATACTGTAGACGGGCTACAGTGTAGCAGATCACTCGCCAACTTATATTCAATGCTGGACCACAACGACCATTCCATCCAGAATCATCTCCTCGCTATGGCTAACAGAAGCCTCCGCTTCGTCAATGTACCTCTGCTCACCGCATGACACAATCAACGTGAGACCCTTGACGCGTGGGAAAATGTTCTCCTGGACGGGAAGTCGTGGTATACGTTGGTAAAGGCTGTTCACGATGAAGTGAGCACTATATGAAATCAACCTTAGAAAAAGGTCACTGCTCCCATCCTCATATGGGCCTATGTTAACTGGTGCATTGCGAGACATGCGCCCAGTAAAGTTGGTAACGTTGGAGGGAAAGTAGTTCCACATCTTAAGGTCGAATGAAAAGCGTTAGGCAAACATTTGAAATAACTTAAATTATTTATTTCGCTTTATGTTATTTTGTATGCAGCGAAGTGTTAAAATGAGCAGATTTGTAACATATTTATTTTTCTAATAATTTCACAGTTTCACTCGGCCGAAGAATGAATAAAGTGATGCGGCCCATGGCAGGGTTAATTTTACATAAGGCGGAAGAATACACAATGGTACATAAGTAGATATTAAGCAGGGCTATCAAAAGTGTTTATTTTACCGTGAACAGTCTAATACGCCGATGGCAGGGTACGAGTGCATTGCCAAGCACATGAAGAGATGGATCCCGCGTATTAGCATGGTGCTGTTCACACGGGCGGGGGAGGGGGGTGGTATTCTCATATCGGGACTATTTGAGATGAAAGGGATCGCCTGGTACATGTGCCATCGTCCCTCCCCGGCGAATGATACAGGAACCTGCTGGCAGATCATGTTCACCCTGCAGGAGACTTGTATAAACAGCAGGACAATGCATCGGCCCACCGCTGCCGAATTGTAAGAGAGTGGTTGAATTATCACTTCACGAACATGAGATTTCTTGCCTGGTCTCCCTACGTCCCCTGATATCAATCTCATCGAACACATATGGGATGCTGTGAAGAGTGATGTGAACGCCGTGGATTCTGCTCCGACAGATAACCGTGCATCGTGGAAGGCTGTGCAATGGTCTTGGGGTCAGTATGGCTACCAATCGCCTCCGGTTCCATGTGGAGTCTACGCCAAGCCGCATGACCACTTTATCAGGTATAAAGTGTATGCTAGACGTTACAAGGAAGGAATTTCTAATTCACATGAGTGTATATTCTTGAGGTAAATAAAAAATAAGAAATTTGCAGTTTATAAATATACAATATAAATAATTAATCTCAAAAATATATTTTTGACTGAAAAAATTTCTCAACATTAAAATGAAGTAGGAACGTTACAATCCTCGAGTGTACTCATCATATGTTTTCTAAATATTGATAACTTTAAGACCAATGGTGCACGAGATCAGTACAATATATTTACACCATTTTAGTTAAACCCTCTGAAAAAAACTTATAGGTATATCAAAATTTTTGGCACAACAAGACGTAAATACTAATTTTTAACAACTTCTTGTATTGTTAAATATTTACTATTTTTATTATTTTGTGAGCACTTATGGAAGATGAGAAATAAGAAATTTTTTCTTATCTTCCATAAGTGCTCCAATAGTAGTACTGGTAGTGAATATCTGTCAATGTAAGATGATGTTCGAAATTATTCTTTATGCCTTGTCGTGCCAAAAATTTTTAAAAACTCTGAAAAATTACTTTTGGTCAAAATAAAGTTTAAAACATGGCTGTCGTGCACGGTTTCCCTTAAATACGTCGAATTTTTTATGTAATAGAAAAGGAATAATGAAAAATTTTAATATGAAAATAGTTCACTGATTAAATCGTGATCTGGACGAGATGTTCCAAAAGCAGACTTGTGTAGTACGTAGCTGCAATCTGTCACGACAAAAATGGCATCTCTCCAGGCGACGGGCAAGGAAACCGGAGATTATTGCGTGTAGAAACTGAGTAATAATGTAGGCTATGGTAGAATCGGAACGTAGAACCACGAAGAGATGGCAAAGAAACATTCGAAAAGAAAATGTAATGAAAGATGAAAACCTGAAGTAAACAGGAACCCTCTCTAAAACCCAGAAATCACGCGACGGGAATATTGATTACTGCAAAACGATAATGAACGTAACAAAACACGATTCATGGTAATAACGTTCTGTAGTGTAACGCGCTCACCAAATGGAGAGTAAAGAAACATGCATGTAGACTCGCATGTTGAAACATTTATAGTAACATTAACTAACTACTCGAATATAAATTGTAATACGCCTACTACTACAAGAGGTCGAAATAAATTTAAAAAAAAAAAAAATAGGGAACTATGTTTTTACAAAAGCTTCTTCCCGGTAAACGTAAGTGTGCACGAAACACGTGATGGCTGCTTGAAGACATCAACGAACTGTTATTGGTGAAGGGCGGAAGAATATCTGTAGGAACGTCGACAAAATAGAACGGTTAATTCATGCATCTTGACCAAAGTGCGCTGGTGGTAACAAACTGGCGCAAATTACGCTTGCACAAAAAAATCTACTGACGGAAAACTACTTGATCTCTCGCTGAGATTATGATAGACGAGGACAACACACTCAGTGGACGACATCCAGAAAGGCTGCAAGCGTAGCTGTGAACATCTCGTGCAGCTGTAACTGAAAGAAAGCAAGAAAGCGGTAACCAAGCCACAAAGGTAAACAAAGTTAACATCTGTACTAACTTCTAACACGCGCATTCAAAAATGAAATTAACTCTCAAATGACAGAATATTCCTAAAACCAATGTTAAATCTCAAGCTAGAATCGCTACAGTACTAGGCCTAAAAATTTTCCAAACATTTTGGAACGGCTCATACACGCTTATAAAAAAACATACTACTAAAAAAATTGTTTCGAAAGTTCATCAATACTGGTTTTTTTTTCCCCCACTGAAGTTTTACACTTCGTTATACGGCCGTTATAGAGGGAATTTTTAAAAATTGAAATGATGAAAGGAGAAATAGCAAAAAGCCATAGGCCCTGCGATATTTTTGTATATGCAATATTTCACATTTAGTCAAATCAAATTTTTTGGGTGTAGCTCTTAATTTAATTACCACGCGACGTTCGTTATTGGCTCTAAATCATCAATAAAATGTCATCAATGATGGTGCAATTCTGACTTCAAAATCGCCCCAATTCGTACTCGTGAAGCTTTGCAGATCTGTACAGCATCTCTTGGGATATTTTCCAGAGAAGCACTCTTCAGCTTCTTGTTGAAGATACAGCCGCAGCAGCACAATAAAGACAAGAACCTTGTTTCCTCTTATCCATACCTTTTTTTCTCGTTTTATGTCCCACGAGCTACATAAAACTGGGCGGACAGAACAAACAAAAAAGAAATGTGGTGCGTGTAACGGAATTTTCGTGTTACGGAATTTTCATACTTGAGCAAAGCGAATGAGCTCGGATGACGGCGAAAAAAAAAAAATGAAAACAAGTAAAGCTGGTGAACAAAAAAAAAAAGGGGTGGGGAGGGATGTGTGCTCGTTACAGAAATTGTATTAACCCGCCCGGGGCGAGGGAATTTGTGCGAGGGAGAGACGCGAGGGGATAGGTTTGTGTGGTGAATGCAGCGTTTACACGCCTGCAGCACCACGTGTGATATTAGATCAGCATGTCGGACGAGATGCGTCGTGCTACGAGCGTGGCGTAGCCCTTAGGGGCGGACGAGCGGCGGCACAAAGCAAATATCTCCCATGCCCGCGGGCAAGTGCCTTCTCCCGTTACAACGCCGGCAGAACTTCCATCGGCTCCAGTCACGTTTTGTTCAGTAACGGCGGCTTTGTCACACCCACACTGACGTTATATTATATATATATATATATATATACATATATATATATATATATATATATATATATATATATATATATATATATATATATATACATACACACACACACACACACACACACAGAATTAAGAGACTGTCCAGCTCATCTTTACAAATGTTAAGAGAGACCCGAATTGTATTGCATAACAATTTGGCTCGGATCCACTTTCTTGATTGGAGTATTTACGGGTTAGGCGTCTTAAGCTGGTTCCACAATAGTTGCAATGCGATGCGTTGGGCTGCGACGAGCTACAAGTGCTGTTTCACAACTAAGCGACGATCTGTCGGCGACGGAAAGTTATCCGAGATGGTGCTGCTATCTAGTTTAAGGGTGGAAATTACATTTTCAGACCTCGCGAAAGTAACAAAAGACACGCGCAAAAATTTGAAACTGTATGTTTTAAGTGGTAGAAGATAAAAACAGGGTTGTATGATTAAGATGTGGGGCGAAAACTAGAGGGATTGAGGCATTATAAGACTAGGGATTATTATTTTGATATTAATAAACGAATTTTATGACATATGGTCATATCTATAAGAGGCCTTGTCTTCTATTTTGCACATCCGCGCAGCAATAGTAAAAATACTAATGCGAAAACGTCGGCGTAAACGCGATCGTCGTTTTCAAATTGTAAAGAAATAAATGTTTTTATTCTACTTGTAAAGAAATGCTCTTTCTTCTTCTCCATAGCAGGCTGACGCCGACATTCGCAACGCAAGAATTTCGCGCAACGCACTCGACGCCGACGCGCTGCGACGGAATCTGCTTCATCCTGATTGGCTACCGCTCATCGCAAAGCATCGCACTATTGTGGAACCACCTTTAGGTGCCCGCTCGCAAACTAATTTTTAATTGGCCAGACTAGTAAGAAAATGCTTTCTCGTAAAGATACGCCACCAATAAGCAACGGAAAATTCTTGGTAAACCAGTAGGGTCGTTAATTACAAAATGCTCGGAAATCTTTTCGCGAAATTCGAATGTACCTACACACGGCGCTCGCAATCTCAGTGTCTAACTCCAGACATAGTTTCTTTTGGGCAATAGTAACACGAAAGCCATAAACACTTATATCCAGAAACTTATTTTTATAGAAAATAATCGTTTTCAAAGTTGCGGCATACAACTACTGCAGAAGAAAGAGATACAATCGTGCATGTAAACAAACTAGAGTGGGGAGTGAACCGAGGGCGAGGCAACACTCTCCGAGTGACGGGCTTTCCAGCTGGGACACGTAGGTGCCCGTAATCTCCGGACGTGGCATGAAGTGTGAGACCTCAGGATGGAGCGGCACTGGAATGCAACGGCGGGGGAAGCGGGAGTGCCCCGAGGAAATCCGGCGGCAAGCGGCATCGTCCAGCACGATTCCCACATGCGAAAATCCGGGAGTGAACCCGCCGAGGATCGAGCCCGGATCACTCTGGTGGGAGACGAGCGCCCCAGCTGCCTCCATCACGCATGTATAACAAGTTGCATATGTCATAGATGTACGGCCCTAAATTATCACATACGAAGTGTCGCGCCTGCTGCCTATACAAATTGTCGTACCTGCATCATCTCAGCGCCTTGTTGACCAGACGTCGTACGCATTTGATATTAATATGCGTTTCCGAATATATGTGTGCGATTATATTCTGTGTTGCTACTGGTCCAAAGAAACTATGTTTGGAGTTTGGGCGCTGATTTTCCGAACACTCAATACATCAAATTTCTAAGTATTATTTCGTCCGCGATAGGGAACTGCTAGTTGGTTAGCCGAACATGGCTAGGCTTCACTCCTTACTGAGGAGTTAGAGCTTACTTATTCTACACAAATGTATCAACGCCAGTTTCATCGCTTAAGTTTCGTTTAGGAGCGCACTGCTCGGTGAACATAACGAGACTAGATAGTGGCAGGAACTACGTAGCTCTTCCGTGGTTGGCGTCTCGGTAGTTTTCCTTTCAGCATATTTATACATAACGAAGACAGCATTTTTTGGCGCTACGTAATGTATTATTTAAGGCAAAAGCGTAGCTAATCAATGAGTAAGAAAAATGAAATCTCTGCTCCTAGCCTCTGGAATTTATGTCGTGGCTAACCTCTGTACATAAATATCAAAAAATGCATTGTCTATTCGCGCAGGAATGCAAGGAAGTACGACCACAACCTACAAAATAGTTTTGACACATCTTCCGTGTATCTAGGGGAGAGAAATCGAACATGTGGCTTAACGGTCCTTCCTACCAAGCCGGCAGCCGCGATCTTCAAATGGGGGAGTCAATATCAACCGAAATACCGTCTCATTGTGTAGATTTTAAAGATAATTACTGCAAACTAAAAGTTTTTCTATGTGAAATTTCTTAAGGGATGTTGCTATATTAAGACATCGTGCTGATGGTTTTGTTTAGTATTTGGTTTTCTTAAGTATAATTTTGAAATTTACATGTAACAAAAAATTGGTACATTCTTCTTAAAAAAATAATATTATGTAACAATATTTAATAAGAAAATAGAGTAAAAAAATATTTTTTTTTGGAACAGTTATATTTAAAATTGACACGTTGAAAAGGAATTTCGTTTAAAATTGATTCCCCATTTGAAGTTCGTTGGTGGGCAGGGACGTTAGCAGAGAGCGTAAAAAAAAAAAACGCACGTTTGGCCAGTACACATGTTATGAGTCACAGGCAAGGCATCAGTTGTCACTATACTTCCGCTTCGCCGGGAATCAGGTGAAAATATCACGGCCAGAGGACAGAATCGGCACGCTTAACTGAGCAATTTTAAAATCCCCTTTTGAAAAAATGCCACTGCCTCTAGTGGAACATATTTGAACACACACACACTGAGTAGCAAACGCCCAGTGAGGTGGTAACGATGGAGGAAGCGTATATTCTGTTCACGGTAAAATGACCACTTTCTAGAGCTCTGTTTTAAGATCCGCTTGTATACACGTTGTGTATTCTTTCGCCTTATGTAAAATTACAATTGATATGGGCATCATCACTTTATTCATGCGTTAGTCAAATTAAATTCTGAAATTATTAAGGAAGTAGACAATTTACAAATCCGAAAATTTTTACAATTCGATGAAGTAGAAAATAAAAAGTGTTAGAATTAAATTTTTAAGTTATCACAGATGGTTACCTAACACTTTTTATTTGACATTAAGATATCGAACTACTTTCCATACATCGTTACCAACTTTACTGGGCAAATGTCACTCATTGCGCCCATTAAAATATATGCATGCAGGGGCAGTGACTTTCTTGCAAGGTTCATTTCTAAAGTGTTCACTTTATCGTGAACAGGTTTTGGTTCCGTGTGTTAACGATGAATTTGAAGTGTGTGATGAATATTTGTGAATACTAAATTAATTCCTGTTGATTCTGCTCTTTTAAAGCACACAGGTGTAAGAATTATTAAATGCGTAAAAGAGAATTTTATTTTTTTAATAACTTTAAAATTTCACTGGACCTACGCGTAAATATAGTGAGCAGACACATTGCGTATTCTTCCATCATATTTAGAAATAACATTGCTATGTGATTACAAGTAGATATTAGGCAGGGCTTTCCAAAGTGCTGAGTATGCCGCGAACACAGAATACTTGAGAATACAGAACAAAATTTCATTTTATCAGTATCCCGCTGTTGGCCATAAATGATCTCTAACTATATTTGGTTTAAAATATATATAATAATGGACTTCCTATTTAATATTACTCAATTCTTTTATCTGGTAGTAGCCGAAAGGAGGATTTTTGGACAACTTTTTAATACCCCCTCCCCCACATTGATCCCAATTAAAAGTCCTGAACTCTGTTATATGAAATCCAATATGTTAATGTTTTTTTTACGAGAGGCGGTTTTATTTTAGAAGGAAGTGTATAATTTAAAATGTAATACTTCTTAACTAATCTACTGTATTATAACTGTAATTATAATTTAATGTATTATTTAATTAACTTTAACTTATGATGGGAAACCACTGCCAAGAGAACCAATTTCTACAAGATAATTGAAAGGTTTCATGGGATTTTTTTACTACTTACGTGGGCCTGGGCATTTCTAAGGGGTCCTGCACTCTGATGATATGAGCTGAGGAGATTTGAGAATACAAACGTGAAGCAGCCGCTCATCTCGCGGACTCGAGCCGCACACGCCATCAGCAAATTGGCGGCTACAGCCAACGCCAAGCAGCAGGAGCGCCGTTTGCCCGCTGGAAACTTACTCGCCCGTCGGCGGCAGACCAGCCATCCAAGGAATAGGCCTACTTGGCTACACGGAGTAGCCAAGTAGGCCAGTCTCACGCGTGCACGCGCACAGTTCCAGAGCCTTGCGCAGCGAATGGTTACGTCGACATCAAAGGAACCGCCACGCCGCACCACTATCGTATATTGTCTATTCGCAGTTTCTTCGCTCTTTTTGACTCGAACCTTTCAAATATCACCCCATGTATGACGTTTTTAGTTATTTCCTAAATATGCCATGTATCACAAGCTTTTTATAGCCTGTTCACGGTAAAGGGAGCACTTTTGAAGCCCTGGTTACTTTTTTCTTTAAGCCATTTTTTTTTAATCATTTAACCACCATTTTCAAATAAATATTGTTATGTAAGTAACAAACACAGTGTGTATATTCCATGGCACTCGAAAGTTAACGTCTAAAGCTAAAATATTATATATTTATTGACTATTATTCCGAATGAGATGGCTTTCAAAAGTGGCCACTTTACCGTGAACAGCCTATCTCTGCTAAAACATAGAAGTCTCTTATTTGTTGTTAAATTGAAGTTTTACTTATATTTTATTTATGAAATATAATATTTAATTTATTACAAACGCGAATAAAAACAATGGGAACAATTCTTTATTGGTAGCGCCTAGTAAGAAAAGTTTCTCGTGGTAAATATTATGTCAATTGAGTGCGCACGAATTCGGTGTAATTTTCGTCTCGCTCCGTCTCCCGTCTGATTTGCTAGAAAATATTGCACATTCAGAACACTTCGTTACCTAGAAAAATTTGAGATTTAAGGCACTAATTTGTTTATCTAAGAAAATATTAATTTTTTTAAATGAAACCACAAGCTGGCTGAAATCTTGGATCCAAATTTATTTCTCGGTTTTAATCCGCCCCACAAGACTTCACTACATTCTAACAGGCCAAGGGATGGGAGATCGGAGGAAGTCAAGTGATTAGCGGGGAAGAGCTATGGACGTCCTGCCAGGAGCCATTTTCGCTATTGAGGCTGAGCAGGACTGGAGTGATAAGGGCGATATTGGCACGCGCATCAAGTGCGCCATCGCCACTATACGCAAGGAATGAAATGGAGAGATTCAGGCGGTCTTAACAACGATGTCTTGAGAACCACGAGGGTGAAGCGTGATCTATATGGAACAGGGCCGCACCAGAATGCAAGGGTGGGGGAAACGGGAGACCCCCAAGAAAACGCGTTGACCAGCTACGTCATCCGGCACAATTTCCACGTGCGAAAACTTGGAATAACCCCACCGGGAATCGAACCCGCTTCGTCCTGGTGGGAGGTGAGCGCCCTAGCCGCTGTGCCTACGTGTCTCCGCTATATGCAAAGCTATGAACTTGCCTGCAGTGTGTTAGTCCCATAGGTATACGCAACATGACTAAGCGGTGGCACCCTAATTTTATTGACGACAAGCATGTAGCAAATCTCAATACAAGCTTCTATCTTAGATTTGTTTGTGTCTGAGTCTGGATAATCCGTTTTAAAAAGTTGGCGGACTCCAGAATTATATTTATAGAATACGTAAATTCTTGAGAGTACCATTATGTCCTCTTCTGGGTTATGTTACGTTTTATTTTCATAGGTAAATATATTCGGGACACTGTTGAAAGTTTCGTTTAAAAAAAAAAAAACGCACATTGCAAACATACTAAAACGCAGTTGAAGAGGTGTCCGCCTAAACGGCTGAGGTTTTCGGCGCAGTTGAGGATGAAACGAGGTGAAATGGAGGAGCGACAGGATGTCACGAAGGAAAAGGGACAACCTCGGGGAAACCCCGCCGACAAACGACGACGTCCACGACACCTCCAACGTGCAAAAGTCCAGGCGACCAATCCGTGAATCGGCTCATGTTCACGTTGGAAAAGGGGGGGGGGGGGGGGGTGTGAGTATGTAGTCGGACGACTGCACCAACGTGGCCCCGAGTTGATGAAGCCACGGCGTAGCGGAGAGAAGCAGCAATTAGCGGGCAGGGGACCTGGATTGGCCGTCTAACTACTTCATCCCTCGCACCACGAAGCGGTAGAGCAGTGGATCGTAGTGCGAGGGGCTTGGGGGGGGGGGGACGGCTCCGTACGAACCACGTCCCGATTCCCCAGTTAATTTGACACCCCTAGCAATCCCGTCTCTTACCCGCTCTTACGTGACGAGGCACCTGATTCCGACAGCGAGTTACTACAGCCTAGTTGTAGCGGTCACGCCTGTCGTTCGGAGGGGAAACACCGACACAGAAATTACAAAATGTGTTTAGCCACTGCATTAAGGATGCGATGTGCCGCAAAGTGAGCCCTACAGTATGTTTAGGGACACCCGAAATCCGCGAAAAGATTTCACGGTAAGTTATATTTCATAACACTTTAGCTTAGATAAACTTAAGCGATTGGATAATATAGGTGTAACGCATCTGCCCGTGAATCACAGACGCACAGTAGCGAAGTAACCTAATTATGATTGTGAGAAAGCCTTTTCTTACTTAATTGGCCAAAGACATGCCACCAATAAGCAAAATAATACTGCTGGTATGCTCGAAGGATATTGAAATATAGCATGTGCGGAAATCTTTTCGCGAAATTCGAGTGTCCCTAAGTATGATTCAAATAACTCCAACAACTAGCAGTAGATGATACACGGCTACGAATTGAACATTTTACGAGAGGGGACGCAAGTCCAGTAATGTGTGATTTGTAAGCTGTGGAGTGCCAACGTTGTACAGCAATTCGAACATTAAACTCGTAGTTAAACACACACGTCTTGTCAGTCAGATAATTCCACCAACATAACAAGATCATGATCTCGTGGATTACAAATGGGTTTCGAGATATCAACCTCCAAACACTTTACAAAGTGTGTACAGATTATGCAGTAAATAGGCACACACGTTCAAATGGTGCTGTGCTAAGTATTTGAATAGCTGTGTAGATTTGTGAAATAATATCCCTCAAATGCTACTAGTCACAGTAGTAGGGGCGGGGGTGTTCAAAATACAAAGGAAAGTAGTCTTTGATTAATCGGATTAACCCTCAGAAATCAAATTAATCTGATTAATTCTTCAATCCTATCAAAATTTTTAATCCGATGAGAAAGTTGTCGATGAACCTTGATCCGATCTTAATATGATCAATTTTTTTAAATCGGATAAGATGGTGTGAAACTTTAACTGATTGATTAATTCAATTACATTAATTGGATCAATCGAAAATTGTTGTGTGACAAGTGTATAGTTTAGTGCAAAGGTGGGCTAAGGCACTTTATTTCTTTTCTTTTTTTTGGCAGAGAGCAGCTCTGGTACGTCCTCGCTCTTCGAGCTCTGTCGTACTGAGGTGTGGTGTGTTGGGGAATGGGTGTATATAGGTGAGCAATGTTGTCAGGACGACGACTGGGACTCGACTGAGGTGTGATGTGCTGGAGAAGGGGTAGTTTTGTGCAAGAATGGCATAAAAGTTTTTTTTTTTTTTTTTGTTGGGAGTGATACTGCTCGTGGACATTGGTGGGAGATAGGCGATAATTTTGGTTATAGTAATTAAACAGAAAGAGAAAATTACCTATAGTTAAAATGCGAGAGAAATTATGAAACATCATACAGGAAAAACGAACGAGAGCCTAGCTATGAAAAGAAATAAAATGATTTTAATATACATCCGTTGGGTTCGGGAGATCGCAGATTGAACGATTTATAGCAGGTATTGCTGTGCAATTTAATCAACCCCATCCGATTAGATATGTGTTTCGAAATTAATTAAACGAACACAATACATTACTATTGTGACACCTGTCAGTTCTACACATACCTTAAATGTTTTTAAACACTTCAGTCCACCTGTGGGGTTGCTGAATGAATGATGTTAGTATAGGATTTTCGGAAACTACCAGAATTAAATTAATGAAATCGCACAAGCACCTCTCCCAAAACACACTGTGAGCTCAGTCAAGGAATGACTTATGGACGTGGAGCTTGTGGCGGAGTTGAAATTATGGCAAAATCTCAGAGCACGACTCACGTACTTTAACTTTCAAACTAATTAATATTTTCCTATAAAACACGATTACCACCCATTCTGATAACTTAAATATGGACTAAAGCATACATTCAAAATACACAAACTTACTAAGAACTGTCTTGAATACACTACAACAGACAATTTAACATGGACAATTAAAGATTTAAAAACTCGCATTTTAAATTATAAGAAGTAAATTTTAACGAGAAACAATAGCATAATAGGCACACATGTACACCTCCTTCTAATTTGTAGATGTACCTTAAATGATTTTAAAATATTTCCGTTCGTTGTGGAGTCTGATGTAGGAATGAGTTAAGCATACCACTTACAGCGACTTATAAGCTGTGTGTCGAGAGCCTGAGTATAGATGTGGAGCACGGTCTGTGCCTAGCAGGCAACTGAGTTGAAATTATGGGAAATACTCGTAAATGAAGGATACATTGTAATTTTCTATGAAATTGGACACACACAACTGTATGAATAGATAAAAATTATGTTTACAATGCACATACTAATATAGATTACATTACTTGAATAAAAATTAATAATTCACTCACATAATTTAACGACGTATCCAGAGAAGTGGTTTACCACTGCAAATAAATGTTTCTATAGTAAGAAGAATAAGAATATTAAGTGACAGAGTTAAATTTTGTTTTAAAATGTGTAAAGCTGTATATGTTTGCTGGTAAAACACCTACCTATTTTACACAGACATCATGTTGGTTCCCAGCAGCAGTTGTAATTTGTTTTTGTGATAAAATGTTTTGTTTAAAGTTCTATGGGCTCTTCCAGTAGCTGCTGTAGAGACTCAGGTCAGCAGGAAATGTTATTGTGGATAGGATAGTGAGAATACTTGCCTCTGAAAAGGTATTTTTCGTCAAACTTCCCTTCTCTGGACACCATTGTCCTTCAAGTTGAGCTGTGGCGACAGGAGTTTCCTCAAGATACTACTGCTCCCTCTCCTTTCATTTCAAATTGATGCATTCAGATGTTCGATTCTTTTCTCTATCACTTTTGTAAATATAATTCCCCTCAGTCCTTTAGAGTTGTTTCATTAAATTTAATATGTAAGTTTTAAAAATATTTTATAGCATAGTTAAAAACATATTGTTCTCCCTCACAAAGACTGAAGCAGTAAACTTGTACTTTCTCGTGAGAGACATCCTGCTACCTGAGTTTGAATACAGACAAGATCTGAAAAGCTTTAGTGACCCACCCCTTTTCATATTTACCAAAATTTTTGTTTTAAATCTCTCTTTAGTAGTATCGAATGTTTTATCACACACAAAATAATGACATGAGGAATTAAAAACTATTAAATAACAAGTCACATTACTCCTTTTTTTTTTAATTTAAATATTTTATTTCAAATTTCCTTTTCAAAATATGTTTTTAAAATCTAAATATTGCAGTGACTGATACAAAAACTTAATTTACAACAAACATATTTTTCAAACAATTTATAATCTAAATCCAATTAATATATACTAAAAGCAATTTTCACTTACTTTAAAACAAAATATATCAAGAGAATTATATTTACAACACACTTCATAAGAACTAAATTTCCAAACATTTTTTTCAATAATTTCTTAAGAACTAAATTACTAAACATTTTACTAGTCCAATTTTAAGAACTAAATTTTCAAACACAGAAATGAGAAAAAACTAATTATAAGCAAAAAATACCTACTTACCATATTCAATTTCAAAGTTGTGTACATTTTAACACTATTACTGTATTCTACAACAATTCCAAATCTTCCTACATATAATTCATTATAAAAACCAGAACAAAAAATATATACAGAAATTTAAAAAAGTTACAAACTTCATCAATCTGAAGATTGTCTCTGTAAATACTGCATAAGTTAACAAAAACTTTTGAAGAGTTTAAAAAAAGCTCAAACTGAAGGCGCTCTTTTATTGGGTCATGTCCGGGTTATTTTCCAGAACCCTACACATGCCAACGACTGGTTACAACACGCTCACATGCACACAGTTTCCAGAGGATATAATATCACACTGTGAATTTCTTCTTATTATTATTTGGAAAATGGTGGGAGAAATGTACGGAAGACAATACTATAAATTAAGTGAATACTGAAGTTATGTCATAGCTTACAGATAGGCTACCAGGTAGCAGCAGTGTTGATGGTTATGCAACAGGTGTTGTAAACAGTTGTAGATATTACAGGCAGCTGTAGATATGTACGTTGATTGTGGAACATGAGGTGCATGTAGTGGTGGCAGTTGGACATAATATGCGGTGTGATGCTGGCAGTTGTGGTGTCATGAGTGGGCTGTGTTTATTGTGGTCCAGTAACTATTGTTAGGGGGGAAATAAAAAAAAATTTAGGTATTTTGTAGTGCCCCAAGGTTAGGTTGATATTCCATCTGCTTCAATGTAGTGCTTATCGTCCATACCTGACAACACTACTTTGGTCACGTGTTTGGTGTATACTTCGTGAGCATGTGTACCAGAGTGATTGCAACACATTAGTTTTTTACACACTTAACCTTATATATACATTGCTCATTTGCAACAACGTATGCACAAAGCTTGGGAAGTAAACCCACAAAGTGTGTGATGATGTGACCAGCACATTCATATTTATTCACCTCAGTATGGCCTTTGTTCTCATGGGAGAATCCTTGCGAGTTATCGAGCAGATAGATGGATGTATCAAACCACGTATTTAAATCTGATATTACTTTGTAAATGGCATCGCAAGCAACAGAATACACCAAGGAATCGGTATCACAATAGAGGAGGTGCAAGGCTGGTGGACGAAATTTGATACACATGTACTGATGATGAAATTCAAAGAGGGTTAACTTTGAAAGATCAATAATGGGTACACCAGTGTAAAACTGTTTGTTGAATGCAACAGAACTCTTTGACATTTCTATAAGGGCCAAGTTTTCATCGATAATCTACCTCGACTGGAATGTTGGACGCCCTATCAACTCTGCAGCCCCATAGATCGTGTCATACCTCGAAACAAATCTTATATCCCTTTCCTGGTGAAGATTCTGCAATGTTTTTCAATAAACGAAATTATTCATCAATTTGAAAAAAAGGATTTTTCGAATTTGCCTGAGCATGTTTCTCATTATTAAATTTTGATGTACGGCTCCATCCATGCCTTCTGCTCAAAGCACAAAACACGAACAGTCAGTTTGGCCCCATGCATCAAATAGTGCTACAGTTTTTCCCCATGTATAACATATTTTTTCCATGGTGCAAGTGTCAAAAGAAGTTTACCATGCAAGCCATTCGGGGGTATGCCATTTTCAGGGGCCAGAGGCAGTTCAGACAGACATCAGAATGACATTCATCTGGAAATGACCGATCCACTTCTGTGAAAAAACAAGTGCCACAATCATTGACCATGTTTGAAAAATCCCATTTTGAAAACATGTCAGCCACAATCCACTCAAAACTGCCAATCAGAAGCTTGGATCGCATTGTATGTCTGTACAGCCTGTTGATGTCGAAATTGCATCGATATGTCGATGCCACACTGGGGTCATAATCCTCACCCATGTAAATTGTCGCACGCCTTCTTGACACCTGGGTTATGCAGCCCCTAACCCCATGTTCTACAAAAAGATACCTGCATGGGTCAGTCAACAACTCTATTGTCAATGATATTTTCGCAGCTAAAGTGTTCCATGAAAGAAATTGAGCTGAGATGTACATGTTGGGGTCAAGACCGTAATAAGCCAAAAAATATGGTCCTAAATTCTCAGAAACATCTGCCAGCAAACACATGTCCATGCATAAGTAGTGAATGGCGTACTGCGGCAAGTTTAAGCAGTTGAACACATCCCATGTGGCTTGGGCACGAGCGTAATTCTCATCGCTAATGCCTTCGCCTCTTATCACATTATGAATTGCATCATTTGGTGGGAGTGACTTGTACACCAGACTGTCTGGCGACTTAACAAAGTCGTAAGGAAAAACTCCCTTCCATTTTGCCAATTCGAATTGAGTGTTGTCTGGAAACATCGAGCAGGTGATACTCAATTGCGCTGGTAGTACATTACCTGCCAAAGTTTCCAGAGAGGCGCTCATGAATAGGAATGAGTCAATAAAACATAATTTTTAATATTGTGCCTTTCCATTGAAATCAGTCCCATTGCGAATTTGTTTGGTAATACATTTGTACTCCTCTAGGGTCATTCCATTCACTTGAATTTTACCTGGGTTATCGATTACCATGGTGCAGTTGGGTAGGGTTACATAACGTTCAGCCAAGGGCTTTATGAGAAAGTGCGCATCATAGTTTTTCAAATGATGATAAACAGTGACAAGTTGTCTCTTGGTCAGTCTGAAGTTCAAGTTGCACTTATTACGTGCGTGACCTCTGATTTCGCCCATTAGATGGTTATGATCGACCACATTATCATCTGTGCCGAACTTTTCTTTACAAATGTAACAACTTGTTTGAGCTGCCAAAATAGTTTCATCAGCAGGGTTTTTTTTGGCCTCGTCAGAACAATTATGCTGTAAATTCCTGCAACCCACTTTCTAAGGTCAACTAATTTATCTACTACTTGATACATACGATCAGCACCCACAAACTCAAAATAGTTAGATAAACTTGGATTGTATGTGCAGACCAACAAAATTCTACAAGCATATGGAACATATTGGTTGATGGTAGTTTTATTACTCATTTCATCATTAGGTAAGCAAGTGGACATAGTTTTAGGCAACTTTCAAAATCGCAATAGGCGACAAAACCCAACCTTTGTGGTTAGCAATAATTTTTAAATTCCAAGTACTTGTCATTCCCAGTGGGGAAAATACTGTGTTGTTGCTGGCAAAGAAAAGTGTGACTCGCCTGTTTCTCCTCACTAACAAATTATTGGAGGCAACAATCACAAACACGTTTTTCTGATGTTTCTTACTCAGCTGACTACCAACCAACCGTGACAAATTTCTAATACAGACAAAATGCAAATGAGCGAAATTTCAACTCCCACAAACAGCCAAAATATTAACTTGTTTGTCATGATGTTCAGGAGAAATATGCATGGGTATGATAACCCCAACCTTTTCGCAAGTTTCGTCAATTATATTGCTATCTTTGTCTACAGCACTGTAGACATTGATAGAAATAGAATTGCTCTCCTCGAACTTACGAATATCCTGTATAACTACAGGTGTCGACAGACCTTCAGTATTCAAAACCTCTTAAGGTTTTTAAAATGAAGAGGAATGACTGACATTTTGTGTGGCAGGATACAAAGATGCTATGGTGGTATAGTGGAAACATATTCCCTCTGAGCCATGTACATCGGCACAAGCCTTCCTATCAGCAATTAACTTTGGTAATGTAATGTGTACAGTACCGACTGCGAACATTCGGTATTGTGATACATGAACATCCATGTTTGTCAATATTTGTAGACTCCAGATCTACACACACTGAACTCATGAAGATAAGGAGTGATATCATCACAGATTACATTCACATCGGATGACTTTAGGACAGGGAGGTCTTTGCTTTGAAAATAGAAGGTTTCCATAGCACCTTCCTTCACCATGAGGGTTTTTAAGTACTTGCCCTCTATGGCAACATATTCTCTAACTGGCAAGAGTGATGCCAATACTAAGTTTAATAAAAGGGCTTTATACCTTGCACAAAAATTAGACAAATCTGTGTTACTCTTAAGCCTATCATTAACTATTCGCATGTAATTTAGCCTACCCACGAACACCATAGCCAATAGCTCGTATGTCAGGTCTGTCAAAGGATCCACTGAGGCTGGGGATTGGGAAAATGAATCATATTCTGGCTACCTAGGCTAAATATCTCTAATTGACTCGAAAGTTGGCTGTGAGACTGATTGAGCACTGTCCGAATCACAAGAATTTCCGAGTCAGATAGAAATAAATCAACCATCAAAGATCAACATTTTCTTGTTTAGGGGAAGTGGACGCATTTCGACCTTTTGTTGTTGACAATACCTCCATGAGTGAATCTGTGCTAGAAATGCTTAAGTAGAGGTCTTGAAAAAGATCAACTTGTGTCTGCTTAGATGAAGGGACACTGTCTTGACAGCGTATTCTTTCTTTCCTAACCAATTCAGAACCTGAATTGCTTATCTATAGATCTTGAACAAGCTGTCAATACTTTGCTGCTTACACTCACTCATTATGAATCCTAACTAAAGTTTCTTTGTTTCCCCGATATAATAGTTACAACAGAACAATAAACAAATGTCAAGTGCCATGTTGTTCTGAAAACAGAGAAAAGGAACCATGCTTTATTCCCTCACCCCAACATAGTTGAAACAAATACTGTATTACTAATTTAAAGGACAACATTCTTTATTTTAAATGAAATGGTATGAGGTAAAAGGTGTGTTTGGAAAAGACAGTCGACTAGAACAAAGTGTTTACAAAAGATACAGGGACAAGGCATTCTAAATCGTTGTGGACAAAGCCAGGTAGCGAGCAGTCAAGAACTGAGTGCGTGGAGAGCGAGCAAAAGTGACTCAATATCCAGTGGCTGAGACCTTGGAACGTGTGTGGGGCGGGAGCTTGGGCCACGCATGGGTTGGACAAGATAAAGGAACAAGTTTCAGAAACTTTCCGCAACCCACAATGAGTGCCAGCATCCAGACCTGTTTCCCTTCCCCCCGCTCACTTCCATCCAGCCAACAGCTCCCTTCCCTTTCTAGTGCTCATCACGGAGACTCTGCAGCCACCTGCGTGCATATGCGCCTGCAGGAGAACTTCACCAGGTCCCCTCCTCCCCCGCTCCAATGACTTCACTCTGTGTTGCGAATTGCCATCTATGCAGTAAACCTGTACTTCCTGACCTGGCTCGCCTAGTAGGTCTGTCACAACTTTTGAGTTTGGAGCAAGCGGACTACATTTACAACTTTTAAGTTAAAACTCGTGCTATTCCATTTAATTTTAAGCCCAGATTTCAGTAGCAAAAAAAGATACATGTTAAATGTGCTTTTGAAAAAATTGTGAATTACTCAACACCATTGAAAATAAAACTAATGTACACTATCAAAAATGCTTTACACCATCAAAAATAAAACTAGCATACACCATCAAAAATATTTTATGCCATCAAATATAAAACTAATGTACACCGTAAAAATACTTTACACTGTCAAAACAATTTTATAAATTTCATAGTGATTTTCATACTACTACTACTAAAATCTAACAACATTTATCAAATTTTATTTTAAAAAATAATCAACTATCTATCTACTCACAAAGATAGGACAGCAACCAACTTATAATTACTTGCAACATTTCCCCAAACACTGTCACACTCTCAGTCAAATACCCATTCAATTTTGTTTTCTCAGTGTAGTTGTTAAGTACTCGCAAAAATATGTTAAAACCATCTAGAATATAATACCAATATATAGAAGGCCTGGATTCGTAAGTGTTACAGTCTTCTATTCATTATAAAGATAATGGCAGTTATCCAGTATCTCCCTCTCTACTCCATTAAAGCATCTCAAATATTCATCAAGAACCCACCTGTAATTACATACAACCCCTTTCCCAATACTCTGTCACAGTTGCAGTTACCCAACAACTTTGAAATTTAAATATCTTAAAACTACTTACAATCTAAAAAAAAATTGTATGCCTAACTTAACCCATTCCACACTTCATAACATTTAATTTGTTAGAAGTACTTGATGTCCTTTTTATCCATCACTCAAACATCCTTTTCCAAACAACTCATTCAGAACTAGCTTGAGAGCTAATGTTATTCACCTTCCCCTCACGTTAGACGCAAGTGGCCTAGTTCTCCCTTGTTTTAGCTGTTCCATATTTCAAACACCAGTTATAACCAAACTTCGCCCTTGAAAATTTCGTAAAAAGTAGTTTAATAAATAAATATTATAAATCTGAAATGATTTGTTACAAAAGTTAACAATTTCATTCAAATTCAAAATACATGATAAAAAGTTTAATAATTCTAAGAAAATTTCATTCAAATTGTAGCAAAGTTAATAAAATTTCATTCAAATTGTATACATTTATAACGATTTTAAGTAATTTCATTCAAGTTGTAAGGACTTGTTTAAAAAAGTTTAACAATTGTTAATAAATTTCATTCAAATTATAAATGATTTTAATAAAAGATTAAATAATTTTAAGAAAAAAATCTGAAACTTGAAACAATTTGGTAAGAAAGTTTAATGAATTCATATAAAATGTTTAACAATGTGTAAATGCGGTCAAAATGAAACTATTTCCGAAGTATAATTTAAACAAAGTAAAAAAAAAGTCCTAATTTTTTTAACAAATTATTTCCTTACATAAAGTCTAGTAGCGAAGCTGGTAGGCATGGAATGAGGCCTGAACCCAGGTCAGACAGGCTGAGTGGTATCCTGCTCCACCAGGTCAACGCTGGGATCCATGCTCTGGTAGGCGGTTGGCCGTATTTCCCAGCGAGAGGTAAGCTGGCAGCAGGACTGAAATTATGAAGCGAGAGTTTCCTTGATAGCACAACTCCATCGTGGGAGACTCCTACAGAGCTAGGCTAGCAGCGAGTGAGTGAGTGCAGAGTTCCCGTACACGAGCGATTCACTCCCTTTACGCTATCGCGAACACTCCACAGCATCTTCGGTGAGCGGAGGTGTGGTTGAAACCGGTTCACATTTGACATGATACACCTGCACACTAGAAGGGAGCTCCTCACTCCATGAAGTCAGACAACAAATGACGAGCTACAGGTGGGAGCCCCTATTTATATCCCCGCCACTCTCCCTTGTTGCATATATTTCGTGTTTCACATTCAAAATACATCAAATGAATTAATTACGTATTTGAAACATTGTAAAGTAAATTTTAACCGAATTTGATGCAAATTAAAAGGATTTAATGTGTTTTCTGATATTTAGTGTGTATGTATTGGAATTTAATGTGCATTTATTCGGTTTTAAGCAATAAGATTTGAAATACATTCTTACTGAACCATTTCATATATGAACAATTGTAATTTCAATACAAGGTGTTTGTAACCAGAATTTAATGCATTTTACTGCAATTTAACACCATTTGCACTCTCTTGCATACACAAACGAACTACTAACAATTAATTTTTATATTTTTAATTACATAATTCATTCATTATTCCTTTTATGTATTATGGTAACTTCCTTACATTAATATATGCCTTATGCAGAACTCGAACCCAGAAATTACATTACAATTGTATATAACTGGGACTAGAACAGACAAATTATATTACAATCATAAAAGTATTAGCCAGGACTCTAACTCAGAAACTATATTACAATTGTACATTACATAACAGGGACTCGAACCCAGAAATTAAATAATATTAACCATGCCTTATCCAGAATTCGAACATAGAGCCTCCTAACATAATCTGAGTATGCTACAGAGGCTGACTAAAGTAGATACTATTTTTTAT
Organism: Dryococelus australis; assembly: GCA_029891345.1. Classification (NCBI taxonomy): domain Eukaryota; kingdom Metazoa; phylum Arthropoda; class Insecta; order Phasmatodea; family Phasmatidae; genus Dryococelus; species Dryococelus australis. The sequence continues at coordinate 43,773,557 of CM056997.1, forward strand.
GTATTTATTATCTGTTGTAAAAATAATACTATGTTACGACAGCATAAATCTTTGCCAGCATACAGTTACAAATATCTTTAGTTGAATGCTATATTTTGGCAAGCAAATAAGTTTGTTTGTTTACTGGATTTTTTTTTTTACATCACTAGTATGTGTTAGTGAACATAGTTGACATAAATCAAACATGTTTTAAACACACACACATATATATATATATATATATATATATATATATATATATCTCGAATTTTTTTTCCAATTTGAGATAATATTAGTTCTTCAATAATAACATGGTTAAATCAAATTTACAGAAACAAACATTGCTGTTCCAAACCTCACTGTCCCACATTCCATAAGGCAACCTTTGAAAGCAGCTACTGCCTTGCATTTTCGTGATGCATTCGTTATTACATGTTTCGGTCCATAAGGTGGAACTGTCGAACTCTCTACTCAATTTATATTTTGTTTCTCTAAATCGTGGTTCCTTGATTATTTCTTTGCTTCTAGTTTTAAACATATGTCCCAAGAAGAACATGGCAGATTGCTGTTGGGCCTCTTATAAACACTGGACAGTAATCTTCTTCATAACACAATACGCTTTCTGTTACGTGTTTAATTCGAAACTTTTTGCAAAGTTCCAGTGTTCATCTCCGTTGCGCATCAGTATTTTGAATATATGTTGTTTAGTGACTTAAACCATACTTTCTTGAGCAGGTACCTTTAACAAACACTTTTTCGAAATTAATATCTTTACATGTAGGTAAGATGCTAGTAGAAATATTCTCTTAAAGCTTCGCTTTTGCATTGTGAACAGAATTTTTTTTACCGCAGTTATTTGTTTTATAGCATTTTACTATTGAATTAATACTCTAAAAGTTGTGTTATCTTCTGATATTTATGACTTCTGCATTGCTTAAACTTTTTAAAATTTCCTTCTGCATTTTCCAAGCAAACATACTGGATAATCTTCAAGGAGTATATCTTTTACATATTGTAAACTATGACACCAGAATCCTATTTTAAGTAATGTAGCATACTACTTTAGATTCATTAGAATTGGTTGCATAAGAAATTGCAAGCTCCTTAATTACAAAGGAGTTGTCTTGATAGTTTTCGAAACCTTGTGTGTAGCACATCATTTTATGTTTTTTTTTTACACTATAAAAAAAGCTCTCCACTCATCTTATTTATAAAATATCAGGTGGTGGTCTCGGAATCTACTTCATCAACTCCGGAATCATCCATTACTATATCTGGGATAATTCTGGCTTCAATAAGCTGTTCCAGCCTGCGCGACATACAGTCCCTCCGCATATGTTGATTATTTACATTTTTAGCAAAGGCAGGCATGCCGTGAGGACAGTCTTCAAATGGCAAATATGACTATTTCATCATCAGCTCGTAAATGTTCAGGAAGGAACGGATATACTAGCTGTTTTTCGTGCCCTGCAAAAGTAATAATATACTCTTTCAGCAACACCTATAATCGAAAGCAGTCTAAACTCAATAAGGTTTTCGCCTTCCCATATACTAACATAGCATTGAATACTTCAACACATTCCTTATCACAATTATCACAACAGTGACTATGATGCATTATACCTGGAGCGTATTGATGGGGAGAAAGATCTAATCCCCTGTAGATTATTTCGGCGCAAGTCTCGATACTGTGGTGGACATCTCGCATTGTTGTAGACGCCTGACGCTGCAGTAAGCATCTGGCATCATTCTCAGTGTGGATGACTGGCATAGTAGACATGATGGACACCTGGCGTCGATCTCAGTGTGGAGGGTCTCACTACTGCTAATGCAATGCACATGCACACAAAGTGACTTTTGCTGTTGACGACTGAACACTGAGAAGAAAATTAATTTATTCCTCCTTATAAAGTGTACGGATTTAAAATGGCTGCCGATTTCCTTTAAATTTGCATAAGTTAGAAGTTTTTTTTAAAATAATGTGCTATTTACCAGATTTCAGCTTCAATGGAAGTCATTTCAGGATGGATTCGGGTTATTTCATTAATATTACATCGAAAAAGTAGTATTGTAAAAATAAAATAAGTTTATATTTGTTCAAATATACACATTTTATGCTAGACACTGGAGTCGAAATTTCACATGCAAGCTTACCGAGAAATCTACATGTGAAAACGTATTTTTATTTGCTATACACATATTTAAAACAGATTGAAAGTTTGAATATGTATGCACGTCTCATGTCGTCCATCACAATTGTTGAAACTTAAATATACGGAATGATACTTGTTTGAAAAATGGTATTCTTTGAATACTTAAATCATATATAATGTCTTAAACTCTTTTCTTACGTTCAGCAAATTCAAATCTCTCTTCTACGAATATATACTTAGTTTCCCAGAATTCTATGAGAATGTATTGTACGTTTACTGGAAAACAGGATAAACTTAAAGTTAATTGGTTTAAAATTTTAATTTCATTTCTTGGATTAAAATATAAATTTTCTTGGAATTTATTGAGGGGATTAAAATATCGGGTACGATTTAATTCCTAGTGTTAAAGAATATAGATTTCATCATCGGGACTTCGCTAGCAATATTAATTTCGCTGGAAATAAGCCATCTCTTGCGCTTCGAAAAATAGGAGAAACCTTCCTTTCTGAACAAGTCAACGGACAGTGAAAGTTTGTTGAGCAGAGGGGTAGGGGAACTTTGCAAGCAGGTTAATGCTTTTGGGGGAGTTCAAAATTCGCTGGCCCAAGGGGGTGTTTGGAAGTTTGTTCAGCTCGTGTGCTATACAAGGGGCTGGAGGAATGGTGGAGCGGAACCTAACTGAGACAGTGCTTCAGCTAGGCGAAAACACGTTCTGGGCTGGAGGTGGATGGGAGACATATAGTGGATGCAAGGAACCTGTTGTCTCGACAAAGACACATTCTGGACTATGGCCTGGAGGACTGGAGGGGGAAGGGGGTGCATAGCCGAAGATGCGTCCTGGTCTAGGAGAGGGGTTGGGGAGGCGGTGTAGTGCTCTCCATGGACAGGGCAGAGGTCCTTCCACCCACAGCTCAGAATCGCTATGTTAGTATAATGACAATCCTCAACCTGTATACATTGCTCTCTCCTCTGAAGCACCTCTTAAGATATCACCAGCCACTGCGTCGTTTGGCGGGAAGTCGTGGCACGACTAAGGGGTATGCCTTCTACAAAGTTGAGCAGTGGAGTTCAACTATCGTTAAGCGATATTATATGCTCCGGGTTTCAGCTATCGTTTTAATATAAACATTTTTATAAGCATTAATTTATTGGGAAAAAATTTGTGTGTGTTAAGATCAGATCGATATACTGCGACCATTATTTTAAATAATTTTTCTTAGAGAAAGTTTGTATACTCAAATAGTCATATTTTCTCATTAAGCATGTGCAATTTCTGTTTTTAAGTTAATCTTCGTCACAATTATACCATCGGCTTCGACACAAGCTGAACCTGTTGCCAATCTTCAATGGAAATTAATAATGAATAATCCTTCTTCTTACAATAGGAACATTTATTCGCAGCAGTGAACCTCTTTTCTGGATACATCGTTAAATAATGTGAGTGAATCAGTTATTTTAATTCATTTGGTATAATTTATGTATTAGTACATGCATTGTAAATGCAATTTTTATCCGTTCATACAGTTGTGTGTGTTCAACTCTCTCTACATTGAATTGCTATTTCATAAAAAAATTTAAATGTTTCCTTCATTTCCGAGTTTTTCCCGTAATTAAACTCAGTTGCTTGCCAGGCGCCGACCGCGCTCCACGTCGATACTCAGGCTCTCGCTACATAGCTTAAAAGTCGATGGAAGTGGTATGCTTAACTCGTTCCTACATCAGACTCCACAATGAACGGACATGCTTTAAAATAATTTGAGGTACGTGTACAAATTAGAGGGAGGCATTCGTGTATGTCTGTTACGCTATTGTGTCTGGTTAAAATTTAATTCCTATAATTTAAAATGTGAGTCTGATCTTTGATTGTCCGTGTTAAGCTGTATGTGTAGTGTATTCAAATCAGTTCTTTGTAAGTTTGCATATTTTGAATGTGTGCTTTATTGCATGTGTAAGTTATCAGAATGGGTGGTAAGCGAATTTTCTAGGGAAATATTAATTAGTTTGAAAATTCAAGTACGTGAGTCATGTTCTGAGATATTGCCATTATTTCAACTCGGCCGCAAGCTCCACGTCTATAAATCATTCCTTGACTGAGCTTACAGCCAGACAGGCGTGTTTTGGGAGAGGTGCTTGTGCGATTTCATTAATTTAATCTAAGTAGTGTAATTTATATATTCCTACCGAAATTTCATTTATTTTGTCAAGTAAATCATATTCACTTCTCTTTCCGGGTAACTTTAACTTTAGTCGCCTGTTAGAAGCCGGCCACGCTCCACGTCTATAATCGTGCTTATAAGTCTCCACAAATCCTGTACGAATATCATTCATTTAGCAACCCCACAGCCGAATGGAAGTGTTTTAAAACATTTATGGTACGTGTAGAACTGACAGGTGTCACAATAGTAACGTATTGTGTTCGTTTAATTAATTTCGAAACACATATCTAATCGGACAGGGTTGATTAAATTGCACAGAAATACCCGCTATAAACCATTCAATCTGCGATCTCCCGAACCCAACGGACATATATTAAAATAATTTCATTTCTTTCCATAGCTCGCCTCCGTCATTCGTTTTTCCTGTGCGATGTTTCATAATTTCTCCCATGTGTTAACTATGCATCGTTTTATCTTTCTGTGTAATTAGTATAACCAAAATTGTCGCCTATCTCCCACCAATGTCTACGAGCAGTATCACTCCCAACCCAAAAAAAAAACTTTTATGCCATTCTTGCACAAAACTCAACACATTATATATATATATATATATATATATATTATATATATATATATACATATATATATACCCCTTCCCCAGCAAATCACACCTCAGTCGAGTCCCAGTCGTCGTCCTGACAACATTGCTCCCCTATATACACCCCTTCAACACACCTCTCCACAGTACGACAGAGCTACAAGGGTGAGGATGTACTAGAGCTGCTCCTTGCCCAAAAAAAATAAGAAAAATGTGCCTTAGCACACCTTTGCACTAAGCTATACACTTATCACACAACAATTTTGATTGGTTAGTTCAATTACATTAATTCGATCAATCAATCAAAGTTTCATACTATCTTATCCAATAAAAAAATTGATCATATTAAGATCGGATCAAGGATCATCGAAAACTTTTTCATCGGATTGAAATCGGATTAACAATTTTGGTCGGATTAAGATCGAATTAATAATTAATCCAATTAAACTGATATCACAGGGTTTATCATATTAATCACGTAAGCTATAATAGTGAAAATATATTTAAGAACTACCTGCAGGAGTAAACGTAGGCCTATAGTCAAAAAATTGTTACACAAATAGAAGGTCATGGTATGTGCGACAGACGAAAACGTAAAGTCCGTGGGACATGCGAAACGTTAAATGCAACACATAAGAAACACACCTAAGGATTTTGGCTCTCGTATAAAAGCTGAATGTCTTTCTGGAGCAAGGTGTATCACATTCGTTGTTGGAGCTGCGCAATGGTCGTCGCACAGGCATGGGATAGATGTCAAGCGCCGACTCATCATGTCCCACGCATGCGCGATGTGAATGAGGTCTGGAGATTTAACAGGCCATTATAGCACGCTATGTTCCCCTAGCAAAATTAGAACGCGCATTATCGTGCTAGAAGATCGGTTCCTGCAGTGTGTCGAAATATCGTCTAATGACAGGTCTCGGATGAATGGCGTACTCGTCATGCTACCCTGAAATAATACTATTGACGATCGATATGTGTAGCCTATGCCCCCCCCCCCCCGTATCATAATACCAGGCGTGGGCCCGATTATACGATGGTTTTTCGTTCACCCGCATGCCTATGAACGGGAACATGGCCATCACTTGGTCCAACGCAGAAACGACTCTCATCATACTGAGCACAACTGTTCTCCATTCGCCTATCCAACACACACTCTCCCGACATCACCGGAGACATTCGCGACGATGGTCAGGTAACAGGGGGATGTATCATTTGTATCATAGTGAGCAGTGGCGTGTGGTGAAGTGTTGCAAGGTAAGCCGGTGCTTGCTCAGTACTGCACACACTTGGCGCACGCAGTAGGAACCAGTAACCAGAGTGGAGCCGGGAGATACGGAATGTACGGCGAGGCACCCATTACACGCGGGCTTGACGTTGACTGCATTACTGCGTTTAAGTGGACGATGTATAACCTAGCAAACGATTATGTATAGTACAGAGCGAAACAGAGCTTACCTTGCAACAGTTCATCACACGCCGCTGATAGCGAGCGATTCCTAGTTTTCTGTTTAAAAATAATTAATCTTGTTGTGCACAATATCTTCCCCTTTCTAGCTGCTGAGAGAGCATGAACCCTCGCCGGCCGCCACATCTGGAGGGATAAGTCACCACGTGTTGACCTCTCCACTGAGCGGACCCGTTAGGTCACCGGAGGGGTAGCGCCACCACCCCTCTTCAGTGTTGGAGCGATCAGCGGCCGAGAACCGTAGCGCGAGCTTTCTAGACATCTGCCTCCTCGGCGCGAGCAGACATGTGAATATTGTTCTCGATGGAGCACTGGTCCCATACATGAATTCACACGGGAGGGACTAAGTCAGTTCTGTCGCTCAACACCAGGGCCGCATAGTGCGACCATGGTTACATCCCAGCAGCACACTCATTTCATAGCACCCTGCACCAAACCCACACAAGTCTATCGTCGCTACCTAACAACTTACCCTACTCTTTCCAGCCCTAAATCAGACAAAGGAGTATACATTTATCCTCTGCGACTGTCGCACAGATTCTCTCAGTACCCTCTCCGCTGGCTTGCTGTGCCCTTACATCTATACCCTTCCCCTTCCGGGTGTGTCCATGGCTACAATTGAGGCCATGGCACCAGAAAACCCTGATATAGCCACGATGCTTGAGCCCCTTTTAAACATAATAAACCCGACCTAAGGCGTGTAGAGCTTGCCCTGCGACGCATCCCGTTCTCCAACCGACTTGGCTACTAACATGCATGCCGGAGGACCCACAGAACTGTGAAGGAGCTCACGCAGCAGGATTTGGGCGACTCGCCTGATAAAAACTGGGTCGCAGAAGGGGACCTTTGTGTTAAGTGTAAGTCCGAAGGTAGGGTCGGGTTCTAATTGCATTTCAGGGCTGAGCCCCTTCAGCCTAAAGGAGAGGGAATTGAATACAAAGGAGGCGGGCATCGCGGTCGAGAGGGAATGGGTAGGCATGGCCATCACTTTGGGGCCATGCCTACCGCCCTAAGTGTGGTGTAGTTAAAGCAACATTAAGAAGGGGTATGGTAAAACCCGCATTGACACGGTAAAACCCATACCGACAGGAAAGGGGCGCACTTGTGAAAATGCTAAAGGAGATTGCAGCAGGTGTGGAGTCCATGCTGTTTAATATTAGAGAGGAAAATCTAGTAGAGGTGGCTGGGCTTTGGGCCAGCATGTTAAAGCTGACTACCCACACAGCAATATCGACAGCAGTGACTAGGGGACCGACAGTAGAGTGAGAGACTGTTGATGTTTGTGTTGAACGGGGACGAGTGAGGAGTGCGAGTTCCGCGGAGAGCGAGATACCTGACGAGTGAGTGAAGAGATTTGGACGGCTCTTTGAGGTACTTGAGAGCCGATGAGGGTGATTGAGGTATGGAGCAACGCCTGAATGAAAGGGCGGGGGAAGCGGAAAATCCCCGAGAAAACCCGCCAACCAACGGCATCGTCCGTCACCATTACCACATTCGAAAATCCGGAGTGATCTGGCCGGGGATTGAACCCGGATCACCTTGGTGGGAGGCGAGCAGGCTAACCGCTCAGCCACCGTGGCACCAGATACCTGACGAGTGTGTATAGGCTATTCACGGTAAAGTGAGCATTTTCTGAAGCCGTCTAATTTGGAACAATAGTTAATAAATACTTTTTATTGTAGTTCAGACGTTAACTTTCGAGTACGATGACATGCATACACTTCACAATATTTATTTTTAAATGTGGCGGAAGGATAAAAAATTATAATAGGGTAAAAGTAGATATGGTTACAAAAGTGCTCACTTTACCGTGAACAGCCTATATGGGAGCGTTCGGAGTTCTGTAGAACGTCCCGGACGGTAAATACTGGTGAAATCTGAATTAAAATAATGTGGGGCTTGAATTGGCGAGTAATACCGACTTGAATGTAAATACTAAAACTGTCAGATAGCAAATATATATTTTAAAAATTGTAATTCTGTAGGTGTTAAAAATCTGTTTTTTTTTTTTTATAAACAATTTTCTAAGTGTTTGACTGTGTCAATTTCTCTGAGGCGAGGGACAATTATGTTAATAGTGGCTGTTAAGTAGAAACTGATAAAAGCTGTTCACGATGAATTGAGCAGTTTTGAAATCACCTTAGAAAAAGTCTCTGCTCCTACTTGCTTATAACTTGACGGGTGGCACTGAGTAACATGCGCCCAGTTAAGTTGGTAACCACGCCGAAGGTGAGAAAGTAGTTCCATGTCTTAGCGTCGAATTTAAAGTATTAGGTGAACATTTCCGAAAACTCAAAACCATTTATTTTGATTTCTGTTTTTATAACGCATGTAAGTGTTAACATATTTGTAAAACATTTACGTTTTTAATAATTTCGCAGTTTCACTTGATCGACGCACAAATAAAGCAATGGGGCCATGACAGTGTTCATTTTATATAAGCGGAAGAATACAAAACGTGCATGCAAGTAGATTTTATACAGAGATTTTAAAAGTGCTCGCTTCACCATGAAAAGCCTTTAGACGTTTTTGTATATAGAGGGAGAGAGAAAGTTTGAAGCATTTTTTAATTGTTTGTAAATAAAACTATGGAAATATTATTATATTTGATATTAATTTGTATACCTCCATCCCTTGAATAATCTGCCTATTGCGAACAGACTTTGATGAATTTGTAACAATATGAAAATGAAAAAAAATCTGCGACCATTTATTTTCCAATTTAGTTAAATGTGTAATAGAAGTTGAAATATTTATCAGTTTGTAGCGTATCACTTAGAATTTACAAAGGACAAGGCCATGCGTAGGAGAGCAAAATCTTACATGGTTGATTTACAGTGAACCATAAACATATTGTGCAGTACCTATTATTTCCAGTTGTCTTATTTTAGTCAATTCTTGTGTTTCAGCCTATGTTCCTGAAGTGAGTTTGGACTGTTGCTTCTAAATTACAATAGTTTAAATACTGGAAGAACTTTCGAGCAGAAGACTGAATGCGAAGTTCGTGACATGGAAGAATCTCGAAGAAGAATATTATAACCAGAAACAATGGTTCGATCGGAATTTCTATTTTTCTTTTTTCTAAAATATGTGGACAACTTACGCAGATCAACATCCTCTCGTGCGATCTCATTGTCTGTGAAGATGTACCGTTACAAATAAGCAGTAATGCTAATCTAACCAGGGTAAAACGAGTTTTGGATAATTTTGTGTTTAATTTTTCAATTCGTATATCGATATCGCAGGGATGCTATCGACACACAGCTGTAAAAATATTCCCATCACTTTTTTTGTTTTCAGAATTTATTTTCAATATTAGAGCTGTAGGGGGAGAATTAGAGGGAAAGTCATTGTACTCTCCATGTGCCCACTTAACCCCTCTCGCGGCGATAGGTCCTGGTCGTGCACATGGTCACTGCACACATTACACTGCCCCCCCCCCCCCGGGCGACAAGTCCCTACAGCCCGCATGGCTTCCAATTAGCAACCTTTGCGAGTCCTAACAAACGTATCAGTAATAGGGAGCCAGCTGGTCCATCATCAGCAACGAAATTGTTCATGAAACCGTCCTGCAGTGCGGGTGTGTATGTAAGGGGGGGGGGGGGGGTTGATGGAGTGAAAGGCTGAAAGAGGGGTCAGGGGAAAATATAAAAAAAAAGTCTGAAAATGAAGAAAACTGTCAAGCTCGAAACCAAAAAAAAAAAAATAAGTATATCACTTTAATAGCCGTCACAATCCATAATATTGTTTAGGGACGGTGTGAGAATAAAAGGCATGAGAAGCGGCAGTGGCGTAATCAGAATTTTCTCAATGGGGCGGGGCGAGGCTACTTTCACTGAAGGGAAATAAACGAGGTCATACCGGCCCTAGTAGTACTGACAGCTGTTTATTAGAACAAATACTACGATTAAGGGCTTTATTAAAGGAAAAAACTTGTTATAAATATGTACCATAGGTTGCTCAACTTGTAGACGTTAGGTATCTCTGACTACATTTTCCTCGGATAATATTTTCTTTTAAATCGTATGTTTTCTGAAAAATGACACGCCAAAGTCAAAATTATACTGTTTTTTTAATGTACAATTAAATAAACCAAACTACTGAAAGATACTTTCTTCGATAATTTTCAGGTATGTTTGGTGAAAGTAATTGCCTATAAATATAGGGACAGCCAGAAATTAAAAATATTTGTAAGAATTTCCTTATGTTCAAAATTTTTTATTTTTTTTTCAATTGCAAAACAATTACCCTTGTGGAATTTCACAGACGTCTTGAAGTAACTGCTCGCATCTTCTTTCAGAGTGAGATATAATTTCTTTACGTAAAAAAGTTTCCATTATTTGCACGTTTGTAAAACAGAGCCTTTGTGATTCTCACATGCATTTATGCATTAAATATGCGCTCAAAGTAATTTTTTTGCGAGGAAAGAGTACCCACAAATAACATCTCAAAGTTGAACAATGTATGGAACAAATATAAAATAAAAATTATTTTTCGTGACCAGAGTCTTTAAAATTGCTTCACAATATAATGAAATGCATCGTACTTGAGGATGTTATATATTCTTTTATCACAATTAAACGTTTATTATTAAATTTTAACAACCTTAAGGGGAAGTGGTGTTACGAACCCGGCTTCGCCCGTGGGGAGGGGTTCAGGTGCTGTTGGACCGTAGTTTGGCGAGACACCGCCCTGTCCCGTCGTAAAACTTCGTACACGGGGGGGGGGGGGGGGGGGGGGGAGGACTTTACACAGGACTTGGCGGGAGAGCTCGGCGGCGAAAGAGCGGGTGTAGGGTCGCGTGATTTGCTCCCGCAAGTCACGAGGGAGTCATCACGTGATGCGCTTGGAGTTACATACACACACACACACCTGCGGCCTCAGTTCTCTGACGTATTTTCCCTGCCCATTCCCTGTTCACCCTTCCGAAACAAATTGGTTCCGTCAGGTCACCAGAAAAAAAGGTTAAAGCATACTCGCAAAAAAAATAACCATCCCCTCCCTCATTTTTTTAATCTCCTGCCCCTGCAGCCTTGCGTACAGAGTCCAACTTCTGGCACAGTTTAGTCTAATTTTTTCCCCCCCATGTGTGCACTGTCTCCCCCCCCCCCCCCTTTTTTCCTCCCTCTCACTACTCCCTTTCCCAAATATAACATTATGAAAAAACTAATTTTTTTTTTTTATTTTACGTCAACTAACATTTTTATTTGTAAAATGTTACTATTTCGCTAGCTTTCCGTCTGCCAAGGATAATATTCTGCGTGTGGAAGGGAGCAAGGAAGTGCGTGGGGCTACAAAGACATGCCCAACTTATGCCCCATCGTCTTAACGTGTAACTGATGTGCACTTTTGCATGTGTCCTGTGGGTGCGCAATATTTGGACATCAAAATGAGAACAGATGATTTGGTGGTAAAATTATACAACTGTATATTTGTGAACTACGTTCTAATACCGCCTTAAATAACTTCTCTATCCTAAATTTGATATACTCATTGAACACGTGTTTAAAAATACTAAACTATTGAACATACACTTAAATGAACCTCTGAGAGCTCACAGCAGAGCTTCTAGCCACTAGCAGAACAACGAAAATACAAAAGCGATGAGAGTTTAATTATAGTATTTTAAATAAAATTCAGCTAGCGCAGAAAACAGATTGAATCTAGAGGTTATCACTTTTCCGTAATGAGGTTCGGATTACAAAATTTGTTCCAAAATATGTGTTGCTGGCGACATAATAACGGTCACTTCGGAAACACGCGCAAAGGGTTTCTAATAATAATATATCTACACATGAGCAAATGCCTATCCCATGAATTGAAGTGGTATATTTACAAAAAATAAAAATAAACTTACCACTTAACACTGAACTGATTTTGACGCGAAACAATCAAGTTTTGTTATAAAAAAAAAAAAAAAAAAAAAAAAAGCCTGATCGGAAATTACAGCGTCATTTTGTAAGCCCAGACCATGCGAGAAAATAACTAAATTTAATTTAAAAAGAATATTAACACCGACATGTGTTGCGTTCGTTTATCGAACGGCTAAATAAATTTTCCAAACGTCTGTCACAAAATTTATGGGCCAAATTTGGGAGCATAGGCGTAATGTGCTCTGGCAGCTCTTGTGCAGAAAATACAAGAGAAGCATTTTAAACTCGCATCAAGAATATTTTCAACATTGGTGTTAGGAAGCCTTTGCCTTTTGAAACGATATTCGAAGCGCTGATCTCTTTATTGCTTTCACTGTGAATTATTCGAAGAATCTTTCTCGGAAAATGTTTACAGACCCTTATCGTGTAAAGAATTAAATTCTTCTGTCCCTCGTGGAGCATCGGAGTTCTGGGCACAAAAACCGACAAAAGTGAACGGCCGATATAAACTCGATCTTGTTTATATGCGATAAACATTCCTCTGAAATGCAGGATAACAGTTAATTATTTTCAACGAGACTTTACACCTGGCTTTAATCTCCGCCGAGGGAATTAGGGCTCCGAAAGAAGGGAAAGGCTTATAGCGACGGGCGAATGAGAGAACGAGTTTTCCTGATTTAACCCGCGGTATTTAGTGAATATATGTCATGCATGCAAAGTAATCTTCGTGATTCCCAAAGCCTGCTCTTTCACAAAACACAAATCCATTGCGCAAATTTTAGCTGGCTCTGAAAGTACTCCAGGTGAACTCGCTTTCGAAAAATATTACTCACTCAACATTCGCTTCAAATTATTATTTCATTTTTGTATTCTATTTAATGTGCCAGGCAACAACACAAACCCAGAAATGAGCCAAACCTATTTTTTCATGGGGCAGGCATACTGTACCTACAATCGTCTTGATTGGGGATGAAAGTGCAAGTGAATTTTTGTCGATAATGAAACCAAAGAGATTTATATCCCTCTTCAATACAATTCCAAAAAAAAATATGCCAGATAACTAAGAGACCGTCAATACATTGCTTGCGTTATGGCCGTATGTCAACGTTAATTGTTAAGTATAAACTAAGTCACAATTGTCGTTCTACGTCTAAGTTTTTCGAAATGAAATTTCATTTTTTTTTCCTGAGCACGATTTCAGTATATCATTAGCATAGGAGAATTCCTAATTAATTTATACTTAATTGTTTCATGACGTATATTGCTTATTCAGGCGCTCGGTGTCTCAAGATGGAGAGTGAGTAACAGAACTACTGCGTTCCCTCCGCAGTCATAAATATGCAGTTTGCATATGTTTAGAGTATTCCTTTCAATTTTAATTTAAACATATTTTAGATTATTCATATATTCATGTTAAATTCTATAAACGACGTTATGTGGTATCACGTTACAGATTTTATTAAGGATCAAATAAAGTTCAAACTTTTTCCAATACGTTATGTCTCAGAGTGCTTTGAATAGAAAGTTAACTATGGTTTTCTTCTAGCAGTGAATTATCAGGGCATTTGTTTGTCGATCTAAATACTTCTCATAATACTAAAAAAATTAACTGGGCATATACCACAGCAATATGGTTTTAAAAACCTTTTAACAACTACGTAACAGAAGATTGTATTACATTTCCAACCGCGAATCCTTGGAAAGTGATAGTACAGTAGACATGCTGATTAAGAAATGATATCTTAGTCTGTTTACCACATATTCTCTATGCCCAGATTTTACCTTCTGTTTCCCAGCTCACTTCTCTTTACTGCTATTAAAATAAGCTAGTTTTCGCGCACTTCCATCATCTCAACTTTGCGGCTGTCAGAAGCAGCCGCCGCTTTTCTCGAGCGAGCCTTTCCAGAGCACGGCCATAAAGTTTATATGGGGGGGGCAGCATGTTCGAGTTGAAGCTTCCTTTCTTCGCCCTCTTCCTTCCTCTTCGCTTCCGATTCCTTTCATCGCCACTTCTCATTCCGGCACATATGTGACATGCAGACGGGCAATTCATTCTCCGTGACGATGGTTTTGCTGCTATAGTGTGCTCGTCTCTCACCAAGGCGAACCGTGTTCTGTTCTGGTCGCTGTGGGGTCACCTCGTATTTTCGCAAGTGGGAATCGTGCCGGACGATACCGCTGGTCGGCGGGTTTTCTCGGGTATGTCCCGTTTCCCTTACCCTTGCATTCAGGCGCTGGTTCATTCTCACCTGAGGCCACTGTGGCTGAGTGGTTAGACTGCTAGCCTGCCACCAAGGCGAACCGGGTTCAATCCCCGGCCGGGTCACCTCGGATTTTCGCAAGTGGGGGCCCTTAAGACCCTCGTGGTTAAGAGCAGCCCAATTCCTAGCCGACCTCCCGTGGCGTACTAGGTTAAGGTTGAAGTAAAGCAACGGCCCATGGAGCACTGTATCCGACTATGTAACGTGAAGAACTCAAAAAAAGTCATACATACACCATAAAAATTGTCAGAAAAGTGCAATTTATGCTGTATATGAAAGAAGAATGTATATATTTCGCAGTATTATAAAATATTTTACGAACATATACTTTTTAAATGTAAATATATATAATCGATTAAAATAGTCTATTTTTTTTTAGCAAAATTTAAGCATTCTGGATTCTTTAGAAAGAAGAATTTGCAAGAAAATCTTGATCATGGAATATCGTCATAATGTTTACTATGATTGGGTGTAAGAAAATTGTAATAGGTAATAATGAAGGAAATAATTTTTATAATTTATTTTATGTGCGTCCATTTGTCACAAACATTAAGGCAGGAACTGACATAAATAAAGTTATTCATAAAATTTATGTTGTACATTATTACTATGATTTTATTACATATGATCACAGTAAATATTATGACGATCTTTCTTGAAGAATATTTTCTTGTAAATTTTGCTTTCCGAAGCATCCAAAATGGAAATGCTCTTAAAATTGTTTAAAAATGCGGACTATCGATCGATTAATTTTTTACATTAAAATTATATTTTAATAAAATATTCTATAATTTTGTAAAATATATACAATCTTCTTTCATATACATCTTAAATCGCACTTTTTTTTTTACAATTTTTATGGTGTCAGTACTAATTTTTAACGAGTTCTTCACATTGTACAGTCCGCTGCAGTGCTCCATAGGCAGTTGCTTTACTTCAACCTTAATGCGCCGCCGGTCTGGGGTGCGGGAGGTTCTGGCTTCGTATCCCACGACAGGCATGGGTGTTGGCTTAGTTAGGTCATAAATTAGTTTGTAAGTCGCCCTCTGATAAGCCTTCAAGCATAAAACCGGGGGACGTTAATGAGCCCTATCCATTCTCACCTCACTTCGCCCTACGGGAATTATGGTAAATTGTTGCATATTACAGATTAATTTTAATTTTTTTCAAATTAATTTTTGTGAAATGAATACAATATTTTTTAAATATATTTTTCGGGTATTTGCAAATATTTTTTTAGCCCCTGGTTACACGTTTACTATCCCGTAAGTTTCACTCACCTGTGTTAGCACACGCACATGAAAATATTTTTTATTACCTCATCCATTCATTTTCTTTTTAATTAGTTATTTAAACTGGAGTAAAATATTTTCAAAGATTGGATATACCTATTCAAACTCCCAAATTGAGTTTATTATACATTGTGTATGTATTCCATACCAAATGAAAAAAATTAAGTGGATAAATTGAATCGGAGTATAGTAAGCGTGTGTATGTGATGGGAAGGTACGACATTCTGGAGTTTTGTTGAGGAGTATAAACCTTTTTTCCCAGTTTTCTTCGAAATGTGTATAACATATTACTATTTTGGATACTATTAGCCTCATGGTTTACGGTTTTGTGTTTTTTTTTTTTTAATATTTATTACATTTTTTGCTGTTGTCCTCACAATAAAATAGTTCTTATTGAGCATATTTCCCCATGTTATATAATTTCCAATTAAATTTCTTACAACGAAATTAAGTACAAAATTTAGTTCTGTGGTGTTTTCTATACGCAAATGTGTTCCTATTAATTTAAAACTTTGATGACTGTGCTTAAACTGTTTATTTTGGTTCGTTGGGAAAATAACAGCTAGCTATTAGACTGCGCAGGCTCCCTATCTGAATTTTCCTTCTCATAGTTATCAAATAAACAGAAAAATTTCATCGTCACTTCATGAACTCTCGCAGCTCTGAGAAGAAAAATTCATCATTTTCGCTCATGTATTTCTACACACTTAAAAATTGACAGGAACGAGTTTTGTGATCTCTAAAACGTACGTAAAGTTGTTAATTTTTACTTCAGTGAAGAATCAACTTAAGTAGTGAAGTTATTTTCTGAACGCACATTTACACTATTTTATAGTCGATTTTGCATCTTATTTGTGCTCCGAGACTGCTGAAGTTGGTCAATATAAAGATGGACGTTTCAGCGAGTAAGTCGCATTGTTACGGGGTTTTCATATTCCTGTTTATTGCCGCAAATAGTCCTCGTTTTCCTCTGCCAATGTGTGTATACGCGTCTCGCTGACATGATTATCGTCTGGTCAGGATAGTGTTTACCTCATATCTCGTACACAAACCACTGGCAAAAATACAAACCCCTTTCATAAAACGGATTTATTCTGTAGCTTTATGGCCCTCTCGTAAATGGAATGTGGGCGATTACGACATAAGGGGGGTTTTTTAAATTTTTGTATGCGGGTTACACCACCATGATTTTCGTTATATCCGGCTGTGGTCGTGATTCGCGAATTTACGGAATGATTACTGCCACATTATGTTCTTAAGACGATTTCCCGATTTCTCATGTTAACCTGCGTGAAAGTTTTTATTTTTTTTTTTCACATGGCAAATTAGAGCAAGAGAACGGCACACAGCCGTGTATGAAACTATAACACAATTGTATATGTTTAGCATGTACATACCATAAAACTAGCCGCATCCAGAACGGATTACCCTCAAGAGGGTGAGAAAGTTGCTATACAGCACCATCGCTGGTAATAATATTGCAGCTTATTTAAGACAGGAGAGTGCCTTCTAATAATGCAATGCACCCAATAGTACAATATGCAGAACTCACTAAAAAGGGGCGCACACTACCATAATTGTCTGAAAATCGTAATTTAATTAGCATATGATACATATTCTTGAATGATTTGTAACACTGTAAAATAATTTTGTCGGGATTTTTTTATGCGAGTACATAAAAAATAAATTATAGGATATTTTAAAATTAATATTTAAACGTATTTCCATTCTGGATGCTTCAAAACGCACAGTTGGCGAAAAAAAGATCATCAAGCAAGATTATTATAAAAATGTATCTGCTTGTATACAATAAAAATTAGTAATCGTGCTTACAGATATTTTTAACAATTAATTTTATTAACACATATTTCAGCTCGGTTTTGTTACTAAAATAATATAATCAATATGAGTTATTAAAAATATTGTTAATATTATTATTACCAATATCTTTTACATACTACCACGGTAATTACTATGATTGCCCTACTTAAGAAAGTTTTCTTGTAAAATGTGTTTTTTTTAGACAATCTTGAATGAAAACACGGTAAAATTCTGATAACAACTAGAATCTTATTGATTTTTAAACATCTGAACACGTAAATTGTAGCAAAAGATTTTACAGTGTTACAAAATCTGTGCATTCTTTAATATGCAACATAAAACAAGCATTTCTGACAATTGTTGTAACGTGTGTGTTGGATTTTTGTGAGTTATATGTGTTATAAAGTAGCTTGCAATGCCGCTTTTCAAGCCACTCTATTTCTTAACTAAAGTTAGACTGCGACTGGCTGTGTAGAACACTCAGTCTCTACAACCTCTGTAACCCTGGTAACGGATAACTGTTGTAGGACGGGGCTGTGTGCAGTACAATCAGTGTACGTGTTGAGTGAACGCCGGTGACGAGTTAGCGTGTGTTGGCAACGCATTCGATACATGCATGAACAACATACGAAGTTTGAGATAGAAACTAAAGGGAGGTGGCTCCCTCTGCCTTTACCGCTACGACCTAACTGCACTATTGCGATGGAGGCAATGAGAAGATGAGGAAATGTACGCGTCGGGAAATATCTTGGCCACCGAGGATGACCACCAGAAGAGGTTCCACCGTGAGAGAGGCCCAAGCTCAATGTTCATCATCCAGACATATACAGACACCTGCCTCCACCCGCTCTTTTTTGAGGCGAATTGCAGAGAAAGTTTTGCATTCTTGACTTAATTTACGCCATTTTACGTTGATAACCCAACAATGACTGTCTGACGTAATGTCATGAAATCAGCATTTGTCAAAAATTCCTTAAATTCAAAGTGATAAATCCCAGCGACTCTAAATTCGGAAAAAATATTAAATATTTAAAAGCTTTATGGCTAAAGGAAGGTTTCTTGAAGTTACAATGTTTGCAATGTCGTGTATGGTCATGGGATGTTTGTTAGTAGACATCCTTGAATAACAAGCCTTGTTGACTTACTTTTTCAAAGGGACAAAATGGTTCGATCAAGTGGCTGCAATGGGGAAGAAATGAAAACACGGCAAACGTTGTGTTACTGCTGCCATGGCTTGTATGTTTTCTTTGCAAATGCCACATTATCTTGTCAGTGTTCTGAATAGAATCGCGGTCAGCTCCGTAGTTCAGCTATGTGTTATTATCGCGGCAAGTACGGCTGATTCCATTGTTTCTGCAGGTATTTCATCATTGGTAGTATTTTCCTTGTACGTGCGGACCGTCACGAGATCTGGGGCAAAACAATTTTTTTTTAGGCCCTAATCTTCGTTTCCTGTTTTATATATGTAGGCAGCGAAGCAAAGCTATAACACAAAACAAGCTACGAAATATTCGGAAGTATTACTGTAACACTACTATTATAATTAATAAAAACAACTTCAGATTATAAAAGCTAACCTAAAAGGAGTTAACAAAAGTATAAGCCTCTGAGTATTCGCTGCTTATGATGATAATACAGCAAATCTAAATGCTGTGAATTATAGGTGCTGTGCATCAAGTGTAAAAAGATGGGCACACACAGACTGCAATCTCGGAGACACCGTATTTTAAGTGTTAAGTGAATACGATGTGTGAGTTTTCTTTCCAGGTTACGGGGCACATAGGTACAGTATGCGGATGTTCCGTGATGTACTATATCCACGTGCACTGTCGCTATGATGTTCCTTTCCTCTAACGTATAACTAGCTACGGGATGGGGCAGAGAGACCTCCCCAATTTGGGAAGCTAATAAAAACCAAAATAAGCCATATACAAAAAGACATATTTGTCACGAATAGTACTCGTAATATAATTTTACATCAACGCACATTAAAGATCAAATTAGTCGAGTGGCGGCCCCCCCATGGTCAATACACATATTGCGCCTTTCGCTGTAGTTTCCAATACCTCGTGTGTAATGTCGAGTAGAATGGCAGCGACCTCGTGGGTTATCACCGCCTTAAGTCCATCGAGTGTGTGGGGACGTCGATGGTAGGTTCTACACCTGGGATGTTATCCAGCCCAACAGAAAATATCGCATGTGGTCGAATCCGGCGGACGCGGTGGCCACCCGATGTCAACATGCAGGGAAACACATCTCTCGAAATGCTAAGGGAACGACGATATGTGTGTGCCGGTGCGCCATCTCGTAAAAAAAAAATCACACATTTTCTTGCTCGTGTCCAGTGAAAAGATCGACCAATTAAGGTATGTGAAAGCTGTCTAGCATTGCACAGTACCAATCGGATGTCCCGGTTGCTGTAACGCCATCCTATTAAAACAAAGTACAGACACCCACACTCCAAACTGAGAAACGTCGCACCATACCGTTACCATGGAGCTACGGAGTGGTCGTTGGTGGATTCATCGAAGATTGTCTTGCGACCATTACCGGAAATCAGTTTATTGACCGCTCCTGAAAGGCGGAAATGTGCCTCGTCACTAAAGAGCACAACATCCGCAAGAGGAATGTTCCGAAGAAGATTCCACGACACAAAGTTGCGCGAGATTTGGAATCTCTCACTAGGTTTTGTGCAATCGTAATCTTGTAGGGGTGAGTTTCTAGGTCACTGTGTAGAATTCTCCTAACACTTGGACTTGATAACTGTAGCGCAGCTGCGTGCTTGACGTGGAGACAGCTGCAAGGACACACTTACAGCGGCCATATTTGCCTGTCCTGTTGCTGTCCGTGGTCGTCCAGGACATTTCCTCTTCAATGTAGAACCTGTGTCTGAAGTTCGACACCCTCCCTCTTGTGAATTGTTTTTTTTTTTTTTCTTTTATCGGTAACAGGATCACGACGACCGAGCGCAAAGCGGATGCGAAACGCACACTGCGCTGTTATCGGTGATCCGCCATTTCGAATGAACTCCTCGACAGCAAAAACACGGTGTTCTCCCGATCAAGCCATAACTTCAACTGAACACTGCATGACGACAGCTGTCTAATGCCACACACGCACATCTCACCTCACCTCCCACCAATCGCGGAGTATACGACCGCCACTTGAATGGTGTGATCTTTAAAGTGCGTTTATGTTACATGGTATTAATTATGTGTATAGGCTGTTCACAGTAAAGTTTGCACATTCTAGGCTCTAGTTACTTCTTTATTTCAGCCATTCGTAATACTTTATTCACCTTTTTTTAAATAAATATTGCCATGTAAGTAACAAACACAGTGTGTGGATTACACCGCACTCAGAAGTCAATAAATATATTTTATTTTAGTCTCGTGTGTTGACTATTATTCCCAATGAGAGGGCTTTCAAAAGTGCTCACTTTACCGTGAACAGCCTGTAATATTTGTGACTAACAAGTTTTCACGTAAACAGCTTATTTTGGTTTTTATTAACTTCCCAAATCGGGGAGGACTTTCTGCCCCATCTTGTGTCCACACAACTAAATAAATTCTCTGTGATGGCTGACAGTGGAGTTTAAAATTGGTCTTGCAGAGACAAGGTACGTAGAAATAAATCTATCATGTGCATGCGCACTTATACATGGGATTATTTTACTCCCGAGTTAAATAAACGCAAAAAACTGTTCTCGTCGATTGACACCTTCGCAGTTCTCACTACCGCCACCGGTGGGGCAATTTTGGTGAGACTGGTGGCGCGATCCTGTATCACGTTCCGGAACTACAGCTAATGTGCCAACTTGCCCCTGTAGCCAACTTTCCCGGTCTTTTCCACTCCAGGACACGGAATTGTGCAACTTGTAGCAAAACACTCGGGGGAGCGCGCGTCTTTTTGTGATCGACCTGCATCCTCAAAGCGGATTTTGTGGCAAGGAATGAATTTTGACAATAATGAACAAATTTTTTCTAGCCACGATTCCGTAAAATCATTTAGGTTATTCAAACTTGAGTACGAATAATTTGCTGTGAAATATAAAAGTAATAATATTTTATCACAGGTTTGTCATTTCGTACCAAAATGAAACCTTTTCCGTTTAAGTGTGTGTGTGTGCAAGTAAATTTTATTTTAACGAAATGTTAAAATAATGCCGCAGTAAAATAAATGTCCCTAAAAATGTAATATCAGTGGGTTTCGCATGTTTCGTACACGGTGCTTATATTTTGTAGACGCGGTCGTTGAGACCATGGCCTGGCATGACGAGTGCAAAGCTGTTACTGCGTACGGCAGCGCTAGGATAGTAGTGTGATGACCGATTTTCGTACGTCATTAGTAGGGCCGGGTATAAACACTACAATAACTGTAACCTTGAACGACGTTTATTCGACCGGAAAAAAAATTGAAGTTTTAAGGAACTGACATCCGATTCAGGACCGGCGAGAGTTTTTAATTTTGAGTTCGATAAACATTGCTCATTTTGGGTTATAGGCTGTTCACGTTAAAATGAGCACTTTTGAAAGCCCTGCTTAAGATCTACTTGTATACACACGGTGGTTTTTTTTCCGCCTTATGAAAAACTAACATTGCCACGGGCCTCATCACTTTATTCATGCGTAGGTCAAGTGAAAATGTGAAATTCTTATAAAAGTAAATATTGCTCAAATATGCTAATTTTCACACTTAGATGCATTACAAAAAAAAAAAAAACCACAAAGCGAGAGAAATAATTTAAGTCATCACAAATGGTAACATAATACTTTTAATTCGACGTTAAGACATGGAACTATTTTCCCCTCCATCGTTGCCAACTTTACTGGTCACATGCCACTCAATGCACCCGTTAAAATACATACAGGTAAGGGCAGTGACATTTTTCTAAGGTCAATTGCAAAAGTGCTCACTTTATCGTGAACAGCTTTACTTAGCGAATGCGTAAATGCAAATAATTGAGTTTTTATATCCATAACTTTAATTTAACCATGACGTGGCGCAAAGCGAGTCCAAGATTTTCTTTCTCGGGGTTCGAAGATCCCAAATTCGTTTCCTCTCATTTACTATAGTTCGCCTCTGCTTCTGCTTCGATTAGCATTTGCTTTCACGAAGACGACTTGAAGGTTACTTTCAACTTCTTTTGCGCTTGCATCTCCTGAATTTGTCCCGCTGCGTTTCCAAAAGCAGAGAGGGGGGCCTCCGCGAACTTGCACGAATACAACAAGCGAAATATGGTGTCGAAGTTGTCACACCGTTTCTCCGCGTACAACTGTTCGCTCACCCTCCTCCATGCTCTTCTCTTGCCAAGCAACTTGGAGCAAACGTAGGTTTTTGTCCGACGGCAAGGATGAGGAGTTGTTGGGGGGGGGGGGAGAGAGAGAGAGAGAATAGCTTTTGCCAAGGGCTTGAGTTTGCTGTAGTTACAAACTGCACCGAACCGACCACGTGCTGGGGCAGACCAGCAACAGCTGTAACGAATGTACGCGAACAAGGAAGGGAGGTTTCGCCGCAGTTAGTTAGTCTTCACCTCCCGTCCTGCCCTCGCGGATTGAGCAAACTGGCAACTGCTGGCGCGACTCGTTTGCAGGCGGGTCTCTTCGACGGCGCTGCGGCGTGTAAACACGCTACTCCAGTTGTGAGCGCCTTTTCAGGCCACAGAAGGAATATAGTGTAAGAGTGCGCATGTGAACTGCGAAGTAGCTACTCTCCGTGCTCCAATAATGGACTGCTTTACTGCCACTAGCACTATCAAAAACAACGTGAGTAGTATTTGAGGTCACAAAACTGTCTACGTAAATAATTGTTCCTCTAACGTGGTTTTAACGCAACTTTAGTATATTCAAGCTAGTCAAAGTGTTTCATTCGTATAAGCTGGTGGGTCTGTTAAAATTTCAGAAGTAAACGTTCACTGTTTACCACGTGACTAACAGTTGTGCTGGCAATGGACGAGTCAGTGTTGGGAGGCAGGTAAAGAAGTTGACTGGTCTACCTTAACTTAAGTCAGTGGGCAGAACAGTCCACTGGCCGTGGGACGCCCCAACCAGCCCACATATATATATATTATATATATATATAATATTTATTATATACACACATCCCCTTTCTCTCTCCCGCTAGGCCTGTCAGTCTGCTTCCATAAACGATACTGCAATAAACAGCCGACAAACAAACATTGACTCCAAAAACACAATTGCACATTTGTCAGTCTCTAAGTGGGTGAAGAGGTCTCGAGCGCGGATGTCAGCGGAGCGAGAGGAACGTGGCGTGGGAAACGGGAGATCCCAGAGAATACCAGTGACATCGTCCGGTACGATTCCCACATGTGAAAATACAGGAGTGACCCCTCCGGGAATTGAACCTGGTTCACCTAGATGGAAGGCGAGAAATCTAACCACTACACCACCGCGTAATCTCATCGGTCTTTGAGCATGTATGTCTAACGTTTATCTGAGTTTACTTTTTTTTCCTTTACAATATTGTAAGGCAAGATATAAAACAAATATTTCTATAAATTACAATATTTCAGGTAGAGTAACATATTTATGGAAAAGTTGCCGAGTTTATTTCATGACTTTAATAATATTTAACAGCTTATTTCTGTTTTACATGGTCATAATATGCAACGCCCCTACAAGCCTTCAAATGTTGCGAAATTTTGTAATAATCTAATTAATAATTTTAGGTGCCCTATATTCTCATTTGAATACTTTTGCTTGAAAAGGTATTACGATCTGGAAGCGTAAAGTTAAGGACATGGCCAAGCTTATATCTGGGATGAGAATGGAAAATCGCTTCGTCAAACGCTACTATAAACTGCACATACTATATTGTTCTCGTAATCACTAGTTCCTTTTGTGAGAACCGGAGCAGTTCACGCCCATTCTAAAAGATTCCCCAGAGGGGAATTATAACCAGAGACAGGAAATTGCGTAGGGTCAACCGCATGTAGTCTGCGCTCTGCAATCCCGTACAATATCTTATGTGTAGCTATTTTCATCCCCTTGACTAGCGAAATTATCTTCGATACTTGTTACACTGCAAATGGAATTTCTCCAGTGGCCTAGTAAAATGGGATACCACAGTGTTTCAATGAGCACATTTATTAAGGCAAGATTACGTTAAATTGAACCTAATAAATTTTCGCCGCCACTTATAATTTTGTGCGAAGTGGCTCGAAGGACGAAACAATTAAAATATGAGAATTTTATTGTGTCCAGAAGAAAATGCGAACTAAAAATTAGTACACGCGCCCATACAGCTGATTTTTGCGTGTACGCAGTAATGTGCGGAAAACGTTGAAGAAAGCAGGGTTTGCATGCGAAAAGAATAAACTGGAAGATAGCTGGTCAGGCCAACATTCAGGATTTATATTTCAATATTAAATATTTTGCAAGTTAGATTTTATTAGGCAAAGAGACATTGATTGTAATGTGGAAGGTCGGGAATTGCGATTTTGCCACAGTGAGTGTGATTTGTACGGCGTTTAGTACAACCGAAAGAACTCTTGGTCATATTTTATAACTACAGGTGGTTAATTGCACACTTATGAAATCCTGCTCATTTTCTTCTTTATGTCCGTTGCCTAACTTTCCACGATATGAAAATTTAGCAATGTCGTAGACCTAGGGATTAGTAACGAGGCATAGAACCAATTATGATATTATACTCTGGACACACAGGAAATCCTACACTCTAAAACAAACTTCTGGTAAACTTCCTAAACTGAATTGGAAGTTTTTAATCCACATATCGTATGGAAAAAATACCACACATCTGGCTACAAATATGGAATCTTTAGCATCGCGACAACACAAATTTGGGAATTTCCCTACGCATTTGACTGCTTCCTGAGCAAATGTAGCAAAACGTTAACATGAATATATGGGATATATGGGATATAACTTCACCATTCGCGCTCTCTCACCCTACATACACGCACTCATATAGTCAATTTGCGATTAATTTCTTAGCGTGTAGTCTCACTTCGACTATCGCACTTTTATTTAAAATCAAAGGGAAAAAGTCCAGTGGTTGTCAGTTCAAGCGTCACAGATACCGACAACTATAAAATGCTGTTACGCGCGAACTCCCATGCTGGACACCGTGTTACCCGAGTCACGCACAGTCATTCTGCGCAGTGGGTGACGACTATCCACAACCCGCTTCTCGTGTTATGATACAATATATGATATCATAAATGCGTCGTGTTAGCTTCTGACACCACGCATACTTCTGCTGGAGTAATCTCGAACTACAGCACGCATAAAAGTGTACAACAACATGCTCGAATTCATTAACCCATTTGAACCGAACTCGTCGCCACATTTCTATAAGATCGAAATCAAACTTACAATCGGATTCGCCAGCAATGTCGCCTACATTCTATCACGTATGATATAAGAAATACTATCTTTATCCGTTCGCCTTCCCCAATCACTGCATGATTGACATTTACTCTCCAATCATATAGGATTTGTTAATTATAAACTCTCTAGAGCAGTAGTACTATCATATCACAAAAGATTCATCCTTACGATCGGAATACGCAATCAGCGCATTCATTGCTGGAAAGATAATAATTTTTCAATGAAACTCATTTCTATCTTATTGTCTGATTCGCTCAAGGCATTTTCTGACACAGTTGTGTGTTACAGTTCCACTCACTGCCAGCGTGCCCACACTTCCCCCCCCCCCCCAAAAAAACTTTTTTTGACATTATTTCTTTATTTTACCAACGATGTTCAAGTTTTCGTTGAAAACTACATTCTTTAGACAAATTCAATTTCACTATCATTTTGTTTTGATAAACTCGCTTCAATGCGATGCAACTGTACGGTAATTACATTTTCAATAAGAGCTTCAACTATAACAGAAATTCACACATACTTACCTGAACTCAAAGTAAACACCAACCAAGTAGAACAATTCTGCTATATTCGTTTTTTGGTTGATGGTAAATCTAGTCGTGTATCTCGCGAAAGACTTCAAACGAGTCCAGGAACCATCTGTCTCGTTAAGTACTTCGAAAACTTGTCCGATGAGGTTACAAATGATAACCCTAACTTCGTTAGCACACAACACACAAGATTTCTCCAGATATTTTCCTTAGTAAAGTACCTCATAATTATTCGTGATGCTCATAAAATCATACGTAAATTTTTATCACTTTTATATTCGTTCAATCCCCCCTAATTTGTAGCTTACACAAAGCCTCCTTTTACATCTTTTAACAAATTGCTATGTTTTTGCCTTTTCAGCAATTTTTCCACACACTCGAGCTTGAAAAACACAGTTTTGAAATGGTATCGTTTTGAGTTGCACTTAACTCACAAACCGCTTGGTTAGTTAAATGAAAGAAACAAAAAAAAAAAACGCTTTGGCTGTACATATCTTGGTTTTACCTTTTCATGGTTCACAAAAAACAAAATGTAGAATGCTTTGCGTCCTGTCGTGTAAAACGTCAAATTTGAATACAATTTATTAGGGATTGAAGTAATATTGGGCTAAAATCTGTAAATATTAATATCAACATTTAAAAAAACCACATACGACATAAACACATTTAAGCAATAGAGAAAAATCTTTTATCTGGTCGATTGCTTTTTTTTTATATTGTATTTTTCTCTCTCATCTATGCAAGGACGTCTCTTACGATCAGAGAACACGAATTTTACAGTAGATAAAAATGGGCCAATAAGTGTGGAGAGATTTGAGACAAGTTAGCGAAAGATACAAACTTTGATCGGGTGAGTTATTTTATAACAATACAAACATGCTGCCTGCCATCTGCAAGTTATTAGTGAAAACAAAGACAATGGCACTCCACCTACACAACGAAGAGCCGACATGGTCGTAGTTAAATACTTATTGTACAAGACTAAAGAGTGAATGCGGTCGTGGTCAGCGCTGCCCGAGCCGTTGCTCACGTCAGAGGCATCCTCCGGATAGCTCAGTCACGTTTGAGGCCATCGGCCTCCGGGAGACGCGAGCGGCGACATCATTTTTTCTCATAAACAAACCACAATAATATCATACTAATTCATTTAATGTGGCTTCTGCAGCACTGGTTCGAATACAGAGGGGTTCTGGGTTCGATGCCAGGTCGATACAAGCCACTAAATTTTCTTTACGCGGTTTTTAAACACGTTTCATTTGGCCTTGTGTGCTCTTGTTACGTGCCTATCTTCCCGCCGTATGTTTCTGTCTAATGATTACAGGAGTATGATACTGTGGGAGGTGTGACTGTGCATCTTTATACGACCCCTACAAAATTTACACCCAGATTCCTATCAAAGTTCTAAAAAATATTGCTTTCTGTCACTTAACAAATTTTTGTTTTGAAAATAATTTTTTCGTACTGAATATAATAACCAGATTCATTACACGACACAAAAACATGTATTTTTTAAAAATAGATATTGAATAAATTAAAATATATTCCAAAAAATTGTATATACCATTTTATAGAATAAATTATAAAAACCCTTTGATTGATCAAACATACCCTTGAATTGAGTGATGTTTACCCATTTTCCGATTCTTTAACGATTTTTATTAAAAACTAGCAAAGAAAATATTCTTAGAAATAGACTTTAAAGTTGCCAAGGCGTAAATAATGCAGCACAAAATATCTCGGTATGATAACGTCAGATAGGAGAATCACTCAACCGTTTGTATCATTTTCTGACATAAAATTGATAATGTTTTTTTACATTGGAGAAAAAAGTTTACATTCTCGGCAAACAATTGTAATCATACATTATCCTATCCGTACCTACTTTCTCTTAAATAATAAATTATCTAATTCGTAATATGTATGGAATTGTTTGTGAAATGAAAGACTCCATTATATTACATCAATATATGGCTACAAGATTTGTTTATATAACCTTCAAAAGTTTATATAAAACTTTTAGTAAAAATTGGAAAAACCTTAACTTAACTACACTATTTGCATTGGATCACGGAATTCTAAATTATTAGCAACAAATTGTGGTTAAAACTTTCAAGGTCTCGCTCTTAAAATAAATTATATTTCGAAGTGTCCTCATATTGGTGCACATCCAGGAAAGCACAAGTAAGTATCTCACACCCCTCTATAGGTGTCTGTAAAATAGCTTCCTTCCAGCCACAATATCCTTGTGAAGTACGACCGGCAACTTGCAGAGGTACAGAGCACGTTTGTCCAGAGAGGGGCCGCTGTGGTCAGGTGGTCAGACAACTCGCCTTTCATCAAACGAGGTGTACGTTGCCGTTGGTAAGTGGGTTTTCTCAGGAGACTCCAGTTTCCCCCACCACTGCATTCTGTCACTGCTCCAACTCCACCACTCTTTACTTTGCTAGGGGCTGAATGAAGACCTCATTCTACATGCAGCGCCACCCCACTCACTCTAACTATCCTAGGCAAGAGATTACTTTTATATAGTATTTTCCAGGGTTATTATAGAATATGTTCTCCGTACATAGCTTGTCAATCAAACGGCAGGGCATTGAAAGGATCTCGACTGTTTTATGACATATATTGCTGTATTTACTCGCTGGTGAACAGCAGTGCAAGTTTAACACATTCCTAAGCCTAACTGAACTTTGCAGCCTAGAGTGGCTGATGCATATAAAGTCCCCACGGCAGTACCTATGATCAGCAGAATGTAAGACTTCTGCATTACATGTTTCAAAATGGAAATATTTAAATCTTCAATGTATAACCTGAGCAGAATAAACAGACCACAAATATACTACAGGATGAAGTTACGTGCATATCACAAGCATCATGTAACAAGTATTTTGTAAACTGTATTAGAGCAATTTAAATTTTATCTTAGCATCATAATTTCTTGGGATTATAAATGTGTGTGTACGCACTGCACAGTCATTCATGAAAGTCTCGTCTGTGTTCTTAACCTACAAAGTGCTATATTGATTAATAAATTGTTAAGTCTTCGCTAGAGGATGCATACCCTTTACAGTGTACACAGACGGAGTACTTTATTATGACTCACAGTTATTCCAAGATTTTGCTAGCTAATGATATTTTGTGCTTGTGATGCCAACCCCTCACTATCCGAATTCAAATAGGCTAGCAGAGAGTTTAGTATAAAATGTTTGAACAAGAATTGTCTAAAAAAATTTTTGTCTATTACTGACGTTACACGTTAAGAACACTCCCAGAAGTGAGATTCACTCACCAAGTGCAAATTTAATGGATCGAAATATTCTAAGAACCATTCCGCACGAATTTAATAGTTTATAACCTCGAATTACAGTGAAAAATGATAGAACATTATTGGTGGAAAAGAAAATCTAAGGAGCGTAACGATAAAAGTTCTTGTAATAGGAAACCATTTCATGTTAACCAACCGATTAGTTCGAAATATATCCATAAGCAATGTGGCTGCCAGGAACTCTAGTAGATATTGCGAATACGCCAATAGCATACATTGTGTCAGGAAAATATGACGATAACTATAAAAGTAATGAAGCTCATATAGTTACAATTTCTCTCTATATAGATTTAGTGGGCTATACCAAGTTCGTTAAGGGATGGAGGTCTTAATCAAATAAAATAATTAATAATAATTTCCTTATTGTATTTACAAGTACTACAGCAAAATTCTCTGATCGCAACTTCTCATAATACATTGAAATCACTTATTATTAATTAGTGTCAATTGTGAACAGTAACTTTATATGTACGACAAAGAAATCAAAGAAATTAAATAATTAAAGATCAGTCCAAATAGACAGTGTATCAACCTATTCAATTATTTTATAATTTATGCGTCCATATTAGACTGTTCGAATATTTACAATAAAATCAGTATTACTCTTCCATTCAGTGCCGCCTCAGTTCAGTCCATGGCCCGCCAGTCGCAATGTTCTAGAGTCCTCCAAACGCCCTCACGCACAGTAGGCTTCACTCGTCGGTTTCACACCCTCTCATCCATTCAAGCCACGAACACCTCACTCGCCGTCGTTCCGCAATCTCCAGTCGTCGTCCACACTTAACCTCGCTCGCGCACACTCGCCAGACGGCCTCCGTCAAAGATTGCCGGCCGCTGGGTTGCGGCAGTATATGTAGGTCTTAGGCGGCCACCTAGAATCTTCGCCAACTCACGTGATGCGTCGCGGAGGGTTGAGGCGCCAGCCAGTCTCGCCAGAACATTCTTGCGTCGTCGCTAAATGTATCGGAAACTCTAGCATGCGAGAGGAGGTCTGTGACGCCATCAAGTCCCGCCGCTGTCGGCATTCACGGGATTCCCAGAAGGGAAAAACAGGAGGCCGCGAGCGTATCGTTACTGGGAGAGGGGAGGGCGAGGTGGGTATCAGTTTACGGCGCGGGACAATTGAATAGGCGCCAGCTGCAGAACGTAACAATATATTCACAAGAGAGGTAAGAGAGAACCAAGGTCCTGTCAACAACTGTTGTAAACCGACGAGGACATCTCATTCCGAATAAAACTAAACTAAACTTTCAGAATACCATCTACCTGGTCTTGAGAGTTAAGTAAATAGTTTTAAAAGGAAATATAATTAATTCTTATTACTAACACAATGATATATGATAATTGTTTAATGCGGAAGTTGCTGTTAATATAACCACTTTAGAACTGATGTGTTTGTGTGCTATATTTATGAAAAAGTATTGGTACTGTTTCGAATGATTGATTTAAAAAAACAAGCTATTTCGGATGCTTAGTACTTTCATTTAAATAATGCTGCAGATTATTCTAATCCAATACAACATCGTAAACAGCCTATAATACCCTTAGCGGTAAAATATTTTAATTGTAAAATAACCCCAGCAGTCATCACTCTTATTTGGAAAAATTTTACGATATAATCAATTTCAAGATGAAAATTGCGCCTGCGACGATTCAACCCACCATCATCAATCACGTATACATATTTAAAATTTAATTGTTGTATGTTTTGGCATTTTAAATAATATATATTTATGTTGTAATATTGCCGTTTATATGGAGGGCATTTTCACATTACGTTTGTATCCATGAAATATTCGTACAATCGAATAGTATAATGGAGATCAATATGAATTCAGTAAGACTATTGGTCAAACATTTATGCTTGTGAGTAAAGAGTGCCAACAGATTTAACAATATAGTTGCATGTCGCTACCCGTTGTTTCCTTCGCGTGGGACGGCGCCGAGAGCTGCAGATCAAGTTTGTAACATTAGACGAAGCGAGTGGCCTATCATAAAGGTCGCAGCCTCACGCGCCGATAAAGTTATCGCAACTCGAGCTTCGCTAACCCTGAGAAGCTCATATATCTCTATTTTCCACGCAAGAATTTCGTCCTGATAACCACTACCTTCCCCAGAACAACTTCGATAGCCGAGAACGTTCTGGACGGCACCTGCCTCGAGTATAAATACGACGTGCGGGCCTCTGACGAGTGAGAGATTAAGAGGAGAGCTTGGCGCCTCGTGCGACCTTAAGTGACAGTTGGGCGATTCCGGAGCGGCGAGGGACGACTGCAGCGATCTGCGAGAGTGCGTCGGCGAGCTTGTGTGCAGTGAAGAGTGGCACTGATCTGCGCGACTGTGGACTGAATGCGTGAGTGAAAAGACATTCAGGGCGATGGCAATAGACAGTTTCAACTAAACGTGTGGGCATAATTGGAGCAGTTTAAGGGACATGAGCAAGAGTAAAGACTGCGATAAAGACTTTAATTGAAATGGATATAGTAATTAAATGTTGCGCTCAATAAGAGTCAATAGGATGCTCAGATTGGCAATAATAAAAAAAAAACATTCAGAATAAATATAATAATTATGGAATTTAGTAATTTTATTTTTACTAAGACCTTCATCCCTCACGACTACGATCCGCCCCTCAAGCATTCTCGTAGCAATATAATGACAATTTTACGGTCTATGAGTTGTTCAGTGATTGAGAAAGATTAAATATGAACATCTCTTGAATGAACAATATTAAAAGTATCGCAACATCTCTGAAGGAACAATATTAAAGTATCGCATTTGACAGGTTTCTCTTATAAGGAGACGACTGCCAATATTGGGGTAGTTCTTATTCCCATCACCCCACGGCGGACGCTATCTCTATGGAGATAAGGAAGTTCGAGCAGCAGAGACGAGTATTGGGAACGGCTGGAGAGTAGATACATAAAAGCACAGCTATTTTCCTTTCCTTCCAATCTCTTCTACGTCGCGTGTGTGTTTTTGCAGTTCAGACTAACCATACAGCCTATTTTATGCTCTGGGTAACTTTCTGCTAGGTGGCCTTGTATGGGAACGAGTGGCAATAAACTAAATCTCCCGTCTATAGAACACCTCGGGGAATGGAAAATATCCGCCACAAAAGTTTAGTCCAACAAAAATTTATGTGTCTATTCATTCCCGATAAAAAAAAAAAAAAAAGTGGTGGGGAATATCTGGTTTAAAACAGAAGAAGGGGGGAAAAGAAATAGAGTGGATATGCATTTATATAGTTCACAATTTACTTTTTCCATTTTCTCCGAGTATGAGCAAGCTTTCGAATTCTCACGATTTTTCAACTGCGGTAGGCGTACAAAACAGATTCATTTCCGTCGGAAAATGGTAAAATTAATTCGTGAGCTTTATAACGCGAACGATCCATTATACAATATATGCATAAACTCAGTTCTCTCTCTATATTATAATCATAGTCACAATCTACGGTCCAAAAGGTATCCAGGAAAAGTTTCAGTTAAAAATGCTTCAATTAAGAGCTCGTCCAAAAATCTATAATCCGTACAGATATAGGAATTATCTGGAAAATAAATACAACGAAAGTTGTATAATAGGAAAGAAATAAAAATATTTTTGTTATTAATTAAGACATCAAAGTGGTTATTATTGTTTAACTTTCTTCATAGCAATTTTTTTTACTTCCACCTTTTCGAAACACTGCTTACGTATCCGTGCATTATTATTAAATTTATTTCACAGCCTCAAGCAAACGAGAGCACTATAAACTCTGACTTTCTTCTGGCGACAAGGTATAATATTTTAGCCCATCAATACTTATATCATTTATGTAGGAAGTCACACCTTTGATATAATAAAATCCATGCAAATTTTTGCCCATCCCAAAATAAATTCAACCGAACGTAATATGTAGCAGTATCTCTGGCAAACATAGAATTCGCTCATAGGTAAAGGCTGTTCGCGATAAAGTGAGCACTTTTGAAATCAACCCTCCAAACATATCACTGTCATTATCTGCGTCTATTTTTAACGGGCACACGTAGTGACCTGCGCCCAGTAAAGTTGGTAACGGTGGAGGGAAAGTACTTCCATGCCTCAACGTCGAATAAAAAGTGTTCGGTAAATATTTGTCAATACTAAAATGCTTTATTTTTCCTTCTGGATTTTTTAACGTGTGAATATGCTTGGATTAAATAATTTCGAAAATATTTACGTTCATAATATTTCAACAGTTACGCTTTTCTAACGCATGGATAACGTGATCAGGTCCACAGCAATATTGATTTTATATGCGGCACAAGGATACACAATGTGCTTACAAGTAGAACCTAAGCAGGGCTTTCAAAAGTACTCATTTTACCGTAAACAACCTATAATTGTTTTGTCCTATATTACTAAAGTTAGCACCACATGACAAAATTGAGCTTTAATCCATATGTACCACTGAAACGGTTTCCTCCGAGTTTTTCACACAAGTAGTGCTACAGCAGGACACGTTAAATTTACTTGTTTTAAGTGTATCTGGTAATTTTTACAATATGGCTGCCTTGTAAATAATTTCGACAAGGTTGCCATATCTATTAAACGTTTTTAACCAATTTCAATAAAAATTTGTATTCTCAGAGCATCCATTAGAAGCATAATATACTTATAGATGTCTGCGTTTGGTCTTCATTTAAGATAGTGCCAGGAGACAAAATGTAACGTTTACGCCATATATCGGGAACCTACCCCCGTTATGCAGCTGCTTGCACGTCGCCTTGCGGCACGAGGAATCCTGGGTTCGAGTCATGGGTAAGATATGTGCGAGTTTGTATTTCTTTCACTTGTGTATTATTACTTTTTGCTCCATCTTTAATGATATGTCATTCAACGAGACGTCAAAACCTAGCAACAATCTAACCTTTTAAGAACTTCATCAAAATTATTTTTATCCGTGTAGAAGAAAATAGGCTCTTTTTTTAAATCTGCAACTTCTTGTTTAACTTACTGTTACATACTAAAATTTTAAACATATTTTTCAGTGAAATCGTCAAATTCACACCTCTGTAGTCAATGTGAGGTGTACGCCAACGCCCCACTCAAAGATTTGCAAATAGGATATCAAAGTGTAATCCTCAGGCATTTGTAAACTACAAGAGGGAACTAGTAGTTAGTGAGCATGTATGGGGCTATTTACAATTTTCACGACTGTCGCCGTATGTCGGGGTGTATATACGAGAGACTTTCAGGTCGTAGGCCAGCTCTCGTCAAACACTCCGCTATTTTAAGCCGCTGCAATGCACGTTAAAAAAAATCCACACACAGTTTTCTATACGACACAGAAAGTCATTTATTTGAGGCTGTTTTGTGTACAGCAACACAATGTAGCTTTAGTTCAAAGGTTACAGAAACACAGGTTCGCTGCTAATAAATGTTTTCTTTGTACGTTTTAGTTTTATGGCAATACATATTACCTTTCTGTATAGCAAAGAAATAAACTTTGATTTAGCAGCTTTTGTTCACAGTAAAGAAAAATTACTTTGTACCAAAGGTAATAGTTTAAAAGTTTTCTATCGTATACATTGCAGTTTTCAGCACGTGGCTGTTGTCCCAACGCTGAGCAAATTCATACTCCTCCAGCAGACGTGTTTAATGTCATTCTGAAGTTCGGTAATTCTCCACACCACTGATCAGAATTATTTCCAAGATGTGGCATTGTATTCTGGCCCTATGTTACTACCTGAAATAACATGTCTATCAAAAGTAAACCGAACGCAAGCAGACAAAGTCGTCGTGTGGTGCAGGGCGTTAGTTTAATAACACAAAGGGAGTATTATTTTGAAATATTTCTTACTTCTCTATTATTAACAAAATTACGTTTGTCAGAACAAATTTTCTTTACAGTGTAACTGGCATTACCACAGAAAAGTCAGCTGAACCATTGTAACAAGAGAGCAACGTTGTCCTAGTCATTAATACCTATATACCTACATCAAACGAAAATTATGTTTGTGACAAGGCTATTTTGAAGTGGTTCATATTTTAAAAAAATTTTTTTCTTTTCTGCAACAAATTATGTGTTGCAGCAAAGAAATCGTTTTTACAGTGCGGTCATCACACTAAATCGGAATCAGTTCTATTTTACTTATTGTCAGTTCAAACTGCTCCATCCGGAATCAGTAGGAAAATAAAACTATTAATCTCTTCAGTTAAATTAAATCCACTAATTCAAACAGTATAAAATCAGTTATATATAGTCAATTAATAAAAAGCACAAGGATTGAAAACCGTGCATTACGGTTTGAAATAAATTAAGTACATCTATTTTTTTCGCAAAACAAAATGATTACATGTACAAGAAATAATTGGAAGCGGTTGGTATCGATCCGCCACCCCAAAACGCGAAATATTCTCTTGTTTATTTTGGCTGACGTTCTACAAACTCCGCGACTTAGCCACTGAGATAAATGGTCTCGCATTTGCGTGGTAACATAAACTTTCAATGGCGAACGGCTGTAAGTTTCGTAATGTGAAAGTACTTCATGTTGTCGAAATATACACCATATTATGCGTACGTAGGTACATGTCTTTGTAAGGCTTAGTCATTCTGAGTTAAGTTTAGTTCATATTGTGTGCTTTAAAAGAGAAATATAGTGATTTTGACGGTGTTGTCGGCGTTTTCTATGTATCTGCCATTTTACAATGCAGCGAGATTTTACAGAATGAAACTGTTATTTTGAAGAGAAAGATTGTCTAGTAATAACTGTGCTAATTAGACAGTGAACCGTAGAAACAATGCAATATTTTATAAAATTTGTCGTTTCCTCATTATTTGATCTGTTAACTTGCAGACAACAAAAATTTTGTTTGTGTAAATCGACCTTTCTTATTGAATAACCGCACTATCGAAACAGTAAAATTATCACTAATATTTCTGTCACTAAAAATAACAGTTTAAATCTGTAATGTCTCGTTGCATTGTACAATAGCGGATACTAGTGGACATCGATAACCTCGTACAGTGAAACCACTATTTATTTTTTAAAGCACAGAATCCGGACTAAAGATATATTGACTTTCGAACTTTGCAAAGACATTTACTTGCGCAGAAACTCTCTATATTTCGACAACAAGAAATACATTCACATCACGAAACTTACAGCAATATTTGACATTACATTTTGTTGTTCAGTACCCATAATACGAGCACACATTTGGCAGTGGTAAAATAGGGCGGTGGTATGGCTGATCATGAAAGTTTCAGCATGCTTTGCTTTATGTCCAAAAACTTTTTTGTGTAGACAATTTTGTGTTCTGCGACAAAATAAATCGTACCTAACTTACATCACGTAGGAATGATCTGTACTTATTTGTTATTCAACTATAAATAAGTAGTCTTCTACTGCTTGAATTAGTAAATTTCTCTTAACTGATGGATTAGTGATATTTTTTTCTACAGATTCCGGATGGAGCAGTTTCAACTGACGACCAGTAGAAAATAACTGATTCCGATTCAGTGTGTTCGTTTAGATGGCCGTTGTTACGGACGCCTAGACGCAGCCTAAGTTGGAGCCAGCCAGAGTGGAAGTGTGCGCGTGTTTTGAGAGGGCGAGTAAACAGAGCTGCCGCATCAAGGATCGAGGACATCGCCTCATTTAAAAGGACCGGACCAGTGCCGAGGGGGTGGGGGCTTAGATCTACGTCATCGTCGCCTGCCGAGACGCTGAGGGTCCGTGGCTGGAGGGCCGCATCTGCGAGCAGCTACTGTGAGTGTACACACACACACGTGCCGACCGCTACACTCCCTGCCGAGAATTAAGAAATAAGTGGCAAGTGCAATTCCGCCTGGGTGTTAGCTAGGATTAGCGTAGAGTTGACGTTCGATATTCTTGTTTGACTTATTAGATGAGAATCTAGCA
Source organism: Dryococelus australis (assembly GCA_029891345.1). NCBI lineage: Eukaryota > Metazoa > Arthropoda > Insecta > Phasmatodea > Phasmatidae > Dryococelus > Dryococelus australis. The sequence continues at coordinate 43,811,274 of CM056997.1, forward strand.
CTAGCCAGAACTTTTCAACTATTTGTCAAGGAGATAATATAAATAAAATATATTAATTTAACTAACTGAGAAGCTAAGAAATTATGTAGAAAGGGATTATTTATGAAATACTAAAGACCGATTTTATAAATTGTTCAAGATTTTAATTGCCGGCTTGCCCTATGCTAGTAGAGTAGAATTTTTTATAGGCTGTTGACGGTAAAATGAGCACTTTTGAAAGCCCTGCTTAAGATCTACTTGCATGCACGTTGTGTATTCTTCCGCCTTATGTATCATTAACATTGTCATGGGCCTCATCACTTTATTTATGCGTCGGGCAAGTGAAACTGTGAAATTATTATAAATATTCTCATTTTTACACTTCCATGAATTAAAAAAAAAAGGGAATCGAAAGAAATAATTTAAGTTATCACAAATGGTTACGTAACACTTTTTATTCGACTTAAGATGCGGAACTGTTTCCCATCCATCGTTACCAACTTTCATGTCCTTTAGGGTGCCCGTTATAATTTATGCTGGCAGGAGCAGTAACTTTTTTGTAAGGTTAATTTCAAAAGTGCTCACTTGATCGTGAACAGGCTTTACCTGCATGTAACGCTAACACCGTGCACGATGCAACGCCACACGAGTGTCTGGAACGGCGGTGGTTCAGTTGTTAGCAATGCAGTCTATTACAATGTAGTTCAGAGCTCGCTGTAATCATGGGGCTTCTCTGCTACCACCTGTACGAGACATGTAAAGCTAGCATTACCACATCGACAAGCACACAACGCGCTCGCGCTCAACTGGTCAGAGGAAACCACTAGGTAACTTTTCCCATTTGCTCAGCTGAACGCACAGTGATAACTCTCGTCGTAAAACCTCGAGCAACCATTTGGTTAAATTTTTCTGACTTTTTTTAGTCTGTATAATTCACTTCATTTAACGCTATATCTGAGTTTATACATCAAGAGAATGAAGCATAACTCAGCACTCGTAGGTAAAAGCGAGAAATATGACGATTCAAAAGCTGAAAGCACTGTATTATATGATTCTTGTGGCGATATTTAAATTTCCACAAAAAATCTCCAGCGAAACAAAAGAAATGTTTGAGACACTTTCTTGGTAAACTCAAAATTACCAGATTATTATGCAATTATTTTGATATATTTGTGGCACCTCTGATAGTCCGCACTGCACTAGAGGTTTAACACGGCTGATGTAGTGATGTAATAAATTTAATGTTGCTCCATTAAAAAAAAAAAACGTTTTAAATATATGATACTGTAAGAGTTACGCAGCAACGTGACACCTATCTGCTGAGAACTTTTCCATGTTTTGCAGAATATCGTTAAGCTCGGTACACGTAACCAAGTACCTTAGCTGCGGTGGAATTTTTACTATGTAATTCTGTGGCAAAGCTAGTATCGTGGTCGCGTACAACTGCTGATCACCTACAAGTTTCTGCTCAGAAACGACACGAGCAGTGCTAGTCGCACTCTTGGATATCAATTAGTAGTGAGTTGCAATTAAATATTTTCCTCTATCACATTGACTTTGCCAATCTATGAAATACGAAACCAAGTAAACTATAATTTACTGGAAATAATTCATATAGGCAATAAAATTTAATGCAACAGTAACAGATTTAAATTTTCTTTACTGTATCTCTCGCTGATGCCCTTCCAAAAGAATTGATCAGAGGAAAATTTACAGTGAGAAGGAGAATAAATCGTAGGCCTACTAGTTGGAGACATTTATTAATTATTTAAGTATTCAAAAAAGTATATACCTAGTAATTTACTTGCGAATCACTGCGTGTACTTAACTGCGACATCAATAATTTTTTTTATTTTAAAACTGTCAATTATCTTATGTGCATAAATACTTCTGTTCTTTGTGTGTTTATTAAGTTTTTTTCATGGTGCGTTTATTGTAGTTTTCGTCAATTTCTGTGCCGAGTTCAGACACACTGCAACAGTGCTTCGTCACTTACACCATCATCAGTAATACGCACGAGTATTAGCTACGTCGGATAACAAGGATAATGTTGCGGCGACTTGGGCCTTGAGACGGATATATTACGGAACGTGTGAAGAGAACTCCGTCCATTCATCGTAATATCCTAAAATTAATCCCTCCCCTTTCTTACTCTTTAAAACAGAAAAACAACACTCAATACAACCGTCAGCAGGCGGCACACATGCCAAACAAAGTTGTTGGAAAAATGTTTGTTAATTGTAAAGGAAATAGAAGATTTTAAACTTGATTTCCTCTTTATGCAAAACTTTCCAATCTAATACAAAAATAGCTATAAATCCTCTATAAAGTTACGCTATAGAACCCCTTTAAAACATTGACATAAAAATTACATGGGCAGTATTAACAATTAACTGGTGCAAAACTATCTGCAGATGGTTTTTGGTAAAATGATCACATTTGAGACCTTAGTTACTTTTTTTCATTCAGCGATTTGTTATCCTTTAACCACTACTCAAATAAATATTTCTATGCAAGTAAAAAAAAAAAAAAAAACAGTGTATATATTATATTCCACTGCACTCTGAAGTTAACGTCTAAGGGCAAAATAAAATATATCTTTTTACTATTATTCCAAATGAGAGGGCTTTCAAATGTGCTCACTTTAGCGCGAAAGGCGTATATCATTCCCGTCCAAACACATGCATTTTGTGTTTATTTCAATCAAACTGAGTATTGTGTATAATAGTCAATAAGTTCATCAAGTAGGTGTTTCATTTAAAAAACATTTTTTATAAACGTATTTCGAAGAAAACTATAAAAAGAGGTCAACAGAAGCATAAAATGCTCACTTCAAATAAGTTACCATAAAGTTAACACAGGGCAACAAACAGTTTTTAAAGGAATTAGGATAGACCATTAATAGAAATGAAAGATATACTTAATGTTGAAGAACCGATAACCTATGATGATGTAATCACCAATATGGAAATACATATATATGAACTGTTCTGAGCAGGTCCGTGTATGTTCCCATTGGAAATAAGGATTGCCATACAAAATCATGATATTTACTCAATACTGTCGATATCAATTTTAAGGTTTGGAGGAACAATTAAAAAGACAGGAGGTGACTCAACTATTCCAGCAACTATAGGAATTGTGAGAAATGGAATACTTCAATTAATAGAATTGCATACCTGCTCAATGGAGTGGAAATAGACCAAACACAAGATGATGTAATTACTTCCACAATAAAGAACTCTCTCTCAGGAACTGTAAACAATTTTTATAAAGGACTAATGACTGAGTGGAGCAATGCTAATAATTTTACACTATAAATAAACCCAGGCAGAAAATACGAATTTGTTACACCATTTAGTGTGGTTTTGGGTTTTGCTGAGGACTATAAACAAGTCATATTAAATGCTAAACAAGAATTAGTTATTCTATTCTGTAACATACATTTCAATACTATATATGACACAGCTAAACTGAGGAAGGTGTAACATTTGAATTAAATAGTGTCGAATGGCTAATGCCACATATTTAAATTAATACTCGTTAATGTGTAAAGTTTTTAAGATATATCGGAAAAGGGAAGAATCTAGATATTGCATTGAGGTTGTGGGCTTTGAAGACATTTCCAGCTCTACCAACATCACGAAAAGTTATTTGGAATGTGAAATCAAGTTTTTCATCTGAGAAACCATGATTTGTCGTTATTTGTTTTCAAACTAATGAACAAAACAATTTAAAAGCTGATGGATCAGTATTCGAAAATTTTGATAAGAAAAATATTTAACTATATTTAACAGTCAAGCTTATCCCTATACTGATTAAAATGCGAACTTTGGAAATGGGGAATCCCTTATTTGCTACAATATGTACTGAAAGTTCCAGGAAATGTATTATAAAAAAATGAGCTCACCATTCCTAAAACATGAATAATTTAAAACCAGAGGAACATTATTCATATTTGATGTAAGATAGCAAGATGACACAGTTACCAATAGGGTAAATGATTTATGAATTGAAATTACTGCAAATACACAAGCTTATGTGTTGATAATTCACAATAGATTGGCGAGCTATAATGTAAGGGATAAGCTGGTAAAGATAATGACTTGAGTCAGTAGATGACGAGAAACGCTATTAACAACATGTTTTGGAATGTGCAAAGATTTCTATTCGCAGAAAAATTTATCATTAACTAATTTGCTATTGCTGAAATGGAAGAACACACAATGTTATTCAGCTTCAAACCACCATTCCACTGGAAATATCTAAGTCCTAAATACAACAAAACAAATAGATGGGTAGACAAACTCCACCACGGTTTAACCTGGCAAAGTGGCTGCATGGCGTATGAGAATATTGAAGAGATTTGCAAGAAATACTTAAATAATTGTGAAATATATGTATATGGAGTCAACCAAAAATTTATTTTACAAAGTGTGTGGAATGGGAGAGTAACGGATATTAAAAAAGGATACTATTCCCATTGTACAAACAATTATGTAAAACATACAAACTTAATTAAAAATTCTTCTCTGCAGGGGAAAGCTCAAAATTAATGCTAAAATGGTAATTGATGACTGACTGGGGTGAAACAGACTATGATGATTCTCTCCCCGAGTCACCAGTGGATATTATATGAGTTATATATGATATTATCTGGGTTAAGTGGAATTTTGTATATAAAAGTACTTGATTGAATGTAATATACTAGTTTGTAAATATGAAATAATGCGAGAACAAGGTCATGTGCTCATGCATACAGAAATCAAAAAGTAAAGGGAATAACAGCAAGTTGTTATCACATTGGAGCAAACCATTTCGACTTTGTTTTGGAAAGTAACAGTTTTGCTGTGTTTGTAAACAAGTATTTTTTCCACCCAACTGCAATTTATATCTCTGGAAACTCTTGTTTGTTTCATTTCGAAATAATACACTAATGATTTAATATCTTGTCCAGATCCGACAAAATGTCCTGTTTACCACCTAATAAATGTATTCGCACTTTTACTGCAAGACAATCAAACAGTTAATAATAAAGCTTAGAAAGCATTTTAATACTTTAACGTATTTACAATTCATAGAATTTGACTATCGCATTTTGCACTTCCTAGAATTTATCTATAAAAAATGTTGGAACCTTCTGGTTCCATTGTAAACTTGGAAGAGTACAGAAGCAATGATGGTTTTGCTGTGTCGCTTTTGTGGTAAAACATTTACAGCTTTGAGGAACTTACGGCGACATGAAAGAACAATTTGTGGAACAAAAAATTTAAGCAATCGGCTTCGGTGTGATTTCTGCCAGAAACAGTTTTCTAGGAGGGATAATTTTATGAGACATTCTAAAACTTGCAACACTGATTCTATGCAAACAGCACCATATCCTCACTTAGATCCTCACTTAGCCCCTCAGGCTTCTAACACAACTCCTCAATCAGCTTCACAACCTGCTCCTCAGTTATTTCCTCCATTAGCTCCTCAAACAGCTCCACAACCTGAGCCAACACCACACCCTGCTCCACATGCTACACAATCAGTTCAGCAGTTGAAACTTCCTTCCCTACCAACTGTACAGGATTTGTACATGATTGGGAAATAAATCGCTTCCCAACTCGTCAGAAAATAGTTTTTCATAGTTGAGAGGTGACAAACTAAGCACAGCTTTTGCAGGTAGACTGACTAACACTAGGATCTGTAACAACCAAACAGATACTGATACATACTTTCAAAGATTTTTCTCAAGGTGTAGTAAGTCTCATAGAATTATCTACAACATAGCTTCGACCAATATCTCTTAGTGTAAATATATCCTGTAAATATCTGAATTCCAATACAGTGGATGAATCTTCTACAGAATCTTTCTGTTTTCAAACTCAAGCTCTCCCCATGCTATATTTCACAGCTATTAGTGACATTTATAACTCTTACCATAGTACCTTACTTAACATCCAGACTTGAACAATTGGATGTGCATATCTCCCAATACCAACCGGTCACCACTGGTCAGTAGTAATCCTTCTTAGTGACTATAAGAAGATATGTAATCCAGCTCTGGTACCTCACATCACCCTCATTGGCTCTCAAGACCTCTCAAGCAGTCAAATTCTCTTCAATAACTCCGATGTACAGATTTTTTTCCCTAAACACTACACACTGTATCATAATAAATTCAGCTAAGCCACCTTCAACAAGTGAATCAAACTTCCATTCTCCTCAAGAATGTGTGCATCATCTAATCTGGCAGTCAGCAAACCACCGATTCATCTAGAATAAAACCATTTCATGTAATTTGAGAGAATTCTGTGTTCGTCTCCCTGCATCATTAACAAATATTAACACCAAGATTGCCTCCAGATATGAACTTCACTATGTCAAAGTGTATTGCTTAAATGAATGAAGAAGAATGCTTGTATATGTAAATAAATATTCTAAGAAGAAATGTGATTTTTGTATATGTAAATAGATGTTACGTTTGTTTGATAAAATGGAATACAATAAATTGCATTATAAACTGAATGTGTGTTAAATTTAACAGACTATATATCCTAAATAAATTAGTGAATAATTATTTACATAAAATATATTACTTTATCAGTCTATGGTCATAACTTTACAAAACGTTTGGGCGAGGAAGATGTATGGGTGTAACCTTTTTTTACATAGTTATCTTGAAAAACTTATAACAAAAAAATTACTTCGTATGTATTCCGTGAGCAAAATACGTAATTTCCATTCACTGTCTAATGACCGACATATTTTGTTCGACCAAACAATACTGTTTCACTGTGAAATCAGTTTAGGTGAATATAACTTACAACTAAATTGGTTAGTATTTAACGCAGTAAATACATGTGTAAACAGATAATCATCTTCTGCATGAGATTGTATTTCCCATTGCCATGACAAGATGTTTTTTCTTTTTACAAAACATGGTGGGAACATGCTCGTAGAAAGTCTCCTGCATAGATGATGTGGGCAGCAAGACCAATAAGTGACGAACAGTGCTCGCACAGCGGTGGCGAGGGAGTTGCATCGAGAAGTAAATGTATGGCTTTGAGAGGGAGAGATGTTCGCGGTGAAGCAAGGCTGTCGGAACTGCGTGAAATGAGTCGTGGGAGACCAGAGGACTCGTGGAAGGAGACGACATGCGAAAGAGGCGAGTCGATGATGAACACCGGGGAGAGGGAAGCATTGTCCAACTAACCAGCAACATTTCTAGCCAAGTTCATAAATTTTTGTCCACTTCCCGACACAGTCCGCTTCCCACTGCGCCAACAAGATTCCCACTGATGAGTGTGTGGGAAACCTTGTGCAGGGCTAACAGCGCTGCAGTCACGTTCCTGTCCTTCCCCTTCACGGAGACTTGGCCTAACAAAATGCTATCCCTTTCTTGCTCTGGATGTTACAATACAAGCTTATATACGGAAATGTGTGGAGGGGATGTATATTTTCTGTGGAGAGGATTCTGTGGGGAGGGTATGAGTCTTGCTTCCTGCACATTTACCTGGGAGTTTGAAAATTTGTATATATATAGTGGTTTAAACAGTACACCCATCCAGTGCTCGACTTCAGTGATTGTGGAAAGTATAACTTTTATTTAAATCTCGCAATTTTTCCAAGAATAATTTGCGGGAATGTCCACTCAAGCTCTCGAGGACGAGCTTCTGGAATTTGATTGGTCGGACCTTCATGCTGTTGCACTAAGTCCATTGGTGTCGCCAGCACTGTCGGCGTCTCCAACACTGCCTCCAGTGAGAGCGATGCAGCTGCATTCAGCAAGAGCTATCCCAGCGCCTCCTCAGAGGACAAACTTGGTGCTTCCAGCACCATCTCATGTGATGACGATCCCAGCGCCTCCAGCACTTTCAACACATCTGCCTGATTTACCTTCTGCATCAAGGTATGCTGCAGTTCTCGATTTTCAAATGCCAAAAAAAGATGAACAATATGTCGAGAAGAGGAAATATTGTGAACCATTGGACTTGAGCTGAAGAAACTTACTTCTTCCTAAACTGTCGTTATTTTCTGAGCTTGCTGAATATTTCAACTGTTTCAACGATGCACAATCACTACCTCCACCAGCCTTCACAGCATCTCTGCCGATAATTTATTACAGTCCTCTCACTCCTCCTCCTAATAGAAACCCTACTCTTCCTGGTATAGCTTTGTCTTTTCGAGATGGGAGGACGTAAAACAAGCAGAGTTTATTTTCAAATTCAAAGTTTAAAAACAATTGAATTTCTAGAGGAGAATTACTTATTTTCTTCTTTCTTTAAAGAAGAGTTTGAATATTCCTGAAAGGTTGTGAGGAGATGTGAGAAGTATTTAGTAAATATCAGATTGTTTTATTGTTGTATAAAGTATTTTGTTCTAACAGTTTGTGAAGTTGTATATACTTTTTTTGTGAAAAGTTGTGTATTTAGATTTAAGGATTTTTAAATTATTTAATTAAATTTTAATGGTGAAGGAAATTGTGTGACTTGTTAATTAGTAGTTTTGAATTCCTTTTCTCACATAAAATTTGTTTTTTTTCAATTTGATTACTTTTTGGGTGATTTGTAGTGTTTTTTACACTATGTGAACACCAACAAGTCTGAAAATGAATGAATGAACTCTGAAAGGAAAGGAATGAGGGGAGTTTAAAAGACTAATTGAACTTGAAAATCATACAATGGTGGAACAGGAGAAGGGGAAAGTGATTTGGGACACCTTCAGGTAAGCGGACTCTTGCCCTGCAGAGCAAGTTTTAAGAGTGAATAGCTGGCTATATATATATATATATATATATATATATATATATATATATATATATATATATATATATATAAATAAATTTCAACAAGTTCCAAGAAAATACAAACTTATGGTTTTTACTTTAACATACAAAAGAAATAATTACGACTGATGACTGTTGTGAAGAGATCTTATTCGTGTTCAAATATACGCTGAAATGGATGGTATACACAAAGTCTGTATATATTACAACAAAATGCTGTACCATACTTTTTACACCCAATTATACACACATATTTTTAAAAATGTATGTTTCTAAACAAAACTTTGAGAAATCTATGAAAGTTTTTAGGGCATAAACTAACGTCAGTGTTATAACATGAAATGAGAGAATTTCGAGAAAATCTTGTGAATGAACTCTGAAGGTATTGTAATGGTGAGACAAGCTATACTGAACAGTTGGAACCATAAGTTTACAGTACTTAAAATATTTACTATATAACAAAGACATTTACATATTTTGTAATACCTTTATAGATTTTTACGAAATGAAATCCATTTTGATGTGTTTGTCCTGTATGGAAGTAATATTCATTACTACACTTCTCGCAGTGAAATTGTTTTAAAAATTTACAAATACGAGTTTGAATTGTGAAATTTGGTTTGAAATGTATGAGATTCCATATAGTTTTTAGTAAGGAAGACAGATTTTTTGTAGTATGTAAACTTTATAATTTTTTGAAACTATATTTTAACAATATTTTTAATGTGATGTTATAAGAACATCAGTTAAGTTCGTAGCTTTTTTAATAACAATTTGCAGGTTACACTTCATTAAATATGTCTACGGAGTGTTGACTCTTTTTTTCAATTCCAGAAAATAATTTTGGTCTGAATTGTGATATTTACATTGAATATTTTGGAGAATATAATCCCTTTAAATTTAACTTGGGCTGTGGCATATGCAAGTTACATGCCGAGGCAGACTTGTCTCGACAGGTGAGTTTGCTTCTCGCCCCTACCAACTCCCCCCCCCCCCCCCAACTGTCTTGAGATGTGAAATATTGGAGCGGCTCCTTTGACAGTGTCAGAAGACTGCGGAGGGTTGACTCGCACCGTGTAAAGGGTGAGTCTCGCATTCTGCTTGCTCCTCTGAGAGTTTAGTTCTATCTGAGCAGGTGAGCTGCCTGGAGCATTTATCACGTCCCATAGAGTGTTTTCTCACGTGTTCGGATAATTATTAGGTTTTTATTTAATTGAAACGTTTTTATTATTAATTTACAGGAAATGGGTGCAATATGTTTTCGCACTAGGCGAGTGTTGGAGCGACAGAGGCGATCCGCCAGCGTATGATTTTGTAAGAGCAGTGGTACTGCATATTAACGTGTGATAACAAAGTGTGCGAGTCGGGTTTTCGCTGTAGGCTTTCGCAATAGGTGATTGATTGTGATGGTTGTATGAGCTAACGAAGGATGCGTTTGTGAAATGATTATGCTCGTGTTAATTAATGTTTGGGTGATCATTTTGATGCGTGTTTTCAGAGCCAATGAGGGTGAAGTACATAGACTTCATGTATGTGTATGTCAGTGTTAGAGGGGATTTTTGTCAGGGGGAATTTTTATGACACGTGGATAGGTGTGAGAGGTCATTAAATTAGGGGGGAAGTTTTTAGTTTGTTTGGGCTTGTAGTTTTAATTTTGATTGATTTGTGAATTTATTACACTTGGATTCATGGGTGATAAGTCAGTAATTTAGTGTGATGCGGTTATTTCGTTCCTGGGTGAGTGTAAAATATATTTTTTTAATGTGTTCATATTTATGTCGTTTGTTGTGGGATTTTGGGTGTTCAATTAAATCATCATCATTTATTCAGGTGTTTGAAATATTGGTAAGGAATTTCGTTATGGTATTAATATAAATTTTGTGCGGCGTATTCGGGTAAGTCGTTTTAATGAATTTGTCTTGTGGTTATCACAAGTAATTTTTAATATCTCATTTTTATATTAATTCGATTTAATGTTGCATGTGGTAAACCAGTGATTAAAAATAATATGTTAATGATCCATACTTATTTCAGTTGGCTAATTGAACATCAATTGTAGTGGTCCAGAAGTGACACGTGCGCCCTCGCTCGTAATCGATTAATCGAACAATCGATTATCTGCTCCTCACTAAATGTCCCAGAAGTGACATGTGTGCGCCCACTCCACACACACATCATTCCCCTTGTGTCCCAGGAACCTGCCGCATGTTCTCGCTCCATCCACACCTCACTCGCCTAGTTTCCCAGGAACCCGCAGTGTGTTCTCGCTCCAACCACAAACACAAAAAATTACCCTCATACCACTCTTAAGCCAACATTGACTCGTATATAAACAATTACAATCCATCCCTCTGGTCAGTCGGCCAGGACCTCACACAGAACACATCGATGCTGCTCTGCCAATATGACATAAATAAATTAATAAACATTCTTTAATATCAAAAATCCTACAAAATAAAAAAATTGATATTAAACCATTCTTGAATTGATTTGATTAGTTACACCGATTGATATTAAATAATGTTTATTAATTTAATTAAACAATTACATAAAATTTAAATAATGTTATCAAACATTTAATTAATTTGTTTAATTGAATTGATTAATTAATCAAATTAATTATCACTTAATAATCGACCAGTCGATTAGCTGACTAGTCGATTAGCAACTAATCGACTGTTCGATTAATTGATATGCATGTGCATTTCGATTAATCTATTATCCGCTCCATCCACATGCCAGTCTACAAGTGTCCCAGGAACTCGCCACCCCTACTACTGGTGGTGTAGGAAGCTTTTAAGCTGGGTTTTTTAATGGAAAAATTAAGCGTTAATGTATGCATTATGACGTGTACTGAAGAAAAAACATGCACTCTTATGTATACGTCTCCAATAGAACTTAGCAGGTTGTGTACGTCGTTTGTATAAATTGTTATACTTTATATCTTAAGTGAAACTTTAAAGGTGGATGTGTGCACATGTTCATTATTCTATTTGTTCACAAAAATAAGTTACTGTGATATAAAATGTCGGCTTTGAAGTATCATCTGCTAAATATGATTGTGTTGTGCGAGGTTAGGCTAGAATTAAGAATTATCATTATCAGGTGAATTGTGAATCGTAAATAAAGAAGAAGACGTATTACCTTGTGCGAGAACAGCGATTTCGGCGTACTTCTTAACTCATAATGCTTTCACTGTGAACGCAGTTTTAGTCGTGAAAACCGCCACAGTCTGTTACTTCTATGTCGCTGTTCGCTGCATGCCATATGTATAAAGGCTGTTCACGATAAAGTGAGCACTTTTGAAATGAACATTTGAAAGAGGTCACTGCTCTTACCTGCAAATATTTTAACGGGTGCACTGGGTCATCTTCGCCCAGTAAAGTTAGTAACTATGGAGAGAAAGTTGTCCCCAAATATACCAATATCGAATAAAGAGAGTTAGCTAACCATTTATGATAGGTAAAATTATTTCTTTCCCTTTTTTTTTTTATGCATCGAAGTGCAAACGTTAGCAGAATTGTAAAATATTTAACTTTCCTAATAATCTCAGGGTTTTACTTTACCGACGTGTGGAATAAAGTGATGAGGCCAATGGCAATGTTAATTGTACGTAACGCGGAATAATACACAACGTGCATACAAGTCTAAGGTAAGCACGGCTTTCAAAAGTGCTCATTTGTTCGTTTACGGAGGCAGTGTGTGCAATCGCAAGGGCACAACTCAAACCAGAAAGGCCCATCCATATGAGCACCACACTTGGAAAGGAGTCTCATGCCAACATTGATTCGGGAAGACCACGTTCCAACTCTCTTGCGCAGTCAGAGAGACCAGTCGTGCGCAGTTGGTCTAACTGTATGCTTGTCATTGAGGTATTAAATTCGGTACGGCAATAATTAAACTACAAAACGGATGCACCAGTGTGTTTTATTCATGAGAGCTCGCCCCCCCCCCCCCCCCGCGTATCATTAGCTTCTCCAATTTTACCAATATTCACTTAACCGACCACGGAATTAGTCATGGTTTTCCTGGAGGATTGTAATTGATTCGGAATCCTCTGGGGCGTTGCCGGGGAACGATGACCTAAATGCAAAATTAATCAAATGCAAATGAGTTGGAACGCTACTTTTGTCTCAATGCAAATTCGCGAAAAAATTATTTCCCTAGTTATACCGTGTGTCTCGAATGCAAAGCCTGATGACTTGTTTATGTTCTCAATATACATATGAACATCGATGATTTATTGAAAAATCTGTGTTCGAAAACATTAATGGGATAATTTCGTATCGTATGGTTACGTATTGAGACGGTGACGCCTCATTATGCATGGGGAAAATACCAGCTCGCCTGCACGTTCCTAGTTGACTACCTTTACCTCGACATCGCGCTGTTGCGTCAGCCGGCCGGCTTGCTAAAGTGCACGACGCAAATTTTTCGCTACACGACGGAATTATTAAGAGAATTGCATATGAAAGACTTAGACTTATAAGCTAACTGTTACTTACACGATCTAGTAGTGTGCACATTGACGACCGGCAACGAATACGCGAAGTTCGCTTGCAGATCCCGGCACGGACACCAGACTAGCATAACTGCTGAGAACAGACGGGGAAACCTAGCGGCCTTCCTTAGTTCGTCATGCTCGCGCCTAGAGCGCTAGCGTCGTCAATCCTACAGGGAGCGCGTGCCGTGATTCTAAATAAAATAGATGGCGTTTCTCTCGCGAATTCTGCAAATTACACCTCCTGGAACCTGAAACTCATTCTGGTTGGCTCGGGTAGAATTGTTACCCCCTCTCGTGGTTCACCCATAATTTAGAGTTAAATACTAACTCCCCGCAGCAGCTTGGGTCGGCAGAGACTGAGTGCTGCTGGGGACGAGATCACACCTGAGATAAGTAGTCGCATATTAACAGTGTAGGGCTCATACATCCAGTAATGTAGAATTGGACAATTGCTGTCTAAAACTACTTGTAGGAATAATTTTTTTACGTACACTTAGATTTTGAAGCTAAACCAGACTAGAAAACGATATTGTTAAAATCTTGAATTTTTCTCAAGATATCAACATGACTTAGGTTTCCATGAAAGAAACGATACAAGAAGTTTGTAATGACAAGGGCATTCATAAATTACATAGAATATTGTGTAATAAGCAAAATAAAACGCACTTAAATCCGCAATGGTAAATTAAAGCTGTTGGAGAGTTCCCATTAAATTACAGCCTGTAATTTTGAAGAAGTTTACATTTTCAAACTCATATGAGTCATCTATAAAACACGGGTTTGTCAAAAAAAAAAAAAAAATTAATTTTAATATATTTTATGAAGGCGGGGAACATTCCCTGTTAAAATGTTACTAAGGAATTTTAATTCCTAAAATGGGTAGTGGAATGATAATTTTGAAAATGCCAATTGTTAAGGCGGTTCTGCTCAGAATTGTATTTTTAAATATATCAATATTTTAAAAGAACTGCCAGAGAAAGCAACAAATGTCATTTTATATATTTTTTTTACATTGCATTGCGAGTCCTTTTGAGATGGATATGAAAAATGTACCTGGTTTATAAAAATGGAATGAATGTAGTATTTGTAGTATTGTTTAGTATTGTTGTATTTTTGGTTTAAGACATAATGATTGTAGCTTTGATCCAAAATATAGTAAACATTTTCAAAGAACTTGTGTGTGTGTGTTTTGTAGTTTTATTACCAATTTCTACTTCAATCTGGAGGGGATTTGATGTTCGACAGTTTGGTCGTAGGTACTTTGGAAAAGAGACCTTGAGTCGCTCTACAGTGTAGCACGAGGAAAGGGCCTCAATATATTTAGTGCAGCACTTTTTATTCCATTTTTGCTCAGTCACTGTTTATATGTGTGTTCTCCGACAATCTATACAGTGAACTTGACTTCCAGTATTTAAAAACATTTTTATCTTTATTTCTGCCGAAATGTGTGCTCTTGATTATTGCAAAACGGTTGTGACGTATATCGATTAATGTTTCGTTTCTCAGATGTTGGTGGTTTCTCAATCACATTTTTTTTTACCAATGTTAAACACAGTTATACGAGTATTATAAAAACTGTCTCTGCGTTGTGAAATGAGAAACCGAACTACAATTATAGCTATGTTAGATATGTGGCTGTTAACATTAATATATATGCCGGATGGATTAACCATGCAAAACTAATATCTTATGCTCATTGGCCTGCACGCTAAAAGCAACTTATATTAATAACACTAGTAAATGTAAGCTTCTACAAGTATTTTTATCACTTAAATGAGCTACAGTACATCATGATCTTCGCTTTCAATATCCGGCATCTAAGATAATAGGAGTGCTACATCTGGGGGTTGTATTTACATATTAATGTACTCAATTTTTTTAATTCAGTGTTACTGAAACCTTTAGGGTTATGACTTTTTCTTCGGACTTACTAACACTAACTGCTATAATTATTTTCAAGGTTGCTTGGTCACTTACTACATTCAAGCACAAAGTCCACGAAATACAAGAAAGACTGTGATTATCTTTAATGTATGTAATTTTAATTGTAAAGGGCTTTTTAACGTCCCCTGGTTTCATGCTGGAAAACTTAGCAGGGGATGGCTTACAGGCTAATTTATGACCTAACTTAAATTAACACCCATGCCTTAACCGGGATTCGAAACCAGCGTCTCCTGCATTCCAGATCGGTGCACCAGGGAGGTCGGCATCCGAAAGAAAAACATAAATTTACAAGAAAAAAATTATTTTACTAATTCCTATTGTAACATTTCAGTAAAATGACAAGGCCGTAATTCTGTTCTCTTTTCTTTTTTTTTTTTTTTTTGTCTCGTCCTTCTCCAAGAAATTTATACAAAGATCACCCGTATGACATTATCGAAGTTGAAATTTAAAACATATTGCAGCAATAATTGATGAACTGCTTGCGTAGAAATTTATGAAGGAGGCAAACTCGAGGCTTCCTACACCATAGTGGCTATCTAGGTGGCCGGAAAATAATTTAGGAAATGAAAATGATCAATCCGAAACAGTTATATACAGTAAGCCACGGGCGGTACCCACGTAAGTTGAACGTTTTACTTACGATACCATTGGAATTTCTCAATCTTACATACACTCACGCGTCCGTTATCAATGGTGCTTGCGGTATTTCTGTTAAAGGAAAAAGGCCTTTAACGTCACACTTCTGTTGATACTTGCATTCTGATTGGCTGTCGCCTGACCAAGCCACTTTACTCATCCAATCATCAATAGCGAGACGAGAGCCACTCAGGACACTTCGCAAATTTCAATACTTACTACTCCGAAGGACTAATCAACAATAAACTAAATCTTAATCTGAAAATCAAACAATGCAATACTTGATACCCTCCAAGGGCAAGATGAATAATGACAAAAAGAACAGCAATAACCGCTAAATTACTTCTACACCGATAAACTCGTGACAACCAAAATTACAGTGCACGTTTCTTACTTCATGTACTTAATCTTAATTGAAAATTGTCTTAATTAATCGTAATTGAAAACAAATAATTCAAGAATCAAAGATAATATAATAATATCTGAAAAACCGCAACGTTACAGTTTTTAACACGAAAAATCCTCTACAAATTTCATTGGTTTTTCGTTCGTCCAGTTCCATTTTCTGGTTTTGACATTGGTAACTAGTAAATGTCTCCATGAATACATAATGTTACTGATTTTTTCATTGTTAGTCACTGTGACACGATTATTACGACATAATTTTAGAAGATGAAATATTGCATGGCGATTAAAATAGACGGTTTGAGGGCGACTTAACTGGTACGGAATAATACCTGTTATGGAGTGTAAAGGATAAATATAAAGTCATGTTAAAACTAATAGTTTGCTAATCTTCGTATGCTTTTGGCGATTATACTTGATTCACCTAGTCCTCTTGCTTTCTTAGTCCTCGTTAACTTACGCATCAGTCCAAACAAGTGATATTATTATTCTTTATATGTCGTATGTTCCCGTTATGCTGCCTTAGAAATTGGGCGAATAATTTCTAGGGTTGCCAAAACTACTGATTTGGAAGTAGAATGCGTAATACATATTTTTCCTAACTACCAATTCCAGTTGGAGTTGTGCAGACCTATTTTCCTTGATATAATTAGTGAACTTTCTCATGAGATAGAAAAATGTCTGCAATTTAAAGGACATCTTCGTTAATTGACACTAATCCTGTAACTATTAAATATTCTTATTAACATTCGTGTAGATTCATAAACTCTCACGCCTTTTGCACATGTATCGCAGATTGTCGCAGGCTGCATTCCCAGGACTGCTCATTCAAATAATTATTTGCCTTGTGATAGTAACACTTCAAGAGCCCCAATGCTGATCTATCGGGATATTACAGCCCATGGCATATTATAGGAAGTATCGTCAGAAGTACAAGCCCATTTTGTTTAGCCACTTTCCTTATTTTCATAGATGTAAGGAATTTAATGTTAAAATGAATCAAAATAGAGAGCTCTGCAGGTGTACACTTCACATAATTGATCAAATGTCAAATGCGGTGGAAGAAAATTTCTGCATAGGATCATCTACTCGATTTAAGGCCCCCACTGAACCATGTGGCGCTCTTGGCAACAAATATATGCTCCCTCAGATGAATCCGTGGAAGAACAAACGTGGGGATACAGAATTTCCAACCTCGCTCACACCTCCGATAATTACGTTTGATCCACATTCTCCAGATGTCTTACTTCCAGTTTGTTTGTTGTCTTTTGCTGCAACGGTTTTTAGAGTGTTGACATCCACTTTCATCAGGATCCAAAATTTGGTGAGGCTGGAACTTACGTCGCCCGGAAAGACCTTTTAGTTTTCAAAAATAACACAAACTGTAACCTTTATAAAGCTGTTGACCGTGTCAAACTTGTAACCGCAGGTCTTCGTCATCACAATTTAAGATGATTTTGGCGAAACTTTCTAAGCCAACTAATTCCCACCATTTTATTGTTTTCCCCACAGAGACGTATTTATAACGTAACTGTTTACAAAATCGAAGTCAGTCTTTTTTTATGTTATAGTCAATACCTCATGAAAACATACTTATCGCCTTAAAACATTTTCTTGTTATAGAGAAAATACTCAATTGACATTAAATTTGACTTTGTAAGGAATCTTCTTGTCACTGACATTGGTTATGCAAGCTGTAAAACACTAAATGAACTTAGGTTTTGCAAAATTTGTATTTAAATTCATCTTCTAGACGAGAGATGCGCTTTTTAATAACATTCTCAAAATTAGCTTCTATTGGTTCTTCTTGAGGGTGGGATTTCCATTTCGTGCTTCCTACGTGGCATGCCGAACCTCGGAAATTTTTTTTTATTATATATCAACATATGCTACCTTTATTACGTACCTACACGTGTGTGTAATCATTAGTGATATACGTATTTGGGGGAAACTTTAATAATTAATTTTGTTACAGTCGTTACTACATGAGCATTATAACCACCCATATTCATCTGTTGAGCCTACATAAGGATGACGTGACGCATCCAGCTGGAACATTTTGCGGCATATGTTCCAAGTCTCTGACTGCTCACGGAGTTGATAGGGAGGGGAGGGGGAATAACTTTTTTCAGACTGTAACATGACTGACGTGTCAATGTTCACAAATCCCAATAAGCGTAAACCAATTACTAGAGGCAACGGACCCGAACTCATTTCGAATATGTTGGTGTCCACTGGATTAAACTCTAATCAATGGCTTAGTTTCCGCATTTATTGGTACGCAATATAAAAGGCTTCGACAACAAGGGCAACTGAATTCGCAACCGGTCATAAAAACGAAGATAACACAATTTAATTCCCTGCTTACAATGTATACAATTTGTATTCAATAAATCCAAAAAAAAAAGACATGAAAATAATGCATTACTGTTTAGAAATACTTTTTCACAAACTTCGAATAGTTCAAGATCGGTTAGCAAAATCCTAGCTTTTTGTTTAAAAAAAAATCAACCCATTCGGAATTTATTAGTATTGTCAATAAAACCCGATGTTTGAAACATAGCCTGCCTTTAAGAGTTTTTTTCGAAAACATTTAAATTTATTAATAATACATTTTACTATAATAACTAATACTCTATTTCTCAGATGTTTAATTAATACAGAATATTTTAAACATATTCTTGTTTAGGCATATCTTAACTAATTAACTTCTTGATTATATTTTCTATATAGTTAGTTAAGCTTAACTCTAGTGTAAAAATAATATGAACAATTTCAGATAAAGGATAGTGAAAAGGGAAGCCAGTCAATGGTCATTATGTGAAAGATTGAGTTCTGGGGTTCTGCTGTAATGTATGGGGGATGTTAATTGTATATGGACGACTAACATTTACTAGAACGAGTGTATAAAATAATAAGTGTAATTATTATACATCATGCAGGCAGAGTTAGCAAATAAACTACTGACTGTGAACGTGACAGAACTCGCACAGCGTTATGCTGCAAAAAAAACCACAAGAAAAATCAACAGACTTGCAGATTGCCAACATATTTCCTTAATATCTAGTCTCAGCTCTGCTTCCACATAGCTACACATGTGTCTCTCTGTAAAAAAAATACTGTGGGGAAGACAAGGAAATCAACTACCATCATATAATTTCAATCAAAGCAGTCCAAGGGTGAAGTGGAATTAATGCAAACATAAATCTTTCCTCAATTTAAATAATGCTTCGAACTTTATATTGCGACAACAGAATATGCACAAATCGCACGTAGCAGCTAGACTAGAATAGCATATTTAAACCTCAGTACATGTGTCAAAATAGCAATTATGTGTGTAGGGCTTGGCAACCATAAAGCCTTTGCAGTGTTTAAAAGAGTTCATACACAATTTAAAATGTTTTAGTGTGCAGAAAGTTTGGTCAAATGATAACCATACTCTCACGTAACAATTTGAAAATATTTGCCGATAGGTTTACACCTAATAAGAATGGTTCCTGGCTAGCAATATCAAAATTTGGTAGAGTAAATACGAGTTATTATTCTCAAGCACTGGGTGATCAGCGAAAAAGTGTTGAAATCAATGTGCAGTTCACAAGAAACATCTTTATCACTTCACCGCTGGACCAACGGTCACGTAGTATGGCGGTGATAAAGATACCTTACATATCTGATGGATAATTGAAGTTACTAAGCTCCTGAGCTCTCTTCCGACAGTTTAGTAACACTCTGTCGGCTATCAATACAATACGGAGCATATTTGTCGGGGTCAAACTCACTTTTAAATTACAATTATTCACTTATCACGAGGAACTCAGGTCTACCTGACCTGTTACCTTAATGACACATTTCAAACAAGATGGAGACCAGAACATTCGTTCAACACCTACTATTGGCGTCGATTACCTGATTTGAATTAACCTGTGTGGCATAGGGCTTATATCGAGGTGCATTCCTTATGATTACAATCAAAACAGTGTTATCAATCATTGTCAACTTACACAAATTAACATGATAGCAAAATTTAACAATGTAAAATAAATACATAATATTGAATATGTGACTAATTACCTTTCAACTGCCGCGTGTACTGAGTACAATAAATATGTAATATAAAATTAAAATAATATAAATTACAGAATAATAAACTTATATGTAAAACACGTCACAACAATAGCATTTCTTATATATAATCAAACATGTGTGTACTCGTATCTTAGAATTTCATATCTAAGGTTTAACAATGCTAATTAGATGCGCTACATAACGAGCCGTTACATAAGCCTCCCCAGACAGACTTTGCTCCCGGTGAATAATGAACAAGGAATACAAGTTTCACATCAAAGTTACGTCTACAAAAGAAACTGAATCCGTACTTAGTATACATGTTAGCGTGCTCTACAACTCTATAAACATGTGGGACAAATCACATTCACTGATAGCAAATAAACATAAAATAAATAGTTTAATTACACATGCAACACAGTACATGAGGAGAAGAGTTTTCTTAAAACTTAACAATAGGATTATCTTTGAATCATAACACAACTGCCTCAATAGCACTTTTATCATTTTCTTTCTCCAAGTCTCCTTCTGGGAGTGACATGCTCCAGCAGCGTGTGATGGCCGTTGAAGGAGATATCGCCGCACCAGCTGACTTCTCCCCGCTAATCAGGGAAAAGCTGCTCCGATATCGTGTAGTAACAGTTCTCTTGCGTGTAAATGCCGATCGGTGCTCGGAGAAGCAGGTTCACTGCAGGTTCTATGTCGCTCGCCATGTCGTGTCGGGAGTGTTAGCGCTAGGGACAGTCTTCAAGCCGCCTCAAGACGTGGCTGTAACAATGCTTGTACTAATATGAATGTATTGGCACTTCAATGAGCGTCCAGAACAAAACGCTGTTAGGACGAACGAATATTTATCACTGATGCGACCGTTTAACATCAGCTGCAACAAAGAGAACAATGCATGTGTTCGTGTGAAAATTACGTGTGGTGTTACTTAAGCAACTCGTCGCACTACTCGTCGCTCCCTGGAATAAGTTCGACAGGTACTCGCTCCTAATATACTAATGGTGTCGTCCTTGCACATACGTCTTAACACGTTTGCCAAACGTAAACAAAGTCACTACAGGCTCATCGTAGCACTCCGCTGCTTTTGAGGCGTTACCTCAAACACCCACCACGTAACTGCATTTATAACAGGACATAAAACATAACATTATAGATTCTGCACCTGCAGAGCTCTCAAACGAACAATAATATTTCACAACAAACCTAGCGTAAAAATAAAAAAATATTGCGACGTCTCGCAAACAATTAACAAATCATCAACAAACACATGAAGTAGCTGAAATTATTCAGTTTCTCACTTAAAAAGATGAACAATATTTACACGCTAATAACCAATCGACGCTAAATTAGGAATAAATATTGAATACTCTAAATACAAACAACCATAAACCAATTCAGACTACACAGGAGATTAATAATAAATCCGACCAAGATAAGCTCACAAGATAAATACTGAATTCTCTAAATTGCCAAGGATCATGGGTATTACACTGAAACCACAATTGGTAAAAATCCTTCACAGAGCGTTTATGTGATTTAATTAAAAGAGCACGTTGCTTTGTTTATAGGGCAAATGCATTTTGCTTAAATATTTCAGTTTTTGTCTGCAGTCCATGGATGAGAGAGGCGGTTCCTTCGGCACAACTACAAGCAAGTGTCCGTCGAACAAGCGTGGGTTCAGGACCTGTTATTCGGTGTTTTTAATTCCCTTTGCTCTTTAGGGGCTTCGTTCAAGGACAATGCAACACTGTAGGCACTTTCTTACCCTTAGCATTACTGGGAGCAAACTTGTTTTACCTGCCGAAATTCCTGGCAGCAGACGAATAGCAGTCGAATCATCTGGAACAGACGCTTAATTGATAGGCGCGGAAAACACATGGCAATCGATGTGGCATTAAACTTCGCATTTTCTTAGTAAACTTAGGCGGGCTCTCCGGCTCCTGCTCCCAAATACATAACAACATTGCCTTACGTCACAGCCTTATTCGAAGTACATTTTTCCCCTTGCTGTCCAGGTAATAGAACTTCTGCTGACTCCAGCTGACTGGAACGTCCAGTACACAGATGTTAACTTTTACTCAAACTTAACCAATAAAATGTTTTTTCTTATACTTTATCCATAAGGGGTGTATGGCAAGGTTTTAACTGGCGTAAATTGTAGCTTCCAAATGCTCTCCTGTTGCCGGGTCGGTCAATTCATGACAGTTTTCGTTTTTCCTCCCAGGCACAACGAAAGGTCTCGTGAATAGCGGCATAAGTTTTGCTCGTACGAAATTCCACATCTTGCTAATATTTACGGCACGAACCAAAACTAATGTTCCAATTTCTAATGATCTCTGCCCTACTAAATTTTGCAGTTCATCCCTCACTTCTTGCTCGCTCAACTGCGTCATCTCAATGGTCTCAGTTGGCAGAGGTAGGTTTTGCAGGTCGAACACACACACGATCTCTGACCAGTTATTGTCTCCGTGGTGGTTAAACTCGTTGATTTATGCACTGTGCAGGTATAAATGTGGGTATCCTTGGGTCCAGGGGTTCTTGATTATGAAAATAATCCACTGCCCTGTGGTGTAGTGTACATAGGTCCGCTCCGCATGCCTGCAGCTGGCAAACAACTGGTGCCTACTGCGGCTTGTGTTGAGTTTACATTAACTTCCCGGGACGGTTGCATCGTTGTACTACGTTTCTGCATGGTCAGCTCTGTACTTATTGTTCCGGTCCGACCTCGGTTCATCCTGTTCCACTTTCCTTTGTTTATATTCCTGTCGTCTTTCCGAGCTGTCTACGCTAGACGGGTCACTGTCTGATCCACTGAACCACTGCTCTGTTGTTCTCTCTCTCTCTGATTGTGCCAGCTACTAAGATACTTCAGACCATGGTTATTGCGAAAGTTACCTCTCCAGGCTCCCTGAAATCCCTGCGAGTAAGATTCAGTGCTTACATTGCGAACATGCGGGTTGCTTCCAAACTTGGGAGTGGTCGACTGCCTGTAGCCGGGCGGTCAGCATAGTCTTCTGTCATTAGAACTTTGTCTTGTTCGCTGCCTCTTTGTATCCTTTGCAGGCGATCAATCTGATCGTATGCGAGGAGAACTTCCCTGAAAGAGGACAGGTCTTCTGGGTGCCCGCCCATCCAGTGAGATTGGTAGTGATAGGGAAGCTGCTGTAGCACCATAGCCACGAATTCTTCATTAGACAGGGGCAGGTCCAAATATCTGGATTTCTCGTACATCTCTGCCAAGTGGAATTCCAGCCTTTTATATTTACTGGGAACAAATCGTTCGCTGTGTAGCTTTGCATGCAGATTACCCTGGATTTTCTTATTCCAGAAGTGCTCAGTAAATTTTTCCTTTAATTCAGCATAATTGGTAATGTCCGACCTGTTCATCACTCACCTATAATATGCTGTATTCCTGTAACTAAGAGCTAGGCAGCGTAGCATATCTGCATCTGATAAACCGAAAGCTTTCGCATTCTCTTCAAATCTTTAGAAAAAATGAATTGGGTTTCCCCGGTGCGTTCTTCAAACCTAGGGACCTGTTCAACCCATAGCTTCGACGAGTGATGCGAAAAGGTCCGGACAGAATTACTAGATTTCGAAGCAGTGTTTGTTTGTTTTTTTTGCCGGACTATTTGATGTAGCTTGCAACAAGGCTGGTGCTGAAGGAGCCTGGGCATGGTCTACACTAGGCTCTTCCCTTAGCCGTAGGCCTCCCATAAAAATCTAACAAGTAGATTCGGCAATTATCGAAGTTCAATTCAATTCAAGAGTTTAATATTTTAAATATTATTGTTTCACTCTAACATATGGATCTAAGCGTCTCTACTTTATTTTCGCATAGTACAATTAACAGTGTAATGAGATATTTTCAGTTCCAAAATAATTACCTTAGAAATTAAAACATGAGCAAAATTAATCTAAGAGGCATTTCCTAATATTCATGTTTTTTAGAGGTTTACATCATTAGTGTAGCCATTGTTGTTTGCATAGTAGCGGTTTTATAAAGCATATAACAGCATCCATAAATCCAAAAGAGAATCATTACCACTTAAATTGAGAGAAGATCTTTTCTCGTCCATAAAAAACGCGATTGCCGATAAATTGTCAACGAAACATTGTGCAACAGTAGAATAGTTATGATGAGTCTGGAATAATGTATTTTAAATTGGACAAAACTGACAACTGACACCTGGCGCCAGAGCCAGAGCCAGCCGTCCTTAATGTTGTTGTGTGACGTCACCCAACCACAATATTAGGTCTGCGTGACCTTAAACTTGACCCATAACCTTAAACAAGACCCCATACCTATGACTTTCAATGACCTTGAGCCCAAAAATTCCAAAAAATTGAAATATATGAAAATCTATATTATTAATTATTTATAAATATATTATTAAGAATCTATAAAATATTTATTTTATAAAGCTTTTTAAAAAATTATTTTAAAAATATTAAAAAATTAAAAAGCTGAATGTATGGGCATAGAGGGAGCTCGGAAAAGGACCCGAGGCGCCAACCGGTCGCAATGTTATTTCATCACCCACGCACCACGGTGGACCCAGGTGACTTATCAATGACCTTGACCCTATAACTGTGACGTTGGATGACCTTAAAAACAAAAGCTGGAAAAAATTGTAAAAATTAAATGTCAGCAAGCATATAACATCACCGACTATTACCGCCATATTGAACCCAGGTGTCATTGACTTTTGACGTTGACCCCAGTGACCTTTGAGCTTGAAAAGCCAAAAATGCATCAAAAATTCCAAAAAAATTCGTAAGACTTTAATACCAATTAATAAAATTACTATAAAAAATTATTTTAAAAACTTACATTTCCGGAGGTCCTCCATATCACCACGTCCAGTAGACGACTGAAATTCTATAAGCGTTGATAATTTATTATTATTTGGTAGTTACAAATTTCAGGAAAAAAGAGTTGATCACATCATGCGAGATAGCCCCGTGCCTTCTGTTTACTAATTATTGAGGATATTTCAACAATGCGCGAGAGATCCCCACGTTTTTTAAGGTCTATCAAATAGCTGAGTGTATTAACAAGTTCATTCGGGTCTTCGGGAAATAGGTAGCCAGTATTCTCAGCGTCTTCTGCTTTCTTTATCTCACTTGTTGTAGAAAATGTGTTGGAGGGGTGTTTTCAGTGTATCGAGAAAACCGTAAACATCGTCTTCAGTACTATCACTGTCTCCATGTTCATTTTTGTCACTGCTCTCTTCATGGAAAATCTCCACCTCCTGTTTTGTATTCTATATTAAATTTGCTTTTCTTTGTGGCATGAGTTTTATGCTCAGCAGTATTTAGAGCTGACGACCGTTTATTTCGAGTTCGACTGCACGCGAAATTCTTGCAAGTGTACACTACATATAAAACCGACTTTACTACACTCATTCCGTCTTTAGCATTGACTGTCTCATCATAATCGTCCGTCGAATCAGTACCCATCGCTGCAGCAAGAGGTATTGCCGGCAACACTCGCTGACGCCCAGTAGACTAATCCTTGCAGATCTCGGTATGTTACTTCAATGTATCGCCTTGCGTAAACTGCACGGAACCAATGTCGTGATGCTTCATCGCGCGAAAACGGTTCTTCGTACAGGCCGATCCTCTCATGCCGACGAGCATTTTGACCGCAGGCGAAAACTCGATCGCGGAATCTGCACTGGCGGCAACCAGTTAGCGATGATGCAGGTCGCGGCTCCATGATCGTCGAGGTCAAAGGCAGACAGGCCGTCGTATTCGCAATTCATCTTCGTGGTATGACGAGAGAATGCTTCCAAATCGATGTTCTCCTCACGGTGTCAGAACGACAACAATCGTTGTTTTTCTATATAAATGACCACAAGCCTTCCGGCATAACATTTATATGTAAAAAAAAATATATGGGAGTACTTTAAGAAAACTGACATCCTTGTTCGCCCCAGAAGACACGCAGATAATTATGTAGCCTATAGATAAAAATAAAAACTTAAAATAATTTTGTAATAAATATTTATGTATACATATTGCTGTGACCTGTCACGAGGATGAATCAGGCCACGCATGGAAGGGGGATGTGGGTAACTAACAAAATAATATATTTTATTCACTCACATCTTTTCATTAAATATTATACAAAATGCACTCTTCTTTATGTTACACTAATCAAATACTTTACTCTGCTGATAGAAATTACTTCAGTAGGTCCTGTCGACCTGTAGCAACGAAGTATAGAATAACTCGCGCTCACGACTTTGAGGAGTCTTACTACTTAGCATGGGGACCCTAACGCTTCATAACCTTTGGCGCCCTACTGACGCCCTTTGGCTGTCGCGTCGGCGTCGTCGAGCTAGACCTCCTCGACAGTGGCAATGCTGGGCGTCGAAGCGGGGACCACGGGCCAAGTGGTCCTCCTCGCTGGCGTCTCGTCGCTCCCTCTGGAGCAAGATGGCCGCGAGCCGCCATCGCTCCAACCTTATATACCACTCCGCCTAGCCTCACGACCTTCCTCGGCGGAGGAGAGTTTTAATAATAGCCGGACTGGCTTGTCGTGATCCCACCATCCCAGGTGCTCGAGCGTCGCTTGCCAGCCCTGGCTAACACTGCTTCCAGCAATGTGTCTACAAGTATATTTAAATACCATATTGTTGTTTAGGTATCGGCAAACAGGGTTAGACTTCCGGCGGGGTCGTCCGGATTTTGCATGTGGAAAACATTGCGGAGGGTGGCGTTGGTCGGCGAATTTTCTCGCGGTACAAGTGTCATTTTTTTAATAACATGCCGCAGAGTAAATTTACGTAAAAATTAAAGGCGCAGATGTGTTGTCGCAGATTGACTGGACACAGAACAATAAAGTTATGTTTATTATATGCATTTGAGCTGCACATATATTTTGGACAGTAATATTTAATTGATTTTACGTATTATTTGGATGAAAATATAATTTTTTTCCCATATTTATTTTATTTTATGTTAACACTTTCATTTCTATAACTTTTTCGATGTACGAGAAGCACCAGTCCATTACTTTATGGCAATTTTTACACGTTATTCTGAGTTTAACACATGGTTATGTCACTATTTCCAATATTGTGTTAGTAAGTTTGATTTTATTTTCAGTAATTTTTTCATAATTTTTAAATCCAAATTGTTTATTTGTTTTGTGATTAAGGACGGTCTAAAATATTACATCTTTTAATTTTATTTTGTGAAGGTAAAGCCGGAAGCGAGCCGTGATTGGATGTTGGTTGGTCGGAAGCCGGAATAAGGGGGCTTCTGGGAAATACATTGAACATGTAAAGCACCAAAATTTTCGTTGGAATTTAATTTTTGAAATTCCAACGCCATCATAAATTTAGTTAAGAAATTATGCTCCCAGAGGTCAAGTTTTAGGTTCTCGTCGCAGCTATATTTAAGAAGAGGTTGTAGGCTGAGTTATAGTATATATATTTTGAGCGTTAAATTGGCGAGACGAAAAGGACCCCGGGACGACCACGCAGCCACCATGCAAGGAGATGGCGCTGAAGGACCTAAGATGACGCCAAGGCTAATTAATGTATGGAAAGACTAATTACATGCACTGTTTTGCAAGTATTCAATTCTAAGGTACCTGAACTTATTTTCAGAAAGTTTTTTTTATATTTTGATTTTCAACGACTTCACTGTGGAGTCCCATGTGTATGTTAAACCAGTAGTCCCGAGCGATCGCACATTAGCTAGTATAGCCGGAGTAATATGTAATGAGGAGCTAAAGACTTGTTTTGAACTTTCGATATAAATGCAGATTAAATTTATTTGGCGAAATATCGGATTTGAGATAGTTAAGTGATGAACAGACTTCTTGTTACTTAATGAACTATTAGTGAATGTGATATAAGAAACTTCAGAAATTAAGCAAGAGCTGACCAAAACTTTCTGGAATGTCGAATACAGAGGAGGCTACTTCCAGTGGAACCTATTTAGTTATTTTGAACTGAACTTTCAAGTAAAAGGTTTTTTTTTTTAATAGCAGTTCGAACGTTTTACAGCGTTTTTCAGTCTTTTATTTTAATTTAATTTTTCATTCTGATTTTCCTCTATTCTTTCTTAGACGGTGGTATGCCATTTAATGTTATTCATCATAAAGTATAATTTCAGTAGAGTAAAGAGATTTCTGTCACATTTGATTTTGCACCTTGTTGAATTATTCACATATTTGAGTCTGGAGTTCATTTATTAATGAAAAGGGAAATAAATTAACTATCAAGGTTACACATGTTTTATTTTTAAATGAAGTACTGTGAATGGTAGAATGTGTTTTCTATTGCATGAGGTTTACAGCATCGCCGGAGAGCTGATCCCATTGTAGTAAGACCAAGGTCACATCACGAAAATAAGACGCCCAAAAGTACGTCATTGATTATTTTTCCCAATTTACACCAAATATATTTACATATACACTATTACAGACACGTAACATGGTGGCTTAAATATTTCAGAGTGATGCTCTACAGAGACACTATTACACTGTGTCCAGTATATTATATAAATATTTTGAAAGCAATGGTTGTTACCCTATTTAACAAAAAAGTAAAATACATTTTAAATTAGGAAATTACATTAACACGGATATCTAAATAACTTTTTTATTGTGTCCTAGAACAAGATTTTATAAATATGTTCCTTTGTATTACAAGTCTGGCACATTTCACAAAAGTAAATGGACTAGATAGAGAGGTTAAACGAAGCTGATTATTATATTTATATGTACTGCAATCAAGGTCTGTATGTCAAAATAATTGGTATTTCTTTTTTACTTTTTTTTGTTTCTTCTACAAGAGTTTGCAATATTATATATGATAATATATAATTGGTACAACGAATAACTAATTTAATCAAATTTTACATTCATGTTTTTGACGTAAAAATATTTTTACGGGGTACACAGGCTTAAGATACAATAATACCCACAATACATTGAAACGATACCACCTAAGTGTGAAATTATAAACGTAAAAGTGCAATAAACCATAAAGCTGTTCGGAAGTTAATACCTTTGTGTTCGCTGCTTAGTGAACTTGTAATTTCACACCAACATTTATCCTAGCAATTATATTTCCGATACAGATTACAACTGGAACCGGTTGGTAAAGTTGTAAATTGGCTATTTCTCTCTTCTCTAGTGAACCAATTAAAAACATAATAGCAATATGAAATTAAAACAAAAAAACATATATTAATAATTGGGTTACGAAAACGGACACGCAGTATCGTTATCAAAACTAATATAGAAACGAATAAAAAACACTTTCAAAAAAGAGCGAAATCGCACTGTGATATCGTCAGAATTATACCGTTTTTTTTCCCCCTATATGTTCATTTCCGGGCATATTTTTCGCTTTTGTGGGAACGTTTGAATAAAACTAACTGAAAATAAACATTTACTTTAGGTCCTTTAATAAAATTGTGTTATGTAAAATCATGGAAACTTGCGTTATCGTGCGAGCCATGTCCTCAATTATATCTATAGAGTACTGTGAAAGTCGAAGTGTTTTCTAACAATTATCAAAAAAATAAATAAATAAATAAATTTCAAAACCTTTGGATATTATTTTAGTTTTTAATAAGAGAGTGCTAAATTTCTGTTTCTACGTTTCCCAGCTCCTCTCTAAATTTCATTACTTCGGAATTAATACCGAGAAGTGCGATGCTTCCACGGATATTTCCATACCGTACAGTTATATAAAATCTTTATACCGCACAGTTAATTAATAATCGTAATAAAATTGCACGTTCAAGACCTTTGTTAGCACACTGCACAATATTGTAAAACTACAGCTTAATCAATTTGATTGGACTACATAAATAGGCGCTGGGACGTTTTAGCATGCATGAAGACATGTGTAGGACAACCTCTGACTAAGGCGTCCTTCCCCACTCGATTGCTGTATTTATTTGCACTTTTTTGACGTTAATACGTCTTTAAATTTGCAATCATAGTTGGAGGCAATCCATAAAATCCGATGATAAAATCGGGGGATACAGTTTGGCATTGCAGCTCCAAATCTATCGTCTGCATTCAAAATTCAATTACACCACTCGATTTCCAAAGGACCAAAGAATATGTTACGCTGAGTGAGGGATCTGAAGCATATATTACTTGGGTGTGGGGGGGGGAGGGGGTGGAGGAGGGCGCAATTTTGAGTACGTTTCGCCGCGTCTCATAACTTCCGTGTAGTATAACTTTTGACTAGGAGAAGCTACGACGCTCGTTTAAGTTTCAATCGACAGCTCTCGTCAATAGATTGCCTTTAAAAAAAAAATTTAATGTAACAAAGTTAGGAAAACTTAACACAATTTCGACCTTCACTCGTCATATAGCCAAGTCGAAATATAGAAATTGTATACGATTGGAAAGGGCATCTCAAAAGCAATCCAGTGATGTCCATAAAACCCCATATGGGCTAGTGAAGCGGTGCCGGAAACGTAAACAAAACATCAAGGCGTCCGAGCTCGTCAACTTAGACGTATTCACGCAAAACAAACGGCCGTGTCCCCAGCACAGCCAAACCCAAATGTTTCATTTTAGAATATGTTTCGAGCGTGTATGGTGCCAACATGCTACATAAAAGTAGCATACGAATCTGAATGTGCGGTCCGACGTTGGTCGAGAACAGCAATACAGTAAGACAATCAGTAGGATTTCCTCAGCATTGTGGCCCCGGCAAACAACGCGGTGATCGAAATCGCCTCGCGCCAAAGGAGAATCCCCTTTCAAACAATGTTAGACGCAAAGTTGCCACCGGCCAAAAGGCAGTAACCACAGACAAGCTTCGCGTGTGTGTTTCTGTTTCTAAGTAGTGGCTACAGGGCTTTATTACAGCAATGTGTTCCGGAAAGATACAGGATACTCTCTATAGAGATGAAAGCAGATGTTTTACAGAAGAGTTAATATTGTGAACGGAGGGCTTCTTCCAACGATTTTCGCTAACATTGATACTTCCAAATACACTAGAGACCACGGCCATAGAAGACAGGTCAGGACACTAGCTTGAAAAGTTGACGCCCTTATTGACCCATTTAGTTCATGAACCCAGTCGCAGAGCGCTGCTATCGAAGTAGCGCTGTTGACATGGCTAGCATAGGCAGGAGAATTGCAATTTTTTCTTATAATGGGAAAATGACATTCATATCTCTATGGTGTTATACCTATACCAGCAATAGTAACAACACTAGTTTGCTTGCAGCGATCTGAGGCTACTGCATGAACTAAATCAGTCAATAATGGGGTCAATTCGCTAACATTGTTAAATAGGCGAGTGTCCAGACCTTTATTCTACGGCCGTGCTAGAGACCAATAGCGGGCAGCTCTATATAAATACAATCGGCGAGTGTGCGAAAACAAAAACTTAGTGGCAAGAGGTGATACTGTTAATATATTTTCAGAAATATTTTGAAATTCATAATAACTATAATTTGTTAGAACATATTTTCAACTTCTTAAACATTTGGCATATTATAAATGAATTTTCGTCGTCTAATTCTTGGCCATCGTTAAATAAACTTTCCATAGAGAGAAGAAATTTTCTTCCTCATATTCACCATGTTGGTATTGTAACTTTGCCATCATTGAAATGTAGTATTAAACAGATGTGCTGCTGTCTGTCGGCTCGAGGTGATAACAACGCTGCATTTTCTCGCTGTACGGTATTGGTCTATAGCAGGGGTTCCCAAACTTTAGTTTATCATGCCTCCCTTCTGCAAAAAAAAAAAAAACTAACCCCCCCCCCCCCGTGACAAAATTTCATTATTATAAGGGTAAAACAAAAACGAATAAAAGTCTCAAGGAGTTTTTTTAATCATTACATTTTAATGCTTGCTGAACACAAATGGTAGTGAACAAATCAATCAACGAGACTGATGAGCTTGCATATTTTTAACAAGAACCCCAATTCTTGGTTGAATAGAAGAAATTGCACAACGTAAATCACTGGCAATATAGAGTTCGCTTCTGTACTTAGTTTTTATTGCTGCTACTGCTGAAAACTCCCTTTCACATAAATAGGTGCTTGAAAAAGGTTAATACAGTCGCAGTGCTTGCTCTGCTATGTCGGGATAAACTTTGAAGTACCTAACCCAAAACAATGTTTTGCCAAGTGAACAGTTCGGCACCCGCACCTCCCTTAGCATGTCACGCCGCCCTCCACTTTGGAAATCAATGGTCTATAGTGTACGTGATACTTTTCAGCAAAAAAACACATTTATGTTTCAGTAACCAAATGTACGAATAGGCAACAAAATATCTCTTCATTTCTTTCCTGGGGGTAGGGGGGAGGGGGAGGGGAAAAGATTTACATTTAAACAATCCAAAGATTGTTAAAAAATTATAATAGACACGTCTGCTTACGATGAGGCCTGGATGAAAACTAAGGAGGCTTTTAAGGCTCTCGAGGCAGGATGTAGCTGCAATGGTTTGTCACTGCCCACCGCTTTACTGGGATGTTTGGGGGTGGAGGAGGGTTGAAGGACGAACCCTGTTCCACCGGATGAACGGTAAATTGCCTCCCCCACACCACGGATCAGTCATGAGCTTACTATTACAACCTTGATGTGATTATATAGTGAATTATTTTTTTAAATTAGAATATATTGCCACACGCCTTCTCTCGCTGTCATCGAAGCGTTGATTTCCGAAGAATTCACCAGTATTTCAGCAATCTCGATGTGGATTTGCTTTGCGTGATAATTTTTAGATTAAATTTGCACCGTGCTTGTTGTTAATATGTATTATCATTCGCTAAATGTAAATTTTTCCTGTTAATAAATATTTACATCTACTGATGAAAGCTGTGACGAATTTATTCAGGAAAGCCGTAAGAAATAAAAACGTTCGTTGTAAAAATCATATCCGTAGTGTAAACTATACAAAAATAAGTGGTTACGATTTTTATTATTTTATATTTGTGCAACAAAGCTCATACTTCATTATCTCGTAAAGATAGGGTTGTAGCTTTTCATCGCGTATTCTAAATTTGCTAATTTAAATCGATAATAGTATCCCAAGTTACAAAATATAGTTGGCCCACAAGTGCACATATGATTGTAAACAAGCATCCCACATGCGGCATCGACAGGCATTCAAGAATCAAGAAGAGGAATGCCCCTGCAGATGCCGGTGGCACACATGATGAATGATGACTGTGGTACGATGTGGTAGCGCGTGGACCACGTACGGATGTTTAACTGTCAACAGATGTCTGGTACAACAAGAGTTGCCCGTAAGTTGACCACAAGCGGGCTACTTCCGGCTTTCTGCTTCTGGCCAGCCGTAAGTAAACCACAGCTGTTAGTAAGCGACTTGTGGTCCACATAGACGCAGCTTGCAATGCATTTCCAAAACCAAAGAATAATTGTGTCTAACCCAAATAAAACTGATGTATTTGTTATATTCGTATGTGTTATCTTCAGCTTTATTTCACAATCGGTAAATTTCTTTGGAGAAACCTTGAATCGAACTGGCAAAGCTTTCGTCTACAGTCAAGTATGCGGTCAACTACTCAACTAAATATTCATATACGACCTTTTAAGTAAATATGGATACTTACTTCACGCACATAATGCATTATTAATTAGCTTTGCTATACAGACAATGTTAGTATCACGAGTCAATGCTGGGATTTATATGTTTTGTTTAAAACACTAGTATTTTAGTTTCGGACTACTTTAAGGTAGAATTTAAAATGCAAAATAATAAATTATTTTTGCGTGTTATGCTTTGCAGGTTTCTGGTCTAAAAACTATTTTTTTTACTATTTCTAGCAACGCCACGTGATAATTTTATTTCATATATACATGAAATTAAAAAAATTAATTGAATATGCATATGCTATTTGCTACTGCACAACAACATATAGTCGGTATGCCATAAATGGAACATAAGCTTGCTGATCGTGTTTCCTCAGTAATAAGGAACAGTTGGCATACCACAAAATGCGGTAAGTATGCTGCTATTATGTTCTCAACAGTGAACAACAGTTGGCATGCCGTAAATGGCCCATAAACACGCTGCTAATATTCTCCAACAGCGAGTAACAGTTAGCATTTCCTTTATCATCTGCTTGTGGGACGTCTGTTGAGATCTAACAATCGTCGTGAGAGCATTGGCCCACATTACGAGTATTTGTAAAATAGGTACTGTCACTTTTGTTTATATGACCTGATTGTCGACCATATAAGAAATGCTAGCAGTCATAAAGGCGAACGTTGTCACTACTTACAACAGTTGGCCAACTGTTAACTGCTTGTTGTTTGCTACTTGGGGCCCACATGATGATGCCCAACCATAAAAAATGAACCATTCTACCACGCGAGGGCTTTATACGCAAACATTATATTATAATCATATTATTTGGCATACATCAACCACACGTTATTTAGGCCTACATATTCTAAGATGTCTGTGGGTGTTCAATGATGTTTGCTTGTGGGCCATACGTTAAATTCTGTCAGTCATTTTGTGTTTAATGGCCCACTGTTATCTGCTGTTTGCTACTTCGTATCTATCAGAAGTATAGAGGAGATTGGCTTACAGCAATCCTCAATTTTTACGCATTACTGACACTTCGCTATCTAAAACCTGAATAATGAAAGGGTGATTTATATCACACTTAATAATCAACAGATAAAATGGGCCGCACATTATTTGTAAAGAACGTCCTGAGAGTCGATACCGTAGGGGGTAAACTTTATTAAATAAAACTTAAGATTTCAGGTTTTTCTACTATAACTCACGAATACATAAAATACATCGGATGCCTGAAAATAAATGTTACTATTTTCTAAGCTAGATGTTTAAAAGGAAAACTAAACTACGTTAATATGAATTGTTAGTTCCGCAACAATTTGTAAATAATTTCGTGATATTATTTTATTTAAAAGGTGCTTCTGACACAATTATTTTAATTCTGTAAAGTAATGTCAAACATACTGTACCTCATTTCGCACAGCCAATGGCCAATCATTCAGTGATATTCATCGATAACATAAAAAAAAAAAAAAAAAAGGAAAAGATTTTTCGTTCAAATAATCACCCCTAAGGTAAAGTGAGCACTTTTTGAAGCAGTTCCATTAGACATTGTAACCAATAAATACATTTCATTGTGGCCTCGGACTTTTGGTTTTCGGTAAAATGAATATATACATTGTGTTTAATACTCACATGGCACGTTTTACATTAACTAGGGGCGGAAGGATATAAATTGGTTCAATGAAAAAAGTAACTAGGGCTTCAAAAGTGCTCACTTTACCGTGAACAGCCTCTAGTAAGGATGATGGAATTATTTTTAACAGCTGTATTGAACACTTTTTAGCATATAAAAATATAAAATATTATAAACAGCATTGAGAATTATCGACGTTTACGTAATGAAGTAAAAGAAAAAAAAGAAATGATCTCTTACAGAAACACTAGAATTTTGTGAAAATATTTAGTATAGTGTTAAACGTAGAGCTAATACTGAATTCAATTTGTTGACGTAATTTAATAGGTACTGTAAAGTTTTGTCATTTTAAATAAAAGCTATTGTATTAACGTTGTGAAAGATTTTGCAGATTATCTCTGTCTAGCTTACATTGACGGCGTGTAGGCCCTGCATAGTCAAAATATCTCACCCAAGACTAATTTGATATTTTATAGAAACGATGTGCATCAGAAGTTTTAAGTTCCTACGTTTGCAAATACTTTTATTTCATTTGAACGTTTTGTAAGATACATACTTAATAAATACGGGACGATATACCTCAAAACTTTGCGCAAAAACTATAGTTCCACTATCTACTAACATTTATGACGCCATGAACCCGTTAACACACGACGTACAGCGTATACCAAAAGTATGAAACTGAAAAAAATTTAATTTGGGGGTCATTCGTTTCACACTCTCAAAAAATTTAAAAATATTTCGCTCCGTAATTTTTGTTTATAAATATAAGCACATTTGTAGTATGTCGAAATTTAACATCATAGGCAAATTTTCAAAATTAAAATTTATTACAGTAATGATAAAACACACATTAGCAGTGCAAAAATAAACACCTGTTGGCATCAATGACCACTGTCAAATTTATTGAGGACATTCCAAACCAGTTTGATTTTTACTATGCTGTCAAAACACTTAACATCGAAACGAAGACCAGCTCACAAACTTATCTTATTGTAGAGAGCACGCCACAGCTTCAACCACACATTATCCGATTCGTCCCCGATGTTCTGTTCAACTCCTGACCGCGGCGTGGCATTAGTTATTTGGGGCGAGGAAGATGATTGAAGTTTCGGCATCATCGCGTCGCAAACTGCTTTTCCCGGTAGTCCATTATCGTCGACATCGCCTAACTCCGGCGGGGGAGCTGTGACGTGTGGGATCTCTGCGTCTTCCCGTGACGTGGCAGGTGTGTGCGGCGATGTTCCTGGGGCGTCCTCCAGAGACAGGGTGAGGCCTGTAGACGTCCTGGAGGGAGGAGGCAGCAGCACCTCGACGTCGTCAGGGGACGCTTCTTTCCCCGCCTCCGGAGGCAGGCCCGTCCGACGCACCAGCCCGAGGGCCCGCAGGACATCGCCGCTCTCCCACGAAGCGGGAGGCGGCTCGCGCCGTCCACCGCCGCCCGTCGACGTCGGCAACGGAGGGACGCCCTCCTGAAACCGCCGCAACAGCGCTGTCGTCGCCCAGCGAGAAGCCAACGACGTCCTGGCCGTCCTGCCGAGCCAGATGATCCTGGTCGCGTCGAGCAGGATGCAGTCGCGGCGACTGTCCCTCGTGACCCCCGCGCCGAGGCGGTACCTCGTCCTGTTGCACTGCACCAGCCCCAGCTCCACAGCCGCCGATAGACACCTCTGTGCGTACCTTCTCCGCCTGATGCTCGGCGCTGGGTCTCCCAACACCGAAGCGATCACCTGCCGTAACGTTCATCTTAATCAGGCCGGGAAGTTCAACCCTATATAATCCGTTCACGGTTCCTTCAGTCTTTTCTGAAGCCCCGCTAATGTTCTACTTCCAGGATATTCCTCCGCCTCGTTCAAACTAAGCTTAAGTCTGGAGAATTACACCAGAGGGACAACACTCCACATTCGTGCGCACTCAGTTGTAATGATATTTCGTGTAAGAACTGTTTCTCACTTGACGTTACCAACATACCTAATTTCTCCTTGTTTTTAATTCAAATTATTTA
This sequence comes from Dryococelus australis, assembly GCA_029891345.1. Lineage (NCBI taxonomy): Eukaryota > Metazoa > Arthropoda > Insecta > Phasmatodea > Phasmatidae > Dryococelus > Dryococelus australis. The sequence continues at coordinate 43,848,785 of CM056997.1, forward strand.
TCAATGAAGCATTATAATGTATAGACAAGATGTTGATAATATTTCAATTTAACAGGAAAAAAAGGTAACTTTTATAAACACAAGTATAAAACGCTTGTGATTCAGGGCGTATTTAGGAAATAACTAAACACGTCATACATGGGGAGATTTTTTCAAAAGTTTGATTTAAAAAGGCCGAATAAATTCTGAATGGATTATAGCCAAGCTTTATTCTACTCAGATTAGGAACAAAGTGTGATTTCTTATGGCAGTGCTTGGCATAGCGGAAATTTCCGCCACTAGTGCCGCCGAGTTCCAAAAGGTAACTTTTAATTAGAATTTTTTAAGTTACGTGAATAATGAAAGAACGATTTTACTTCAGTTGCGAAGTTATTTTGTATTTGGTTTATGATTATTATTATAATTTTAATAATCATTATAACTTTTTAAACGTAGAAAATAGAAAAAAATATTGTACATTGCCCACACTAGCTCTTACCTAGTGGCAAAATTTTTTGGTTGCAAAACTTTTGACATTAATCTCCCAAACCTGCAATATATGTGACCTTACCAAAAGCGGTTGATGATAAAGCACACATTTTTTTAATCAACCAAAGAAAAAAGTCACTGATCCTACCCGCATAGATTTTAATTTTAACGGGCGCACAGAGTGTAATGCGTCCAGTGAAGTTGGTAACGATGGATGGATAGCAGTTATATAGCTTAATGTCGAATAAAAAGTTTTAGGACATAACCATTTGTGATAAAAAAAATTTTTTTCTTTCGCTTTCTGTTTTCTAATGCATCGAAGTGTGAAAATGAGCAGATTTGAAAATTATTTATTTTTTCTAATAATTTCACAGTTTCACTTTGCCGACGCATGAATAAAGTAATGAGGCCCTCGGCTATGTTAAATTTACATAAGGCTGAATAATACAAAACGTGCATATAAGTAGATCTTACGCAGGTATTTGAAAAGTGCTCATTTTACCGTGAACAGCTTATATACATGTGTTAACAAAAGTAGCTTATTTATTTGTAAGATCAAAACTTTTACTTATATTCTATTTTTAAATTGTAATATATTTCGTTTATAATTTATGTTAATAAAAACAGGGAGAAAACACTTGTGTTGGTAACGCTTAGTAAGAAACGGCCCTGCAAAATAGTATTACAACGAGTGCGCACGAATACGGTGCGATGTCCTCTGGGTGTAATTTTCTGTACTCTGTTAAGCTTTGTTTGCATGAGGCGGAGAAATATCGTGGAAGTAGAACATTATCAGGGCTTCAGAAAAGGCTGAAGTAACCGTGAATGGACTATTATATTTTGGTATATACTGTTAACGGTTTATTGAGCACATCTGAAATCAGACTTTGGAATTATCACTGATTCTACCTGAAATAACGTTGATTGCTATAGAGTAAAAGTAGATCCATGGCTTATCGTCCAACTATAAAAGAGTTAGCGGAACGGTTGAGAATGCTGAAATTATTTACTTTACTTTCTGTTTTTATAATGCGTACGGGTGTATCATTAGCTCATTTAAAAGTGATTATTTTTCTATAGTTATTTCATAGTTTCACTTGACCGTGGCATGAATAAAGATCTCAGGCCCCACGACACTGGTAATTTTACATATGGCGGAAGAATACACTAAAGTGCACAGTCTACCGTGAACAGCCTATAGATAAAACTCCGACGACCGGAGTAATGGAGCAGTTGTGACATATGCGATCTCGACACGTTCCTGGACGTGGCAGGTGTGGTCAGTGGTGTTCAGTGGTGTTCCTGTGGTACCCTCCAGAGACGGTCTGAAGCCAATTAGCGCGTAACACACACTCTCGAAACGCACACGCACGCGCGCACAAAAAATCAGGTGTGTGATTCACAATTCGAGCCAAACACGAACTCTTGCACACAAATATGTAAAATTTGTCCATTTGCTACCATACTTAAAAGCGACCTGTTTGGAGCACCACCGTACCTTGCTGCAAAAATTTTCCCCATGCCAGGCTCTTCCAATAAGGAATCACCTTCTGCTATTAAAGGTTATTCACGGTAAAATGATTACTTTTGGAAACTCTGCTTTATGCACGTTGTTTAAAATTAACTCGCCTTATGTAAAATTAACATTGCCATGAGCCTCATCACTTTATTCATGTGTCGGTTATGTGAAACTGAAATGATTAGAAAAGTAAACATTTTATAAATCTGCTAATTTTTATACAATGGGTTTTAAAAAACAGAAAGCGTAAGAAATAATTTAAATTATTACAAATGGTTACCTTGCACTTTTTAGTCTACATTTATATATGGAACTATTTTCCATTCTCATTGCCAACTTTATCGGACGGATGCCACTCAGTGTGCCTGTTAAAAAATATGCAGGCAGGGGCAGAGATTTTTTTTCTAAGGTTGATTTCAAAAGTGCTCACTTTATCGTGAACACCTTTAAGGGCTCTTTCACACGGAGCGGGTACGACTCCCGGGGCGGCACGCAGGTGCGGACCCGCAGGAATTTTTAAAAGCTTGTGATAAATCAGGCTTTGACAAGAAGAAGTTGAGGGTGCGCCCGTACATGTCAAAATTTCGGAGGCGGACCCGCACTCCCACATACTGTGCGTGCATGTTTTGTCCATGGATCACCCGCTCTCATCAGGAGGCTGAGCGGTTAGCCTGCTCGCCTCCCACCGAGGCAAACTGGGTTCAATCCCCGGATTTTTCGCGTGTGTGAATCGTATCAGACGATGTCGCTGGTCGGCGTGTTTTTTTTTCGGGGATCTTCCGTCTCCCTCCGCCCTTTTAATTCCGGCGCTGCTCCATACTAACCTCAATCACCCTCATCGGTTCTCGAGACCTCGCTGTTAAGAGGACTGCGTAGCTGCGCTTGCAAGGTCAAGAAGCGAGGGAGCGATACGGGCGACACGCGACACGCACGCCTAGCGTGTTATTTCAGTAAGAGAAAGGGTGCAGATAAAAGCGTTACCACAGAGCAACTAAGCGGAGAGACGACACTGCCATGCACTGTGTCGAGCTACAAAATGTAAACACGTCACGTTTTTATCGTCACAAGGACATCAGTACGATGAAAACGCTATGAATCTAGGTGTTGGTGGTGACCCTGTTGACACAATCTAGGCAACCCATATTTCTACATTCTAATCGCTTTCTACGGGACGACATTCTTTTAAGGTTTATGTCCTACTGTTCGCCCAGTTGGGAACTGATACAGGTACATTATTTTGGGGGTTGACTTCCAATACTTTCTCCAGTTATGCAATGAAGACTAGCGACTCCTCATTTTCTCTAAACTCCTTTGAATTTTCACTGTCGTCCCAACAAACACAATCGAAAAACAACGATCTCGTCTCGGCAAACATAACAGCAGGCGCGGCACAGCGCATATCAAGTAGAACCGGGCAGCTACTGTTCGACGGTCGAGTGAAGTCACAACATTGTCCTAGCGTAATTTTTGTATATTAACAGAGAAATTATTTTTCTAACCACCTCAATGTTCCTAAATTTATCATTTTTAAACATCAAAATTTTTCTACTATGTTTTTGGTCTTCCAACACGACAGTGGTCTCAGCCTGAGAGAGTGTCTCAAAAGGGCCCACAGTTTTTCGCCGCGCTCGGTATCTGTAGCTTACATATTTCCCGGATGCACACTTGGCTTTGGTCGAGTAGTGGAGTTCAAATGAGAAAATAATATTCGCGCAGCATTGAGGGAGGGAACGAAGGGGAGGCAGTGTAGGGGAGGGCTCTCTCAAACGCTCTCCGCTGAAGGGAGGGAAACCACGTGACGTTGCTGGCGCTAAACACGCCAAACTGATAAAGGCTGCTACCGATAAAGTGAGCACTTTTGAAATTAACCTTAGAAGAAAGGCACTGCCCCTACCGGGATATATTTTAACGGGCGAACTATGCGACATGCGCCCAGTATAGTTGGTAACTGCAGATGGCAAGTAGACCTATATCCTAACGTCGAATAAAAAGTGTTAGGTAACCATTTGTGACGACTTAAATTATTTCTTTCGCTTTCTGTTATTTTAATGCATCGAAGTATTAAAATGAGCAGATTTGTAAAATAATTACTTTGATAATAACATCAGTATTTCACTTGACTGACGCATGAATAAAGTGATGAGGCCGATGGCAGTGTTAATTTTACATAAGGCTGAAGAACACGCTATGTTCATAGAAGTCAATCTTAAGCAGGGATTTCAAAAGTTTACCGTGAACAGCCTATAGCATCGCTCTCTAGTACAGCGCGGAGCGACTTGCGTTTTTGTGACAGGTAATAGGCCTACTCTCGCGCGGTGCAGCTCTCGCGCACCCGCACTCGGCCGCTGTAACGACTGAGCTGAGCTGAAAACAAGCACCCCTTCACGCAGCTGCAATGAACTCGCCCGACGTGTTTTTTGGACTTCCGCTCGTAGACCGAACCTCACCTCGTGGCGAGTCATTCCTCCGTCGCTGTCGCTGTCCCTCAGCGTCAGCAACACGTTCATCAGAAGTTCGCCCCTGCCGTCGGCCTGCCGCGGGCTCCGTGCTCGATCCATCTGGCAGACGCTCTTGTGCACAGCCGATTTTGTCCAGTCACACGCAAAATTTGCGTGGACTAACTATGGTAACAGAATGGCATTATTGAAACGAGCTGTCCGTTTGTACCGTCCATTGTTAGCAATACCGTAAAAATGCACTGCTCTGGACGTAGCATACCGAAAAAAAAAAGAAAAAGAAAAAGTTACCAAACCAAAAATTTTAAATCGGATCCCCACATAATTAATATATTATTACGTGTGTATGTATGTGGACCTGTTGTGCATTTATGCGTTTGTGCAAATGTACTATATTCTTGCGTGTATATGGTGCATAATTTGGCCTAATATCTGCTAGTTCATCGTCAGTATTTTATGTACTAGTTTAAACTTAATATTCACCACTTAAATGTATACGTTTTTCAGTACTTAAATATGCATGTCTCTATTTAGTATTAATTACCTGTTCCGTTAATACCTTAGTAACGACTTTTCATTTTCTGCAGTGTTTGTTAATTTGTAAGAACTATTTTTTTGTCTTCTACGCTGTAATAAGCAAGAGTAAATTCTAGAAATGGTTCAGTGTAAGAGAAGGCATATAATGCCTTAACTGCGCCAAATAAAGACGATTTATTATTATCATCTTGTTATGATTATGCCTTGCGTCCATATTCATAAAATAAGGGGTTTAGGGTCGTAGCTTACCTACGTATGAATGATAGATGGTATAGCTTGCTGTTAATAAGGAGTTTTAATCATGCGACACCGACAATACAAAACTGTAATAGTAACTGTAACGTAGAGTTACTGTAAATTATATTAAGTTATAATTACATTATAAATGTTATGGGCACCTCACGCCTTAATTCTGTAAATCTACGTTGGACAGCCCCCGCCTGAAACTTGAGGCCGGAGGATGTTTCTAGTTGTACGGCTGTGTCGGGCGAACATACCCATGACTGCGATATTCGCTGTGGTCTGGCCGGTCGTGGAAAGCTGCGGCCGCTGGCCTCGCGTCGGCCGATATCGGTGCGTTGTTTGACGTAGCTGGCCTTTTCCCCTGGCTGGTGGAGGGGGTTACAACTGCTGGCTCTTGTCGCGATGCTTTGACGCAATCCCTGGCGTACTGAAGGTGTGTGGCCGGGTTCACAGTCGGATGTTACGTCCATTCATTACAATCCGATGAGGTTTCCGTATTCCCGTTTGAGAAAAATTTTGTTTTGTGGTCCTGTATGTGATTATATTTTCAAATAGGCCTACACGTGATTGCTGCAGCGGATAATTATGTTTTTACAACAAGAAGATATTAACAAGAGCAGAAATATCTCAATGTGTCTGGAAAGAAAATACGGTGTATTATGAAAGTTGCGCAGTAATTTGGTTCTTGCTGTTCTGATAACCGATTACAGAAAATCTCCGTAACGTGTTTTCAACAATCAGTTCTTAGATAAATAAAGTATAGTGGTGACAAATGAAAATATTTGTGATAGTCGCGAGTTTTATATCACCGGGTAAAACGTATTAATTACAAAGGGAAGACAGACTCGAAAGTAATAGCTACTTATGGGAATTAAATGCACTGTTCGTATACTTTAATGACTGATACATGATATTAACGCGTATTGTTAACATATATTATGATTAAATGGAACCAGGTATACCAAGAAAGCACATAAGCGTTTGCCTTAACACTATGAGGACGGAAAATTCACACACAATAAAATGAAATTCTATAACCAACACATTTATATCAGTTTTTAATGTCCGTAATTTCTTAATATCCATGAAAACATTCAGTTGCGTCTACATGGCAAACTACTTAGCAAAATCTAGCCCTGCGGTTATTAATTTATGCAATATTCCATCTAATTTAATAAAAATATTAGCCATCTATTCAAACAACGATGCAAATCAGAGACATAATATTATTGGTGTGAAATAAAGAAAACGCATTGAGTTGTTAGACTTTGCCTGAAACGAGAATGGAAAATGTTTCGTTAAATCCACCCTCAGTGACAGTTGAAATCATTATAATTGGCCATCAGTAGCGTGTCTTGTATATTACATCAGTGAATACAGTTTGACAACCTGATTCTTCCTAATCCTGGGGATTGCATGTTATATCACTAGCCGGAACTTATTTTTTAAATACGTTTTATGTTGGTCCATGGCGTTCTTCAGTATACTCGCAGTGGACACTAACACACAAATTCCTTCAGTTAATAACATTGTTGAGACTGTTAGGTGTATGGGGTACAGTTTGCGTCTGCGAACTTATTCTCAGGTTGGTACCTATACGAAATCACAGCAGAAGCTACCAAAGTCTGAGGCTAGGAAATCACAGCAGAAGCTACCAAAGTCTGAGGCTAGGAAATCACAGCAGAAGCTACCAAAGTCTGAGGCTAGGAAATCACAGCAGAAGCTACCAAAGTCTGAGGCTAAAATATTGAGCGGTGGCGAGAGCTGGAAGAAAACTAAACAGACAAAAGGCGCCAAGCGACGGCGAAATGGCGACAGGCGAACGTGGGCAAGGATAAAATAAATGCCAAACATCGTGTTTTCTACTTTGATTAAAAAATATCCCCAACCCGGCGAGTTGGCGGCGTTCCTGGCGGAATCCGAACGAGACGTAGGATGTCGCCGACTGGGGCAGAGGAGTTCGCCTGATTTCCTTTGTTTCTTTCTTCCCCGCTTCTTCATTTTACTTTAATTAGTCGCCTCTTTCTCAACTTCCCCTTAAGCGGACTATGTAGCTGAGCGTCCAAGGTCAAGGAGCGAGGGAGCGATACGGGTGACACTAACACGCGCGCCTAGCGCCTCATCGCTCCTACGCGCAAGGCGTGCAGCGTTTCCGTCCTAACGCTGTACTGTGAAAATTAGATCTGTAACAATAGCGTTTTATTACACGCGATGAAAGACCACAAATTAAACTACGTCTGTAAATTTGAAAATTTCCTCCTGCCGCTTAAGGAAACTGCATAGGCAAGTTTTAAAAATGCAACATTTGACAATTTAAGATTTTTTTTTCTCCAAGAATACACTTAATATGACAAAAGCAAAAAATGAGGGCCATAGGAAATTGTTTTTGTCAGAAAAGATATATGAAAAAAAAAAAAAAAAAGTCCCATGTCCAGAACTTTTATTTACCGAGATACGCGTTTACGCGCAAACAACGATTTCACAGAAAACGTTTCAGTACATAGGACTCTTAACCCTTCACACATTGTGCCGAGTATATTCGTTCACGTCTAACATGGTGCAGAATATGTGCGATTATGGTCGGCGTTGTGTAAAACCAGACGCTAGCGCCCATAGACACATCCCCTTTCTTTGGGCAGTGTTGCTGGTTGCCGCCGACAGCCAACTATTTTATAATTGGTCGCTTCTTGTACCATGGATCTACCGAGACCCTCTACATGGGTGCCAAAGTGTCAGTTGTTGCAACATATTCGAAAGTACTATTCACACCATAAATTTACTCCTGCAACACCTAAACTGAGAAAGTGATGTGTGCGTTAACCCTTCCAGTCGCCGTGTAGCTACATGGGACGTTGCATATGAAGTGGCTTTAATGTCCTGCACTGCACACAGTAGAACGTACAGTGCGATGAGAAGGGTTCCCTAGGCGTGAGAATCTTAATTCCCTGTCGAAACTATATTTCTTAGTCGTATGAACCTCTGCTGCCAGTAAGATAAAGCACGGACAGATTTATGTTGGTCCCGATATATAAAAAAAAACCGTCGTATCGATATCAGTACACTTACGAACAAAAAAGATTTGTTTGTTGCAACGCCTAAAATTATAGATTTATCTGTGATTGAGAGGGTTAAGGGGTTAAACATACCTGTCTATATTTGCTATACGCTCACTCGTCCAGCAGGCAACGTCTTCCTGAATTATCGATGTGGGACTGACAGTGCCTCTTTGGACAGCATGGGAAAAAAAACCTATCAGCCGTAAAAAAAAAATCTAATTTTAAATTTTAACGATACTTGTCTTGCGGCGTCCAAGTGCAAACCCTGCGACATTCAAGCCACTTCAAGTTCCCAAGTTTATCCTCCCTACCCCCCCCCCCCCTTTTTTTTTCCCCATCACCGTTAGGTTTGTTGCACACGTCGTGACGTGTAGAAGTGAAGAATATTCGTTTGTAGTTTCTGTGCCTACTATTTCTTAGATTCATTTTTATAATGTTTTTGTTTGGAATGCGCACAAAAAGCAAGGGAGTATTTATACGATCTGCTCGCTTCGCGTCCTAACGGCAACAGATTTTCGGGAAATTATTTTATTTTCGACTCGTTTGTGAACGAAGCTGTTTTTTTTTTTTTTTTAATGGTCGTTCGACGTGTTTCCTATTGAAAAAAAAAAGCTTGCTGAATCGTCTTGGTTGTTAGAGTTGTCGTGGTTGGTTATCGAGGGTGGTGGGGGAGGAGTATATTTTCGAGTTGGGTGTGTGTGTGTGTGTGTGTGTGTGAAGCAAATGTTTTTACTGAACGCGTAAGTACGAACGAGCTAAAGCGAAAATAAATTAACGTTTAACAAATATGAGATTGAAGAGATTTGAGAAAATATCTAAATACTGTTTTCAAATTTACTTTTTAACTGTTCTCCTTTGCGTCGGTAATCCGTTACCGGTTGTGTAATTCCGGCACGCTAATTACTAACTGACTAAAATAAAAAATTAATTTATAGTTAACCTACACGAACATGTGTACACAGCCATGTTTCATTCTATATTAAAACCGAGGATCCACACTTAAGCTGGTGCACCAGCCAACTATTTTACGGAGAAAATGTTTGCAGAAATGTTTGCGCAGCAATTTAAATATTACTTCTTTTGTTTGTTTTATTTTAGCACTATGCGTTTATAAAGAACTTCTATGCGAGTTATTTCTATTTATCCAGAGCCCTTTCTTCTGCTAGGGAAAAGTCACTTTTCATTTTCCATTGCGGATATCCGTCCCACTGTTTTTTTTTTTAATACAAAGTTCATTTCGAGTTTTCCTTTTAAAATATGTGTTGGTTTGGCATGAAACGAGCCATTGTCTGTTTTTGACATTCCTCGAGCACGTCCATTTCAATTCGCCCCAGCATTCATCATCGCCGGTTGTACGCGTGGAAACCAATTTTCGTTTTTCACATTCATATAACACTTTAGCAAAATACGATTCTCTTATAAAGTCACATTTTTTGTGGTATTTACCAACGTATAAGATGATTTGGCAAAATTTGACTGACGTCTATATTTCTGTTTCAATTCATTTTACTACAAATATGTTGAAAAAAATATTTACACATATATTAACGAGAGTTAACAATGGGCAAGTGTTATTCTTTCTGCACAGGATGGACCAATATTCCATTGCACTTGAAATTAACAAATTGTTTGAAATAATAATTATATCAGTTAATTTACGGTTTCGCTTCGTGAGTAGCGACACGTCGGTCACAGATGTCGGGAAATTTTAACAGCGCAGTGGCATTGCGAATATTGAATGATTTTTTGGAAAATTATATCAAGGAAGACACGACAAGTTAACTCTTATTTTGGAAAAAAGATAGTTAAATAAATTGCAGAAACTTTTGAGAGGCATTCCGAAATATATGTCCGTTAAGGTAAGTTCAAATTAGAATAAAGTAACATTGGCAAAATTGCCAATTACGCTTCGAAATATCAACGGAATCACTGGACGATATATAGAAGCAACTCTGGCGCAATAAAATAACACTAGCTTAGTAAAATAAGTAATTTAATATTAAGCATAAATATATGCTTTATATATATCCCAAGTTAATTAACTACTGCCTCATTTTCTCAGGCTTTTTTTAACAGCACAAAACTCTCCGTCAGGTGGTGCTAGAAAAATGATGAAAATAAACAAATTAGATAATTAGATAATAAACATGAATTTTTATCTTTAAAATGAGATCAATAGATGTCAGTTGAAACTAGAGGCTTGCGTGCTGATAAACAAAATTGTTTACTTGTTATGATTTCTAACGCCATAACTAACACTTGTAATAACAGAAAAGTGTCTTGTTTTATTCGCCGCCGTTCTTATATTTATATTGAAGTGATCCAGTGTATCGTCCCACTCTGATATATACACACACACAAAATAGACAGTAATGACTCCTTAAGTCCTTATGAATGACAAGTTTCCAAATTTGCGACCCTCAATTCCCTAAGAAAGAGACAGGCGGTTAATTTGGTCGGAAATTTAAATCCCGCAAAAAGCTCTTTTTACGAGGAGGACCGGGGATGGGGGACCCCCCATTGAAGAGAGGACCCCGTCGGAAAGGCACCACTTTAATGACGCGATTTGTCTGGAAGTATCGGCGCGGCATTCTGTAAACCCGTCAAGGCAACTGGCAAAAAAGTTTATGGTTTTGCCATCACGACCGACAAGTAACAGACGCAGACATCACGTGCAATATGCGCGTATAGTCTGTGCGTGGTTTCTTTACGCTTTTTCGAATCAAACCCTTCGAAAATTCGCCGTATGTCTGAGGTTGATTGTTTCCTAAATATGTCGGGTATCACAAGTGTTGAACACTTGTGTTTACATAAGAGTATCTTTTTTTTTTTTGTTAAATTAATTCAACTTTTACTTGTTTTTATCTACAAGTTATAATATTTAATTTATAATTAATATGAATAAAACACAGAGAAAATATATGTGCTGGTAATGGTTAAGTTCTTATGCAAAATATTATTACAGTGAGTGCGTACGAATTCGGTGCGTAATCCTTTCGGTGTTATTTTCTAAACTTGGATAAGTGTTTTTTTTTTTGCACGAGGCGGAGATATATTCTGGAAGTAGAACTTTAGCAAGGCTTCAGAAAAGTGGGAAGTCAAGGTGAATGGACAATACTGCAGCAGCGTGAATTAAGGGAGGAGAGTGGAATATGTTCGGGCGCCGGCGAGGGCGAAGCGTGGTGGGTACGGAGTAGCGCCGGGATTCAAGGGGGGGGGGGGGAAATGGGAGATCCCCGAGAAAAGCCCGCTGACCAGCGGATATCATCCGGCACGACACCCTCATGCAAGGATCCGGGAAGAGCACCGGTTCGCCACACAAGTAAGCTACGGGCTATAAACCTTAACGGGAGAGACAAGATTGAACCAAACATTTACCGGCTTTAACAGTAACACTTTGTATTGCAAACCGAAATAGTAAAGACCCCATCACATACTTGAAGTGATCGTATTAATTTAAAAAAAATTATTACCCCACTTATTATAGGTTGTTCGCGTTAAAATAAGCAGTTTTGAAAACCCTGCTTAAGATCTACTTGTATGCGCATTGCCTATTTTTCCGTCTTATGCAAAATTATCATTGCCATGGGCCTCGTCACTTTATTCATACGTCGGTCCTGTGCAACTGTGGAATTATTACAAAAGAAAAAGTTTTGAAAATCTGCTCATTTTTACACTTCAGTGTATTAAAAATAACAGGAAGCGGAAGAAATAATTTAAGTTATAAATTGTTACCTAACACTTTGTATTCAACGTTAAGACATGGAACAAATTTCCATCCACCCTTACCAACTTTAGGTCTACTGGGCGCATGTCACTGAGTCCGTTAAAATAAGTATATGGCGTTAGCAGAGGTGACATTTTTCTTAGGTTGATTTCAAAAGTGCTCACTTTATCGTGTACAGCTTTAGCAATTAGTAATATACGGTTTCTAGTACGCCGGGTAGTGTACCTGTTACTCACGAAGAAGAAAATTAAATTATTCAAGTTTTTAAGTTCTACATTAGAAATCCGGCGTGGAAGATTTAAACATGTTTTTAATCGGGGAAGGGAAAAGTCCCTGTTTCAGTATCTTGGCTGGAATCCAGTTCTCTGTATACCCAATCCCCAGCTGCCTCAGAATGACCCGTTTCCGGTTGTCAGACACAGATATGATGTTACTACTCGGAATTTCTACTGTCTATGAAACGAAGCAAAACCAATTTCAGCTCCCGTTAATTTCGATATGACGTTAATACATAAAGTTTCATTTCACGATTCGTCTTTTTTACTAACAAATTTAGAATAGCCAGACAGTGTTTACACTTTGACCCGTAACGTTCAGATAAATATTTCAAGAAAGTCCTTCAAAAGTAATTGGTAAACCGTGAACGTCTGTAGACAGTTGTGCTTTTGAATCAATTACTTGAGATTTGGTCCATGTTTTATTTAGCCTTAGGTATTTACACGAAGTTCTATAAAACGTGTACAGTAAACCATAACCAATATGTAAATAAATAAACATATATATAAGTTTGAAGCATAGCTTCTTGTCAGATGAATTCCCAGGTATTCCGTTCCCAGTTATTCAATATCCCCTCTTAATGCCGTTAGGATAATAAACATGAGGTTCGCATTCTTCAGTATCATAACACTGCAGATAAAACAGCACACATATCTACATGTTCTCCGGGATCCGAACCTTAGAAGATAATGCCTCCCGCGTTTTATATACGGAAGCATGCAAAAGCGAGGAGCTGTTACCAGAGAACACAAGACCCCCGGTTAGTTTTCCTAAGGAAAAACATGTTTAGCCTAAAAACACTTGAAATGAGGGAAACATCGGTAGAAGCTCGTATCCTTACAAGTCGTGTAAGCTCGTGCACATTTCAACAGAGTAGAAAAAGGTTAGAATTTTTTCATTGAATTGTAATGAAATTCAAGATTGCATGTTGGCTGGCAGTCACAAATACATCCCAGGCATTTTAAACTTGCGATTTACTTAAAACAATTGCTCATCGAGCGTAGCTGCATTGTGACTTTATATACGAGAATGTCACTGCATCGAACAAATGTGTGTTCATCTGAAAATGAAATAAATAACTAAATAAACTTACGGTGGGACTAACTATTAACTGATCTGTTACTTCCGTTAATTATGTACACAATTAATAGCAAAGTTAATTGTATAATCTAAATCTGTTTTGCCGTTACAGGCATTACTTCATTTGCTCCTCGAGGTTTAAAAGCCAGTAAACAGCAGTATAAATCATTGACCAGAGCAGTCTAAACCACCGTAAACCAGTATAACTTAATTGTGAACCAATCTATCTGGATCACTGTCGCTGTCTTCAGTAGCTGAGTTATATTTTCCTTAAAATTTTATCTCATTTTATTTAATTTTCCCTGAAAACAATGTAACTTTTTAGTTTATTTATTATCGGTGCGTTGTTTTTTGTTCATTATTTCTCTTTCAGTGGCATACAGCCAGAAAAGGTAGACGCATGGATTCTCGCGATGTTTTCAACATACCTTCGTGCAGTCAACGACTCATATCACCACCTGGGGCCGAGCAAGAATCGTATACAATTCCCCAGGCTACCACGGCAGTAGCAGGAGATGTGTATCGCTTTAAAATGAGGCAGAGATTGTAGAGCTTACCTGCGGTCCTCCAAATTCTAGCTTCGGGGTCATCTACTCCCCTACAAAAAAAAATATTCTTCACTATAGACAACAACTCACCAGCCCGAGGCTTTCCATGTTGCTTCCTGCTGGCATCGCTGCAAACGATGGTGTCAATATTGAGCGAGGTGTTAATAGCAGAACACGACAGGTCGTCGGGATTGCAAATGTACCTCTTCTCTGCGTCTGTGAATGCTTACACAGACGATTGGCGGTTTATTAAACTTTTGAAAGTCCTACCGAAGATCTACTTTTATCCTCATTTTGTATCCTTCCACCACATGAGAAATTTATACATTCTCGTGGGCCAGTCATGTAAAAACCCGAAATTGTTAGGAACGTAAATGTGTCACCAGCATGTATATTCGCACTCTAGTATATGTAAAACTAAAAAAAAAGTAAGCAACACTAACTTGATATGCCATAAATTTATTACACTTGCAATGTGTCAAGACTTAGAAAAATGTTTCTTGTCTCGTTGACAACTTGGAGCCTGCCTGCACGGCTGTTTGTACGGAAGCGTATATAAAGTTAACGGGCTGTGATTTTTCTCAAACGTGGATTTTATAAATGCTCACTGTACCGTGAACAGCACATACGGTGCTGTAGTAAAGCTACCGCATGTCACTGGATGGCGGACAAGGAAGCCGCTCTCTCCTATCGCGTCTACTTTGAACAACCAAATGGCCGTCCGTTCGAATGATCTGTCGGGAATATCCATAACCAGCCCACAGTTTAAGAGCAACTACAAATTCCCGTTGCCCCCAACACGGTCTGACTGCGAAGTGCGAACAGCCGAAATGATGGGCGATTCTGTGTGCCATCCACGAAAACGCCGCTACACCCTCCTAGCTAAAAATGTCCTCTACATAACTCTTTCAATCACAGTGTCCTGTGTATGGGCCGTTGCATATGAATTAGCTTTAATGGTCTGCACTGTACACAGTAGAATATACCGTCCAATGATAAAAGTTATTTACTCGTGGGAACTATCTTTCGCTGTTGAAATTGTATTCCTTAGGTGTATAAACCGCCGCTGCCAGTAAGATAAAGCACAGAGAGATTTTTATTGGTTCCGATGAATGACAAAACTTCGTGTCGATATCAGTACAGTTCCGAACAAAAAAATTGTTTGTGACAACGTCTAAAATCATAGATTTATCTGTGCTTGAGAGGGTTAAGCCGTGTATTGGGGAGGAGGAGGGGAGGCGATCGCCCCACCACTCGCAGCCCTTTCAACTGTCAACTCTCAAAGTCCATCAGGCCTTGCGTCTTCTCGGGTGATATGTCGCTCATTAATTACGCCCGACAGATATCGCACGAGCCACTTCACATGCGCCCTTCTGAACATTGATTGTTTACGCCACACGAAAAGCAATGACAGCTCCGTCGTCGACATACGTGAACACGCCATCGCATGAAACTTTAATTGGTTTTATACCATCCATCGATATGTGAATATATAAACTTTCAAGGCTACCGAATTAATTTTACAGAATGCGCAATTTTTTATGGCTATGCGTGTATTTGCGTTGTATGATTTTTTGGTGTTGATAGCAAAATGGTGTAAAACTAATAACTTTATAGCAGAATCTAGAATATACTTATTCACCCAAACTATTTGTTTAAAGTGGGCAAAATTAATGCGTAAATATTAATTAAATAATTTTCTCCCGTATTTTGAGAATAGTTCACGTCGATTTGTTACGAATTATTCTACAATTAATGCATGCTTTATTTTAAGTGTTATATGTGCGTTCCACAGCATTAATGATCCCCTTCTCCATTTTAAGTTCCGTGCAGACTCCCTTCACGTAACTGTGTTCAACATTAATTTAAATCTTCGGCTCAGAGCGTTACGAAACGTACGATTGTTAAAGATGTGGGCAGAGTTTAACGTCCAAGCTCTTCAGCGCTGAAGGAGTGAATTGATGTGGGAATATAGTAGCAATGAAATGCAACGGCAGGGAAGACAGAGTACCCCGAGAAGACCCATTGGCCATCGGTAACCTGAATCATGTTCCCTAAATAAGTAAATCTTGTTTTGGAGCTGCTGAGAAATGAATTTGAGTGCTTCCAGGTTAGCAGTGCGGCCAACCACCACCCTGTAGTGCAAGACAAAATTTGGATCGTCAAATTTTGTCTTGCACTACTGCTGTAATCGATTTTGTATTTCTTTCAGCTGTAACAAAATTTGGTTGGAAAATTAGAATGTATCACCGAATTCCACAGATTAAATTTCAGCTAAACCTGCATATGTTCAGGGAAGCGATAACTGAAAAAGTGCCTTGTCCAGGGTAAACTTTATGGCGTGGCTTGACTCTATATAGGTTAATGGGCTTTGGATACTGGGATATAAAATTGCCCACCATCACGAAATTATGAAATAAGATGCGTTTCTTAGCTATTAAAACGACGAATTGCAATGGTTGCAGAAAACTGGAACACCCAGAAGAAAGCTATTTTGGGCGCAGCAACGTCCAAAACGTGTGATCCACAAGGGATATCTGAACCGGATCTACCCTTAAGAAAGGGCATATTGTAATGGCAAGTTATAGCTGTCCCGTGTTAGACCGTTCATTTTCGAAACCACTGATAAGTGCTTTCTTTCTTGTTCACGCCCATATGATATGCATGCATATTGAAATAAAAACAGATACACGTTGAAAACAAACCATCATCTTTGCAACAATTAACAATTTAAATGAGAAGTGTTATTTGGACACTCAATATACGTCATTGCACAACGTGTCAAAAAAAAAAAAACAAAGTTATCCCTGGTTATACACCAAAATGGATAGCAGCTTCACAAATCCTTCTCGCGCTTTTGACAAGGCGCCGCATGTTCCGTCGAGGCAGACTCTTCCATCAGGTGTCTTCAGATTGTACAGTTGTCGGATGAAATCGCAGACCACGTCTTCTTCAGACTTGCAGACGACCATCTGAACGATATAACGCGAAGTGGGATTCATCTGCGAACAACGCGGGACGCCAGTGTCTTAGCTGCCAGTGGAGATGATCTTTAGCAAACTGCAGCCACCTGCGACGATGTGGCTTGTCCAGTGCAGGTACTTTAACAGGTCTTCGGTATCTTTAATTGGCCTTTCGAAGCCTGTTTCTGGATGTTCAGTCACCAACTCGTACTCCAGAAGCCTGCTCTACGTCCATCTGTAGTGTCCGTGCTGTAACTCGACGGTTTCGGAGAGCTTGCAGACTCACCTGACGATCCTGCCCTGGGGATGTTTTCCTTTGGTGGCCGGTATCGGGGGGCCTGGCAACACTTCCAGTAACCTGGAAATATTTCCACATATAAAGGCTGTTCACGATAAAGCGAGCACTTTTGAAATCAACCTTAGAATAAATTCACTTCTCCTGCCTGCACATATTCTAACGGGCGCTCTGAGAGACATGTGTACAGTAAAGTTGGCAATGTTAGATGGAAAGTAGTTTCATGTATTAATGTCGAATAAAAAAAGTGAGGTGGCCATTTGAGGTAACTTAAATTATTTCTTTCGGTTTCGGTTTTCTTGTGTATCGAAGTGTAAAAATTAGCATTTTCATAAAATATTTACCTTTCTTGTAATTTCACAGTTTCACTGAACCGACGCATAGATAAAGTGACGAGGCACATGCCAATGTTAATATTATATAATGCGGAAGAATACGCAACGTGCATGGAAGTAGATATTAAGTAGAGCTTTCAAAAGTGCTAATTTTACCGTGAGCCGCCTGTACCAAATTGTATTCTGAGTAACCCTTAGAATTCTGGCAACGTAGATATGCTAGCAGACTTCTTGATGCAGTGTCATTGCACGAGTTGCTTCATTAGACGATAACTGCTTCTCCGTTGCCTACCCCGGTCCACACGTTCAGCCATGACTTGTAAACACTACACTCCACACAGACCAACATTCGCACTCATTTTGAATTGAAACACTCGTATATTTCAACTGAACCTGACAATCCCCAAATATCCGGATGACATTGGCGCCCTCTGTTATGTGAACAGAACATGTTATTGCCGCAATAGTCCAATACCCATTCCACTATGCATTCCTGCAATGTAGTTCGGACTAAAGACGTGAACCTTTTTTTTTTTTTTGAACGATGTAAAATATTGTTACTCTATAGTAACAAGTACGCATGTGCCTATAAAATTAATATATGAAACTGAGAGAAACGCAAAACGTATAACAGCGCTTAAATTCAACATGCACAAAATGAAAAGTAATCAACTCCCTTAAAAAATAACACGAAGCATTTCGTTTTAATGAGACGTCAAGTAAAGAAACAACTTTTCATTACTCGCCGATACTTCAATAATTTCAAATAAGCTGGTCCATTTACGTTAAATCAGATATAGTTACTTAAAGGTTTATTTTTCTACCGGCTATAGCTAGACTTCTAGAAGATTTATTTTTATTTGTAAAATTCTAACATTATATGACATTATAGTTATGAATATTTTATATACACTATCTACCAAAAAGTAATAGGGCACCCGTGAAGATAGGTAATTCAGTACATCAGTTGACTTGTGTTTCACGGCCTTCGGCGTAGGACCGCTGGTGTTTGTCCGTGGTAGCATGAACACAGGGGCCTATTGTAACATTATTCTGGATAATGAAATGCCCCCACATTGTGGCGTTTTTACGGAATGGACCCGTGTTACTTCCAGGATGACAATATCAGGTGCCATGTTTCAAGGGCTATGCAGTGGTACGCCGACAACAATGTTCTCCGATTGGACTGGCCCGCCCAGCGCCCCGACCTCAACCCTATAGAACATCTTTGGGACGAATTGGATCGCCGGGTGAGGGCTCGTCAGGCGCGGCCAAAATCCATTGCTCAACTCATGGAATGGTTGCCAGAGAAATAGC
Source organism: Dryococelus australis (assembly GCA_029891345.1). Taxonomy (NCBI): domain Eukaryota; kingdom Metazoa; phylum Arthropoda; class Insecta; order Phasmatodea; family Phasmatidae; genus Dryococelus; species Dryococelus australis. The sequence goes on from CM056997.1 coordinate 43,867,605, forward strand.
GACGAATCCCCGTGGATGTCCTGCAAACACTCTTAGAGAGCATGCCAGACAGGGTGGATGCTGTTATAGCCGCAAGAGGTGGCCCTACGAGATTCTAACGGGGTGACAACCACCGAACAAACATTTATTTATTTATTTAGACTATTTATACTGGCGAAGTTAAGACTTCAATGCCTTCTCTTACACTTAAACATAGTGTACACATACGTAAACATAAAGAACAAGAAAAATACTTACATTAACAAGAGACGAAACAGAAATATGATAGCTCAAAAAGTAGTAAATGTGAAAAAGATCAGTGGTTTCATATTATGTACATATCTTGAGCAGGACTAGAGACAAGGCAATGTTTAAAGAAACTAAAATTTAAATAGCACAATAATACTGATCTATAATACTGTTTCATTATCTGCATTACCAATCATACGTATAAATGTGCATAACCTATAAGTACCCGAGATGAAAACATATTGAATCTTAGCACATAAAAATAAATAAACATGTCTATAATAACTTACATATAATGAAAATTGAATGCAGCAACAAATTAAAATAAATTGACGAATGGACAGCGACAATTTACACATTGATCAAACTGCCCAATTCCTTTTTGGTAGATAGTGTACTTGCACGTCTTAGGCCTACTTTCAGTTCCAAGTGACAGGAGTGTAATAATATGTCGAGGCCTCCGTTCCCCTTGCCAGCGTCACGCCCCCGAGAGGTGAAAGATGTGGTATACCGCCTTTACTTTCTACCCACGCCACCAGCCAAGAGCCCTCCCTGGCTCGCCCCTGTAAGTGTAGGAAACGCCTAATCGGTTAAATCGCACGTGAAGTTTCCGCCGCTGGTAAGGGAGAGTGGGCCTGGAGGCGCGCGGTACGATTGCCAAATGGCAGAAGGGAAGAGGGGAAACTCGAAGGGATGTTTCAGGAGGAGACGGGTAGAGGGTGGCTGGAGAGCAGATTACACCCCGAGGAAAGATTTCGTTCACCGAGGCCTCCCTCGCCAGCATCTCAGCTCATTTAAATGCAAGGAACTGTAGCAGTGGCGTGGTGAAGAGGATAGTAATGCCGCTACCATGAGCGGGAAGGGGGGAGGAAGCTACTGTTTGGTGAAGGGGGGAAAAAAAGAACAGCAGGCGGCGAAAGTGAATTGGGGAGGCGACGAAACATACATCACGACACTCTCCGGGCGGCGTTCGTGCAAGAGCTTCCCACTAGCTGTGAGGGGGAGGAAGGTTGAGAGAGAGATAGCTCGTCTGCAAATCTTCCACGCGGGTATTCATTGGCCCACAGCATTCAATTGTGGACGTCGAAACGTCTTCGAAGGAGACTTTCGAAAATTACATTCAAATTAGAAGTTGCAGTGTACGTTTCACGTCGCAGTGTTATTCATTGAAAACTCATGGCGGTGTTTCATATTAACAGTTGAACAATAACTTATTTATTACGGTTATATGAGAACACCGTTTATAACCAATTGTTTACTGCAATGGAGATATACATCGACCAAAGTCGTGCATAACATATAGGTGTGGTAGTTCGACGAGGCAATCAACAGAAATAAATAAATAAACACATATATAAAAAAACAACGTATGTATACAGGATCACATTCCGCAACGTACCACGGGAATTAAATTCATATGCACTGTTATTTACTTACATTTGTTCAGTTATGTGAATTTATAAAATATTTTACATATGTGTATAGTAAGAAGCCTTCTCCGCAGTTTTCTTTGCGTTTCAAGTCCATAGGAAATATGAGAATGATTTGGGATTTGGTAAATTATTACTTAGATGGTGTACCTCTTTTCAAAAGCTAAATACTAAACTGCCAAATACGTCCTCATTTTAGTATACTAAATTGAGTCATGCGATGACTTCGTAAACTAGAATTGCAAATTTGAACGTGAGCTCGGTGTTCATGAAGCGAGTCAAGCCGGAAGTTATTGCCAACCACTGCTACACTGTTATATACGCGCATCGTCTATTCGTTCGCACCTGCTAAATACACAAATGAGATTTAAATTATTTTACTTGTAGAAGCTAATTGCACACATTAAAAAAGGGGAGGGGCCATGCGAAGGATAAGACAGAATATCCAAGGCCTATGTTAATTTAAATTAAATAACATGCAGACAACACTTTCCCTCTCATTTTCATCTGCAAAGCAGAGGTATTTTGAATTTTGTTTTTATTTATCCTCTGCAAAACTAGAAAAAATATGTAAAATAGTTTTGTTACTAATTACAGGGACGTAGTTGCAGCGGCAACGGGAATAAAAAAATGTCAATATTATTTCGTGAATAAGGTAATCCCAAAAATAGGGTGACAGGGCAGATGCCCAAAATATAGAATTACTGAGGAAAGATGTTTGACAGAAAAAAATATTAACTTGAATGGCAATAACCAAATAAAATACAGGATATCTCTTATGACAGGAAACGTAGTGAAAAAATAATGTTTTGTCTGTTTGTTTCAGATTGGCTTATAAACGATGGGTTTGAACAAAGAAGAACGTATCGAGGTCATTCTGACGTGCGGTTGGACATTTCTGAGAGAAGAGGCTGCTGAATTCAACAGACTGCATCCCGAACGTGTGCCCGTATCATTCTCGTGTGTTTACAAATTGGTCGAAAATTTTAAGGAACTAGGTTCTGTTGAAGACAGGCCACGCAATGGTCCCCTACAACGGTCCATGGATGAAACATCAGTCACCATTCTTGCTTAGTTTGCACAAAGTCCAAATAAATCTCTGCGGCGAATGGCCGCAGAAACGAGTGTGCCCAAAAGCAGCACTCAGAATTTTAAAGTCGCAGAAATGGGATCCGTACGATTTCCATCATCTGCAGAAATTAAGTGAGGATGATCTAAATCGTTCAGTGGAATTTTGTGAATAAGCCTTGAATACATTTTATGAGGATTCTGTCTTTCCAAGCACTGTTCTATTTAGTGATGAAGCGAACTTTATGTCTCTGGTGAAGTTATTTGGCAAAACACGCGTTGCTGGTCCGAAAGCAGACCTGGGTGGATGGGTTCAGCAAAAGAACTGGGTACCTAACGCATCATGGTTAGGTGTGGAATGTGGAACGATCAAATCACATTGGCTCTTTCTTCTTCCAGACGACAGTGACATGTGCTGCATATCAGAACATGCTTCGTGAAGAAGCTTTACCCAGAGTTCTGAACGGAGAGGATGATTTTCCTGCATGGTTCCAACAGGATGGTGCTAGTGTTCATTATGCATACATGGGACGTCGGGGGTTAATGGAGTGGCCAGCACGAAGACCAGACCTAACGCCTTTGGAATTTCATCTCTGGGGCCACTTGAAGTCATTGGTGTACGGGGAGAATATTCAATCATCTGCAGGAGCGCATCGCTGAAGCGCGTTGACACATCACACCAGAGACGTGTTCTCCACGATTAGGTGAGGCGGTGCTCCATCGCACTGCACAGTGGAGGACATTTCGAGCACATAGGCCTACTGTGGAAACCCATTTATCTTATGTTTCAAGACTTATGGGACAACCTGCACATATTTCCCAAAATGCTTGGGCGAAGGCACAAGTTTCGTGCCAGAAAAAAGGATTCGTTTTATTCAGCAGTTCATTTTGGAAGCAAATAACAAAATTGATTTTATTTATCAAATGTTGTATACTAACAGTAAGTGTGGTAGAGAAAGCTCACTTGTATCATCACTCGATTAATGTAAAATTTTAAACATCTAACAAACATATGTTACTGATAACGCCAAATTATTATTAGCATTTGTAAGAAACTTTTACATTTTTAAAAATGTTTAACATTTTTTTTAATAACCCGCTAAGTCATTGAACTACAGTTCAGTTATTTTCAGCAAAAAAACACCTGTATATGTACCGAACAGAGTTTACAATAGTAGATGTGCAGTTGCAGGTAGATTTTCTTTTTCAGAGTGTAAAATTATAGAAGTGGAGTGCTGAAGAAAATGTCTGTAAGGTGCAGTTTTAAAATGAGTATTCAGCCCAAAAGTGATTCAATGTACATGTAACTTCCCTGCCCTGTATGTTTTACATGGCGCCAAAATAACCGTGGCAAATTCTGACAGACTGTTTAAAGTTCTTATTCTTATAAATTTACGAATTACGCTAGCGCAATCGACGAGAAATAAAAAACCTAACCAAATAACTACTAGTATTTTAGAAAAGAAGGCGACTCGTGTGGAAATGAAATTCAGTGACGCCGAGTCTCATCTCGAAGGAAAAATTCACAATAAAAGTTCATCGCATTAACTAGGCTTAAATCACACAATGGTCAATTACGTTTGATTCACTTATATACGTATAAGCTATTCGCTTCATGGTCATTAAATTGTCTACAGACTATTAGCGTTGAGCGCAATAGGAATAATATATAAAACATAAACGTACAACGTCAATAACTAAAAAAATTTTGTAAAAACATAAAAATAACATAAAGAACAAATGAAGAAGATGGAAAACTATAGGTTCAGAACTGAATTAACACAATATAACGCAATGTTTGTTGTAACACTTCAAATAATTACTACATGCTCTTGTCACAGCCATCTCAGTTAACGTTTACATTGTGTGTGTTAACGTAATATTTATTAGTTTTTTATTATTTATTTGTGGCAGATATATTTTATTTACTCGAGGTATAATTTATATTATTATTGCAAGTTTTTTAACTTCAGGAAACGTATCTCATTGTAATCGTATTTGTAAAGCTTTCCGTTTCCAATCACAAAAGTATTTTTGTGTGTGCCGTTTTGCATAGAGGGATTTGTTGTTTGGTTGCTATGGTAACGCAATACTATGTAGCCGTCTCGTGATTGACGCGATGTTTAAAGGCAACGCAATGCAGTGATACTTATGAAGCCCGATAGAGCGAAATTTCATTAGTAAAAAGTACGTAATTTTCAATATATTTCCTAAAGAAAGTAATGATTTGATATTACTGAAGCAAAAGACAGCTGGTATTGAAGGGCAAAATAGTCACCATGATGAAATAAGACTAGCTATCGATTTGTATGTCCTCTGGTACATCTGATAATTGTAAATGCCCAGATAATACCTGACCCCTCGAATTTTTGAACATCTGCAAGATGAAAATCATCGTAATGCATACTTAAGTAATGTTTATTGCCACATTTATAATAATTCAATCCCCAAAACTCTTACATTAATTATGAGCGTACTCTATTATATACAGGAAATGTTAAATATTTATTGTTTACGTTTCGTAATTATACACAAGAATGTTATGGTGAACGGGGGCTTTTAGGACAATAATTTGCAACTCGGATCTTTTATGCTCAGTGAAGCCATTAGGTAGACACGAACTATCGCCGGCCCAGCCTCATCGCCTCACGAACGAGATACAAGGCCGTTACGTAACTCAAAACTTTAGCATACGACTTTACATTTTGATTTTCCGTTGGCTTCTTTACACGTAGTTTACAACGGGTCTTAACACAATGAAAATAACAGAGTTAAAATGAAGCACTCTGGGATTCAGTTTCCGAAAGGTTAAGAGTTAAAATCGAAGTCTAGCAGCCATTTTGCCGAGAATACATCAGAGGGTATGTATATGGGACGAACATTAGTTAACTATAAGCTGATTTAAATTTCGCTATATTGAACCAATCTCGTTGTAATCGTATTTTGTCTGAATTAAAGAGATGGTAAACGAAAGTTTTGTGATGAATAAACATTTTAATAAAATTAATAAGAGAGTTTTTTTTTAAATTGAAATATTAATACCAATGTCTCAGCTTATTTCAAAAACAGATGCGCGAAATTCATTCCTAAGTGATACATAATGATCTGCATAGCAAGATACATATTTTTACGAGATTTGCAGAACTGATTTTCTGTTGTCTGAACTTTAACCTAACGTTGGTATTGTGTGTCAGTGATTCCGTCAAATGAATATATAAGAACAGTCAAATACTATAGTCCATTCACGGTTACTTCCAAATTTTCTGAAGCCCTGCTAAAGTTCTACTTCCTTTACATTCCTCCGCCTCATGCAAACAAAGCTTAACCGAGTCTATAAAATTACACCAAAGGGACAGCGCACCGTTTTCGTTCACACTCAGTGTTATAATTAAATGCATAAGAACTATTTATTCGTAGGAATTACCAACACATATATTTTCCCTGTATTTTATCTATATTAATTATAAATAAATATTATAATATTTATACACAAAAAAAAGTAAATGTAAAATTTAATAGAAAATGAGGAATTTTAATGTTGACACATGTATATAACGATTGTGATGCACGACATATTTAGGATAGAACCAACTACTTCACACATGAGATAATTTTTCTAAGGTTTAATTCAAAAAGTGTGAAGAAATCGGGAAGTGACTATACATTTTTTATTGTTTTAAGGAGTATGGCGTGCCCGGCCACCGGCGACCCAGCATCCGTGAGGCACCAGGGCGATACCAGCCAGCAGGCGACCCCCGGGGGCGCCCGCCTATCGATTCCCACCCCGCCCGGGGACCCCGACAAGGACCTGGCTACCACTGAGGGGTTGCAAGGGGGTAGTGCCGCCTTCACCCGAACAACCACACGTGCCCCACGCGGGAACTTCCTGGAGCGGCGGGATCGTCCGTGGATGTGGAATCGGGGGTGAAGCGGTGGGGGACGAAAGAAAAAAAAAAAACTTTACAATGGCAGCCCACGAAATTCCTCTTCCTTTCTTGATCGGTCTCCCCTTCTCTCTTCCCCCCCCCCCCCACCTTTTTCTCTTCCCACGCGTAGGCTTTCCCTCTTGGACGTCTCACCAAACCCGTTCTCTTGCAATACCCCGCCAAACCTTCCTTTGTGGTTCTGTTTTCGGAAGGCGGGGCGGAAGCAGGAGGAGGGTTGAGAGGAGGACGGGAGCAAGGCTTACCGTTAGAGTCTCGAGGGGTGAAGTTGACAGAATGTCGACAGCATTAGCCCGAGGGATGGAGAGCACCGGCAGGCGACGCTCAGGGGGGAGAGAAGGTGAATGACAGACATAGGAGGATTGAAAGTAAGGCGGAACGTTTTAGAGGAGATGATCCCGCGTGCAGGGAGACAGCGGCTGATTGAACGGAACTGGGGCGTAGACGAAACGAGACGATGGCCTCTAAGCAAAAAAAAGGCAAAGAAAGCTATTGCGTCAGAACTGCATCTCTGGCACGACCTTCTTCAGCGAGTGATTAGCGTGGAATAACTGGCCGTCGAGCTGCAACGTGCTATTTTACGACCGATCACATTTAAATCTCATCGGTATTTTAAGCTCGAGGACATCAATAAAATATTAAAGGTACCACGAAGCCCAACAACGTTATTCTCGTAGCTACAGGCTGTTCATGGTGAAATGAGCACTTTTGAAAGCCCTGCTTCAGACCTACTTGTATGCACTTTGTGTATTCTTCCGCTTTATGTAAAATTGTCATTGCCATGGGTCTCATCGCTTTCTTCATGCGTCGGTCAAGTGAAACTGTAAAATTATTAGAAAGGTAAATATTTTAAAAATCTACTAATTTTCACACTTCGACGCATTAAAATAACAGAGAGCGATATGTATAATTCAAGTTATAACAAACGGTAACCTAACACTTTTTATTCAACGTTAAGATATGGAACAACTTTCCTCTCCGTCGTTACCAATTTTACTGGCTGAATGTGACTCAGTGCAGCCGTTGAAATATGTGCAGGTAGGATCAGTGACTTTTTCGTAAGGTTGATTTCAGAAGTGCTCACTTTATTGCGAACAGCCTTGACTAAGAATCGCGTTTGCATATGACGCAAAACCATAATATTAATTTCGCGTACACAAACCAGCATAGTAATTCGTCTAATTACGATTTTCCTTATGTAAGGCGAAATCGTATCCAATGGCGAGTTTAATAAATTGTTCTAGAGAACAAAAATAATTGTAAACTTTTTCTTGTTTCCAACATAAACTTGTATTGGGAAAAAAAATGCGCCACAAGAGATTGATAGGCACCTACATGAAACCCAAAATTCTATGCGAGTGAAACATCTCATTAAAATTCCTGCTTGAATTCTGTTCGGATAAAACGTTATTCCTGCAGTGCAACGCGTGAAAATTACCCGCTGGTATTATTCGTTCTCACAACCGCTGCGAATGAATGTTTATACAACGTTTGCGATCACCTTGCAGAGAAAACCAATACAGTTATGTCATCACACCATTCCCGTTTTTTTTTAGGAATATAACGTAATTTAATATCATTCGTAATTATTAGTCTATTTACTTCGAGTGATTCAGAGTCCTTAGATCCAATGCAGAAAAAATTTCTTTCTTAATTGAGCTGGAAACAGAGTCCTGTAAAGTAATTTTGGACACCAGCGTATAAGTTGTTCTGGGCTACGACATCAATGTAATTTTTTTTAAAACTATAAGCCTATGTTAGTGCAGAAAAACAAGCTGCGTTCCAGTACTTCTGGTATGAAGTGAGCGCCGGTTCTAAAGCGTATACGCATATGTGGCGAGGAGGCCTGCAAGGTAGAAAATCTGCGCTCACACCTACGTATTTTGTAAATTCGTGGTTCTGAACATACAATAATCTGGAACTACCATCGATTTTAGTATGGGACGTAAGAACCAGTAATGAACCATTTTAATAAATGGCTGTCAGTAGAAGGATATGGTTCCTCCGGGCACATCAGGGATCAGGGAGAGGATAGAGAATATAACCTTGTATGAAGTCACACCGAGGTCACGCGGCCACCATGTTGGATTTCGGACTTCCTGAACTATCCGCCATCTTGGATTCAGCCATGTTGATAGCCAGTCTGCCGCCATCTTCAAAGCCATCTTTGGACAGCCATATTTGTAGCCAGTATGCTACCATATTGGACCACCATCTTGGTAACTAGTATGTCATTTTTCATGCTCTTGCATTCCGAGGGTTTTCTGTGAGCGAGCACAATTTTTCTCTTCTCTATTATTCTCTCTTCTTTTCTTTCTCTCTCATGCTCTTTCTCTCTCCTTTGTTTACATCAGCGGTTTCTGGAGGCCACCATCTTTGTTACTGGTGGCCGACATCTGAGAGTACATAAATAATATTTTGCCTCTCATTTAAGATATTACATTTATATTTTTTACTATATAATTTTAAAGTATTTCATTTACATATCAATTTTTTTAAATTTTATATAAAAATCAATAATTCTTAAGTATATATATATATTATTATATAATTTTTATTTATTATATAATTTTTTAATTTATCTTACATTAATTTTGAGAATTTTTAATCAATAATTCTTATTACTTTTTTTTTTTGGTTTAAATAACACGCATATTATTGGAATTTAACTTTTAATATAAAAAAATTAATAATTAAAAAAATTTATATCATTATTAATTATATTTTTAATTATTTCGGTTTAACTTTACATATGTATTATTTAATATTTAAATCATATACTTTGATTTTTAAGTATTTTTTATTAAGCTTGAAAGTGCATCGAGTGAGGAGTCTATGGATTAGTATATTTCAGACAGATAATATGTCATCAGAATATATGATTACGTGACTATCACGAGCGCCATATTGGATTTTTATAAGCATATATAAAATTGTTTCAGTAAATGCATTCCAAGTGTTTTATATAATGAATGTTGATTATTCGCAGTTTTCGATTTTTATTTACATATAACCTTTTTTTTTTTGCATATTCCAGACTTAAGTATGTAAGCACTTGTATGTCGAACTTAGAAAAACATTTCCTACTCCTATGTAATGCTTGTAAATTTCACACCATCCCATAAACTGTTCAGTATCCACTCAACCTAACCTGAGATAACCTAACCCAATAATCTCGTTAGAACTCTGAATATAATTTTTTTTAATTTTTCTTGACATTCAGCCGTCATACTATAGTAATGGCCAGACGCCTATTCTCCTCACCTCCTTCCAGGCTTACTTAACAGCAACATCGAATTGTTCGAGTACCAAAACATATACATAGTACCTTTCACCATGACATTAGGTTGCCTCATTCATGCTATTAACAACAGTCCATATCCACGACCATGCCTCAGACTTACTGATCAAAAATGAAAGTCGACTATATTGACTACCATTTCAGCCCCATATAACTTTGCCAATTACACATAAAATCAAGCCATACCAGGTGCCGAAACAATCAAATATTCCAACCATGCTATTATAAGATCAATAATACTAATTTAACCAGGTACGACACCCATATCGTCTTAATTCCCATCAAACCATTCCGCTCTTACTAACCGACCATACCAGCTATGATTCTGCCCCTCTCGTACTAACTAAACAAAAAACGAATCTCACAATTAAACCACTCTCCCCACACCATCTAAAGCTATACTTTTTTTCATACTACAGAAATTTCCGATCATGAGATAAGGTCATACCAGTCAACCATACAAGCAAACTAACTATACAACCAAGTCATACTTGTATGTGGTCAACCCCATGTCAGGACTTTGAATATATTTTATTTATCCCGACATCCACTTAACCTACCCACCAGCACATTTGGTAATGCACGTAAGAACTTAGAATGTATTTTCATCATTTTGTGTAGGACACCGAATATTTTTAACTTAGTCATGCCCATTCTACCCCAAGTCAGTACTTTTGAAAGACATGTTAACCTAACCTAACATATCCAAGTCTTCGCATTTGGCACTGCATACACTAAGTGCTCTGCACTTAGTATTGCATATACTATGTGCTCCGCACTTAGCACTGCATACACTACTGCTCTGCACTTAGCACCGCATTTAGCATTGCAGTCACTGCACTTAAGGGTCATTTAGGTGTTATTAGGGGTCATTAGGGGTCATTATGGGTCATTATGGATAATATGGGGTAACTAGGGGCCATTTAGAGGTAATGTGTCATTAGGGGTCATTTTGGAGTCATTAGGGGTCATTTTTGATTCAAGGGTTTAAAATAATCAGTCTTATGAGTGGCCAGTCTGACAGTTGTCTGCTTTATGAGTTCAAGCTGAGCGAAATATATTTTCACATTAAAAAGAACTAATTCACTGGCAGGGCAATGATGATTATTTAGCAGCTATCGTTGGTCATTTTAGAACGAGTACTATAGCCCTCCTACGGCATGCACTCTCATTTGCTTTTTTATTTAAACTTAATATGCGTTTCAGAGAAGCAGGTACACATATTACTATGAATACAGTAGACTTGGAACAGTACGGAAGAAAAGTGCCAAAGATGCATCTGCTGTGCCGTTTCTATGGTAAAGGATTCGCATATTCGTAGAATTACCAACGAAATGAAATAACGACCTTTAGATTGAAAAGTTAGAGTGTGACTTTTTAATGCCAATTCTTCTAGAGACAGTTTCCTCGGAGTGACATGCTAAAACTTGTTACGCTGGCTCTCCACCTCCGCCTGCTCCAATGTATGATATAAACCGAGCAGAAAATTGTAGAGTTAACATACATATCAAGCAAGAATTTACTTGAGTGAATAAATATATATATATATATATATACACACACACACCTGTGTAGTAGTGTGTTTACTCCATTCTATGAATTATGATGGACCGAACCAAACTGATGACTGAGCTGCAGCAAGCCATCGAAGATGTTCGCGAGAAAGATCTACTCGCGAAGAGTTACAAACTGGCTCTCGAGAATCGAAGGGAAAAAGTTTACAAGCCGATAACCAACTGTCTCGACGAACTTGGTCGACAACACCAGCAGGAAGCTTTGCCTCGGCCTGATATCAAACATGAAATCAAGGTGGAAGGATCGAATCCGGCGCATAAACAGAAAAGAAGCCCGGATTTGCTCGAATCGGAAGGTGGCATCAATAACAATTAAAATGATTTGCTCCTGATCGATTTGTTGAGTGCACGGGAACGGAAACGAGCACGAGAGCGCGGACCCGAGTTGGGCACGCTGGTCGGATACTGCATCGCTTCCTACTCCGATCGGAACAGCAACAAGACGTCTGGACTGCGACACCCTGACGAAAAATAGTTTCTTGGAAACAAGGAAGTGGTGTTCCCCCCCCCCCCCCCCAAGAGATGTGATGCAGATCGGCAAGTGCAAGGTGAAAATGACACATGGTATGTGCGAACTTTTGTTTCGTAGGTGTCCCGCACACTACACCGAATCGGATTTGCACAAGTACCATCGCCTGTTACAATCCAGTCGTGCTCATTATGCGAACGATAACCCCTCAACGCGACGATTTAAGGACACGGCCCATGCAAAATTTGGCATTATCGCAGGACTTTTCCCACGACTGGCCGAAGCTATTGGATCGGGTCTGCTGCTGCAGAAGATCGACGCCAAACGCAGGATAGGCTATGTGTATTAAGACTATCCGAACGAACTCGTCGATAGACTACGGCTGCTGGTCGCTTCACAGTCTGCTGGTAATTGGTTGCACACCACCGTGGTTATATCCATCATCGAAGAACTCGTCGAAGTTGGCTACGTCGTCTGATGACGAAAAGGTACGGCATAAATCACTACTCCATGTACTACTCATGTGCCCCATCGAACATGTTTAACTTCATCACGATCCGTGGTACGTTCTGGCCGATGTGACGGAGTGTTCTCATCACATTTGACGTGGGGCAGCGGTGGCGCAGTGGCTAGGGCGCTCGCCTCCCACCATGTCGATCCGGGTTCGATCCCCGTTGGCCTCACTCCCGGATTTTCGGATGTGGGGATCTTGCTGGACGATGCCGCTTGCCTGCGGGTTTTCTCGGTGAACTCCAGTTTCCCCCAGCCTTGCATTCCAGCGCCGCTCCATCCTAGGGTCTCATTTCATGTCATGTTCGGGGATGACTGGCACCTACGGGTTTCAGCTGGAAAGCCCGTCACTCAGAGTGTTGCCTCGCCCTCGGTTCACTCCCCAACCCGAGTTTTTTTTTATCACGTATGACATTCTGGCTCCATAAGTTTCTGACGTCCGAAGTGTAGTTTTTACACTTGCAACAAGTTTGGGACGTCGTTTTGAAAGAGAAAATAATCCTGCTAAAAATAACAGAGGGTTGGAAATTTTTACTGAAGATGCATCGTCTTGTATTGCCGTTACTTGTATAGTAGGAGTGCTCTGCTGGTTACGGCATTTAACTCAAAAGGCGGAAACCGCACTGTTATTCTATATGTTTTGAGCTCGCCTGAATGTCCGTGGAGCTACATTTCACACGATCTATTGTAGGTGAATGCACTTCACGGTTTTATATAAACCTTGTTATTTCTCGTTCCTTGTATAGATAAACTGTCGGTGCGGGGCTGTCGGGGAGGAAACAGGGCTGCATATATACGAATGGAGAAATAAGCAAGGGGTTAGACTAATGGCTGGTTTCACCAACAAGGAATATACTAGCGCCCAGCAAGGGAACACTTAGGTTTAAGTGGTCCTTAAAAATGTCGGTGTTTCGCCATTATAAAACTCATTTTTTGTAAGGACCACTTAGCTGAGGGATATTTAAAGAAAAAAGTTGTAAATAACCATATGTTGGTAGTGGTATGTTGTGGTCATGTGTCTAAACTAATAAATGAAAATTAATATAGAAGAAAGAAAAACATATATTTTTCCTGGAATGCCGTGTTTTATTTCGTTATAAGAAAACGAATCTTGACCAAATATATTTTGTATAATGGAAAATTTAAGTTTGAATGTTTACCTGATAAGTATTAAGAATGTACGCAAATGGATGCCAGTGGGTGAATAAAAGAAAACACATGTATCCCATTCGCTCAGCTAACCACGTGCACACCGAGAATTTTTTATGTTGAATCTACGTACAGGAATAGGTAAATTTTTGATATTTCGACGCTAATTTATTCTCGTGGATGTGCTGTGTTTCATTTCTATAATGTTTCGTGATCGCTTTTTTTTTTATCATCAGTGCCACGTGTCATTTTTCACTACAAAAGTTACACAGTCTAGAACTACATGAGCTGTTGTAAGTCTTAGTTAGAATTTAAATATATTTTATCTACGGTACTATTGTAATATTTTCAAGTCTCTTTGGACGTCATATTTAAGTAGCTTTGTACAAATAATGTTTTAAAGTTTCGTTACACGTCATGTTTGCGTAGCTTTGCGCAGGCATTTGTATATAAAAAGGCTACCGGAAAATTCAATGTTCCACAAAAAAAAAAAAAGTCATAAGTTTGGTTGCGAGAAATTTCCAAATTATTCAATAAACTTAATGTGACTTTCTAGCAAAACCTCGCTAAATTAGGTCCAAGAAAGTGACTAAAAATTCTATTGCCATCAGAAAGCTGCATATTCTAATAGAACTGTTACATGTTTCACGCACGACATTAATGTTGCATTTTAATGATTCGGTACCAATTTCGTCAATGTTAGTTAAGGCATTTGCGTTTTATAAGAGTTTTCCAATGACAGTAGTGAACTTGGTTGTGATTTCTAAATCCACATTTTGACGTAAAATGCAGACTTGTCTACACATTAATATTATGATTATGATACGTCTTTTATGCACTATGCATCTTCACACTAACATAATTTCAGGCAATCGCACGCTGTGAAGAAAATACATTTCCCCATTGACTTTCGTCAATAACCAAAATTGAACTTTCTGAAATTGTAATAGATTGTTGGACATACTATTAACGGTATTCATGTGCCATTTACAGACACCCAGTGCTGGAATTTATGGATTAAGTTCGTTTATCCCCACACCTGTATGGTGTCTTAATGCACTCTCGTTAGCATCAAAGTCGAATTTATGCTAAACTTGTGCTAAATATTTCTTATGTGTGGGTGGTAAATTCAATGCGTAAATATGTTTTGTTGTGTCCGGTCTCAAATTTTAATTAAAGAAATCAGGTGTTTTTCCGTATTATACATATAAGCCTAATGTTTCAGAAACATTTTCGCTGCAAAAATTACGTGCTTTAAATATGCCTTAACAAAATGTGACGCAGTCGTATTCTTTGTACTGAAGGCATATATTTTATTTTTCATATATTTGAAATAATTCCGTGACTTGTGCGAACTCAATAAATTCATATTGCATCAGTCAACTTCCTGCCTAATAATACTCAATTTTATACATATTTATTAGCTTTGACTCTTGCCAATATCTTGAAAATTTACATACATACTTACAAAATGTGAGCCTATCATGATTCACAAACGCATGGGTTATTTCAGTAAGTAAGGACTTTACCTCCAGCTTCAACAAGTGAAACACTGTAAAAATTCTTATTTTTACTAAGTAAGTGTTACGTTACAAAATAAATACTCTATAACACTCTTTGGTGTTATCTGTACACAATGTGTGAAATAGTATTGTCAATTTCTTCTGTAGCAGCCATTTTCCTTTAGTTTACTTGTCGGCTAAGAGGGGCCCTTTAGGATTTAAGTGCCCGAGTTCAGATACCTCAATTAAGATCTACCTCAGGTAGTTTAAGGGTCACTTAAAGTTGGTGATACAGTCCATACATATCCTTAAGTACCGCTTACTGCAGATTTAAGTAATAACACTTAAATATTATGGGGTGTCTGTGGAACCGGTCGTGCGTGTCGTAATCCGGCAGTGGACGTATCTACTGCCATTGAATTCGCCGACAGGTTACTGCACTAAAGAAGATGCTTCACAAGAGATAAGAGTAATGCTTCCCGAGTGTCTAGTTATTCGTGACGAGCTTTAACATTCTTCGGAGTTTATAGCTGGGAGTTGACTGTGGGTAGTCACCAGTTTCTTTCAAGAGATGAAGGCTACAGAAGTTATAGAAGTCTCGGTTGCCTTTACGAAGGAAGGAAAGTATATTAACTTGAGATGCACCACTAAGAAAGCTAATTTTCTCGTGGCGAAAATATTCTTAAGTTGGAACTTTAAGGCGAGTGTCTGGCACTTGTGTACTGAAATGTAAACTCAATGCTTAGTCAGGCGATACGTTTTGGAAGGCGATCTAAATGATGGTACTTCGATGTCTCAAGAGTTATTTAATGAGTTTGTGTGGGCCAGTGAGCATTCATTACCTACATATTTTGTTGTATCGTAAGGGGAGTGCCGTCTGCTCTGAACTGGTTGGAATCATTCATGCGACTAAATGCTGGACTCACTATAGGGACGTGTGTTCAAAACAGTATCGCCTGATACAGTCAAGTAGTGATGGAATTTCTATTTGTGTGTGCAAGGGAAGATTATCTCCAAGTAGCTCTGCTACTTCAAAATTCTGAGTTTGGTTTTTGATTCTGTTCGCATGGGGAGGCGTGAATGTTCGTGAAGAGCATCTCATCTTAATTTGCAATACTTTTTAATACATATATTTTAAGGTACGCACTAATATTAGATTAAGGTTTCCAAGGCAGTCCGACGATAATATATTTGATGTTAGATGAATAATTTTTTTTTTGTTGAAGGAATGTTTTTTATAATATACGTTTCTCTTTTTACGTTTTGCTATGGTTTCATGGTTCCTGTAAATTAAAAAGGGTGGCACATGGAAAAATATCATACTATAAGAAGCCCCAAATTATACAGTACTAATTTACGTAATAGCCAGTTAGGGGCAAACGGGGTCAAATGCATTTGTATTTTAGGATTAATCTGTTAAGGTGATATTGGAATTATATGCTTCACTGCCTTTTAATGAATCCTTCAGTAGCTTTGCGGAGGTTGGATTGCGAGTTGGTAGCGATGAACTCATGATTACCCTCACAATGTTTCTCAATACGCCTTCACTTTCCTCGATACACGTGGAGAAACGTTGATACGATAGGCCCACTCAAATCTGTTTATCTCAAACAGTTCTCTATTGACACATTTCGAAAATTCAAACGTCCATGCATGATTATAGATCGCAGGTCTTTGTAGCCGTTGTCTTCATACCCTAGGCCTATGGAATTGAGCCGCGTCAAAGATTTATCTTCCTGCGAGATTCTAGTAGTCGTTGGAGCTGCCATATTAAGGCTGTATCCTGACAAACTGATTAGTGCCAAAGATTCAGAGCCCTAACTATAAGTTATATTACATCATGAATTCCAAATTATTTAAACGCCAAGTCATCTTCCGTGATACCAGAATTAAGTGTTTTCATTTATTAATGATAATTGTTTTATGATCACTGCCGCCCTGGTTATTTCAATGTCTCTTTACAACAGTTTGCAATTAATTTATCACTCCGATATTGCTAAAAACTGGAGAAAAATATTTATTTCCTAAAATTTATGACTGAAATCATTAAATATTCATTATAATTGTGTTTTTCACAATACACAAGCAGTTTAGTATAGCCAAGTTTAGCATAAGTTGCAGGGCAAGGGTCAGAGGATTCATGCGACATCTTAGATCACATCACAGCTGAGGTCGGGCTCTATGGTCATATTGTGATATCTGGACCAACAAAAAGTCCGTTTTTATACAAAAATAACTCCAGAAATTAATTATATAATTCCAAAATCGCTTCCACCAATACTATTTCCAAAATTTGTAAAATATTCTGATCGAATTATTTTTACTTTCGTCATAAGTTGATACGTTATGGCGACTTTGGCGCAGGTATTAAGAGTGGGGTGGACCCCCGCGTCCAAGGTCAAAGAGCGAGGGAGCGATACGGGCGACACTAACACGCACGCCTAGCGCCTCATCGCTCCTACGCGCAAGGCGTGCAGCGTTTCCGTCGTAACGTACTGTGAAAAATAGATCTGTAACATAGGGTTTTTATTACACGTGATGAAAGTACACAAGTTAAACTACGCCCGTATCTTCGTACTTTTTCTCTTGCCGCTTAAGAAAGCTGCATAGGCAAGCTTTAAAAATGTGATATTTGAATATTTTCACGATTTTTTTTCTACAAGAACACACTTAATATGACAAAAGTAAAAAAAAAATGGGGACATGGATAAATGTTATTTTTTTAAATCTTTTCTGACAAAAATTCATATTTGCAGAACATTTATTTACCGAGATACGCGTATTCGCGCAAACCACTATTGCACAAAAAACGAGGGGGTCCATTCAACTCTTAAGCATCAGGGGCCAGCAGACAACACACCTCTGTTGTCTAAGTACCATGGCCGGCAGCATGGGACGGCCATTTTATCGACACAATTGCCTGCTTCATCCCAAAAAATCACTTCCGAAATGAATTATTTTACCAAAAAAAAAAAATCACTTTTTTAATAAAAAATTTCCAAAATAATGGAAAACTGAGGAAATTGGATTCGAAGCAAGACCCGAACAATCTTCAGGTGAGCAAGAGAATGACAGACTCTTAGAGGAATGTGTCACTAATCCTCAGCGCAGTGTAGGAGGATTCGAGACTTCGAGTCAGGCTGAGTGGACCGGGGAGGATCAGATCAGCGGATCTGGCCCCCTCCCCTCATCCTGCACCTACCACAATAACACCACATTACCTCCACCCTCCCTCTCACCAAACACCCCTCTTCACCCACATTTCACCCCTTCCGCGCCTCATCCTCCGGGCAATTATTATAAAGAAATCTCAAATGTCAAATGACCTAAAAAAAATTTTTTTAAACAAATCTGAAACATGATGCTTACCTCACACTCGTCCAACTACAATCACCTCACCCGCTTCCTTACACCTCCTACCCTTCATAAAAAAAATCGACAAACATCACAAAGAATCGAGATAAATTTCTAAATAATCGAAGAACATATGTTAGCCCCAACACATCCCACCACACTCAACTCTTCGCCTTTCCGCCTCCCTCACTCCGATAATTATAATAAAAGAGAAAATAGCAAAATAAATTTAAAAAAAATGTCTAAATAATTGTGAAATATATTATGTTACTTCACACTCCCGTTCCGCTCATCTGAACCCACTCCCCCCCCCCCCCTTCTAAAACCAACACACCCTCTCCACACCACCACCCTCCCAATCAACAATTCGACAAAAATTGCAAACAATTAAAAGAAAGAAATAAAAGTCTAGGAACATGTTACATTACTGATTCCAGAACCCATGTTCGATGTCGGTGGCCTTGACCTTAAACTCAATGACTTCGAAAACAAATAATTTAGAAAAAAAATTGTTAAAATTCGGAAATGTTCACAAAAGTTGACGAACATATTACGTTACTGACACCAACCCCCATTGCTGAATGTTCGCCACTTTAACATTGACCCAATTTAACTTGAACTTTAGAAATTGAGAAGAAATGTAAAAAATCAACATTTGTAAAAATCGAAGAACATAAGTTGCCGACTCCGACCAACATGTTGACCATAAATGTAACCCAAATGACCTTGAACTCTGGGAATTAAGAGAAACCGAGAAGACTGACGAAAACGTAAAAGAACATCTAGGAAATTACATACCTAACGCCATGGTGAGGGGAGGATGGAGAGATGTTGATATAGTGAAAGGGATGAAGATAGCGTGGTGTGGACGCGGTACATGCAGGATGGCGAGCGGGAGATAGGGCTAAGTCCTCTGATCCTCCCTGGTCCTCTTGATCTGGCTCGGAGTCTGGTATCCTCTTCTACTGCTCTGAGGATTAAGTGACTCATTCTGCCAAGAGTCACTAATCCTCCTGCACGCATGAGGATATTTCTGCTCTTGCTTCAAGGAGCTTCAAATCCACTTTCCTCATTTATCAATTTTTTAGGAAAATTTTTTTGTAAAAAAAAGTGATTTTTTTTGCTAAAATAATTAATTTTGGAAGTGATTTTTGGGGTGAAAAAGGCCATTGTGTCGATAACATGGCCGCCTCAGTAGACAACCGAGGTGGCTGGTGGTTCCTGTCTCCTCATACTTGATACCAGCGCCAAAGTCGTCATAACATATCTACTGTTATACAGAGCGAGTCCTTTAAAAGAGGCCCCGTGGATGACATCCCGCAGAACGTTCTCGCCCGTGCCTTTCACAACTTTTGGTGTCGTCTGCACACCTACCTCGAGATCAATGGCGGCCACTTCCAGCACCTACGCTAGGTGTTTTGTTGTCACAATTGACTATTTCCTCATTCCCTTGCTCCGTTACACACATTTCTCACAGGGCCTCTTTTAAAGGACTCATCCTGTATATTGCTTGAGGAGTCCTCGAATGATAAAATCGGATGCGAGGCTCCACGATGTCAGCCAAAAAGTCAACATTTTGAGCCATGCTCTGACGATCATATGGGACAGGAGCCAAGTTTGATAACATTATTTACTGGAGGCGACCATGATAGATGTGTATGACCTTAATCTCGATTACAGTTATCCTGTACCCAAAAAAATTGGGGAAAAATTTATATTCTAAAAAAAAAAAAAAGATTCCAATAAATTTTGTAATGGCGCGATCAAAAAATGAATGCCTAAAAATATATTTAATTTAATTTCTTAAAAAAATTGAAATGATTTTTTTAAAGACTTACATCCGACATTTGTCGTCCACTTACACTTTCAGTAATTCGTCGCTCCACTCACCCAGGCTTCTTGGTTCGGAGACCAGCAGACTAATGACAGGCGCCAATTAACCGCTATTCAGTCTGCCAATCTGTCGGCTCCATTTACTTACTACAGTTCGACCTCCTCCACCAATTAATCGCACCTATTCCACCCTTTTCAATTACTCGCCATACCTCAACTGATTCGAGAACTTCTTGAATTTGTTTTGGTAGACACGTGCCCTAACCGACTGAGCTATCGAGACGTGCGGCATTGAGACATATATTAATTAAATATCATTAATTTATTCATGTAATTTATATAATTTTATTTCATAACTGTTTTATACTTTTATTTATAATCATTCTATTTATAATAATGCATACTGTAAAAAAAATTTGAAAACATTAAATGCTTAAAAAAAAAAACTATTAATTTTTTTCAGCAAAACCGATTGTACCATACCACAGAACCCGATATGCTAATAATATGATTCCCCAAAATTAATTATATTGATATTTTTTATTTAGAAAATTTAATTTAAAAAATCAAACTGTAAAATTTTGTCTCGCCGATGGAGTTGAGTATGAATGGCCAGGCTCGTGGGAGCGAGGCAAGGTAACTGACTTAGACAAAGTAAAGAACTGCTTCTTTGCTGTTTTAGAATTCGACACCTGCATGGTGTCAGCTGTCATTAGTCCACATACATGCACAAATGGGAGGTGCCATATTAGCAGGTCCAGCATGCAACATTTTTTTAAATATTATTATCTCTTCCTTACCAATACTTAATCACGGTCAAGATTAGTTGCACTCGCAAGGAAGCAACCTACAGAAATGAGACATTGTAGGTAGTTGTGACACGAGGCAAGCAGATGATTCACGTTCCATGCTCGCCAAAAAAGCCATATTGTTTATACTTTAGAGTTTCAGACACCCAATTCATATTATATGTAACACTCGTGACCTCACAAGTTTGTGTGATACATTATGAAAAAAAAATTTTTAAAGCATAGGTATCTGTCATTTCGTCTGTTAAAGTTATAGAAGCTTAATTAAAAGAGTCTGAAAATCTACATAAGTCTACATCAGCTCCTATAAGTAGATATTTTGTAGCCGACGGTATAAAACACTAATTAAATGATTACTTTAAAAAAAGGTTTGTAAAATTAAAAACATTTCACTATTATATTAAAACGATATTTTTTTTCCACTAATTTTACTTTCAGTAGCAAGTAATTCATAAAATCACGCTACATAGCCCCTGTCCTTCATACAATCACGCTACCTAGCCCCTGTCCATACAATTTGTATTTGAAGATATCTTTTTAATGAAAGCTGATTCCTTGATTTTTCTTTTGATTTTGTCGGCTTCCTGAGTGAGTGGAATTTTCCCAAAGAATTTGATGGCTATTTTCCCAAGCATGTTCTGCAAGTCTGGGTTTTCGAGTTTCACCTTTTTTGCAATTGTTTTGTGTCCTTTAATTCGAGTGGAGAGAGCTCTGCCAGTTTAACCTATGTATATTTGGCCACATTCGCAGGCGTTCTGATATAGACAGTTGTGGGTTTGTAGTTTGTCTGTTGCTTTCATCCTGGTAATTATACTTTTAATAGTGAATTTTGACCGGAATGATGTTTGTAGTCCATATGTGTTTCCCACACTTATTATGTTTACAGAAAGACCCGGAACATAAGGGATAAATAGGGTTCCGCCTGGTTTTTCGGTCTCTTTGGGATTGTGTGGTCTGATAGGTTTTATCTCCTGCTTTATGATGTTGGTTGGATAGCCACTAGCCTGGAGTTCTTTTTTTATTTCATTGTGTTCATCCACAGTAAATTTTTTGTTTGAGCAGATAAACTCAGCTCGGTTAGCTAGTGTACGAGTTATGCCAGTTCTTACTTTTTTTTGGGTGGTTGGAGGCAAAATTAAGGTATTGATCAGTGTGTTGGTTTTCTGCATAATTTTGCTGCAATACTACTGTTTTCTCTACTGACTAGTACATCCAGGAAAGGAATTCTGCCATTTGTTTCTGTTTCATAGGTGAATATTATTGATGGCCTCAGTGAGTCAAGGAAGTTGGCAAATTCCTCCAGAGTCTTTGACAAAAGTAGGTGTCTGGCCTGCGAGAGGTTCAACAATTTTTAGTACATATTTTGTCACTTTCCTGCATGGAGAATTGCAGGAGCTGAAGATCGGTCGCAAAGGCATTTCTAGTTTATGGATATTTGGAAGACCATATGTGTGAGGTAGTTGGCTGCCATGAGGCGTGAGCTCTGTTCTTGTTCTACCCGGGATGTGACTGATATTTTTTCTAAATTAACGAATATGTGGATCCCATTAATTAAGAGAGAAACTTCTTTGCAGCACAAAACAACAGCAAAATCACAAGTCATACAAGACCACACCAGCCAATCATACCCACTCTTAGCTGTGCAGTTAATAAGGAGACAGCTCGACTGCCATTGGCTGTGGCAGAAAGATGGTTACAAACTATATAAACCCATTTTTTTCCGATCTCCTTATAAGTCTCACTTGTGTTCTTGGACCATGTGTGTCGCTGCCTGAAGACGGGAACAGATTGCAGTTCCCGAAACGTCGCATTCTGTCAGACGTGGGAAAACTACTGTTTGTACTTGTGGAAGTTTCCTCGTGTTTGTTTTATTTGTGAATGTAGATAACTAGCCTGTGTCGTCTTTGTTGTGTTGTCTGTTGGTCGTATATAGTTGTTTTTCCTATACACACACACATATATACACACACACATACACATATATTCGCATTTAGCTTGCTGTCCTGTTTTATTTTACGCGGTTCCTTCGTGGAATTTTCTGGCTTTTTTGCCTATATATTCTTGACGACAGCATTCCTGACTTTTTTCTGTAGTGTCTGGTTAAACTGGTGTGTTTTAGTGTGTAATCTTTGTTTTGTTGTCCTATTTTGTTCTTACTTATTATTTCGGTGTTTTCCTAACTTTTTCTGCAGCTTTCTTGCCTGTGTTGGTTTCTATGTGTAATCTAGTGGCCGTGTATATATACATATATTTTTCGTAATTAGTTGCTCTCTTGTTTTTTGACTATATTCCCTCTTGGAATTTTCCAGTGTTTTATACATATACTTACTTTCTCGTCCATAGGTTGCTTGTTTTTTTTAAGCATTTTTTTGTGCTCAGTCCAGTTTTTTCCATGGCAGACATCTGCATCACAATTGCGATTGTCCAAAAATCTCCATCTTGTCATTCACCCCCATTGCACTAGACATTCAAAGATCGCAAGTAGGCTAACCACTACACCACCGCGGTTGCCACAAATAAATGATTGCAGCGACTTCAGGCCAGTACTATTTTGTTAAAGCAATAACGGTGATTATTTTGCGACACCTAATTGTGGCAGTAACTCTGATTAGCGAACCCTTGTACAAAATAATGTTCTCAAGTTAACGCTATATCTATATCTAGCTTTTATTTATTTTTTAAAGTTCTAAACGTTTTCTTTACAAGAACGATTCGATAATGTTGGGAGGAGGATAACGTAAGTGTAATTTTGTGCTCTTAAGTATTAGGCACATTTGTCTCTCATCCCTCGGATTGACAGCCTAAGTCTATAACTTTGCTTAGAATATGTCGCATGCACGTTATTTGGGATATGTTTTATGTGTGTGTACTGAATTCTAAGGGCCTTAATGTAATGTTTCGTACATTATCATTTTCTGAGACACCGCCTGAGGTAAATCCACTACCAGTACAGCCGGAGGGACTCGAATCCACGACTTCCCCAACGCGAATCCTCTACGCTACGGCATGACCAGACACACGTCCCGATAAAGGAAATCGAAGTTGCAACACCTAGTCACGGACAACACCCAGGGACGGAAGTGATTAATTTGTCGCCGGGGATCAGCGATGGGGTCGGCGATCAGGAAACGCCGCCAGAGCACGTGTGTGTTTCACTAAGCGTTGACGCATATCTTAACGGCATTTAATCATGCGAGTTGCAGTCGACCTCGTTCGACTAGCTCATCGCTGCTGGCGGTGCAACCCTCTCGCTCGTCGATCGCAACCCTCTCGCTCGTCGATAGTTTTATCTTTTGCACTCCTCCGCTCCCAGCGCATACTTACTCCGAGGCTAGCGTTGATCTATATCAACGCCCCATCACTTATTGGGAGGACCCCTGCAGCAGTGCCGGCCTCATTATGGCTATCTGACGGCTGTTGGGAAGGGGACTAGAGAGAGGCGTTGGCGCGTTTGATGGATGTCCCTCGAACACAAGCGGGAAACACCCTCCCAACGCTGGTCGTAAATACGCCGGTGATAATGTCGCGTATCAAAACACCAGGTAATTGACGGCGAGCTCCAGAGATGACTTTCTGCGGACGCAACTAAAGCGCTGTCTGTTCTCGCGACACCGTAGGTTCCCGCGTTCGTGTAGTTTATAGGCTGCTCGCGGCTGCCTGAACCTCTTTCAAAGTCATGATTGATGCTGCGGTCCATGTGAGCGCTTCGCACGCGATATTGGCTGCGTTCGTAAACGTCGGCCACTTCGTTGGACATGTGAATGGCCGCTCAGGGCTGTGGACACTGCGCAATCTGTGCTCGTAATGTTGGTCGCACCACGGATTATTTGATCCTCGGCTGCATTTTACAAACGTCGCAGGGTACGGTCTTGCACTGTAGACCCGCGCACCGGTGATACGACTCAATATGTAATGTTGGGTACTGTTTGTGTTGTTCTTACGCCACGAAACGCAGTTTTAGGCGAGGCCACCTGGTGAAACGAATTCATTCACAATGGCGAACGTAACAAAATTAAGGAAACTTAACGTAGCTTTCAGTGGGGGTCACTGTTTTAGATCTATATTTTCTCCTAATTTTTTTACCGTTCCTCTATTTGCACAATTAACACTCTCATGGTCCGGATCCATTTATTCGTTGGTCGATCGATTTAAAGCCGTTAAATTTTAGAAACGTATTCCGATTCTTTCTTACACGTGGGTGAAAAATCCGAAGATACATACAATAACTTCAGTGCCCACAAATCCAAACATGCCACCTATAATAAGACGTGCATCAATGGACCTATATTTCCTATCTCGTCGCCAACCACACCATTAAAACGTATTGAATTGGGAGCAGGAAGATTTTTCAGAGTTTATTTTTAAAAACCTGAATTAACCACGAACAGCATGTACTACGAATACAAACATTACATGTAAATAACACTTATGAAGCGACCAATCCACACGCGCTCCTCTCCACGTTTCTGGAGGCAGTTTTACGGTGTGCACAAGGCACCCGAATAAGTAACGCTACCAATCACTCCTCCTCCTTTAGGCTGTTTACGGTATACTGAGCAGTCTAGGAAACCCTGCTTAAGATATTTGTATTCACGTTGTGTATTCTTCCACCGTCGTAAAATAAACATTGTCATGGGCCTGATAACTTTATTCTTGCGTCGGTCAAGAGAAACTGTAAAATTACTATAAAAGTAAACATTTTACAAATTTGCTCGTTGTAACACTTTATATATTAAAAAAGAAACAAAGTAAAAGTAGTTATTTCAGAACTCAAATGTATTTACCAAACTCTTTTATTTAAATGTTAAGATGCGGAACTAATTTCCCTTGGTCGTTGCCAACTTAACTGTGCTCATGCCCGTCAGCGTGGCCGTTAAAATACATACAGCTATGAGCAGAGACATTTTTCAAAGGATGATTTCAAAAAAGCTCACTTTACTGTAAATAGCCTTTGAGAGCGTTTAACCCTCTCAGCCACACATAAGTCTATAATTTAAGGCGTAGCAGCAAACAATTTTTTTTTAGTTCGGAACTGTACTAATATCGACACTACATTTTGTTATACATCGGGACCAATAAAATTGGGTCCATGCTTTATCTGACTGGCAGCAGCGGTTTATACGGCTAAGGAATAAAGTTTCAACAGTGAACGAGGGTTATAACAAGTAGGGAAGCTTTTTCGCTGGATGGCACGTTCTGCTGTGTACAATGCAGACTATTAAAGTTACTTCATATTGTAACGAGACGCTGCAGAGGACACAGGGAATCAGCCGGGGCGCAGTGTTTGGGAGACACGAAATAAACAGTAAAGTCGTCACGGGGTAATATAGGTCGTAGGAGCGTATACGAGCCAGGAGAACACAAGGTCACCCCCTCCCCAATATGCGACTAGGGCCCTATTTCTTAAAACGTGACAGGTGTGACATATACAACAGCGTCAAATTTGACAAATTTGTCAATATATCATGACAATGTTATGTTTCATAAATAATACAAGTTCCCGTCATTTTACAGGCAAAAAAGTGTAAATTGTCAGCCTTAAAATAACTATTTCATAAACGCGACAGTTATATGTCAAACCGTAAGTTCCATTTCTTACACTATTACACACTAGACAGCTCTCTAGTGCACTTACGATAATCGATCACAGCCTTATTTGCGATTCATGAACAATCGATTCCTACCACAAATAATTAAGCGGTAAATTTAAATTCCACTCACATAACCATGTTCACTCTGGCAGCAGAATGTCTATTAATGTGGATAAGATTGCTGTATTAAACCTGATCCTAGAGGAAAAGGTTGTGCTATTTGGCAAGCAAGGTTTAATTCACACAATATTGAAACACAATTGCACTGTCATGTTATATAAACATTACAAATTACTGGTTATATAGGAAAGCTTGTCACTTCTGCAGTAACAATTCTACAAATTTGTAGATATGTCACCGAGTGATTATATTTATCAGTTTAATAAAACTTTCTATAGTGTAATATTTGACAAACTAGTCGGATTTTTACCTGTCAACTCAAAACATTTGTGAAACAACTATTTGTCAAATTGCGATACAATTCTACAAATTTGTCATGACAACTTTGTAAACTTATTAACTTTTATGAAACATACATTTGTCAGGTTGTAAACCTGTCCGACAATTCCCTGTCACCTGTCGAATTGTAACCTTTATGAAATAGACCCAAGGTCACCGGAGCCAGTGGTCTGTGTGTCTTCAAGCGAGGTCGTGGCAGAGCCCTAGGGCGTCCATCGTGCTGCATCGTTGAAGTATCAGTGGTGATTAAAACGCCTAATTGAACATGAGACGGGGCTTACTGACATAAAGGCCGTGGTTAATATTACAGTCAATATTTGAGTCAGTAGTTGAGACACTATCGCTGCTATCAATACTGTAGAGTCATTGCATTGTAATTATTTAAATTACATGGATTAATGCATAACTTGTAGCTTTGGATGTAAAATAACGTAACTTGCACCTTTTATAAAGATACTATAAGTAAAGTGCCTTTGATATTGAACGGCTAGTCTTTATCTGAACAAAGCCCTTGTCAATAGAGCAATTCAGTTGATTGTTATTTCTGTACCCCTCCGGTAAGGTAACTAAAAGCGGTAACAATATGCAACGTCCCATATATGTAGAGGACACTGACAAAGAGGAACGATTCTGTGATAAGCCTCGGGGAAAGGGAGTAAGAGAAGGCGCGGTAGCTAGGGTAAGTTGTTATGAGCGTTTTTGGACAGAAGTGGCCGGGGCACAGAGTACACGGAGGCGAAATTGCGTGACGGTTATTTTTACGTGGGCGTATTAATTCGCTGATTGGCTGCGCGTGAGGGTCTGGGAATGGGTCTCGAGTCTGATTGGTTACTTCGTGCTGCGAAAGACTGCCTGTCTGGGCTGCCCGCTGCCATCGGGAGGGGCCTGGAGAGTTCCCTCCTCTGGAAAGGGTCGACGCCAGGTCCTCGTTTTTTTTCTAAGCCTACCCTATTTCTAAATATTAGGTGTGCGCCCTCGGTAGGAGAGGAGCTAAATGCGTCTCAGGGCTGCTCCCGATACGCCCAAAAGGAAAGGAATTCACGCAAGGAGGCGTGCATTCTCGGCTAGAGGAATTGGGCAGACATGGCCAAACGTTTAAGGCCACGACTACCTCCCTGTAGGAGCATTAATGAAAATTCTACAGGAAATAGCAGGTGTGGAATCAATTGTGGTTTAATACGATAATCGTGTAGTTTCTGTCTTTATATAAACTCATAACTGATTTGAATATTTCAATTTTCATGGTGGTAGCACAAACTGCTTTGTGTAAACGCTCTTCACGTCTGTTTATTCGTATCACTGTATTTCCATTAATATATGCATAAAACTAGTTGTAATGTAGTGTTTCACCTTCACGATTACAGTTTATATTCGATGAAATGTGTTTTTGATTTGAAATAACTGATGATAATAGACGCTTCAATAATATTGCCCATAAAACATGGGCCAATCACAGTATGAAAAATAACAGCTAGTTAACCCTCTGCACTACCAAAAACCTAACAATGTGAAAGTGTGTCTTTTACTCTGTGTTCTTAAGTTGGCACCGAGCGAGATGGCGCAGTGGCAACTCTTTGGACTCGCAATCGGAAGGACCCGGGTTCGGGTCCTGATTTCGATTTTCCATGGTTTTCCGAAATCACTCCAGGTGAATGCTGTGATGGGTTCCTAACAAAGGCCTTGGCCGATTCCTTCCCATTCTTTACCCAATCCCTCGTCCCTGTGCAACTTGCACCGTCTCTAATGACCTCGCTATCGACGAGATGCTAAGCCCAATTACCTACCGTCTTAAGTTGGTAGTACCTTAGAACCTATCTCGGCTTGCTTGGGAAATAAATGAATCGGACAAGGATCTCTCGTTACACTCTTGAGTTACAACTCTCTACTTGTATGCAGTGAGCAGCGACTAGCTCCGGCGTTGTTCTGGAGAGACAGTAGAGGTTAGGTAGTACCTCGGCTGGACCACGGGTTCCTCTGGGTGCGAGCGTCATAGATGGATGTGGGAGGGTAGCGTATCACAGTATCAGTTCGGAGCTTGGAGCTGGTCAACTGGGATGTTAGCTGAATACTCATCCACGATAATTCAGTGCATCTCAATCCTTGTCCATGGATGCTCACTGGAGTGAGTGAAAGAGATTTGGGCGGCTCTTAACAGTGAGGTCTTGAGAGCCGACGAGGGTAATTGAGGTGAGTAGAGAGCAGCACAGGAATGAAAGGGCGGGGGAAACGGGAGATCCCCGAGGAAACCCGCCGACCAGCGGCCTCGTCCGGCACGATTCTCGCATGCAAGTGACCGGGGCCGGGGATTGAACCCGGCTCGCTTTGGTGGGAGGCGAGCGGGCTAACCGCTCAGCCACCGCGGCCATTGGAGTACGTGCTGTTATACCGACAGACTATCGAAGATGGAAAAACAAGAACTAATGGATGAAGTTCTCCGGAAGTGGCAAGAAGAAAGGGGAATATCTGAGAAAGGGATAGTAATATATGTGTTGCTGCAGAACGTGAAAACCAGGCTATAGACGGAATGGATTACTTTCAAACTTTACAGTGTACAAATATACACTGACCACGGAAACTTCAAGGCTAAACTTCATAGTCTGTGGTTGGTGGAGTCACCTTTGTGTGACGTATGCTGACAGGATGATACAATGCAGCATGTCATCATGGAATGTCTGAAAACGGAAGATATAAGACAACGGCTGCAACACATAACAGAAAGAAAGGGCATTCATTTATAATAGGCGATTATATTAAAATATCAAGTTCTTCACGAGAAATTGAACGAGTTCGCCACAAAAATTGGAAAAATGCTTGAAGAACATGACAAATGGCGAGAAGAGCTTTCCGAGGACCCATGATGGGGTATTTGGATAAAGACTTGAATGTAAGAAGTCGGGATATTCTTGATTGGCGAGGGCAGGTTTTACCGAGAAAACCGGTAGAATGCCGAGCATGGCAAACAATAACAGTGAATGGTCTGAAGAACAGAAGAGGAGAGAGTGCAGTGCACTGCCTTACTCATCCGAGTACAGTCACAGTGCGGGAGGATGGAGGGAGTGCCTGCCCTCGGGCCGTGAATCCTGCTGTTATACTCCAGGGGAGGTCAAGCATAGCAATTTATTTCACGCAAGACTCACGATATAATGATAGCCAACTACTCAGCTGTTAAAATGATTTTTTTTTAATTTTTAAGTAAGCTATTCAAAAATCATACGTTTAAACCAGCGGAGAGTGGTGCTTTCAAATAAACACAAATAGGTTCCACGAGGCTTCTTCTTGAAAATGTATCTATTCGCAGCTAGAGGTGCTGAAGGATTTAGCTATCCGTCAGAATATTTTGATTTGATATCCGAAATATTGTAGAGACATGCGAGGAGTATGAATTATCAAATCAAACTGAGCAACAAATTTAGTGTGTATGAATTACTAAAACCCCGTTTCCTGCTGGAATTAGTACGCATCTAGTCGCTATTTTCCGGTTGAACATTTAATGATGGAATCTTCTTTTCAAACTCTTATTTATTATCTCCCTAGTAAAATTTAGTGAATATTTTAAACTCCTGCGAAAATTATTATTCACTAAACATTTTGTGCGGTTCTAAATTACTGAAATCTTTGCAAAATTTTCGTTGCTCTTTATTCGGTTGATAAAAATGTAATCAATTTTCTGCTTATTGATATATGGCTATGTTTTTGAGGAAATCGGTGAAATGTGTTCTATCCATATTAAACTGATTGAGTAGGAAATCCGTTTCTCATCTTTTAAAATTATGGCAATCATGTATTTCTGTATACTTAAAGTTCTTCAGGTCTTTCCTTAAATATTATTAGGGTTTGAGATCGATTTATTGGATAGTGTATACTTCGACATAATTTTAAATTAAAATGTGATACAGAAACATGTAACTAAAATTTTATTAATTTTTTTAAATTGCAAAAATAAATTTGAACTTTGTTTAGTATAATATTTCGTCAATTATATTATTTACGTTTTGAAGATAACCGTAGATACAAATAATTAGCTCTAAAATTGACTGTAATTTTGAAACCTAGCACATACATTATAATATTCTTGCAAGTCGTTATTATGATTACAAACTAAACTTACTTTAGTTTACGTCAATTTAGACTACCTTATTTATGTTTAAATTCTCTAATCTCTTTTGTGACATTATTTGTGTCGGTAACATCGTAACAGGTTTGTAAAGAAGTGTCAGTTATTATAAATTTCCCGTTATTAAAAATAATAAAATGGCGCCGCTTAGCTTCAAAATAATTTTTTAGGAAAATCGCATCTTTATGGCTTCGATATTCTTAATAAAATCTCAATTGGTGACAGCCGATGGATTCGTGAGAAATTGCATGCGTACTTATCTGAGTAGATGGATCTTCGCGTAATGCATCATGAGTAAACGTCATAGTATTGGGCAAGAATGGTACACTACATGTGCAAGCATGTGTATGAGTGGCATAGTGCACTTACAGACACGATAATATTGGGCAATTCTCTGAATGTTTATTATTTTTGTTTTTATAAACAGAATTAATCAAATAACTGCAGTTGATAAGGTAGAAGTGTATGTTTTCTTTCCATGCAGAAAATGGCAGTTTCACGTAAGTTCTCCAATTCAAGTATCGGTGATCGTAAACTCAAGTAGTAATCGACTGCTACTTCAGTTAAGTGGTAAGAAGTAAAATGAACTCAAAGAATTATAAAGTATGAGGCCTTCGGACTTACTACAACTAAATATATAATATTCCGGACGCTACGGGATTTGCCGCAGAGCTGGAGTCTAATTACTAGGCATAAATCTCATTATCCTACGTACTTCATTTTTACTAACCCGTGTTTTAAGAGTCTAATAAATTATTACTAAAAAATTTAGAAATAAAATTGTATTATTGTTCAATGGAATGGAAAGACGTGCAAAGTATTGTCATGCAGAAACATTTTGGGGGCGAACTATTTCTACTGCTGTTTGTTTAAATGGTTTCTTGATTTTCTATCATTTATTTGGTGATTAATGATTAAGTGTGTAGTGAAGCTTTAGAGCATTAGTGAAAACGTTCAATTATGTTAGGAGGAAAAATGTCACTGAAATGATGATAAATGCTATAGCAATGTATTGGTCCAAAATTAAGTTGAGTAGACTGAATTCTCACTAATTTAAATGTAGAAGGTCAAAAAATTAGCAGATAGGACATTTCAATGGGAGTGTGTACATTTATACCCATGAAGGCATACATGCATATGTAGGTATACATACATGTTTGTGTACCTGCACGTGGATAATTGCCTTCATACACTTAGGTTATATATTCATAAGCATGTAAATGCTCGTCCTTATGTGCGTGAAAACAGAAATGTCCTTATTCATATTAATACGATATGCAAACTGACAGTGCTGAGGGCGGTGCTTTGTTTAGCATGGTTTTGTACAGAAACGGTCAATATAATACCAATGAATTTAGAGGTCTGCGCGGCATTTGAGTGAGTGAGTGAAGAGATTTGGGTGGCTCTTAACATCGAGGTCTTGAGAGCCGATGAGGGTAAAGTAAAATGAGTGTGGAGTAGCGCAGGAATGCAAGGACGTGGGAAATGGGAGTACCCCGAGAGAACTGGCCGACAAGCGGCATCGTTCGGCACGTTTCCCGCATGTGAAAATCCGGAAGTGACACCTCCGGGAATCGAACTCCGTTCGCCTTGGTGGGAGGCCAATAGTCTGACCGTTACACCACCGCGGTTCCTTGGAGGCATTTGAAAAAGTCTAATTGCTGGGGGTTCGGTGAAAAATATCACCAGTCTGACCATTTTATTATTTCTTTTTTTTTAAAGCTACTTGAAGCTTATCTGTTGACTGAATATTATAAAGATGGCGTAAAGATTTAATCATTTTTCTGTATTGTTTTGAAGATACGATGAATATCGGGAGAGAATTCGTATGTTGTATTGGTGTTTTTTTCTAAATACAATGCTATTCTATGTATATGAATTATTTTGAAGACATTAATTATTAAACCTGTACGGAAATAATATTACGTGTCACCTTTTTTCTTAGCGAGATGTACAATTTATATAGGTTCCATTAGTATTTTGGTATAAGGACTCGCATAGTACACCTTAATTCATATAAATTGTAATAATCTATAAACACTCCACATGATGTGACATTTTCTAACCGCTGCCCCTCCCCCCCCCAGACCTCTGAGATGCATAATAAAGACATGAATTTACACATATGTGCATACATACACATATGCATAATGCAGACACTTTTCACACGTGTACACGAGCAAAAGCCGAACGATCGCACGTGTGTCACTTTCTCAGGAGGTAGATCTACACACCCCACAGAACTCTGAGAAGATCCTATTCCAGTAATTATTGGATGGGCGATCGAAATACACTTTAATTAAAGTTTCTTGTTACAATAGTAAGCGTATGCGTTAATACTGAATTTCTATACTGTCACTGCCCAGTGTAGAAAAAGCTCCAAAAGAGGGGTTTAAGGTCCCTTGGCCCATTCCCCTTTGGATCCACCCCTGGAGTGTCCAGCGCCTGGAGCTGGCCGATTAGCTCGCAGTAGACTTGCCGAGGTGAGATTAGCGAGTCGCGAAGCGCACTCCAGCGATCCAGAACTTTGCAATGGGAGCAGCGGGAGCGGTCAGTGCAGTGGACGGACCGAGAAGGTTGTCTCGGGACACTTTGCGGGGTCGGCTCCGGGAGAGGCGATAGGTTCCGTGGAAGACACTGGGATGGCTAGGGACCGGTTGCTGTCGGATGAGAGGGAGGAAGGATAATAATTACCGGCGACGCGAGAGCACAAGGGACCGAGACCTGGGCCAGAGGGCGCTTCCCCATTTCACGGTCCTGTTGGCGTACCTTAGACTAATGGCAGAGAAGAGACAGGGTCTGCCCACACAACTTCCTCGCGGTCCCTCAACTGTTTCCAAGTTGGCGGAACTGGAACGAGGATGACCAAGGGACGCAACAGGCAAGGAACCAAAGACAGCATTCCAAAAATAATTCTTTGCAGTATCCCAAACCACCGCTTATACTTAGA
The DNA here is from genome assembly GCA_029891345.1 of Dryococelus australis. Lineage (NCBI taxonomy): Eukaryota > Metazoa > Arthropoda > Insecta > Phasmatodea > Phasmatidae > Dryococelus > Dryococelus australis. Next base: position 43,901,890 of record CM056997.1, read on the forward strand.
AGCGCATTGTGGCAAATAAACAAATTCATCTAAACCCTTTCAAGATTAAAAAAACACAAATTTGAAATATTTAGTACAAAGTACTGTTCCCTTCTTTTTTGTTCAAATGTAGCTTTTTTTTTTGTTGCGCGCATACACTGAAAAACGTAAATGGTAGTCACAAATAAGTACATCACAAGAAATTAAGATAATATCGAAGATAATCATGAAACCCTATACCTATAAGAACAAGTCAACCACCAGCGATATAGTTAAAGCGTTTGATATATAATATAATATATATTATATATAACATATATATTATATATATAAATAATATATATATATGTGTGTGTTGCATTAGAGGTTACTATTTCTTCTCTATCGTATTAACTTAGTATCATTACCAATCATCTAACAAGTTAATTTTCCAAATTGGGGAAAAATACTTTTGCCACATATAAAAATAGATGTAAAAAGCTTTCAAAACCAACCTTTTATTTATAAATACACTAAAAAGAGAAAAATAATAATAATAGTTACAAAATTTGTAGAATTTGTAGGGTGTAGTCGAACAGCCATAATTAACTTTACTACAAATTAATATGTTTGTATCAATTTATACTTACTATATAAAAGCTTGGCGCAATGTAGAACGTATACCTCATTTGCGTAAGCGTAGTAAGCACATATCTTGGGTAAGGTTCTTAACTATCCACAATATAGAACGTATATCATATTTGCGTAAGCATAGGAAGAACATATCGTGCATAAGGCTCTTGACTATTTGCGCCAAGCTTTTATATACTAAATATAAATTGATACAAACATGTTAATTTTATAGGCTGTTCACGGTAAAGTGAGCACTTTTTAAGGCCCTTCAAACAGGCATTAACCACTAATAAATATATCTTATTGCAGCCTCAGGCAATACATTTTGATGGTGGTGAAATGTATACACTGTGTTTATTGGTCACATTGCAATTTTTATATTAAAAAGCAGCAGAAAGATGGAAATTGGACGAAAGGAAAAATTTAGAAGGGCCTTAAAAAGTGCTCACTTTATCGTGAAGAGCCTATAGTAAAGTTTATTACGGCTATTCGACCACATCTTACAAGTTCTACAAATTGTATAACTATTATAATTATTTTTCTCTTTTTAATGCATATATAAATAAAAGGTTCCTTTGAAAAGATTTTTACATTTATTTAATGTTTCACTTTTTAGTCTCCAACCATGTGTTTGTATCACGAATACGGCTTTCCCTTTCTAAGAAAAATCCCCGTGATGTATCGTGATAGACCAGTAGTTCGCTTTCATTCCGATACGGGACATAGTGTGGGAGCAAACTGAGTTTTATCTACCAACAAACCTGTGGGTCGGTTGGCAAGATGGTCAGTGCTTTTGACATGTTTTAAATTCACAGTGCAGCACGTGAAGGGTGTTCACAACGGCGTAGCTATCTCGTATGTACGACCCGGAGGAATTTTGTGTAGAATCATCTAATGAAAATGTAGTGCCTTCTATTATTGATGCAGTAGTTAGTTCTGCTGTATATGCTAATGTTTCTAGGGTAAATGTTCTTGATTCTTGTGTTCAAACTGATGTTAATGCCATTCGGGTAAATATTAATTCCTTTGTGCAGACTTGTAATGTGGTTTCGAATACTATGATTGATGCAGTAATTCAGACTTCAGACTTAATTTCCAATTGTTTATGTGATGGAGCTCAGGTAGATGTTTTACAAGATATTCCACAGGCCTATCTCAGTTTATAATATCATCAGGGACTAGATACTGACTATAAATTTCAAAAGCGATATAGATGATGGGAAAGTTGGACTTTATAAGGGTAAAAGGGGATTAATTGGATACCAGGATCCTAAAACCTCAAAGTTCTTTAATTGTATCCCAGCTTCTTTGCGAGGCCAGATATTTCAATATTATCACAACACCTTTTTTGGGGGGACATCTGGATCAGGAAAAGACAGTGTCATGTATAAAAAAATTATTTTTTTTGGCCTGGGATGACCAAGGAAATTGAAGAATTAAAGAAACAACGAATGAACTGCCAACGAGCCAAGCCCCGCAATGCAAAAATTAAGAGTCTTTATATTGGGAATGTAGCTTCTTTCCCGTAGGAACATCTATATTTAGATATTTTTTGGTTTTTTACCAAGAACTTGAAGGGGATTTTCCTCCACTCTGGTTGCGGTAGATAGCTTCAGAAATTTTGTATTTTTTTCCCCCTTAGAACAATGAAATCAGTGGAAATTTGTAAGGTACTCAGTCAGCGGTTATTCCCTCGTTTTGGTTCATGCATGTCTTTAGTGACAGATAATGTAACCTATTTTGTTTCTACAGAGATGAAGAAGTTGACTTTTTCTTGGGGAATCAAGTTAATTGACACGACTCATTATCCAAAGGCCAATCTAGTAGAACCGTATAATAGGAACCTCAGGATCGCTTTAAGATATTTTCAGACAGGGTCTCATAAGGACTGGGATCAGGTGTTTTATCAGCTTTCCTTAGCATTTAATAATGTTATTAGTGATGCCACTCTTAAAATACCAGCAGAATTGTTTTTTGGAGGAAGTCTTTTTCACCCATTAATCCATGCGTGGGTGTTGCATAAGTTTTGCTGGGAAGCAGTGAACCAGAAGGATTTAGAGAAGGTTTGGGCTGAGGTCACAAACAATTTGAAGATGTACCACCATAAATTAGCAGCTAGAAAAGTCAATGCTGGGGGTACTGGTGATATTCAGGTAGTAGATAAAGTTTTTGGTCCTGACGCACGTTTTTAAAACAATATATTCCGTTACTCTAAAACTGTATCAGTACAAAATATGTACAGGCAGCCTGAACAAATTTAATGACATTATGAAGCACAGAAATTCTATGATTCGCTAAACTCAGTCCTCCTAAGACGTGAAGGTTTGTTCTTGTTTAGTTAGTGCCTAAGTATATCCAAATTTTTTTTTACATCAGCGAGTTATGTTGTTCGCGTGGTTTGAAGTGCGGTGATGCAAGGGAAGAGTGGTTGAATCCACATGTCAGCAACGTGTATTTGTTTTTGTGAATTATGTTTCGAAAACTTTTTTCCTCTTTTCTCTAATCCATTAATATTGGTTTTATTCAACCAGAATATAACTTTTTTCCCTCTACTTACTAATGTAAGTTTTAACACAAGCTTGACATTCACAATATTAAAATAGATGTTTTATAAGTTTGACAAGAAAACTTCGTGTAGGTCTACAAAATATTTTCTTGGCAAGCGGGTTTCCAAAAATTGTTTCTAGTGAACGCACAAAAATATGTTTATAGTGCATGACTGTTATACGTAAAGAAGACAGAATATTTACCTTGACTAGGTAACTTTATTTCATGCAAGAGTATAGTTAGTTAAAGTTCATATGCGAGTAGCATTTTTCTTCTATTATTGTAGTGGCCATCACAGCCATTATAATGTACAACCGTTCCCGCCAACTGGTCACACAAGCGTTACAATACATTTGAAATTTACAGTCTTGAGGAATTTCGACTCAGAAGTCGTGTGTGCAACTTCTCAATTAGTCAATAGGAAATCAAGTTTCGATTGAAACTACAATAATTCAACACAAATTTACTGTTACTTCTTGTGAATGTAGAATGCATGATAGACTAAAATTGTCAATAAATGTATATTACAAAGTTCTCTACGATAAGAAATATTTTATTTAATATTTCAACGTTAATAAATCCAATAAAAAAATGCAGCGACTGAGTGAAGTCGGAAGATTCTTGCGTATTTTCGGACGATACATGACCAAACGTCCCTCCTCTTAATGACAGGTTTTTCTCGTTATCATCGAGACTACTGCTATCAAGATGACACAGTGTTATACATAACGCACGGCAGTGCCCATTTCAGCCTGTGTGTGTGGTTCTCATCTCTGAACGGATGATGAATCTCTTACGTATTATTGTTGTATGTGGTTTCTTTACTTTGCGGAGCAGTGGAATAGCATAATCCCACCAAATAATTTTGTTTCTTTATATATCAATATCAAAGCTACTTCAAGGATTCTTAATGATCTTATATGAAATGTGTTTCCGTTTCGCATATATAAATGCTTTATTTTCGTGTACTTTTTTGCGCGTACATAAAAGCTTGTTATGCCGAGATCTCAAATGCTTAAAATTGCTGAAAATTTGTAAAATGCACAGGTTATGTTAACATTTAATCTTTCTGTTTCTCTCATTACATTCGGCTAAGGTTATCCAAACTATGGCTCTAATTTGTAATATCTTTCTACGTTCTCTGCACAGGGTTGTGAAATTACTAAAAGGGAAACTGTAATTTTCAACATAGTACAAGTTTGGCTATCTAGCGTAACTTTCTAGCACGTATACTCTCTCCTCTAGTTTGCACTCTTTCGGCGTATACATACCTTCACATTACTAGAGCAAACAAGTATCGGCATCGCAGTATACTCCACTATACAGGGATAGGTTTTTGGCCTTTGTTTTTAACATTTTCCATGAGAAACAAAGTATTTTGCTGGGTGGGGGGGGGGGGGGGGGTCGGGTAAGGTGATGATAAAATGGATCGTGTATATATTCGCGTTCTCTCAAAGTGGTCATCTGGAAACATGATGTGATTCGTACTGAAAATGACTGAGTTAATATAGTGAGAAAATAATCAGCATCAACAATATATAATAATATTATAGAACGTTGGGCTTGTTTTGATGTATTAATTTTGATTACGTCATATGGTGTGTATTTAATCTCCTATATTTGTATGTTGACAACTTACGAAACTCATTTAAATATTTTTTTTTGCCCTGATCTTAGCGTAATATGTTGGTAAACCTAATTATTTTATCCCACAATTTATTAATTTATGAATTTTCGTAATGATGTTAATTTATACAATTTTATGGCTTTATACAGCCTAATTTATTAATCTGAGCTCATAAATCTTATTTAAAAGTTATTTTAAGAGATAAACATTGATTTGATTAATTTTATGTCACTGTCAGTTTTGCTTTACTTAAGGAACCAGCCTAAGTGATACATTGAGCGATGACATCACCGGAAGTGACGTAATAAAATATCACGCCGACTTAGGCTTGAGATGGTGTGAACCCCGGTTCTCTCTCTCTCTCTCTCTCTCTCTCTCTCTCTCTGCTGCCATCGTTGAGTACAGACGCTTTTATGGAGTGGTCTCCAGTGTCCAACATGATGTGTCACATGTGCAATTCTAAAGCTAGGATAGTTTACTCAGGCAGAGCTAAGTGTGCCGTAGGAAGGATTTAGGCAATTTTAAGAAGAGGCATATTCCTAAGATTAGATTTGTTAGTGCGTCGACGACGTAGACCGACACTGACGTCTGAGCCAGCTAAGTATACGGCGGCCAATGTTACGAGCGATCATGAGTCTTACTGTCAGTGTTGACCAGGAATCCTGCCACTAATTTTGAGAGATTGGTTTTTTTGAACTAACTTTTATATTTGTGTGGACTCAAGTTTGATAGTGTTTACGTAGAGGTTTCTGAGTGTGAACGCATTGTGCTTGGCCAGACAGTGAGCAACGCCGTGTGCAAACCTTATTGATTTGGACAGTATTCAATCTGAGCCAGATTATATTCATCTTTAAAGACATATACAGTAAATTGATAGATTGTCTCAGCTGTTGGGATTTGTGGGAACAAGTAATACAAATTTACATTTCCTGATTTTCTGGACAGCTATTCGATTCAATTCTATTCACACGTGAATATATACATTTTTTTAAATTAATTTTTCACACATCAGTAAATTAAATATCGTCTATAATTTTCTTAAGTAAAGAAAGCGTTTTTCCTCAAATGTTTTATGATTTATTTTTCTTTATTGCTGGCACATTTTCCTTAATTATTTCTCTCCGAATAAATCTAAAGTTGAAACAGAATAATTTGCCTGTGATTTCAAGTAGCTTGCTTGACTATTCACCAAGAGATTTTTATATGCGTTTTTCCTACTTGAAATGATTTTGAAAGTGCAAAACGCAATTTGAGATTGTTGCATGCAGTTTTGTATGCTCTATTCCAGTGAGTAGCTAGTTTCACGTTTGGTAAGTGAAACACTGGACGGTATACCGAGTATTTATTGTGTGTTTATGTTCTTTAATTATTAATCCTGACAAGTGACTATTCAAATGAAATGTGTTTGTGAGAAAGTTGCACCAACAACTAACCCAGGCTATTCAGAGTATGTATACCACGTACATTATATTAACCCCTCATATGATGATTAATGGCGTCATAGACGCCACCACTTTAGTCACCTCCCCTATATCCCCTCCCCCTCCAAATTGCCTGCAACGGCCGGCGCTAAGCGGAGGAGCATATCTCATGTTTAGTATCTACTCATTCTAATAAGTTTTACCAGTGCCTCCTCGCGATAGTAATTACACAATAATTATTTTCAAAAACAAATATTTCTCATCACATGCTTTTATCTTTCCTACTGTAAAAAACGCGATGAAAAAAAAAATCCACCCTTTTTACTGGTTTCATTCGGCAAGACAAAATTTGGATTCTTTCTATTGTTTTCGGAGTCTTGTGTAAGGTCTTGAATCGCCTATTCGTTGCAGCAATTTTGTACGATAAACCTTGGCCAGTGGAAATATACGACACAGATATATCAAGATTTTTAATATTTATTATTCGAGTTATCAAATTCTTGATACAATCTACTGGTCGCATTAAAGGCCTAATTATTTATTGTATATTATAATTACGTTAGTTTAACTTTTCCCTAAAGTGCTTTTAACCTTATGAAATAATTATGCTACATTAAAAATCAATATGAAATTATTCATGTTTCAATTTGGTAGTGTAGTTTTAACCTCATGAAATATAATGCAGATTTTGGTAGTATATTTTCTGCTTCATTTACCACATGTATGCATACTCTGTGCCTCTTTCCTTATATCACCTTGTTTTTAAACATACTTGGTTTTTGGAGTATTCTTGGAAATTTTATATTTGAGTTGTCCTGGGTTCTCAGGGCCTCAACATATATGCCAAATTTCAGTTCAATTGGATAACGGGAAGTGGTTTAACATATATACACGTGAAGTTACATAAAAACTTGTAACTTCAGGCTCCATCATCAGATCATCTCAGTGGTACCTTCACACTGTATTGTCATGGGAACTACACATGTATGCGAAATTTCAGCTCAATTAGATAATATCGATAAAATCATAATAATTATAGACTATGATGCATGTTGTTAGGCTATATTAAGTAACTTTTGTTCTAGTGATTTAGGGAAAAACATGGAAAAGTCACGGAATTTCATATGACAGGGAAACGTCAGGGAAATATCAGGGAATTTTCCCTAAGGTCAGGGAAAATGTAAATAAATGCTACTCTGCAAAATTTGTTAGTAGTGTGAATACAGGACGATGTAATTATGAGCATATGCATTTTAAAATTTCCAATTTTAAGTTTATGAACTAGCAATAATACAACTCTGCCAAGTGCCACAATGCCTATTCGTATAAAATAAAGTATTTGCGTGTTTATAATTGGCATTCCAGTGAAGTTAATAGCGTGTATCACGAGAAATGTCGAGGAGCTGAATAAAATACTGGCACTGTTGTATTGGTCTGTTGCAGTATAATTTAATTTAACTTCACTAATAGAATTTTTTTTCTGTAAGTGGTAGAAAAATATAGTATTTGAAGGTTTCGGTTCTGAAAACAGGTCAGGGATACTGGTACTATTCTCTCTGGAAAACAGGGAAAATTAGTGAATTCCAAAATATAATTTCAGTGGACACCTTGGTCCTAACACATACGACGGCACCACTAATGCCTGTATAATCTCCCTTCCTTCCTTTAGCCAGTGTAACCCCACTAGAGAAATTTCTGGCTATGCCACTAAATCAATACTCGAAACTGCCTTTGCACAGAATGAATTACGAAATGTATTTTAGGAATATTATTATTCAAGTTCACATTAGTATTTTCAAGACTACTTTGAAACCTGAAATAATGTCCAAGTGAATTTTAAATCACCAATGTGAGTCTTGATCGGAACCTATATCTAGATTCATACCACATTGTTGATATTCAGATTTACAAATAACTCTTTGGATGGATATATTATTTACATAATATGGTGAAATATTATAAATTAAATATTTATTGACACCCAACTGTAACAAAGCGTGAAAGGAAAATTGACATAACATATTTCATCGTTTGTATGTATATTATATTGCTTCAGAAACGTTTAATCGGCCCAATGTCTCTATTCACTAATTAGCGGAGATGCCAGATTTTCGCAAAATAATATCGTGATTTGCTATATTTCCAAAATACTCAAACTTAGATTCTCTTTCATAAGTGGATGATTTTAGCTGGTGCTGGTTTTAAGCGTCTGCCAGCGAATTATAGAAGTTTACTCCTAGAGTAATCTAAATGTGGTTGATTTGGTCTACTAAGAAATGTTTTCTTGTCAAGACAAATGTCTAATGAACAAAGGAACACTGAAGTTGCACACATATGATATTGAACTGTAGGTGGCGCGGAATACTTTTCACAAAAATCAGGTGACCCTACTAAGCTGAAATATTTATAGAGCCACCATTTTGTAATAAGTACCTGACATACTTAAAACGTAGTTTACACCACCTGCTGCAGTACAAAATGTTTGACCAATTTGGTAAGAATCGATCAATTGTTTCCCGAGATATTACATAAAAAATTATTCATGTGACACTATCTTACAAAATGACGGACAAAATAAGCTCCGTGTAGACACAGTTTATTGTTGTAATATCTACTGCCTGCATACAACAAGTTGGACTTTATATGATTTCGACGATATAACATTCTAAGCTAAGCTGACTATATGACCGTCATATAGGAAATAAGCTTTCGAGATACATGAAACATGTAGTTGAACGTAATTTGAAGCAGTGCTACTTGTTTGCCAAATTTCATTTGAGTCGGCTTATTTTTTATCGAGATATGGCATAAAAACATTATTTTATCTTCATGTGACACTAAGTTACAAACTGGCTGACAAATATGACTATGTGTTAGCACATTGATGCTTGTAGTACACACTTTCAACATACAAAATATGGTCGAAATTGGTTGAATGGTATAGTTGATATCTATACTAATAAGCCTAATATATTTTAAAGAGGTAAAGTGTTGATTGTTGGTTTATATGCAAAGGCTAATCTCGGAAACTACAAGGCCTATTCTTATAATTCTTTCCCTGTTAAAAAGATACCATTTTCCAGTTGCGCATATGCTATGTTTAATTTAAAAACAATTCCTTGAGAAATTTTAACATTTGTAAAACAAGTCGGAGGAAAATGAGCTACTTAGCTCCTTTCTAAGCATGTTCTACCCTGCCGATTCTTATCATTCTTTCACTGTTAGAAAGCTACATTCTTCCAAGTGGACTAATGTTATGTTTAATTTTTTTTTAATCCTTGAGAAATTTCTTAATTTGTAAACCAAGTCGGAGAAAACTGAGCTACTTGGCTGCTGTTTTTAAGAATGCTCTACCAAAATCATTAAAGATAACTTGAAAAAATGTAACAAGAAAATGTCGCAAGTTGTGGCAGGTAGTCGCAAGTAGTCATGGGTATTCGGGGGTAGTCCTTACTAAGTATGTACTGTATATATAAACCGAGTTTGGTTAAATCCGCTCGATACGTTCAAAAATTGAAAAGGGTGGACACACACGTAGGCACACACACAGACATACACACAGGCAGAAAAATCTCCGTTTCCTTCGAAAAGTACCATAATTTTTCAAGTAAAATAATGAAGAATCACAAACATGTCGGATGAAATATAATACACCGTCCTTGCTTGTATCATGTGGAAACCGCAGTCTTTGCATACACTATATTAAATTGCTAAACTTTACACAATTTTGAATGGAAAACTAGGCGTAACCCCGTACATAAACACATTTATACATACATGTACACATTCACACACAATACAATCTCACATACATACATACAGGCCCTAGCATAGGATACGAAAATGAGAGGTGGTGGTGTGGTAGTGACAATGCTATGTTAACTTCGCTATCAGTATCAGTTGCACAGTGAACATAATTTTATGGCACAACCCATTTATAAAACCCAAAACTTTCATTATTTCAAAATGTTCTCACCGCACAATTTTTTTTTTTTTTGTTTCATTAAGTTTCTACATCTCCCGCTTTATTCATTATCCCCACACCCCTAAAAATATATTTAACTTTCCGATAGTTTGCCAGAAATGTCAATGGTGGTCGAAACTTCCTGTTGACAAATATATTAACAAGCAGGGAAATATAATCTGTTAACTGAATCCCAGTTAGGATTTAGGAAACATCACCTTACAACAACTCCACTTCTGTTAGCCATAGACGGACATCAGAGACCATCTGCATAGTAGATTTGTATTCAAGTCGGAGAAAACATCTTCAAATTACCAACTTCATAATAAATACTGTACGAAAACATGACAAGTAAATAAATGTTTTGCTCGCGACAGTGTTTAAATTTTGCAGTCACTTTGACTTGACTATATACAGTTATTAATGTGCCCCAGGTCACACTCCTCGCGCTTTTGAATTCATTCAAGGTTTAACGATATTTTATAAGGTACGTAAATCCTACGTTGTTTAGTTTCGGGACGTTGAAAACCTTTGTGCTGACGCAGAAGAAACGCTTAATTGTAGATAGTTTGCTGTTAACTGAGCATTGCTCGCAAATCAACTTTTACAAATAAATCACTGCCCCGAAATGCATATACGCTCACAAACACACACATACGCCCCCCACTCTCCTCCCGCGAGCATACAGAAATACTGACTGTGAGACAGTAAATTATGCGACATCTTAACGCCAAAATAAAAGTGCACTGTTAAAACTGGCGGCTACTCAGACCGGTTTAGTTTCGTTTTATATACGAAAACTTATGAATTACAGTCTAGTGACTCGGTGTCACACATGCTACGTCATACACGTGTACTGTTCCGTGGTACGTGTAAGGCAGTGTTGATTTTCACATGTGATTGAAGTGCACGCAGTGGTCCATATGAAGAAAAGGTGGGCTTAGAAGTTAACTGCAAACCAAATAAGTCAGTTTATATAAATCGTCGAAGGAAATAAAATAATTTCTTGTCTGTTTACTGTAAAAAAAAAAAAAAAGCAATTTATTTCAGAAATGTAAAAAATGCAAAACTTAAACTTACTTGTACACCAGTTATATCCTACGATGCATATCCAACATTCGTACACTATAAAAAAAAACTATATAAATACGTACGTTAATGTAAATATAGACGCCGTATTCGAACCAGACATTTCAAGTTGCGATCACTTTGCGTATCTCCATTACATTACTCTGTTATATATATATATATAAACAGGTACGTTCAAAATGCTATTTATTTCGAGTTTGGGTTAGTATTTATCTACCTCCGTATATGTTATTTCGAATGAAGGTACAACAGGTGCATAGAATTAGATAATTTAAACTTAAAAAACAATATATTATTTAATTAGAATGAAACATATTTCTGACTATGAAAAGGACCATGTCTGTATTTTGTACTGGTTTACACGGGGTTTGAATGTTTTGAGACATGGATGACCAGCGCAATAAATTAATTTTATTCTCTATGGCGCGAGCCGAGGAACCACCTCCGGCCGGTCGGGATTTTGCGAGTGTAAGAGAACTGGCAACAGCGTCAGTGCTATATCTTTTTTTTTTTTTTTTGTTACTTTTGCAGCTTATGTCTCACTTAAGCGATAATAGTGTTATCTAGCGGGAAACTCGTTAAATGCGTGAGTGGAATTTCGTTTGTGTTTGCCTTCGCATCAGGTAGATAGCTCTGCACACAAATTGCAAGCAAATATTGCGTCTGATATTTAACATTAAATAGTAATAATAAATGGGTAGGGTTATTTATTGTACTATGGAAATACAATAACTTTATCTTACAATTAACATTATTTATTTGAATTAAATTACTTTCTTACTTATTTAATGTTAAATCTAAATTCACTTACCCGTGATGTGTAGGTGATGATTAAGTTTTTTTTTTTTTTAAATCTGCACACAATAGTGTTCCTAAACTTAATTTGTAAAACTTTGCTAAGTGTTGCAAGATATATTTATTAATGCACGTTTATACTGATTAAAACGTGTAAATATGTATTTTCATTTAAATTTACGTCACGTAGTTAGGACACGTCCTTCACAGCTTTGAGTAGCGCATAGTTATGAATTATGGTTTTAATTATGATGCTATAAATATGAAAGCGTACCAAGTTCCCTTATATCTGGTATAGTGGAAAAGAACAGAGTAATTTAGGATGCGAAGTCAAGACGAACGCGCATAGCGTGCATGTAAACATGCCTCAGAGAAAATTTTAATAAACTTCTGGGAAAAGATCTGTAACGGGGAAAATGGGGAGGGGAGATGGAAGAGAGGAAACGGCGTCAGAGAAATACTTTTTTTTCTCGCCAATTGGGATCTTTTTTTATTAAAGCTTCTAACACAATAGAAAACTTCAGCATTTGACTTTACGTTTACTGATGAAACAGCCAATACGCAATACAATTGTAAAGTTAGCGTTGAGACAATTGAACATCGGTTCTGCGGGCTTCGTAAAAATGTTTATCTTGTTATGTAAATAATTATAATATTATCCAGGAATGTATTTTACGTACCTTTTTAAAAAATAGGATTAAAATTTATATTAAAGGTTTATTTCAAAACAAAACAAAAAAAGCCCATTTGTTTACTTTATTAAAATACGTCAATTCATATATTTCCTGTACACATATTTGTTTGCCATTTATTTAATTTAATACGAGCCATGTTTAATATACCGAGATTAAAATCTCCCTACAATAAAATAACGCACTTTCCACATAACCTCGGTTAGGTTCTCAGCAAAATGACTGCCTGACTTTGAATTTTAACTTTTTGAAATCGTAAAGTCAAGAGGGCTTGACTTTACCTTTGTTCCATTGTGTCAAGCTCCATAAGAAACATCATGTCGGAAAACAAAAATAAAGTCAAATCGTAAAGTCAAATGTTAAAGTTTTCAATTGTGTAAGGGTCTAAGTCCGGCGTCCAGAGAACGGTCAGCACCGGAAGGTGTAAAGGACGAGGGGAGGGGGTGAGTAAATTTCTACCGGAGGCGGCCGCGAGTTACCTAGATTGTTGGGCAGGGTTGCCAGATGGCGTGTCATTCCACGATATGCGTGTAATTTCTACCGGAGGCGGCCGCGAGTTACCTAGATTGTTGGGCAGGGTTGCCAGATGGCGTGTAATTCCACGAAATGCGTGTAATTTGAACCGGAGGCGGCCGCGAGTTACCTAGATTGTTGGGCAGGGTTGCCAGATGGCGTGTCATTCCACGATATGCGTGTAATTTCTACCGGAGGCGGCCGCGAGTTACCTAGATTGTTGGGCAGGGTTGCCAGATGGCGTGTAATTCCACGAAATGCGTGTAATTTGAACCGGAGGCGGCCGCGAGTTACCTAGATTGTTGGGCAGGGTTGCCAGATGGCGTGTCATTCCACAATATGCGTGTAATTTGAAAGTAGGTGGGTATTTAGCGTGAATTCACACATCTGCGAGGATTTGCGTGTATTTATAATCACTTTCTTTTCTAAGACCGTTTTACAGCAATGGGAAAATATACTATTCCAAGATAAAAGTTTGGAGGGGTGTTGTCGATTCTGGGATTGCAGATTCGGGTATCTACTGGATTTTATACTCTCTTCATGAACAAGCAACCGTTGAATGGTTTTATACAGTCTGACATCAGACGTTCTTGGGCGCGGTCTAAACTGAGTTGTGTGTTGTACACGAAACATTTACCAGTCGTATTCAATTTGTCGGGAACGTGAGTGTTTTATGTGGTGGAAATAAGTAAGTTGTGTGTCATAATTATTAGGTAGGAACCTTCATGATGGATAAATGGATTGTAAAAAAGCTGAAAATAGGCGATGAACACGTAGGTGATACAGATAGTGGTGAAACATTTGTGGTTTATGGTGCAGGATCTAGTAAAATTACGGAACAAACTGACATTTCGCAGGCGTCTAGGAAAACATTTGAAACACCTAATGAAATGGGAAAACAGAAAAGGGAAAAAGAAAAACTGTGTAAGTTCGATAGTGCATGGGCTCCAGATCCACTTTTTAAAGACTGGTTAGTACACAAAATCCCTAAAGAAGCAGAGAAAGGCGTATCGCATGATATTGTGTATTGTAAATCCTGTGACAATAATATTATAGCACACAAGTATAACGTTTTTCGTCACAGTAAATTATAAAAACACAATAAAAATCTTAAAATATCGCTAAAACATAGAAATTCTCTCACATAGACATTTCAGAAATGTAATACAAAGTTAGGAGGGCACAAGTGAAACTAGCAGGGATTCTGACAACAAATGATTTGCCTTTTCTTAGATGGACACACTAGCACCTTTGTATGCCGACACTTTTCAGATTCAAAAATTGCAAAAAATAAAATAAAAAAGTGCCTTCATCGAACCAAGACAACTTCTCTAATAAAATAATCTGTGGGACATTGTTTCGAGATAGACTATGAGAAAAACTTCGTATTCCAGGTAGTTTTTTTCTTGGTGATAAAATGGATCAAACTACAGGTCAGGCTTCGACTAAACAATGTGATTTTACAGTGATATATGATAAAAATTACAGTACTGTAAAAACTATATATTTTTTTTTCAATGGTGCAATCAAATTCTGGCCCTACTGACAATCTGTATAAATGCCTAACACAAAGTTTACTTAAAAAAGGTATTCCGCTATCAAATATTATCGAGTTCTCTTCGTATTAGGTGCTCCTGCCAAATGATTCATCTTACAGCATCTAATGCCCGTCTAAAGCTTCGCCAGTCTGTTGACGATTTGCTCTGAAACTTAGGCTCTCATTTTAGCTGCAGTTATTCTAGGCATCAAATATTCATAGAATTTCAGGAGTTTTTTTTTTTCCACGTGGAAATTCACAAAATTCTGTCTGCTGCTACTACTCGTTAGCTATCACTTAAAGCCTGTGTTGGCCGAGTTTTGAGCACTATTCTGCTCTAGAATTCTTCTCAAGGGAAACAGTTTTCATCGATCCATCAAAAACACTGGAATAAATGCTCGTAGTTATGGACAATCCCTTTACTGAACTATATCGTAAGTTTATGTCTCATGTGTTAGGTATTCTTGCTGATTCCAATACTACATTTCAATCTTCATACGCTAAAGCCAGTGTTAAAAAGGTTGATGAGAAACACTTATAGCAACCATTTTCTTGTCTACGTGAACAAAAATTTAATTCTGAAGATGTCAAATATGACGACAAGAAGATATTTTGTGAACCCTGAAACTAATTTTCTTAGGCATTCGAGCCCAGGATAGTGTAGAAAGACTAAAAAGAGAATCCAAGATATCAAAGAAAGCCTTGCAATACTTCTTTCCATCTTGCCTACATTTTTACATAGAATTAGCAATGGAGCTACACAAGCGGTTCGGATTTCTATTAAATGATACCCTTTTCAGCATTGGCCACAGTTTTCCAAAGATTTCACGTTCCTAACCAATTTGTGGATGCACAAGGAGCAGATAAAAAGTGGTGCTAATAATCATTGCTGGACCACTCTGAGAATGACCTGGATCCCTGCAAGCCACCAAAGAATACTGCAGAAATGTTTTCAATTTTAAAAAATGCAGCAGGTATGCCAAATTTTACCCCACAACAACAAAACTAATTACAATATTGTTGATTCTTCCATTTCCAAATGCTATTGTATAACGGTTGTTTAGTTCTCTACGAAATTGTAAAACACCCAATAGAAATAAACTTGGCACAGAAATCACTGTCGCACTTCTTCAAACTACACACGGCATCAGTGAGCAAGGGGGTTGTGTATATTTCGACCCGGATGGAGAAATTATTTCGAGAAAGATATGTTATAAAAAAATTAATATGAATTTGTGTGTAGTTTGGTGTGCCATAAATTCATACAGTGTTAGTGAAGTGTAAATGAAATGCAAATGAATACTGCAATAGACTACAACCATCATATATCAACATGGTCTATCTACAATCCAGAATCTAAACATTGGTGAGTTAGTACTTTATTTGGGTCTTCACTGAAATGCTTCTGAGCTTGCCCTTATAAAATTTTAAGTATTTTATTCTGTTTAAGCAGCATAAGTGGCTATGTTAGATGTGAATACGAGTTTTTAAATTAAAACTTTATAATAAATTAAATCTTATCATAAGTTGTATAAATTATCCACTATATCATATTGTAATTTAAATTTTAGTGCCATCCAATTTTGAAGCAGTCGACAGTTCGCTATTTATTTTACTATGATTATTACACTATTAATATGTCAGCAACAGAAAATTACACTATTCATATGTTAGCAACAGAAAATTAAGTAATTTAGATTTTTTAAAGTGAATAACAAGTTACCCAACAAGTAATTGTTTTACTACACAGATCAAATGACCTTATCAGTAAATAAAGAAAAAATTGAAAATGACTTTAGGCCGTGTTACAATAATTAGTTTGGCACTTTTGTATATTTCCTTTTCGTGATTTGCTGTTTGTAGGCTTCCATTTGGAACACTTCTATAGTCACTTATTTGTACATTGTGCCACTGATCGGTTCAACATGGAAACTGGAGTCTTAAAATTATGGAACAAAAATTTCGGTGGTTCCTAAAATAAATAGTTTTAACTTACAATAAAATGCCACACATCTATCATTACTAGATTAAAATTACTATACCATAAAGTCAAAATACAAGTTTATAATATTTTAGCGCTGTTCACTTTATTAAATATTTATTTCGACGTTGGATACATAATTTGTTTAGGCCTATTATAAAACTTGATTTATTTACGCATTTACAATTTATACCATCAAAATAAATATGGAGGTTGTTAGGTAAGTTAAATGGAGTAATTTTTAGCTTAAAAGTTGGCGAAGTATAAAACGAAATAAAATTAACAAATATACGTTGTTACTTTTGTCCATAAAATTAGATTAACAATCATTTGTAAAGAAAAAGTGACAATTAGAAAACACTTATGTATTGGTTCGGTTAAACGTAATACAAGGTCATTTAAACAAGAGTGAATTGTGATGGGGTTGACAAATTCAAATGAAATGCTTCTATCGTCTTTTAGAAAATGTGTGTTTGCCGTACAAGTTCAAATGGCGTGTATTGGCGTGTATCTGGAACCTCGAGGTCGTGTAATCTTGCCAGGAGACTCTGGCAACCCTGTTGTAGGGAGTCATCCACACGCGCGACCATCACATCGCGCGGGGAATGGAAATATACGAGACGAGGCAGGGGAAGGGGGGTAATAAACAGAGGTAAATATGAGGGCGGGAAGTATTCCCGTTGTAATATAGTGCCGGACGCCAGCATCCGAGGGCGCTCTCGACGACTACGGTTCGACCGGGGAAAGGATCCCGTCTCGGGAGGGAGGAGCGCCGTCGTCCGAGGCGCAAGAAGAGGACGAAGAATGGAATTGAACCTCTTCGCAAGTAAATCGGTTTCCCCCTGGCGTACTGGCGGCGTCGGTTGTCCTTGCCACCAGGCGCACTGCTGCGGACGTCCGCGAGAAACACAGTATATCGTTCACCTTTTGTCCACCAGAGTGTGCAAAATAAGTACTGTCTATTTGATAAAGACTTAACGAAAAAGCGAGCATTTTTGAAAGACCTGCTTAAGATCTCTTGTATGCACGTTGTGAATTCTTCCGCCTTATGTAAAATTAACACTGTCATGGGTCTCATCACTTTAACCATGAGTTGATCAAGTGAAACTATTAATTTATTTAAAAAGTAAATATTTCACAAAATGTGTTCTTTTTTACACATGGATACATTAAAAATGTAATAAGCGAAATAAATAATCTAAGTTGTTACAAATTGATACCAGGCACTTTTAATTTGACGTTAAGATATGAAACTATTTTCCATTCATAGTTACCAACTTTACTGGGTGTATGTCACCAAGTGCGCCCGTTATAATATAAACCAGGCAGGGGTAGTGACTTTTATCTAAGTTCTATTTCAGTAGTGCCCACTTTATAGTGAACAGCCTCTATCCAGAAAATTCGCCAGATGCATCCTCCAGTTCCTCTGGGTGGTGGATCTGCGCTGTTATTAGCATTTAACATGAAAAAGATGTCGAAATATTTCATTAAACCAGTTAACAGTGTACCGGAATCGAGTATATGTATGGGCGGAAAGAAAACGTGATATTGACAGTTACTCAGGCGACCTGAGAGCAAATCTGAGAACATGTGCGGAAGACTAAAATCATTGTACCACAACTTTATATAGTCTCTGGTTCATCTGACTGATTCCAGCCGTTAGTATTTCACTTAGTAGTGAAACTGATTCAGATATAAAGTCTAGAGATATACTATTTAAACAAAAATTGATGGTATATGATAAAAAGTGTCTTCCCGCTCACGAATCAAGAAGCCAATTTCTGTACACATAGGCGAAATTATGTTTATTTCCCTATTAATTAAAGAAATCTCGTTTACATTTACCGCAAACACCTTCATTTGTTTACATACTAATTAATGTGAGGGAACCTACCTCCAACAAAAATGATTTGTAAAATTTCTACAAGATATATTTCATATTTCTTCCTTATTATCGAAAATTTATTTGAAAGCTATTAGAAAATTTCGAATTCCACGGATTTAAAAATTATTTAAAACACCATTCCTCCAGGCGTAGTATTAAAATTGTTAACAACAGGCAGTATTCAAACAGATTACATGCGCTGAGAGTTTATACCATTAGCGTTGGTAGTGTTATTCGTATTGGCTGTTCACGGTAAATTGAGCACTTATGAGACCCTATTTACTTTTTCTTTCGACCATTTTTGAGTCCATAACTACCTTCATAAATACAGTAACTACCAAAAAGTAATTGGGCACCTGCCCACAATGTTTGCTCGGTGGTTGTCACCTCATTAGCATCTCGTGCGGCCACCTATGGCGGCTATAACAGCAGCGACTTTGTCTAGCATGCTCTACGAGTGTGTGCAGGACATCCACGGGGATTCGTCGCCATTCCTCTTGCAACCATTCCATGAGTTCAGCAATGGATTTAGGCCGCGTCTGACGAGCCCTCGCCCGGAGATCCAATTCGTCCCAAAGATGTTCCATAGGGTTGAGGTCGGGGCTCTGGGCGGGTCAATCCAATCGGCGAACATTGTTGCCGGCGTACCACTGCATAGTAGCCCTTGAAACATGGCACCTGGCATTGTCATCCTGGAAGTAACACGGGTCTATTCCGTGAAAACGCCACAGTGTCGGGAGCATTTCATTATCCAGAAGAATGTTACCATAGGCCTCTGTGTTCATGATATCACGGGACAAACACCAGCGTTCCTAAGCCGAAGGCCATGAAACACAAGTCAACTGACGTACTGCATTACCTATCTTCACGGGTGCCCATTTACTTTTTGGTACATAGTGCATATACTGCCATGTAAGTAATGACCAGTGTGTACATTCCGCCACATTTGGAAGTGAACGTCTAAGGCTAAAACAAAATAAATTTATTTAATATTATTCAAAATGGTAGGGCCTTCAAAAGTGCTCGCTTTACCGTGAATAGCCCATATGAGGAAAATTCGGGCTCTTCAGAGATATGTATTTAAATGGAGAATGCTGTGATGACTAACTGCATTCTCGCATTGTGGAAGTAGACATACCAATCAGTAGAAACTAAATTGGCGCACGACTCCAGAACACAATGAACTCTAACGATCTATATTCTATTCACGGTAAAGTGAGCAAATTCTAAATCCCTCTCATTTGGAATAATAGTCAGTAAATATATTTTATTTTAGCCTTAGACGTTAACTTCCGATTGCGGTGGAATACACACACTGTTTTAATTACGTGCGTGGACATATAAATTTTAAAATGTGGTTAAAGGATACAATATGGCTAAAAGGAAAAAGTAACTAGGGCTTCAAAACTGCTCACTTTATCGTGAACAGGTTATACTTCATTGATTTCTGTTTTACAACGCTGCCATCTGATTCGTGAGAATAAACCTTCTGAGCTCTAAATCCGACGCACTTAGAAAATTTGCAAACGAAAATTTTCAGAACTGTATTTCAATCTGTTTTTTTAAAAAGCAGCAACCAGATTTCAATAGGCCTACTAGGGCAATTATGTTTTATTATTTATTACAGTTTTGCTTCTTGCAGAAACAATAAATATTTCTAAAGTTTACTGAAAAATATTTTATTTTTATAGATCTCTCTAGTGCAGTAATTACACATTTAATTCCTAAAACAATCACAACCTAGTACGTAGGTCTTCCATTAGTTCAAGAATGCCAACTAACGATTTGATTTTAGCGGATACATGTGAAAAAGTTAAATTAAATCAAGTAATTACACAAAATAGTTTTAATGACGCAGTTTAATGGATTTTATGGAAATTTCTTCTGTCCTCAGGCCCAGAGCAAATCTGTTGGTAGCAGAGTCTTAACTGAATTTGCAGTGACTATCATTTCAATGAGAGACATCGCCTATTCTCCTTTAGCGTTGTGATGGTGGAAAAATTTTTAGTACTGGGAAATTATATATATCTTCATAAATGTTCTTATATTGGGATTAAGCTGGCAATTTTTAACCATTGCAAACTTAATACCAAGTTAACCAAAGTAGACTGACGAATTTAGAACCGTTACTGCCGTTACGTACATGAGCCAAGCGGGGAGGTGCTGACGATAAGATAAAACAAAATAAACAAAATGGCATAAAACTCTCCTGACTGCTATAAATAAGAAACATATGCCCATAAGAAATTTCATTCACTCGTTTATTATTATTGAGTGGTATACTTTGAATTTACAATAATAAATTATGTGACTTCTAGGCCCTGACAGCATAGGATGTCCCTGGGATATCCCGTATGTTTCCCGAATAACCTAAATATATCCCGGCCATGGTATGGATATCCCAATATTACTTTCAACTTCTACCCCTGTTTATGATGCATAATACAATTTTCTTATTAGAAGCGAAGTTTTTTTACTTCGTAGTGTCTTTAATTTAATCATTTTTTAAATTAAATTGCCATTTGCCTTTTTGTGCGGGATATTGAGGATATCCTATGGATTTTCCTGAAGTACATGCAAATAGTATTCCGAAATGGATATCCTTATAGGATATCATATGGCCATTGATTTAAAAATCGTCACTGGTTATACTTCTGGGAATTTACATGTTTCATTACATACAGCCAGTTGACATATCTAGGATTAGATTTAGATTTAATTAATAAATATAACCTCGTCATCCTATAAATATCCTGTGGATATTCGAACCGTACTTTCACCTACTGGCCATATTTTGGGTACTACAAAATTTAAAAATATGTTATTTTATTATTTTTAATATTTATTATTCGCAATTTAATTAACAATCCCAATTTTTTTTGTGGAATACTGATGTACGGTACACGGATATCATTGGGTATGCTTACTTAACTGAATTGTTTTAAGATGCAAAAATGTGGTGAGTAAAAATCTCCTTACGGCCGGGACTGAGCGCTTATTTCTTTCTTTTCCGCCAGCAGCGTTGTCAAACGTACAAGATTTCTCGTACACGTACGATGATGTGAGGTCTGTGTACAACATAACGTTGCGTTTAGTACGAGGATTTCGGGAAACCAGTGTCATGTCAATTAGCTTAGAATATATGCTTCTTTTTGTAACTTTGAACAAAGCTAATTTGCGGCTGTAATCGATTTAGTCATCCCCTATAGTATGAACGGAAAATATATTCTTCAATCCAATTCAATCAATTCTTCAATTGTCATTATAATGCTAATTGCATAGCTTTCAAATTTTTTTTTCTCTAAGAAATACGCCAAACGAGACCTGGACTTTTCATTGCAACTATATTACGATACGCGAGTTTTTAGATGTCTGGTAAGAGAATTTTGGCTTCTTGGTACAATAATTACACTTGTAAGTATTGACAACCCTGGTTCCGCCAGTGCAGCACATTGGTTATCTGCTGTCGTAGCGTGTAAATGCTGTAAGTGAGGAGTGTTTTTTATTTTTCATATTTCTATCACATGTGTACACACGATGTTTGTAGGCAAAATATTACGAACAGTTACGAAGATAGTGATTATAAAGAAGAGTGGCTTTTCCGAAAATCGGGAAAAATAACACCTGCAAATGTTATACACCGTCATTACTAATAACACCTGCAAATGTTATATACCGTCATTACTAATAACACCTGCAAATGTTATATATCGTCATTACTAATAACACCTGCAAATGTTATATACCGTCATTACTAATAACACCTGCAAATGTTATATACCGTCATTACTAATAACACCTGCAAATGTTATATACCGTCATTACTAATAACATTTAATACGAATTTTATTGCGGCTTCGCGTAATTTGGAGTATATACCATGAAATGTGATTGCGAGGAAGGTTACTAAGGTCGGGGTGTTTCTGCAGTAAAACACGTGAAATTTTAAGTCAAATATATTTCTTTCGGGCCGCAGAGTGGTGTTTCATTCGAGAACTTCTCTGGAAATTTAAACGGATTTTACTAAACGTTCGTCACAAGATATGTATTTTCCGGCGCGCTAGGGTTATACAGGTGTAAACGATGGTGTCAGAATATCACTTAGTTCTGTTGACGTTTTCAAGAGTTACCTTGCCTATAGTCACTAGAGGATTGTACTACGTAACATATTACTGTTATAATAGTACATCATATCCAAAAGACGTTCACATATGGTGGTTATAAACAGTGGACGTGTATCGCCATGATACATTTCAATACATTCGGTAATCAATAATGCACAGAGGCAGGAAACAAATGCGCATCGATTTTGGTTTACGTCACAGTTGTATGCTGGGAATGTGCGCCAATTCAGTGTAACATTAGAATTCGGCTGTGCGGAAATTTGCGATTTACGAGTGCTGCTACGTTTGTTCTATCGCAATTCGTTCTGTTAGATACGTTAAATCTAATTATTGTGCGGAAATGCTAGTGTGCCTGTGCCATTATGTCCATGCGAAATGTTAAAATATAGTAATTGCATTGCAAGTCGAGTGTCTGTGGAGTTTCGAAAAATGTAACAGGCGTTGACGTGTCGTGCTTAATCACCTACGAGGTATGATTGCCGCTTGAATGGGCGAGTAACGTAATGCATTTGGAATTTTAGCATGTAAAGTGTATATTATAATGTAGTGAATTGTGCTGTGTAGTATTGCGCGTGAGTGTGGTACCTGAAGGGCTTACGCGCTCTGGCCGCCCGTCATGTAAAATGCAGGAGACCTAACAAAATTAAACCTAACTTTACGATAGGTGAATCACAGGGGTGGATGCCTCGACGCGAGCTTAGTTATTATGGTACTGTAAATGTCATTTCCCCCCTAGTAAATTCGTGTTCAGTGCGATGAGTAATTTTTTTTAGAATTGAAGGGGTTAAGGAGATGTCATCCGACACGAGTCATTTTGTTACGAATTTACATGTAATTTGAATACTTTTTACGTTTTACCCCACAACTTCCTTGATAATCGTAGCTCTCCCCACTATGGTATTTGTGGTTTGTATTCATAATACGTTTTTGCCCTGGAAAATTTGTGTTCTGTGCAATTATTAGAGTGGAATTATATCACTTTCCGTGACTTTTTTCTTTTGTTTTCGGAAAGCCATTCTTTACAGTTGCCCGAAAATCACGTAATATGTGGGGTGTGGCGTGTTTGTGTCGTGTATACGGGAGGTTGTGGCAAGACGAAGTAGCTTAGGTTATATCAATCTGTGGTATATTCCATATAGTGCCCATCCTGTCGTGCACTCTATTTGTGCTGAAATGTCAGATATTCCGAGATGAAAAATGCTTTCTGAAACGTAAATGTTCCTGATGCAATATTTGGGACTCACATTTGATATTTAGGTTTTAAAAAATAATTTTATCCTTAAGGCCCTTAATTTCTGTAAATAACTAGCGTACGTGTATAGAGCTACAAAGAAGTCCTTCCTACACATACATCTTGCAGTGAAACTCTGAAGATGGTGCGTTGTAGTAATTAATCATACACTCAAAAAAATTTTTGTACTTTTACAAGAAAAATTCTTGGAAACCCAGTTGCCAAGAAAACCCTTTGTAAAACTACCACGAATTCTCTTGTAAAATATGCAAAACATTTCTTTGTAATATTACAAATGGTAGCCTCGTATTACAACTGACATTATTGAGAAGTGTAAATAAAATTACTTTTTTTTCTTCTAAAAAACAAATGTAATGAATTAGCAACACATGAGGCCCTTACGTAGCCCTTTCGGTAAAACCAAGCAAGGACATACATCCAGCAAAACAAACCAACAACCAAGTCGTAACAGCAAGCATGTAAATCCCTAAGGACTAATGGCTTGAAAAGGTTGAACAGACGAACTACCAGGTAAAACACATGAGTTATGAAATATAGTTATATTCAAAGTTCTCAATACCGATATTACAATTTCTACAATCAATATAATACTGATACAAAATAACTATATTCAAAGCTCTCTATACCCACAGTACATATTTCTAAATTCAATATAATACTGATACAAACACCACCACATCTACAAGATGGCGATTGGATTTCCTTTGCACACAATTGTTGAAATATTATACATTTGAAAAGTTATTTGATATACAACATATCAGATAACAGCCTTTTATCATTTTCTGAAGACTGAAAATTTCATGGAGAATATCCGGGTAACATCCCCACAATTATAAATACTTTTGGTCTTTTGGCTAGTTAAAACAAATGCTATAGCCAATCAAAGCCTCCTCTACCTGGAACATACAAAAGGCTAAACTTCAAACAAAAGCCTAATGTGATAAGAATTGGATACAATCTCTTGCATTAAAACTTTATACATAAAAGTTTTAAAAACGTGGTTTGCAAAGAGTATTTTAGATTATTAAAAACAGGGAATTCTTTTAATTCCATAACAGTGGAATTCATTGTACTTAATCTCTGGCTTTGGCATGAGATATTCGGCTCACAACAAATTTTTACTTTGTGCATTAACATTTTGCAATGCGCGAAAATAATTTTCTTTTGAAATTTCTACAATCAATTATATTGTGTGCTAAAATGTTATACCACCAGGAAAATTCCAATACTCTGCAAAATTCCTGGGTAAAAGCACCCCTTTCTACAGCAAACTGGCCTTATGGCCCTAATGTTGTGTACTTATCTCATATTCTGCAGCTGTACTGGTCAACCCTCAACGGCCAGGTCTCTCCCCCGACCAGCCAACTGGAGGAACCATTTATAGTCAAAAAATTAACAGGGGAAAACTTCCCCACCAAATTTCTTATTGGCTTAAACTGTCCTCCAATCAATAATAATTTCCGGCGTAACTAGCGCCAACTTTATCAAAAATACACTACGATATTAATCATTACAAGTATAGATTGTTCTGGAGGTCCCAATATTTTAGGCACAGTAGTGCCATCTTTACGGCTGTTGCCCACAACTGTAATTTGACTTGTCCAATATCTTTGTATACCTATGTATTGGAAAAAGATCTTACGGATGCAATAAATTAATTAAAAAAAAAAAAAAAACAACTGTCCGCCGTACAGCGCTTCCAGCGCCCCAAACGGGCAGCTCAGAAAATACACAGGCAAAGATGCGCCGGCCATTTTCAGCCCTGTACGGGTGCGCGAGCCAGGTGGTCACACATGTATATGGTTCAGGAAATGTCACTGTAGCAACACGTATTTTTTTTTCTCTTTCGGTGTCAACACGCGTCATTTCTTCAAAAGGCAGAATGTCTTCAAGTATAATTAAATAATAAACATGTCATATTAGGGAGTATTAAGTGTAGCAAAAATGTGTAATATAGCTGGGATGGCGAGTCAATAAACTTGGTAAGTTTAGCCTCTAACATTATTGTTTACAGTATAAACTTTACGCCTACTAAGGATTTGTTTATTTACAAGGTTATTCAATGGTCGTAACTGTGGGGTCCCTTGCATAAAAAAAAAACTTTGAAAAGTAGGTCACCTAAAAATGTAAGTTATGATAATGTTACAAAATGTTCGTTTTAAAATAGGGACGACAATTAGTTATGCGAAACGAAAGAATTCTTTGAAATTTGTAACATATGCAAAGCTACCTAAAAAAAAAGATTTTTTTATTTGTTCATGTAATTAGTATCTAGAATAACTATCTGCTTTCGGGTATAATCTATTTTAAATGGGCCATCCAGGTGACCTTTGACCTCGAACCGTAACATTAACCTTCACCTTGTATCCGTGACCTTGAATGACCTTGAAAACAAAAAATTTCCAAAAAAATTGCAGAAAAATTATAAAATCTCAAACCAATAAGAAATTTTCCAAAATTTAAATAATTTAAAAATATACATGTAGGAGGACCGGGGATCGATAACAGGTGGACGACAGTTTGAAATAATCAATCCCATATCAGCAGCTTGGGATAGAATCTGCGACGTATCGAGTTCAAATAACGTATGTAATTGTGCTATCAAACAACCTTGGCCTGCCAGTCTGTTTTCTGACCACAACTAAAATGGTCACACGAAAAAATATGGCCTAGGTTTTTTATCGCGATACTATATTCAGTTCTTTGCCGTACAGTACCGCGTTTCTGGCACCATGATAGTGCCACGGCGACTATAATTATTGCTGCGAAAATCACGTATTTAATTTGACAGGTTTAACCTTTCCTACTTTACAATGTAGTTTCCTTGTACTAGAAGAGCTGCCACTACTGCAGCGACAACATAGATAATATTGTTGCTTGTCGTCTTGTCATTATTAGCACGTTTTACATCCGCAGTAAAACTGAAATTGTATAGTAAACTGGTAAAATACAATCATTCCCTTATGATTCGTTCTTGTGAACACCTTTATTCATCATGCTGGCATCACCTGGCTGGAGTTGCCTGCCCGCTCCCCAGACATGAACCCCATAGAACACGTCTGGGATCGATTGAAGAGAGCTATTTCTGGACGTCCAGACCGGCCACGTACTCTGCACGTCGCACGCCCGGTCGCTAGTGAAGAATGGGATAACTTGGACCAAGGCTGGCTTCATGAACTCGTGGATAGTTTGCAACGACGGATTGCAGACCGTATCCCAGCAAGAGGACGAGCCACCGCGAAATTAACTTGTAGGCTGTTCACGATAAAGTAAGCACTCTCAAATTCAACCTTGGAAAAAAGTCCCTGTTCCTGCATGCAAATGTTTAACGGGCGGGGGAATACGCAATGTGCATACAAATAGATCCTAAGCAGGGCTTTAAAAAGTGCTAATTTTACTGCGAATAAGCTTATATTTGGAGTGATGTGCAAATCGCCCCATGTGAAACAGATGTGGTTTTCTTGTACAGAATTGTGTTTTGTTTGGTGAGCTTGACATATTGTAAATGTAGTATACACATGCCTCAAAGCCGGGTGTTGGTGGCCGTCGACATAATACGTACATGGGCGATGTAAAACTATTGTTGTTGAGTGTAGGAGAGCTGGGATGCCTGTATAGTTGACAGTACAATTGCATTTGTATTTCTATTCGTGTTTTTGACTTTATGGTTTCCGTTAATAAGCCGGAGGTATTACTGAATTTATTCAACTTTTCCTTTATCTCAGTCACGTAAACATTAGGTGTCACACTAAAAATAATTTAACTTAGATACTGGCTGGATTGCACACCTTTTAATGACTACTTTTGTCTAAATCTTGCCTTTTGTACGGTATTACATTTCTCGTACAAATTAGGACATTACAATTTTATTCTAAGCCTAGTTTGTCCAGATTGTGAATGGATAATCGAAAGTTGTTTCAAGAGTCATGAGTAAGACTTCTGTTATCCGAAATTGCTGTGTATTTTTTAATATTTCAGTGATATTTTATATCCTTTCCACATCTATCTCTCCAGTTTCTGATGATATTCTATGCATAAACATCAAAATAGGCCGGGTAAAAGGCCATACCATTATATTTCTCACATTTCTCATGTACTATAATATTCGTATTTTTATAGAAGTATTTTATAAACGCTACTAAAGGTAGCGTCTTCTCTCAACTACTCTTTTCCACTGACGAAAGCATTTTGATTACCACTGAACGTCAAATGAATTTCCAAATAGTCATCTTCGTATTTCAATACATCCTTGTGAGCATATTTTAGTGCACGATATACCAGGTCGCAATCCAGTCTGTTCTTATATAAGTAAAGCATAAAAATTGTTTGGAAACTTAATATTTTCTGAATTATATTATAACCAACGTTTAAGAGACTTATGTTTTAATAATTTTCGCAGTAGCTTCTGCAATGTTTGTTGTATGTTTAAGCAGTTATAAGTTTAGATTACTTGACGATGCTTCCTAATTTTTAACGCATCTTAAAAAGAAAAATTTTAAACATTTCTTTCCAAATATTTATGAGTTGAAATATTTCAATAATCGATGCCAGCATTACTGTACATGTCCCAGTATCATTGAAATTAAAAATATCTAGTTACGTGCTGTGATGTCTCTAGAGAGAAAAAACAAAAGAAATTCCTGGAACCGCAGGCAAATCGTGTTTCCAAAGAGTGAAACCTCTGGGGCAGAATAGAATCAGCACGTAATACGTTTTGCAGTGGTATGCCTGGTAATTTCAGTACCTTATACACCGCAATATCCCTATGGAAGCGTCGCGGCAGAAGTATTACGTAATTTTATTTCCTCCCATTTCCACGCTCTCGCATTGTCCATTGTCCGCCTGACCCTCGCGTTAAAACTCCAAGCTCCGGAGTGCGGTATTTGAACAACTCACTGGGTTTTTCAGACGATGGTGTGTGCGAACCGGTGGAACATGGAAGAGGGGGAAGAAGGAACGCCCAAAACAGGTGACGGAACGTATTTCAACCCTCCTCTCTGCGGTATTCCGGAAGATTGAAAAACCGCCAGATTTCCACAGAACTGGCGACAACTTGCCTCCTCTATTGCCTTCCTTCCTCTTCGTCTCTCTTTCTCTCTCTTTCGTTCTCTTAATACGTTTCTGTTTGAGACGAGCACTTCTCGGACTGCGGGATACGCCGTCGGCTTTTAGGAGTCATGGTCTGTCCGATTTCTGGGTATTGCGTTCGTACATCATCCAGTACCACGTTTCTGTTACATCCTTGGACTATTCAACACTTGATCATCTGCCAATGATGTACGAAGTTACCGTGCTGGCACCTGTACTCTCCCTGGGAAAAACGCCGGCACGACCTCCAAGAGCTCGATCAGTGCATTACACCTCTGGCTATCATGCCAGCTGCTCAGAAGAAGAATCTCTGCCCGGTTAATTTGTAATTGCTCAGTGCTCTCTTACAATAGATTAAGCACCTCAGATTTAAAAAAAAAACCCGTGGACCTTCCGCGATGCTTACCTCGCTCCTACTGCCTATCAAGAAAACGGCTGAGCTCATCGTGCCAACGATTCATTCGAGTAATGGAGAGAATCTTCCCTCATTATCTCCAGCACGTGGAGCTACAACCGATAGTGCCCCAAGTCAAACCTCAGTTGACCAGTCACCAGAGAAAATCTCTAATGGAGGCAATCACACCAGACTGTCCATTACCGGATATTTCGAGATATTGTTCATATTGGAACGCACAGTGTGCACCCAAACAGCCCAATACCCCACACAGTGGTCGGATCTAAGTTCTATCGGCCCAAGCCACATGGGCAGACACACTTATAAATATAAAGAATAATGGGAATTTGAAATTTACATGATTGTAGGGGTCCAATCTCTGTAATTCCGTCAGGAAAAATTATTAGCGCATTTATATGTGCTTCGGGCCACTGTTTGTAATGACATTTTCAAGTGAAGATGCCATGTAAGCAATGGTCCCAAGCATTGCTTTGATAGGCCCAAGAAACTAATCAAGTTTGGCGAACTCTAAAGAATGTTGTGCGAACTAACCGTTAGCGATATCAAAGAATGCAGTAACAGGTCATATACAGAGGCCAGTGATAACACATGTTTTCCATGGTCGTGCCACTTCTGTGGAAGCACTGATCACTCGCACTTCTTGTTCTGATGCGTCCTGGTTCTCAGGAACGTCCAGCCAAGTTAGATATGGAGTAGTTTAACTAATAGTAGAATGAATGATCTAATTATGAAATAACCATTCACTCCGTCTATTAAACAATCTATATTTACATTAATTCATCAAATAATTAAGAGCTACAATTTCGTATCACTCTACGTTAATGCTTAATCTGGCTACTACAATCCTCGACATCCTAACCTAGCTTGCCGGTCCCCTCTGCGCCTACTCTGTCTTATCCTTACCACTGTGGTTTTCTGGCGCAGTCGCTCTGCTCGGACCCCGGGTGGTTGGATTTTATACTTATTTTAATGCATGCCCCTTCGTATACTTAACGAAATTGCAGTCTCATATACGTGTACGAATCCTAAAATATTGTCTGATGAAAAAATACTTTTGCGGCCATTTATCTTTTGAGAGATGGGGAAATTTGGGGAGGGGGAGGGGGGTTTGGGGGGGGGATGACAACCACCTCGATTTATCGGCGACACTCCGCATCATCCGGCCCACACAGCAGCTACTCGGGAGCCGTTTCCCTCCGTAAAAGCTGCGGCTTTTGTTTCCAGGGAATCTTCCAGCCCTGGAGAGGACTCGCTATTTACGCCACGTCCGTCGCAGACGCTGAAACTGTAAGAGATATATGGCCGACCGTATTGTCGGGGGTGGAAGGAAGGGCCGTAAGAAAACTAGGGGATGGGAATGAAAAGGCAGGCTCGAATTTCACCCTGTCTTCTCAACCATCCCACATGTTCCCGCTTCTCTTGTTCTATTCCTACGCCAGGAAAGGACGTAGTCTTCTCTGAAATCCCTCTTTTCTTGACATCTTTTAGCCCACGCCCAACACCTACACCTCCACCCTCCTACGTTTTGACGCGAATACGTCTTTAAATTTGCAACTATAGTGGGTGGCAATCCAGAAATTCCCGATGATAACAAAATCGGGGATACGGTTTGGCATTCCAGATCCGAATCTATCGTCTACATTCAAAATTCAATTGCACCATTCGATTGCCAAAGGATCAAAAAATATGTTACGTTGAGTGAAGACTGCGAAGCATCGCGCGTGGCTTGGGGCAGGAGGAGAGAAGGAGGGGGGAAGGGTTGCACCGCAATTTTGAGTTGGTTTTGCCGCTTCTCATAACTTTCACGTAGTATAACTTTTGACTAGGAGAAGCTACAACGCTCGTTTCCGTTTCAATCGACAGCTCTCGTCAAGATCAATCGATTACCTCTATAAAACCATTTTTGTGGCGTTGTTGTGGTGAAATTTTGTACGTTTAATGTAAAAAAAAATAAGACATTTTAACTCTATTTTGGCCTATACTCATCAAAAAGTCAAGTCGAAATACAGAAATCGTATACGGTTGGAACAACTTCTCAAAAGCAATCCAGCTATACCCATAAAACCCCATATGATCGATTTAAGCAGTGCCGCGAACGTAAAATAAACGTCGATGCGTTCGAGAGCGTCAACGTAGACGTATTCACGCAAAACAAACGGCTTGAATACACAGCCAAACACAATTTTTTATCGCTCTAAACTTCGTCTATGGCATGCGTTCTCTGTATATTTCCTCAACACCCTATCAACATCTCCCGCAATGCTTTCCTGCGTCCAAACTCTCCCCTTCCGCAGCCATTCGGATGCTGCTGTTCTTTGCAATCTCCTTGCCCTTCCAGAGGCCCCAGACCATGTGTCTAGCCTCCAGACGCCCAGAGATAACCCTGGACTTCAGTTCGCGACGTTGCCAGGCTTCGGTTAACCGCGATAAGAACGCTCCGAGATTAATTGCTCACGTGGATTCAATTATCTAACATCTTGGGTAAAACATGTTTTTCTTTTTTTTTTGCAAAAAAAGCCTGCTATGATCCATTCACGAATACTTCAAAATTTTCTGAAGCCATCGTGAGGATCTACTTTCAGGCTATTCATCCGCCTCGTGCGAATGAAGCTTAGCTAATGCTTGACAATTACACCAACGGGACAGCGCACCGTATTTATGAGCGTTCTGTTGAAATAATATATTGCATAAGAACTTTCTCTTAACGGCTTTTCACGGTAAAATGATAATTTTTGAAAGCCCTGCTTAGTATCTACTTGTATGCACGTTGTGTATTCTTCCGCCTTCTGTAAAATTAACTTTGTCATGCGCCTCATCACTTTATTCATGCGTTGATCAATAAAAGTGTGAAATTATTAGAAGAGTAGATATTTTACAAATCCGCTTATTTTTACACTTAGATTATTATTTTTTAAACTGAAAGTGAAAAATAATTTAAGTTATTACGAACGGTTGCCTAACACTTTTTATTCGACGTTAAGATAAGGAACTACTTTTCAGCCATCGTTACCAAATTCCCTGCGTGAATATCACTCGGTGCGCCCATGAAAATATATGCAGGCAGGGGCAGTGATTTTTTTTCTAAGGTTCATTTCTAAAGTGCTCACTTTGTCGTGAGCAGCCTTTACTAAGCACCACCAACATATACATTTTCTCACTGTTTTCATTCACATTAACTATAAATGAAATATTAAAATGTATAAATAAAATATAATTAAAACGTATTTTAAACAAAATTAAGGTAGTTTTATGTTAACGAAAGTATGAAACGCTTGTGATACGCGACATATTTCGAAAACCACCAAACACGTCATGCATTAGGTGATTTTTCAAAGGCTTGTTTCAAAAAGTATGACCCCGAATATACTATATAACGGTTGTGTAAAACCTCAGAATTTCGGAGCGAACAGTTACTAGAACAACACTTAAGTAATGAATAATTGGACATCAGTAGAGTCAAAAATTTCCACAGGCCAAGATGAATTTTAAATGGACCCGGCGATGAAAAATTAGGCGTGGCAAATTCAACTAAAATAGTCGAAAATGTTGCAAAATTAAGATTGTCTCACACCTTTTGCCAAAACACGTGATGCAAATTGAACGGATGGTGTTTACATCTTGTTTCGTCAATATTTCTGTGTCTTTTCCTATCACCTGATTTGTCACCCGTCGAACATTTGAGGACGAGATGGGATGGAAGCTCCCTCCATGTCAAGGCGTTCATGATTTTGAGTAGAATTTTCTTCAACAGTGGGGAGACCTTCCGCAAGATGGCATATGAAATAAGTTTGATTGCATTCCCGATCGTATCGATCTTTACTTCGCCAGGCACTAAGCAGTCTGAAAATTAAGTATTATGTTTTTTTTTTTTGCCACAGGTGAACGAGACTTTGTCCAGACGCAACAAATTTTTAATTGCTTCTTGCTTTCGCGTTAACTTCGCAATGATAAAATTCGTTTAAAATCAACAAATTCTACTTTATATTTTTGGGGCACAAATTTGTATGGCAATGATTGTAAACCCAGCTGATTACTACCACAGCGCACTAAACTTGTTTACTTCGAAAGACTCACTGTAACTGAGATCCCTTGCCTACATTTTACAAAAAGGGCAAGACTCAAAATAATGAGAAGCACAGATAATTCGTGTTTAACTAAACATTTTAAAAATAAAACTCGTAAATTCTCTGCCTATTCCTGCTCATATATTAAAACGCTCTTTGGCAAAAAAAAATGAAGTACTGTTAGTAGAGATTATTGGCCGGTTTCTCCTACACATCTTAAAATTTAAGCACCACTTAAACACAGAATAAGTTGTCCCTAGCGCCTTGTATCGTTTCACCAACTTTAATCTCTCCTTAAATTTTTTAAGCAGCTCTTAGTTAAAGCAGCCGAAATCGGATGTCCAACTCTAAGCTCTGCTTAAATCATTGTAAACAAATTAAAAGAAAAATGGCTGCTGCTGAAAAAGTTGTGTGTAGATAACCCCAAATGTATTATAAAGTTTTTAGTTTTATAAATTATATCTTTTTATAAGTAAAACTAATATATTACTGTGTATCAAAGTTATTGAGTCAGGGTGCAAGTCCTAATTAGATGAAATAACCTATGGCGATGGTCGAAAACAAAACTCGTGGCAGGCAAATATTTTTCATGTGTATTTTTCACGTATTTTCAAGAGGCAAAATCAATATGTACATAGGAAATTGAGTGTAAAGGCAGGTAGCCGATTGATAAAAAAAGGATTTTATCGAGTACGCACAAGCTACGGAAGTATTTGAAATAAATGGGTAATATGTTTGCCTTCACTATACCGCATAATTTTTACAGCAAAAATGTGTCTACATTGTGTATGCATGCACGATATTTAAAATATATGACGCTTTGAGTGAATTTGAGACTGGAAATAATATATGCATCGTTTTACTACACATGAAAAATTTTCAGTAAAATTTTGCACACATTCGACTTTGTTTTGAATTAGAAAAGCTAACGAGAGCCAAATTAAAGATGGATAGGTGTGACTGGTGAGACTCGTATTTATTCAAATTCGGGCACTGGGCGTTTCTAAACTGCACATGAATATCGTCAATGGTATTATCAACAAACTATTACTATTTCAGAAAGTTCAATCCTGGTTAGTGATGAAAGCCAACATTTAACCATCCTATCCTCAATGGGGTGATGTATTTTCTTCACATTGTAATCGCTTGAGATATTATTGGCAGTAGTGAACGTAAAACATAAAATTGTTCTTTTAAGTAGGAAAACTCGGGATGGTTTTATAGCAAATGTAGGCCCAGCGCTGTTTTTTGAGGGTAATATGATTTTTACATGGAATATGCATTACGTTTAGGTGATAATCAGTGCCGAAACAAGACGACAGTTTCATTTTAAAATGTATCATTAACCTAACGTATTAGTTTCATAATGCATTGAATACATAAATGCTTGACGAAAGCTGCGTAAATATATGTAACGTGTCTAAAACATTACCCGAGTATATAAAATATAACACAATTAACATTATGACTAGTAAAAACAGCCCAGGCCCATATAGATCGTTGAAACTTTTGCTGCAAAAAAAGCACACTTGGTAATGATAAAGTTAGCAATAACGAGATCGCAAAGCATCACAGAATTGCAACACAACACTTCCACGATAATAAATTAGCCTCGAAAAATTATAAACATATATATTCACGTACGTGATTTTAACATAAATACATTTCGGTAGGCATAGTTAGTTTAACAAATCGAATACACATCTAATTTAATCGATTCTTAACATTTGCCAGGCAAACGATAAAGCTTTAATTTTTTATTATAAAACAAGTATTTGGTTAGGGTTTGTTTGCTCATTCCAAAAGTAAACAACATTTCAGGGGGGAAAAAAATGTTTCTTTTTTTTTCCCCTTTCTTTGAAATAATTCTCATTGGTTCCTTTAGTCATATGACCGCAACACGACACTACCAACATGAGAATATTTTCAACTTGTTTCTTTAAGCAACGCCCAGCTAAGACGCGCTTACAAAAATTAGTTTTATAATGGTGAAACACCTCGACTTCTTAAGGGCTACTTAATCTTAATTGTCGATTAGCTGGAACCTAGTTTATTCCCTGTTGGTGAAACCGGCCCTACGAGTTGTAGTTACTGCTGTAAAATTTGATGATAAAGATATGATAAAACTGAAATATCCCGACCAATTGAGTAAGCATTACAATGCGAATTTCGAAACAAACAGTGTTTTAGTGCCTATTATGGATGTTAGCGTGGACGTAGGATTCACAGAATTGTTGACTGTACATTTTTGTGGATAAATTATTCATAACTGAATATTTGTCCGAAATCATGTAAATACTTTCTGGGTGCCTATGGAAGCGATTACTGTTAAATGAGGAGTGGCCAGTTAACAATAGGACGTGTAATGAGTACTTCAGTGGGGTATACACTTGCAGTAGCATTTGTAGTAGGTGTCATTTGAGTGTATTTTCATATGCTATAAACACACATTTTACTCATCCTGTCTACATGATACCTCAGCTTTTTTCGTTAACTCAAATATGTTTCATCATAGATTCCACTCCCAGTACTGCTGTTAAGCCTTTCTTCTCGCCAAATTCACGCCACATGCGATAGTCCTACTTACCTCGAGTTTTTTTTTGAATGGTCACCCTTCGCTACTGCAGCGAAGTACCGATTTTACTAAAATTTTGTGTACATACAAGCGGATGTGTTTTCAAACACACGATGACTAGACAAATGTATACTTATTACAGTATACTTTTATGTATTTTCTGGGAGATATCCATTTTAGAACTAAACAAATAAAATATCCCAGCCATTCTTTTAAAATACGTACCGAGAGTGCAAGATAATATAATGCAGCATGGTTTAATAAACGAAAAGACTATGAAACGGAAGAACGACTCAATACAGGTGTCACATTGAATTATAATTTTTTAAATCTATAACATTTTAATTATTCTCTTTTTCGAATTCGAAGAAATTTCGGTGAAATGATATCCACTATAGGGTCGAGTTACGTCCACAGAAATAAAACGGCAAACAAAATAATTTTCTTGGAAATATACGTTTACCCATACCCACCATGTTGATTCCAACGGTTATGTTGCCAAGCAGTTAAAAATACATATAAATGTTAAAAGTCATAAATCATACATGGATGTTTGGAAAAAATCGTCAATATAGGAAATGGTGAAGTGAAATTAATATGTAGCTTATTCATACATTTATACATTTCATTGTGCCAAATATTATTATATTTTTAGAGTAAACATTCCCTTAGGGCAGAATTTTGTACGAATCCTAAATATCTATAATTCTCTCCAAAAGTATTGCCTCACTGTAATGTAGGTATTAGGCAGTGTTGTATATAAACATGATGTGTGATTAACAGACGCGTAGCATAACGTACTGTTTACAGTTAGCCACCGATTTTTCCTTACCACTTGAACCATTAACGTACCATTAGCTCTACAGCATCACACTAAGGACGCGATAGCAAATGACGGCATTCACAGAACATCTCTCCCGATTAAAAGAGAAATCATACGGCTGCAGGCGAGCAAAGTGAAGTGCCCTGCGGGAGCAACTTCTCTCCTCTCTTATATAGGCCGTTCACGGTAAAGTGAGCACTTTTGAAGCCCTAGTTACTTTTTCCTTTCAGCCAATTTATATTCTTCCACCGCTTGTTAATGTAAGCCCTGCCTTGCGAATAATAAACGCAGAGTACCCATACATTCACCATAAACCCCCCCCCCCCCCAAAAAAAAAAGTCCGATGCCACAATGAAATGTATTTATTGGTTATTATGTGTGACGAGATATCTTCAAAAAGTGCTCACTTTACCGTGAACGGCCTGTACAACTCGTGGGCGCGCTCGTGAACACATTCGAGGAATCCAGCCGGAGCAAGGGTAGCTCGCTCAGCAGTGAGCGGCGTAGTTTTGCGAACCCACCCCCCCTCCACGGCATCCACCCTTCCCCCCCCCCCTTCGCCGCATGTGTACCTGGGGAATACGTCAGTGGCGCCGCCTACAGCCTGCTTCGCTGCGCCGAGAAAACAAGAATACATTACCGCCAGCCGTCTGCGGTCTGGAGTGGCAAGTTGTTAGGTTGCAAGGTGTTCGAGGGCCGAGAGAGAGTGAGAGAGAGAGAGTGAGAGTGAGAGAGTGTGAAGGAAACAAAAAAAAGGGGGGGGCATTTACCAAAAGGACCGCACCGTCATGTGTTCGTCCCACGAGTGGACTTCTCGAAGTTGCGCGCAGGGACCTGCGAACGTAACTCGAGTCTGCGAACTCATTTCCAAAAGTGAGCATGCATTATTTACTGCGCCGAAAAAAAAAAAAGTGAAAGTCCATTACACATTTTCACGTTCAGTGACAACGGAATATTCATGTACTTCAGAGCTACGGGTGAATAAAATGTGGAGGACTTTTGGTTGTGAATTCACGACTGCGGGCAATTCATATTCAGTTGACCACTCCATTAATGTATATATTTTAACTTCCACAGTAGATATCATATCTTTATTAATGTAGTTAATGACTATGTTTATTTTTTAAAGCCTGGTTTTTACATGTGGCGAAGTTAATGCGACACCGCACTCTCTACCTCTTAACAGAAAACATCAAGAAAAATTAAAAATCATACATCAGAAAATATACCTACCGAAAGAAAAAAAAAATTATATGACATATATAAATGAGTCTGGACTTCATTAAGTAAGTTAAATAATACTGAATGTTTACCAGGTTCACGTAAATGGATATAGTATCCGAAATATTTACGAGTAAAAAAAAAGTACTTAAGTACAATATGAATGACAAAAAAACTGTTTTATGGATACGGCAGACATGTATTTAATAAAAAAAAAATCAAGATCAGATAGGACATTAGTGTTACATACTCTAAACTGTTATACAATATATTGCATACCATTGTAAGGTAAAGATATGGATGTGTATACGAAGGTCAGAAATTAAACTAAAACCATTCAGTAACACATCACACGGACAGTCATACAGCTGCATCCATCATACCGTCTTTAACCGTTTCAAATACAGTTTTTTCTAAATGATAGCTGGAACACTTCTTAAATATTGGATTCCTCTACACAGATAAAAGCCTTATGTTGGGCAAACCGTATTAATGTTACAAGTACAGTGAATATTTCAAAGTGACGCAATGACAGACGGCGGGCTGAACGTGCTAGTTTTACAGTGAATCATCCTTAGCCTTATCGCCTTAGTGATAAGGGACATCAAGGAAAAACTTAAGTCTCGTAACGAGTAAATACAATGGCCTTAGAGTCGACCCGTCTAGCGTTCCGGATAGCGTCTCGATTGTTACAGAAAAGAAGGTTAAGTGCAGCTGGGACTGTAAAGGCTATTAGTGGCATCTTCACACTTTTTTTAATCAAACCTCAAAACATCACCGTGTGTATAACGCGTTTGGTCATTTAATACATGAAATACTTCATGTATTGAAACCTTTCATACATTTGTTAACAAAAATAAAAAAAATTGCTCTTAGTTAAGTTTATTTTTTAATTGCAATTTGTGTATTATGACATTGCATTTATTATTAATATGTATTGAAACAGGGAGAAAATAGGTGAGTTGGCAATGCTCAGAAAGAAATAATTCTCGTGCAAATTAGTACTAAACAGTGCGCACTCTGCGGGGCGTTGTCCCTCTGGTGCAATGTTCTACACCGAATTAAGTGGCTAGGGCACTCGCCTACCACCACGGCGATCCGAGCTCGATACCCGGCTGGTTCACTCCCGGACTTTCGCATGTGGGAATCGTGCTGGACGAAGCCGCTTACCGGCGGGTATTCTCGGGGTACTCCAGTTTCCCCCGCCCTTGCATTCCAGCGCTGCTTCATCCTAGGGTCTCATTTCATGTCACGTACGGGGTTGACTGGCACCCGTCACTCGGAGAGTGTTGCCTCGCCCTGGGTTCGCTCCCCACTCGGGGGTTTTGTTTATTAAGCTTTGTTTACGTTGAGCGGAGGAATTGCGATAGCATGGTTTCAGGAACGTTGGAAGGAACATTGAATGGACTATATTGGGTTTCGCTGCAATAAGTGACCGGTAGAGTTCGCAAATTACAGGACATGCCGAATATCGATCTCGAGCTATCGACGGTTACATGTTTATACGTGGTGTTTCAGCTACCTTAATTACTGATCTGTTAAAATTTACTCTAATTGCACCAACTGAAGATATAAATAAGTCTTGCTGTACGGCGTGGAACGTTACTGGCTGAGCTTACTAAGGTGACTCGAATTTTAGCCAATGCTTTTATCTACTATTATTTCAGTAGCCCTAATTATATTTGTGTAATTCGCATTATAGCACGAAGATTAACTTAAAAACTTACTAACAATATTGAAGCAGTATTCATTTAAATATATCAATCACACTTACGAGACAACCGGTGCAGACTACTAGCTTTTTACGCTTTAAATTAACGACGAAATATCTGGGAAAAAAAAAAAAAACAAACAGAAACTCAATGTTGAGTTATTGCTCCCACATACAACCTGTGACAGTGCTGCCTTCTACGAATCTATAAATGAAAAATTTTAATTTCCAGTAAAGTAAAGACGAAATACTGAACTTCATAATAAATGCAAGCAGGATTTGGTATAAAAATCAAGAAATATGTTTGGCTAATATTTAATTATAATAAATGTTAAAAGTCACGTCAAATAACAGAATGGCATAACAATCCATAATATACATATTAACAACAAAAACATTTTATATTACAGATTTCCTTTTTTTAAACCACATATATTATATATATTATATTTCATTTTTGTTCTTCGCAGTACTGTCATAACAAATACGAATGTTGGTTTCACCGAACAAATTTCTAACTGTCGAAAAAAGGTATGTTTAATATTATAACATTTTTGTATTCTCCCTTTATGTAATTACTTTCACTTTGCATACATTGTTAGAAAAATTATAAGAGCTTTAAGCTAACTGTAGTAATAATAATATTTTACAACTTTTAGTGTGTTGTTAATTACAACAATTACATAGTAAATTGTAGCGCTATCTATTAATTAAAAAAAGCAACACCTATAAAAACTGTTATTTGCAGAGCTATCTTAAGGGGGCGTGGGACATAAATTAACACCAAATACGCAAACTGATGTTTACTGGTTTTTGAAAGCCAACATAGAAAACAGTAAACATGGCAATCCTAGATAATAGGTTTTGCCAACTTAACGACCAATTATTTTGCAAAATTACTGTATCTATTTCGCATAATGTCTTGCGCCACGAAAAAACACAAAAATTGACGGCGTCAGAAATATATCGGCAGAATAACGTCACTAATGTCAAATATTTGCTCTCGTAGTTAGTAAAAACTATTCTGTGTGGTTGCCCTTTCTTTGTTTTCTCTATCGGCTTCCATAAAATTTTAAAATACGATAAACCCCAATAGCATTAATTTATGTCCCGTGCCCTCTTAAGGAATTATTTTAACACCGCATTGGTATAAATCGGCCTATTCAAGTTGCATGCGGCTGTTTCAAAGAACTGACCGGTACGCGGGCATATAGGTCAAGGAGGTTAACAGTGAAGACATTCCTCTCACCCTCTAAATTCGTAGGCTGGGAACGATAACAGTGAAGATATTCCGTTTCCTTCCCCATGAAAGAAAGTTTTGAAACTTTGATCAGTGCATGGAACGAGAGACATAAAAAGTGGCAGCTCTGTGTTCACATTACTCTAAATTTACGTAGCATAGGACAAATTAAGTACGAGTAATAATTACAGTCGGTTGAACAGCTCGAACTGCTTTCTTACATTTTCTTACTTAATTTAATTACTAAGTGGTTAATATTCTCCTTTATGCGATTCTTTTACAAGAAATTAAT
This sequence comes from Dryococelus australis, assembly GCA_029891345.1. Taxonomy (NCBI): domain Eukaryota; kingdom Metazoa; phylum Arthropoda; class Insecta; order Phasmatodea; family Phasmatidae; genus Dryococelus; species Dryococelus australis. Next base: position 43,943,340 of record CM056997.1, read on the forward strand.
TTCTCGGCGTTATTTGTTGTTTGGTAAATACTTAAAATCATGTTCAGAAAAGTGGAATAAATTTATTTGTTAATGAAAACTGTAGGACGGCCAGCCTGCATTTTTTTTAAAATAATTCTAAGGTGGCAGCATTTTTCATAAAAATGTACGTTGTGAACCGTTGTCATAAAATGCCACCCGTGAACAACAAGACGAAAACGGTGAATCCTGCTCAAAAAATAATTATAACACATATTTAGAGGTAGTATATTTGCTGCGCCATTTATTGTTTCTTTTAAGGGAAATAAATTAACAATAAAATATTATTACTCCAAAAATGATAGGTTTACAGAACAGTTCAATTAATAATTCATTTATTTCTTTCCTACCGCTGGCAGTGTTATTCTACCAAACATTTACATGGTTTTAATCCTCGTTACAATATATTTCACTATCGCGAGTTCCTTCATATGTAGCCACATGAGACTGGACCAATTGAGACAATATTCATACTATATGTTTATTGAGGTGGCGAGTAAGGTTTTTAGTTTAATTTCATTCCGATAGGTGGCGCTAGAGTCTAACATATATTTATGGGCCGATTCGGCGCATACTTGCAGGAAAAGTTTGTTGATCTAAGAGAGTAAAATGCCAGCGATACCACGGTCAAGCATCGGCCGACGTAACCGAAGTAATAGCGAGAACGCATTGAGAAGGCAAAATAGAACGTGAAAATGTGCTGCACAAACTGAAGAGACACGAACACAAAATCGAGAGGCACACAGCACGATCATAAGAGAAGCACGTGCACGCCAAACTAATTCTAATTGACAATTATGCGCAGAAATAATACAGTTCAAACCATACAAGACAAACATCGATCATACGACGCTTTACAATATCCACATATATTCTGGGAAGGGGAGGAAGGGATATCATTTCAATCATAAACAAAGAAATCCAACAACCTGTGCTGGGAAAAAAAAAAAACAAAACAGAATGTCTATGCGTATCTGATAATTACACATGAGTTTTGTCATTGCGCAACAAAAACGTATGAAAAATCATTTAATAAGCAGTGTTGAATATTTAATTACAGATTTATTATGTCGATTCAATGTAATTATAACATGTGAAATATAACACTTTTATATGTAAAAACAATTACATTTACGAAACACAATACAAATCATATGGGCCTAATTTACTATGACACACAATGTACATAACATTTACACTCCATGTTCTAAATTTGGCATTTACAATTTAAGTACAACAGATGGCGTTATATACATATTCATTTAGAATTTAAAAAAAGAGGCGGAACAACGTTTGGCGGAATCGGCTAGTAATCACATAAATCATACTAACCTTTAACTTCTCTTAGCTTTCTTCGGTTTTGAAGTTTGATGTCAAAATGTACATAACGGCTGGCCTTACTTAAACACGTTATGGGGACCTGTACTACAGAAATGAGCCCATTAATATTCAAAATGTGCATCGGTATGCCTCCGTGTGACCCCTAAATGATAAAATTTGCGGCAGTTAATGGCAAGGATGTTCATGAATATCTAATCACATTATTAAAAACTGAAATGTTTTCTACTAATAACCTAGAACATTACACATACACATATTTTCATTCGTCTTACACATTTTGATTGGTCAGAATAAAGATTATCGCATACTTTTGCAACTAAGAAAGTGTCGTTGCAAATAGGTGTTAGGGAAATGAATTGTTGTCAGATGAACTGATATGCGAGTTATTATTTGGCGTCTGGCTAAACGTCACAGTACTGTATATATCGGAGCCGGCGTCGTTTCTCCATTGACTGATGCATGTGTGTGAAATCACTACCTTCCTGACTGAACTGCACGTGATTGGCGCACACAATTCTTGTCGAGCGCTCATCATTGGCGCAGAGTCGCCAAGGTCTTGTAAAATAAATTATGGTCATGTGACAAACGAATTGAAAAGTTACACATGTCTAAAGTTTAACGTGTCCCCAAATAATAACGCGAATATTGCAAATCTCTAGCCATCACCAATCTCCGCAGTAAACCGCTGCACAAGCCTTCGTGGATTTGCCTACCCACGCAGGCGCCCTTTAAGAATCAGTGCACTCAGTTCTTGAGAACGGTTGGCTTCAGTGTGTTTATCTAAAGATACCCTATTATTTAGATCATATACATTATTAATATGTACATGTTGAATTCGAGCATCAAAAGCTGAAAAAAAAAGTGGGTATTAGCGATAGCAATCTGGCAACACCAATTTAGTAATTTATGTGGGTAAATTATGCTACGAACGAAATTATCTGAAGTTTAACGCTATTAACAATTCTGATGTATAATATTGCGTAGTTTCTAATACATTAAAAAATATTCATTACAAAGCTCTTTACTTTATGGGCGCATTCTCTCAATAACGTAAGACTGCAAGTCGCATACTATTTTCTGTATCATTTTGCGCGAGGAATAATCACACGAAGTTTTTATCATAAATTCAGAGACACGTTGTTGTTATTGTCCACGTTTCCTGCCCATAAAGAACATTACTACAATCCGTCCCACATAGATTACCCAGTTTTGGACGACCTTAAAAATAAAATTCAGGCTATTGGCAAGTACCAACGCTATATTAAAAAAAAAAAAAAAAAAAAAATCCCGAGAAATGAAATCACTTTACCTTCGTTTCACTAACAAAAATTACCTACACCATCAAACGTTTCCGTTCCAAAACATCGCACATCATCTCTGGTGGCAGTTGAAATGTTTATGCAAGACAGTTACTCTTTATTTAAATTGCATATTATTCGATATTTAACCCCCACAGTCAAAAATAAATCTATGATTCTATAAGTATCATCAAACAAAATATTTGTCCGGGCCTGTACTGATATCGATACAACGTTTTGTCATACATCGACATCAATAAAAATCGGTCCGTGCTTTATCTTACCGGCAGCAGTGATTTAGGTTACGTAATATATATATATATATATATATATATATATATATATATATATATATATATATATATATATATATATATATATATATATATATATATATATGTGTATGTGTGTGTGTGTGTGTGTGTGTGTGTATGTGTGTATGTGTATATATATTCTGTGCGTATGGGCAGTGCGATTTTGTGTTTGAACCGAATTGCTGTAATTTTGGGCGTTAGATATTTTCCATATTACGACGATTAAATCTACCTTTCCCCAGTAATTATTGCGAACTATTATTTTATCGTGAGTGACTTCAAGCTTGTGAGGTTTCCTACCATTCATTGAACTGTGTTGCACAGACGCCATACAGTTTCCCTTTTATTTTTCCCGCGGCGCACGCAACGTAATGTACAACCCTCCCGTACGACTCGTGAACTTTTTAACTGGTTATTTCGCGAGAGAGCAAACTCGTTGATGAATCACAAAGAAGCAGGTTTTAAGGAAACGTACATAACGTTTAACTGGTGGCCAGAACAAATATTACATGGAATAACTACGATGTTAGTGATGTAACACGCATATTAAATATTAACGTTTTTTTTCCAACATACACCAACAAAAGAATGAGTGAAAATTACTTCGAATCGGCAAAGATGAAAAAAATTAATGAAAATTAAAACGAAGTAAATTTTCAACACCATCAGCGAAAACTAATTTAAGTAAATGAGAGCTGAATAACTCGTGAAAATGAACACTGGAAACTCGAGTCATTAAATCATTACTACATTTCTCGTGTTTAGCATTGGTTTCAATGGAATTAAAGCTAATTCGACCGCATCGCCTAATTATACGTGCATTACTGGTTCGTTGATCAGGAGGCACTAAAGAAAAAACCTAACGCTACTTCCACGAACCACTAACTAAAATTTGGAGATGTGAGACCAATCTGTTGCAAGTTATATAGATAACGAAGCCGAATGAATTTAAAGGGATTTACTTATATATAAATATTTGCAAACAAGCGACATTTTATATCTTATGCAGCGAACTTTCATTCAATATGTGTATCGAATTTTACTGTCGATTCGGAATCCTTTAGAAGATTTGTTTTCCTGTTAGTTTCTAGAGTGTTTAATTAGTTACTAGAAGAGCGGATAACCTTGCACACGAAGTAAACCTTAAGGGACTGATCAGAAATTAATTAGTAATTGTTTTACATTTGCCCTAAAGTCTTATAAATTTTTAGACACTACACGCGAAGTATTTCTGGATGTATAAAAAAAAAGTACGTATTTCATATGTTTAACATAATCACCAACAAAAATAGTATTTTCCAAGTTTTGGTGAGCCAATAGGTTTTAATCTTCACGGAATTCCTAGCCCGACTGGGTATAGTGTCGCAGAAATATGACATATCTTAGGTTTCAGTGCACTGCGCAAATGTATGAGATTTTGAGTTTTGTTTATAATCTGACTATTTGACTGGGCCATTCAAAAAGTCAATGCTCTAATAACGTGCAATGTAATTCAGAAAAGAGGTCAGCTGTCTCTTCAATACACTATATTTTTTGTAAAAGTATGAGAATGTTAAGATTAGAAAAAAAATTCGCGAAAAAATTCCTTTTCTATATGATTAAATTTTTAATGAAACAGTTCGAAAAATGGTTGATGCTATTAATTCATTGCATATGTATATAATCCTATTTTATATGTTTATAAAATATAAGTAAATAAATATGTCCAAAATGTTGATTTTATATTACACATTTAGAAGTTTATGAAAAAACACAGCCACTTCTCTTAAGATCCTGGTTAATATTTCTCGTATCTCTTGTATCGAGTATAATTTATAAAGACTTTGGTACTTGAAGTCACTGAGCCGAATATCGTGCAGATACGTAATCATGGAAACAGAAAGAGTCGTTTTCTAATTATTGTGGACATATTATAGGCTACTGCATGTAGTATGTAGTTTCATTTCGTGATTTTAAATTTCTAATTTTAAGGATGATTAATATTGTCAAGTGTAAAGGTTTTACTTAACAATCTGTATAATTTTTTTATTAGAAGCGCGTCCCATGAAAAATGAAATTGTAATTATGAAAACCTGAATGCCATAGTTAAATAAAAATACCTGTAGTGCCTACTGTTGAGAATAAAAGGATAAGTTCCACGTCTTGCACTTATACAATAATTGCTATAATTTACATACCTAGGAGACGTTGAAACGGGATGATTTTGTGTAGACAATGAGAACGACTACACAAATGACTCATAACTTTAAAACAAAAGGACGTTTACTCAGACATAATTATACTGTAGAAAATGGTTTCACTACATGTAGGTACCTGGCGACATGGTTTGGTATGGACTCGCAGATACATATAACACGTTATCAAGTGGTAGATCGCCCCACGCTTGTTACAAATGCCGCTCCACGCTGCAGAGATCAGCTGACGGCTGAAGGTGCCGTCCAAGTCGGGTCTATTTATGTTATACAGGAGAAAAGTCTGGAGAGCGCGCTGGCCAAGGAAGTGTGTTGAGCACGAAAGTATTTATGGGAAACCCAGGCTCTTTGTAGGTGGAAATAATTGTTTCGAAAAACTGCCCTTTGGGTCTTCGCCATGATGGGAGACTGAAGAATATCACATACTTCCTGCTGTTACTTCACGGATTTCCTGTTCGCTATCAGGGGAAGACCGGGAAACAAAGGAGACTGCTACTCATGATTAACACAACCAGTCCTTGCATCATGTGACTCAACAAGAGACGTGAACTCGTCGGCTGTCCGGTGCCTCTCCATACTCGAGTGCGATTTTCACCCTTGCCAGACAAAACCTGGATTCGTCTACTGACAACGCATCGCCATTCCTTAGCCGTTCATGCTAAGTCAAAACTACAGATTAAATCGCTGTTGCCAATGGAAGACGGTTAAGGTACATCGAGACTGCAAGCATTGATGTGGAGGTCACCTGGCAGTATGTTGTTCGGACTGGAAAAGAGTTAATTAGTGATGTCGATACATATCTCTGGACAGTGGAAAGAGGCACTGTTGGTCACCTTCACGCCTGACGGGAGATGAAACGTCCCTCTCTTCTGTATGTGTGATTTTGGGTCGACCAGAGATTTCCCAGGGCGTATGTATTCCCTCATGTTCCCATACTTTCCAGGTGACGGGCAATTCGATGGAACGTACAATCCTGCCCCCCCCCCCACGGTAACCGATCACCCCCTTCCCGGACAACCTACTTGTTCATACCTATGTCAAATGCGTTGCCGAGGTATGCTAGCTACTCACTGATGTTTACTCCATACGCACATTAAGAGTGGGATGGAACCCCACATTTTTTGTGAAATAGTTGTTTGTGCGAATACTCGTATCTCGGTAAATACATGTTTTGCAAATACGAATTTTTGTTAGAAAAGATTTTTAAAACAGTTATATATGCCCTTATAATTTTACTTTCGTCATATGAAGTGTATTCTTGGAGAAAAAAATTGGTGAAAATTGACAAATATCGCATTTTTAGAGCATGCCTATGCAGTTTCCTTAAGCGGCAAGAGAAAAGTACAAAGATACGGGCGTAGTTTAATCTGTGGTCTTTCATCGCGTGTCATAAAACCCCACTGTTACAAATCTTATTTGCACAGTACAGAGTCACGACGGAAACACTGCACCCCCTGCGCGTACTGTCCCCGCGCCACACAAGGTGATCGAGGGGTATGTGGAAAGGGGAAGGCAGGACAGTGAGTGACAGCGGGGAGTGGGGAGCGTGGTCACGCATGTACTATCCGCAGTAACACATTTAGCTCCGAAGTGTCGAGAACATCGCCGCTGCGAGTGTTATGTCTGTCCGGAAGAAAAACACAGTCGTGCATTCTGAGGACCGGAGAACCGTAAGCAATATAATTGCAAAGTGTGATGAAGAAGCGGGAACAAAAACGTTGTTTTTTCACAGTAAAACCAGGCGACAGCAAGAGCTGCAGACTACGTTGGAGTGTCGCAGACGTTAATTAAAATGATACGGAAGGAACAGAAATAACTAGATAACAGTGGGGATGGCGGTAGGTAGCTTGCACACGCCGGGTAAACGACGGAAAACTAGGCCTGAACATACTGTCGTGAATATTGAGGACTTTGATCTATGTGTAATTCGGCGGACGATTCAGGTTTTTGCTATTTGCTACTATTGCAAAATTACTGCCCGTGGTAAAGGAGGAAATAGACTTTCCGCGGTCGCATACTTCGTTGCGTAAGGTGATAAAACAACTAGGTTCTCGGTGGAAAAAATCGCAAAGTCACAGGAGGATACTGAGACCTCATATCGTATCTTGGCGCCACGACTATATAGTTTTAATGACACAGCATAGACAAGATGGGAAACAAATTATCTACATAGACGATACATGGATAGACGGTAATTTAACGTTTGGTAAATGTTGGTAACATAAAGACGTGTTTGGCATACACGCTAATGTGAATTAGGGTAACAGAATTAATTGTAATACACGCTGGGGGTATTAACGGGTTTATCGAAAATGCTCTCCTTGTCTATAAAGCCGGCACTGCCAGTGGCGACTATCACGGCCAAATGAACAGTGTTAATTTCATAAAGTGGGTTACCGAGAAGCTTGCTCCTAACCTCCTGTAGTCATCTGTAGGACAGTGTAACCAAGACAGACTGTCAAGGTTACCGAGAAGCTTGCTCCTAACCTCCCGCAGTCATATGTAGGACATTGTAACCAAGACCGACTGTGAAGGTTACTGTGGTCACGTACAGGAGCTTGAGACTGAATACTGGGAAAAGGACGGTGTTGTGTCACGTGTAATTGACAGTATCGTACGTCTTGACAGTAGTGATTCCTCCAGTGCATCAGGCGTGTGCAGTTCAATCAGTGAACAAGAAAACCCGGGTTCGCCATTAGCGACCCCGCTATCTTGAGGTGAGTGAACGTTTTATTTGTACGATAGTACAGTCGTATAGAGTGGCCGGGTTATCGTTCCAAGGTCGCATTCCTGCCAGGGTATCAGAGCTGGCGCGCGGATGGTAGGATCGATGAGGCACTAGGCGTGCGTGATAGTGTCGCCCGTATCGCTCCCTTGACCTTGGACGAGGGGTTTCCACGGGGGTCCATCCCACTCTTAATTATACCACCACATAACATCGCCCTACGACGGTTCGTGTCACCAGAATTTCAGCGGTAGTTTTACGCAGCATATCGGAGCCAAATTAAAATCACTTACAGTTATATCTGTGAGTGTGATGTATACTAACTCTCATATTTTATGTAGGTCTATAACTAGTCCTGGGTGCTGCTGTTTATACGGCAATGAGTGTTTTATTTTGCGACACCATTTGTAGTTGACAACCGTAACTTGGTACATGAATCCTGTTTCACGAATATTGTAGCATTTTTCTGATAAGGTGGTATCTTATTTAGGTTAAACTTCGAATTTAATTTTACAAAAAAAAAAAAAAAAGATCCAAGCTAACGTAATTGGGCGCGGCAATTTGAGTTTTCTCTCAGTTGTGTGTTCGTTTCCCTGCTTCAGCTACATAGTGGCTCCATATACAGCTCTTTCTCTCTCTCCCCCTCTGTTTCTCTCCCTCTTTCCACGGTTTCTCTGCTGTGATCAGAATCTTTCAACCCCTCAAAAATTTGTTGTCCAAGCAAATTACGGGAAAGGAAAATAAACAGACATACAAGAATAATTAATGTGTTGCTTTCGCTATAATATGCATTGGGAATGAAGAAAGGCCAACGATTTTTTTTAGTATAATTTAAATACACCCTCGCCACGGAATTTCACACACATGTACTGTGCTTATTAGTCTGGAATTGTGACACAGGGCGACATCTTGCCTAGCGACTATTGGGTAGGCCACCCACAAAACGAAGGTTCATTGGGGTTCAGTCTGCTGTACCAGGGGTTACAACACAGCCACGGAAGTTTCTCCTGACTATTCCCATCTAAAATTTCTTATGCAAGTCCATCCTTATAAATCAATTCATGTCTCTCCGTAGGTCAAATTTGTTCAAGGTTGAAATAATTCTCAAAATATTTTAAATATTTTTGTTATATAAAATTTTCGGCGGTGGTAACACGTCATTAGTCCCATAGAAAATCCAAATTCGATTAAATTAAGTTTTATTATAGGTAAATATACTGCTCACAAAGTATTAAGCAAATATCGGAATCAAGGATGTTAGACTTGGTAATACTAATTTACATATCGTGTTACATCCCTATTAATACATAAAGTGAAAAAAAACTAATGCTTGTTTACAATATCCCACTATGAAACAAACAAAACAAATAAAATGAAAAAAAAAACAACTTAAACAAAGGACTCTCGTCAGTGTCACTAACAACAAAAAATGGTCTTCTCAGATGTATTGACAAACTTCAATAACGTGTAGGAGCTCCACGGTTCCTGAGGCACGCTTGTTATCTGACGAGGCATGCCAAAAACAAGATCATTAAGCATTTGCTGATGCAAACTATCCCATTCCAGAATTGCGGCTGTTGTTAAGGCCTGAGGTTCAACATACTGTGATTGTGTACGTGCAGTACGCATGTCGCTGTAGTGAACGAGGCCAATGTTTACACGATTTACACAACGTACGTACGATCCACTCCTACTAGAAACATAAACAATACGTATTCGTTGGCGAACGAGGAATATGCTTAACTTATTGTGAGCACTGGGAAAGATACTTACCCTTATGTGAGCAGTTTATTTTTAGCACTAAATAGATTTTTATTTGATCAATTTTGTTAAAAGTATATAATAAAATTTAAATGTTTACACGCTACAAATACAAGATATAGCTTCCTCATAAATATTTTTTTAACACCCACAATTAATGTTTATTGAACCAGTTTTGTAAAATAATTCACTTCAATGGCTGTTGTTACAATTGTGCATTTGTCACCTGCAGTAACGAGGAGATGATTTACAATCTGGTATGCGATATAACTTACCCCGTACAACCCTAAAAACTATCTGTTAGCGTACAAACGTCTCCTCTGTACAGATTAATTAGCTGTATTTCCCGAATTTTCTGAATAATGAAAGTGGCGAGGATTTCGATGAAAATAATGTTAACTGTAAACTAAGACAAGAGAGAAGCAACTGTCGAGTATTACATCCACATTCGAAAATTCCCCGTTGATTTACGATGAACAACGTCAGGTCTGAGCAAACAAAAATGTACCTAACTTCAGTGATAGGTTGTTCAAGTGATCTGCATGCAATGGTGAGTAACGGTTTTTCTGTAAAGCTCTGCAGTCGACCTCCAGAGGGCTCCGTTGTGTGCTGCTTCGCTCCCCTTCTGCTATGCCAGTCGACCTCCAGAGGGCTCCGTTGTGCGCTTCTTCGCTCCCCTTCTGCTATGCCAGTCGAAAGTGTCCAGGTGCTTGTGTTACACGCACTGTGTGTACGAAGTGTACAACAAAACGGGTCGACGATAAGTAATTATTCAACTTAATGTGGTGAACTTGGAATAACTGGAATTACGACTTATCGTGAAACGTAAAGAAGCGAGTGGCCAGGAAGACGAGTCGTTTGCATTTTTTTCTTCTCGAGTCCTTGGTAGTGAGCAAAACTTCAAAACGTGTTAGGAAGTGATCGTGTGATCACTTAGATCAGAGTTATAGTAATGGTTACTGGTGATAAAGGTAACAATGGAAATTTCGTTGAAACTAGTGGCGACGATTATCATGCCCGAGAGTATAACACGAACGAGAAGCTAATTGAAAACAGATAATGTTACTGTTTCCAAAGGAAATTTCCGGATTTTGCACGGCGTTTCTGTTAAACGTATGCTATTTATCTGTAAATAAAATAATATTGCGCTGAACGAAGTCGGCTGTCCAGCGTAAGGAATATATAACCGATTATTTACAGTCAACCCAAAAACAAGTAAGGTAAAAAGTGATCCAGCTGGAGAAACGGTGAAATCAATGTAGGAAAGTAAGAAGTTAGTATCTTTGTAGAACCTTGTACACAACGATACCAGACACACCGCACTCCCCAGATGTGAATTTCCTTCCGGAAATTGTGTGGTCGGAAAGATCTTCGTGATAAAAAGCTTGAAACTAACCACTGAACCAAATATAGATAATTGATAATGTTTAATAGTAACAGTGGTAAATACGAAGATGTAGTTTCGGATGCCTAAAACCAAACACTTAGTTTCACTGGAAAAACATTTGAGTATGTACATCTGTAATTTTTACAAAAAAATTTGAACGTGACTAGTATGCCAAGAGACTGATTTTCCTTAAAATATACCTTCATTAAGCTATTTCAATGAATTTTTTGGACATGATTCAATAGGTAACAAAGTAGATAGTATTTATTAAAATGGCTATCTGTTAAGTTCCTCCCCTTTAGCATATTCTGCGTAATATATCCTGAATTGTTCATACAATTGCATACACGAGAAGAGACACGAAATATTCCTTTGTACTTTTGGAGGTCAAATTGGTTGCTAACCTTAAGGCACTGCTGCTTCTAAAGATCACTACAAACGACAGACCAGTATGTGTTGTTTCTATTCTTCTGTCCTTATTTGGCGGTCGTAGTTTTCAGCAATAAAAATGGTAATTATCATCTGTTGAGAAAGGTAACGTGAAAATAACTAAAATAAATCAGAAAGTAAATATTAATTACTAGCTGTGTTATCATTTCAGGCAGAATGCCAGCTATAGTATATTCGCGATTTCTTCCCACTTTTTCAGTCAAACTTTAAAAAAAAAATTCTATGCAAGACATGTTTATTTCCTAAATACTTCTTTAACACAGAAGTCACTTTTGCTTACTTAAAATAACCTCATTTTTGGTTAAATTGAACTTTTACTTACAATTTTCTGTAAGTTATAATATTTAATTAATAATTAATATACACAAATACAGAGAATAAATATGTGTGTTGGTAATGTCTACTAAGAAATAGTTCGTTCGCAAAATATTATTTGACTGAGAGCACACGAATGCTGTGCGTTGTCTCTCTGGTGCAATTTCCTACACTTTTTTCCTCTTTTTTAGCATAAAACGGAGGAATGTCCTGGCACTATAACTTTAACAGAGCTTCAAAAAATGTTGGAAGTAACCGTGCACGGAGTATAACAAGAGTTGAGCCGTCAGTTACACTGTAAAAAATTTCTGGTAAACTTCCTAAACTGCAATGGAAGTTTTTAATCTATACAATGTATGTTAATAATACTACACATCAAGCTACAGATATAGGAATGTTTAGCGTTTCTATTATACAAAGTTGGGAACTTACCTACGCATTTGACTGTTTCCTGAGAAAATGTAGGAACGATGTAATGAATGTATAGGTTAAAACATTACAATTCCTGCTTTCTGACTATAGGCTGTTCACGGTAAAATTAGCACTTTTAAAAGCCCTGCTTAATATCTACTTGTATGCACGTTGTGTATTTTTACGCCTTAGGTAAAATTAACATTTCCATGGACCTCATCACTTTACTCATGCGTCAGTCTGGAGAAACGGCAAAATTATTAGGAAAGAGAATATTTTACAAATCTCGTTACTTTTATACTTCGATGGATTAGAAAAAAAAACAGGAAACGAAATAAATAATTTAAGTTATCACAAATGATTACCTTACACTTTTTATTCGATGTTAAGATATGGAACTACTTTCCATCCATCGTTACCAACTTTACTGCGCGCAGGTCACTCAGCGCGCCCGTTAAAATATATATGCATGCAGGGGACAGTGATTTTTCTCTAAGGTTTATTTCAAAAGTGCTCACTTTATCGTGAACAGCCTTTAGGCGTATAGGCTGGTATGGAAAATTTCTGAGTAATTTCTTAGAGTGTACCTCTCGAGTGAGATTCCGACATGTGTTCCTCGTCAGCCAGCTACAAACTGTTCCGGGATCCCGCAGGCACAGCAGCCAGCTCCCCTGCGTGTTCAAGTCACGCGAGTGTGTTGCGGCGGAGGAGATGGAAGCAGGGCTGGTGGTTGCCGTAGTCGAGACGAGCTTGTTTGCCAGCGAGTGAGGTCTTTTTGTGAAATGGCGGGGGGGGGGGGGGGAGTGGCTTGGCTTTCGACGTCTCGCCTCGCCCGCTTATCTGCAGTCATCGCGGCGCTGCCAATCCGCGCGCCGTCTTCTGTCCTCACGAGCGAGTTCCCACGCAGTCGAGCACCCCCCCTTTTCAACCGTCACAGCGATGTCGGCAGGCAGCGTCCCCCAGGGCCCGCCGTGGTACCACCCTCCTCCCTCACAAACGTCGTCGGCCCGGACAGCGACACCCCCTCCCGCGGAGCGGTGGGGGAAGTGGTTTCGACGCCGGGGCTAAACCAACAAGGGAATTCGCGCGCACCGTCTCGCAAGAGAAGGCGCGGCGTCGGTACGTCGCAGACTGGCGCGTGTTCGCAGAACACCGACCGCCAAAGCCCCACCATACACTAATGGCTGTTTACTGTTAAATGATCACTTTTGAAAGCCCTGTTTAAGATGTACTTGTATGCACGTTGTGTCTCCTTCCGCATTATGTATAAAATTAACATTGCCACGGGTCTCAGCAGTTTATTCATGCGTCGGTCAAGTTTATATTGTAAAATTATTAGGAAAGTAAGTATTTTAAAAACCTTCTCATTTTTACACTTCGATGCATTAAAAAAAAAAAACAGAAAGTGAAAGAAATAATTTAAGTTTGCACAAATGGTTACCTAAAACTTTTTATTCAACGTTGAGATATGGAACTACTTTCCATCCTTCGTTGCCAACTTTACTGGACGCGTGTCACCCAGCGCGCCAGTTAAAATACATATAATTAATATACAATATAATTAAAATACATACAAGCAGGGCCAGTGACTTTTTTCTAAGGTTGGTTTCAAAAGTTCTCACTTTATCGTGAACATGCTATAACGATCAGGCAGACCGATGTTCAGTGAGTGAGTGAGTGAACATTATTTAGTTGGCTCTTAACAGCGAGGTCTCGAGAAACAGTGATGGTGGTTGGCGTGAGTATGGAGAGCAGCGCCGGAATAAAAGGGCGGGGGAACGGGAGATCCCCAAGTAAACCCGCCAACCAGCGTCCGGCACGATTCTCACATGTGAAAATTCGGGAGTGACCCGGCCGAGGATTGAACCCGGTTCGCCTTGGTGGAAGTCGATCAGGCTAACCGCTCAGCCTCCGCAGCCCCTGCCGATGTCAAGGGGGTAGCATCCATTCCCTCTTCGATTTTTCTTATAAATATTCGTAATAAAAATTTGAGACCAGGCATAAAAATCAAAGCTAGACAAGACAGAGGACTACTTACGCAATTTTGTTTTAAATATGCACAGTTTCAATTATACCTATATTTCCCCATGTGGCATGGGCATTATTAAATAACTAGGTAGTATTTGATTACGGTTACAGGTGTCAAACAAACCATGCAAGAAAAATAAGTTGGATTTTGGAATAATTGTTAAGATGTTCCATATGCCTTGACCAGCTTGAATTTTAAATATTCACTCCGGAAATTAAGCTGTTAAGGGAAATACGTCAATCCAATATGACAAGGATACTTCTCCAACATTGACTCGTCCATCGCCAATGCAACTGTCAGGCTCAATGTCAACATTGAAGGTAGTGTTTGTTTACTTTTAAATTATTGACATACCCACATATTTATATCAACGGAATACTTTAAGTATAGGCTGTTCATGGTAAAATGAGCTCTTTTGAAAGCCCTGCTAAGATCTACTTGTATGCACATTCTGTACTCTTCCACCATACGTGAAATTAACATTGCCATGGTCCTCATCACTTTGTTCATGCGTCGGTCAAGTGAAACTGTGCAATTAATAGAAAAGTAAATATTTTATAAATCACTCTCGCAGTTCAGACAGCTGGCTGACCTTGTCAGCTCAATCGTAAAACAATCAGACATCTTGGAGTCGATGCATTTATAAATAATTAGATTTATTTTATTCAAATTTCTTTTTAACGCAAAATCGGTTTATAAAATATGAATGGTGTAAAGTTCACACTTCCCTCGTACAATAACATTAGTGTATTAAACATTTTGTTATATTATTTTCATATTTATTTTCAATCAGTACATATATAGCTCATTACCGCATTTATTGGGGAGCTTTTTCTGTTTTAAATTCATTGTATTTACCATTTTAAAAACTTTTAAGGGCAAATGTTGTGTTAAAAACATTTTGTTAATTTCAGTCTGGGTCTGACATATGTGCCCATGTTCATATTGATAGTTTTTATACATTCTTTTTAAATAATTATGTAGCAGGCCACATTATTTTTGCAAGTCGGCTCGTAAGTAAGTGATTAGGCTATGTACAGCCATTAAGGCTGGCGAATATAATTTTCGAACTATCATGAGGCAGGCTCATGAAATTCTATTTGTAAGTATGGTTTCTAGCTCCAGGAATGTATGTTAAAGCCCTTTATAACCATAGTGATGTGCCTATATTCGATTCATTGTGATGTTTTTAACAAGAACAGTTTATAACAGACTGTTTACGATATAGGGTTGATAAGAAAAAATATTACATTTTTGTGTTTAAAATTGGTCAAAGTATACCCCAGAAACACTGAAAAAAATATTCATGTTTGTCCATTTAAGTGCGCTTCCTTCTGCAAATCTCAGTCCTTCATTAATCATGAAACCAACTATTGTGGCTCTTATAAACTTCGTGTTGTCGCGCAGTAAGCGCGAAGGCCAAGTCCTTGCAACAAAGGCTACACCGAATAGCCACTGAAAGTTCTCTAGGTGATCCACTAGTTGGACACTGATGGTTCGGCTGTGATCATGTCGGAAGGAGCAAGAACCAGGAATGAAGTTTTGTTCATAGAAAGAGATGTTGCACCTGTTGAGTTGTTGAGTGATATATTCGTACTCGCAGGCATTTATAAACGCAGGAGTTACAGAAATGAAACAATGTTAAAGTTGTCAGTCACGCCGATGATAGAAGTTTGCAACAATCCAGATATAAACTTCTCAGAACTGTAGGCCCCTTAGAGATGTAACAATCGTCGATCCATAGGCTTCTCACTTACTAGGTTCTTTGCATACATACACTTTGTGATATCATATCTGTGGATATTTTGATGTGTTTGTAATCCATACCAAAGACGACGATATCAATATATTGCCTATGTGTTAAGTGGGTGGAATATGCTCGTTCTCAGCTGCAGATCTACCGAATCGAGTGCCCAGCCAGAGCCCTTCATTGCCATTTCATCTTCCTCGCGGCATATCTTCCTTATGCTGTTTTCAACACTGTCTTCGATGTTGTGTACATTATAGATAGGTACATTCAAGATCTTGAATGCCTTCCTTGCTTGATCATCATTATATAACTAGTTTTCTATAGCTGCATTCCATACATATATTTTATTCCACACCTCCGTGATTTTTTTACCTCCCCTGTAATTTGGTTTATTAAATTTTGCTTCATATGTGCCAAAAATGAACAAACATCTTTCGTTGAAGCTGTCAGGCTCGGAGCAACATAAATCTGAATGACGATTGCTTCAGGAAAAATCCATTTGCATTCGGCTTCATCTCACAAGATATTTTCGTAGATTTCGATGACGAAATGATTGGTGTAGCATCTGATTCACCAGTCGAAGATGCTTTAGAGCCAGTTTTCTCTGAAAACTTCACAGAGGAAGGATGATCTGCTCGTGCAACATCGGTGGACGATACATAACTTTTGCATTGTTTAAAATGTCGATTTAAACTGTCGGTGCGTGCAAACAGTTTACAGCACTTCTCACACTGATATCCCATGCGGACGGTACTCCTTACATATGCGTTATTTTCATGCCTTCGTGCTTCACTAGCATCTGCGAAATCCTTGTCGCTGTATCTTCATGGAAGCCTTGACATGATGATCGGACTGCCGATGGCATTCACGGCTGAAGTTTTCTGCTTCGATGATCTTCCAGTGCTTGTTGCGTCAGTTAGCATTTCTCAGCCCCGGTGCAATGTTGACATAACGCTTGGTAGGAAATGAAGGTAGACCGTTACAGGTTTCGAGAGGTCTTTTCAGGTTGTCACTTCGCCGACCAAACTGCGATTTGCATTTTTCATAAACACAAAAAGCACGACCCACATTCTGAATACAGTTAGCCTCATGTCTCCAAGCACTGTAACAGCAACGAAGCATTGACGAAGTCATCAATAGCTGCACTACTGTAGGCGTTCCGTCCGATGAAGTCAATAGTACTGTCGGTGCCATGCCTGAAGAAGACTATTATGGAGTTGCTGACGCAGGTGCCCTCATCTGAAGAAGTCGATAGCACTGTGCCAAACTCAGGTGTTGATGGACCAGCAAGCTTTGGCTCCATAATATAATCCAGTTGCTTACACGAGCTGAGACGAAGTGTCTTTCACGACTACCACTGTCAAACAAAGCTTCCTAATTGGGAGCCAGCTTCTTGTATACTCGGAAGCAGGCACCTTGTCATTCAATGTTCCGCTCACCATAACCCAAGTTTACAGAAACTATAGAGTTTAGACCAGTCGAAACACAAAAATCCCTGTCATCTGTCAAACTAACATGACCTTACCTACCAAAGCCCTCAACCCAAAAAAATCCAAACCTAACCTAACTTAAGCTAACCCTACCAAAGGCAAAAAAAAAAATCAGAATCTTACATAACCTAACCTACCATAGTCTAGATAAAAATCATGCTTATCGTAAGCACACACATGTTCTACATGCATAGCAATATTTTAGCCACTTAAGAAAAGTTGACATTTCCAGACTTTAGAAAAACAGATCATTCAGACTGCGGTAAATCAGCACTTCAAGTAACATTCGTCTTACACTTACAAATGAACAGTCGGAACAAACAGAATTATATTTAAAATCCAATATAGCCAATCAGAAAATAAGAAACGATCATATCTGCACAAGCGACCATACATTCAAGGCCCATCCATATCACTATAATTCCTACCTAGTGTCAAAGTAAGAAAACCAACTGATACCAGACCACCCAATGTACCAACCATACCAACTTCTTTAACCCAAGAAAAACTCAGCCATTACTAATCAACCATACCATCCAACATGCCAACCACACCATCCATCATGCCTCAAGTGTACCAAGCAACTATATAGTTCAAACCAGCCCATAACCTAACACCGAATCCATCTGCTCAGCCAGTCGACACTAAAACCCCTAAAGGAATTTTAATGACCCCTAATATCCCCTAAATGACTCCTAAATAACCCCTCACGACTGCTAAATGACTCCTGAATGACCCTTAAATGAACTATAATTGAGAAGCATGCTCCTCAACTACCTCACAATTACTCCACAATCGCTCCACATTCGCTCTACACTTAGGACTCATTTAGGGGTCATTCAAGGGTCATTAGGGGTCAGAAGATTTCAGTAGGGGTCATTTATAGGTCATTCAGTTGTCATTATGGGTCATTTAGGGGCCGTGGTGTCGACTGGCACAGCAGATGGAATTTGTGTTAGGTTATGGGCTGGTTTGACCCCTATAATTGCTTAGCACACGAGGTACGATGGATGGTGTGATTGGCATGTTGGTTGGTATGGTTGATCAGTAATAGTTAACCTTTCGTTGTCACACAGTAGTAGGAAACTTTGGTTTTGTCTACTTGATGACGGCGTGAGAGGGCTAACAAGTGCTGTTTAAGTTACTGCTGGAGCTGCTAGAAAGACGTCCGTCGTCTTGGGTGATCTCAGGACATTGCTCTGACTCAGCCTCATCGTACTGCACTGCAAAGGACATATTTCTAACTAAAGACACATTGTGTTTAACATAACTGTTACTGGAAAGTAACGCTGAAAGAAAGTAGGGGGTTGCAGCTATTATGGAAAGTCTGTATAAAATTTACACAAATAAATACGGTTTGTTCGTCGACGCTAATATGGCTGAAGAATAGATATGACATTTGTTTCACAACATAAAAGATTAAAAAAAAACATTCGTTTTGTTTATTCAGCACTGACGTGTTAAGCGCCTTGATTCCGAACACCCCACTGCGTGACTACTCGATCGTAAAGAAGCGAATTCATTGGTAAACAACGCAGTGAAATAACATTAAATACCACTCCAACGCTCCACAAAAACCCGATTTTTGTTATGAAATAGCACATAGAAGTGAAATTTCATTATTCGCTAAATAAAATAATTTAAAATAGTTTTTTTTTTTTTTAAATTCAGATGATACTTTCGTTTATAATGAAAATATTTACTCACGATGTTAATGTTCTATGAATATGTCTTGAGACAAAATCTCACTCAGAAGCAAAGATGGAGACCAAATAAGGAGATCTGTGTTTCTCTATCCCTGTTCCAGAACATCAGCACATATCATTAAAGACAAAAGTAATTTTCTTTTGGATTGTCTCTTTATATAGAGAGTTGCCAGATGCAAGTACAGAAATAAGAAGTACTAGAAAAAGTAATAATTACAAGCGTCGTATTTCCGTTCTATGCCAAGGTAGTTCCAGCAAAGAAAATTTTTTTACGATAAAATATATTGCAAGTATATAATATTTTTATTAGAGACCCTAAGAGATACAAATTGGAAAATTACACGATCGTGTGCCTATTTATGTATGTATTTACCATATACACTATATTCGCGACATGTTAAAGAATTGATAGAATACGATTTTCTTTTTAACATAATGATATTTCGAAATTTCTGTAATTTTTTGTTTGATAGTGGAATGTTCACGTGAGGAATTTTTCAAAATTGAATATGTTAGAAGAATTGTTCAAAAATATTAATGTACCTTGGCAACCACGTCAATGACATTGCTTTAACTATACAAACTTAAGTAGCGAAACTGAAATTACGTTTGATATTTTTCTCATTTATTCTGTCGTTACAATAAAATTTACTCTTCTCTGCTCGGAAATGTGCCGAAGTTACGATGACCCCTCGTCTAAGGCTAAAGATCCGGAAGCGTTGCCATAAGATTAAACCTGAAAACATAATACAATTCCGTTAGATGTGGATCGAACCCGAAGTGGCCACGTAGATAACCAAAATGACGTTGCAATTTGCAGATTTATTACATTATCGGGTTAACAATTTGAAAAAATGGACGAAAATACACAAATATCATAAAAAATTTTATTTTCTTATTTACCACATTTGTGCCACGTGTGTTGTTAAAACAGTCTGCTTTTCGTTAGCTGACGACAGTCGTGAGGCATAATCTAATTTTCCGACTAATAAATGTCAAACCACTACATGTATCGACCTGCTGCGTTAAACCAGAATATACGTAATATTAATTTCGCCGAGAAATAATTACGCAGACATTGTTTGTTTTGCCAGCGGAATCGCCAGACCAAAGGTTTATACTGCACAACAAATATTCACTCCGTCTCTCTAATGTATTTATTTCAGCCGAGAATTTTGCAGGTACAATCTATTTACTGAAAGGTAATTTTGGGTCACTGGACAACTGCAAACAAAACAGACTATTTCACGTACACAAACATACAACATACATACGAACTCAATGCGTTAACATGTCATGAACCACCACGACCGAGACGGGAGAAGATATCATGTCCTCCCTATACCATGCAAGTTATGAAACCCCTAGAACTTCCGAGAGAATTGCGCTGTCTAATAACGTGAAAAAAAATCTTTCTACGTCTGTTTATTTAAAAATATCATGTTACCAGATTGACATTCGTCGTAAGGCGTCTATATCAAGCTGACAGGAAACTCAATTCTTTATAGTGGTGTTGGACGTCAGTTGCACTATCTCTGTCTTGCAAGCACTTTAATGTATTTGGCAGAAATTTTTATACACTAGTTTCCATGCCTATCTCCAATTGAAACAAGGACTATCTTTCTTTTAAAGTTGGTTAGTAACAAGGTAATAAAATACATTAAAAACCCATGTTCATCCACTCTTGTGCTGTGTAACGGCTGATTTTTCCCATTTAATTCATGCGCACCAGGACTTGCTAGTTTGATATGAAAAGCCAGGTACTATGTTAAGTGGTAATCTATTTAATATAATACATGGTCTACTTTAACATTATTTATTTTTTGCTTATGTTCAGAATATTTATTTAATGGTTAATGTGTCAGATAAAATTGTTTGTATTTTTTTATGATTATCAATTTTTCGAATGTGTAATATGTGTTGTTCATTTACACGGCCGAGATATTGGAGGCAATAGGCTGGTTTGCAAGGGCAACAGGGGTTGTTGTTGATTTATCGTAGTAGCCGTACAGGGATTGGTCGCAACTCATGCGTGTTTTTAAGCTATAGCTGAGGCTTTAGAGGCCATGTTTTCTTCTCCTACCGTCAGGCGGGTCGTGGCGTGTGTCACGGGACAGGTAGGATTTTTAATTGCAGAATAAGGAAAATGACGCGAGTGCCGTTTTTACTATAGCAGACCAACAAGAAGAGAACCCAGGACTTTTAGAAGAGCAGAAATGGGACTGCTCGGCCTACAACCCGAGATAAAGTTATGCATAGTTAGCCTTCCGCTACTTAGCGTGTGGTACAAGGAATGTAAATTCGTGTACCAAGGCCCGTGAAACCTATATTAGGGAAGGTTTGAGGAAGATATCTCGTGAGTCACACACTGTAGACATACTCTCCAGTCTTAAGATGCAGCAGACGACGTGAGTCCAAACGATTTTAGTTTCAACGAGGAAAGATCTTTTGAAGATGGCCGACGATTTATTTTTTATATCAGTTAACCAAGTACACCATTTTAAACAGACGTGAAGCTAATTTAATTATCACTTTAACCTATAATTCCTGATTGATTTTGAGTCTTGCTCCCAATCAGAATTTGTGTGACCCGTAATGAATATAATGGAATATTAATTTTAAAGCAATTTATAATTTTAGAAAGGCGTCAATGACCGGGATATACTGCTTCAACTACGGCCCCTTTCATGCATTATTTTACAAATCTTCATGAATATTTTGCCATCGCAAATAACGTTAAATATAAGATAAGGCATCCTGTAATATATTAGAGTCACTATTTCAGAACAGTTTTTATTATTTGCAACAAATCTGTGGTGCATAAAATCTACACTGAGAGAGTTCTTTCTTGTAGTGACGTTCAGTCATTTTAGTTATTGGAACAGAGAAATGTGTCGTGTATCATACTTTTTGTAGACCTTTTTTGAGGTCTACGGTTCTGTGTTAAATTAATTTGGTGTATCTCTTATGGTTTAGTTAGCGTAAGCCTTGTAAGCGCCCGAAAAGCGAATTTTTCCGACTTGAGTAGGAAACGTCGACATTTCTCTACTATCCTTACATTAAATATTATTGCATTGTAAACATAAACCTTCCCCAAGATATTCGCTAAAGGATGGTTTAAACCGCATCAAAATCCACCAAGTAGTTTAGAAGTCTTATCCGAATTTACAGGAACACGCGGCCGGGCGACTCGGTTTTATACTATGTACATATAAAAATACGTTTCCGGATATAACTGTGTAGGGGTATTGTGTTGTTATTGGTCCTAATAAACTGTGTCTGAAGTTTGGGCACCGAGTTTCAGAACATTTTGTATTTGCTCAGGAAAGAGTAAAATGCCTAGGAAGTTCCCTAAAACTTTGTGTAGTAGTGACGCTAAACATTCCTATATTTGCGGTCCGACACGTTGCCTCATTTACATGCAATGTAAAGGTAAATTTACACCACAATTTAGGAAGTTCGGGAGAAAAAAAAAAAAAAAAACGTTTTCTGTACAAACTTGTGGCAAGCACTTTCAGGCTGTGTACTTATATTTCGATTAATCGTAATAGAAGGGAAAATATACGGCAATATCGGTCAGAGAACACACACTTACTTCTCTATTTAGTCTTTTCTTGCCCACCTCCTAGGTGGTTGTAACCTCGATGACAAACGAGAAACAAACGTTCCATGCATTTAAATGTTGGCAGCTTCGCCGTCACTCTTGTGGACACTGATTAGCAAAAACACCAAACATTTTAGTGATCCTTTGACGTGGATGAATTTCATAAAGTAACATTTTGGATTTTTTGTTTATTATTTGAATAAAGTGTTCTTTCGTCAATGAAATACAAAAATCTTATTTTATCGCACAAATACCCTCAAAATGACTCAGACTTATGCTGGAATGTAAATGTTAAAAAATGCACCCGGTTTAAATAATTATGAACGAAGTACGTCACTTATTATTGCAGCCACAGTACGCCTTTCTATAAGCTATAGGTATATGTAATAATCAGTGTTATTATCCCTCGCGTCCGCATAAACCAATTTCATTTATTTCAAAATACTTCAACATATTAACATCAATATAATTGCATGTAGTAGTCGTAGCCAGTAAGTGGGATAGTCGAGTCTACTATTTTGTTTTCAGGTCCCTCAAGTATGATAATTACAAAAGGAAGCACTGTTCTTGTCTGGTATCGCGTATTTATATTTGAAGTAGGTTTTGCAAAGAGAATGTCCTTATACGTACTATGTGGCTAGGACAATGTGACTGTAATTGGGAGACTGCAGAATGTATATCGCAAGTGGAAATAAAATTCTTGTTTCCGGAATGGGATGTGGGAATTGGTTGATAAGGAAGAGGACGGAGGTGGGGGGGGGGGGGAGACCGGACGTGACAAATCTTTCGGTGGCGAGTAGTAGTTGCTGTGTGTTGAGGGTTGGAGAGGAGCGAAATGGGGTGGGCTAGGGTGCAAACCGAATGCCATAAATGATGGGGAAGGGGGGTGCAGGAAAGGGGAAGAGACGGCATGCTTGTGTTGGCTGACGTGGAATTTATGCGGGTAAGGGATAGGAATGTGTGAGGGGTGGGGTGCCGGTGCACTACCAGTGTAGGATCTAGGGAGGAGAGAAATTCAATGGGCAGGGGTTGGTAGAATCCGTCCCACAGAGGCGTCAACATTGTTTCTCACTTGTGGATGTCAACCCGACGCCCAGCGCCGTATGCTAGCGTCCACCCCTTGCTTGCTCCCATCCCATTAGATTTTACACGCATCTGTGCCCTGGAGTGGTGATAGGAAGGGGGGGGGGGGGAGAAGGGTAGTCGGAACAAGAAAGCATTACGACTTAAGAGAAAAAAAAGGAAGGATATTAGAAGCGGCGTAGGAAGATGAGACGACACGATTTCTCGAGGCAAGAGAACTGAAAAGGCCGGCCACGACAATCGCAGACATAGCGGAAGATATACGTATATTATTTCTGCTTCTACCAGTGGTATATCGTCGCCGGCGGTGACAGCGTAAAGTGGATTAAGTACACAGAAAAATTGCGTGGAGGCTCCTTTAGTATAAATGAGCTCGGTATAGCGTTCCTATTGGTTGGACTGTCACCAAGTAAGTTAACCCATTACCCATTCACACCCAGTGTATTTAATTGTGTACATACTGTACAGACTGTTTAATTTTAGTCTGTAATTTACACTACGAGGCCTAATGACCAATAATGTTCTCTGGTATTAGCTACTGTAGCTAGTTACAAAGCCTGCAGCTCACTGGTTACGATAAAATGAAGATAAATTTAGACGGCTCGTAACATTGAGGTCTTGTGAGCCGATGCGGGTGATTGAGGTGAGTATGGAGCAACGCCGGAATGAAAGGGCGGGGGGGGGGGGAAACGGGAGATCCGAGAAAACCCACCCAGCACGATTCCCACGCGCGAAAATCCGGAGTGTCCCGGGCGGGGGTTGAACCCGGATCGCTGGTTACGATAAAGAATCTAGTGTTGTGTCGGCGTAAGTACTGCTCACACCAAAATGATTTCTTATATGAAACACCTAAAATCACAAATGAATGTGGGTCTGAAAGCATATATTTTTATGGTTACAGAAGTATGAAACGCTTGTGATACACGACTTGTTTCGGAAACAACCACACACATCATACAAAGCATGTGTATTTTTTTAAAATCCAAACATGTTCAATCAAAAAATGTAAAGATACCGCTTACAGGCTACAGCCAGTTTGGTTCCCGCGAGGGCTGGTTATGTTGTGGTCACGATGGCTCCCACCTCGTGACGTCACATCCCCTCCCTGTCTGCCTTAGTTTGGGAAGTTGCAAGGGAGATGGAGGGTGGGTCTCGTAGTTTTCGGATCCCGGCTGCGAGAGACGCAAATTAATAAAGACTGGTGGGGGAGGGGGTTGGAGGAGAACTAAGTAGGGGTCGCGGGGGCTCGAACTTGGAGGCGACCCTCTCATTACATTCGCCCGTCCCACGCCCGAGGCAAGGGGCAGGGCTGTGGAGGCTAAGCCCCTCGATTCGCGCTGATGGATGGCTGACGTCACCCATGATGCCTAAGGGGGAGGGGGGGGAGGGGAGTACGTGACGAATGGCCTGTCCGGGGAGATGGAGCAGCGCGCGTCGCTTCTACGCCGCTGGCATACCTCACCTAGCGAGAGCCACCTACTCCAGACAGCTGTTGGGAGCGGGAGAAGTGGTTAGGTAGGAGAATTGGGAGGGGGGGCGGGTACCACCGCACAGGTATAACAAATTCATTGCAAAATGTTGGGAGCATTGCGAATACAAAATCAAAGAAGTAGGACCAATTACACAGTTTTGTGGATTAGGAAAATTTTAATTCCATACGAAAACTCTCAACCAATTTATGTTTTCATTGAAATGAATCTGCATGTTTTTTAATATAAAAAGTGAAAAAAGAGGATTTTTTTAAAACTAATGCAATTTTAATACTCGAACTTTAAATATACGGCGAAATTGATTAAGCTAATTAGCAGAAATACATAATTATGAGGAAAGTAATTTAGAAAAACCCCCAACAAATCTCTCTTCTAGTGTTTCAAACACCCATTAATAAAAATTATCCCATCCCATCCTCTATTCTAGTAAAAATCTCATCTCTTTACTTCACACATTGCATGAAATTTTGCAGTTCTTTTCTGTCGAGGGGTTTTTACGTTGACCATGCCCTCCCCCCCTTCATTTGTAGTTAAGGTTAAGTTGGCACGGGAGGTCAATATGGTCTCAATCGCTGCCATGATTTACCCAATCCCACACAAGCCGCAAGCATGTTTCATAGTTCGTACATGCCTGGGTATATTGAACTCAGCCCTAGGATATACTTCGGTCCTAACACTACCCATGAGCTCCTACCATCCTCCTAGATTTAAAGTAGGTTATAAAACACATTAAACCATAGTTGCGGCTAGGACTAGCTAAAGTCTTGATACACCGGCGCCAGTAAAGTGTACTAAAGGCTGTTCACGATAAAGTGAGCATTTTTGAAATCAACCCTAGAAAAATGTCACTGCCCCTACCTATATATACTTTAACGGGACCAAGGACGGACATTTGTATAGGAATGATGGTCACGATAGAGGGAAAATAGTTCCATATATTAATATATCAAAGTCGAACAAAAAGTGTTAGGTAACCATTTGTAATTATTTAAATGATCTCTCGCTTTCTGTAGTTTTTAATGAATCGAAGTGTAAAACTGAGCAAGTTTTTACAATATTTACTTTTATAATAATTTCACGGTGTCACTTAGCCGACGCATGGATAAAGTGATGAGACCTATGGCAATGTTAATTCTACGTAAGACGGAAGAACACACAACAGGTATACAAGTAGATCTTAAGCATGGCTTTCAAAAAGGCTCATGTTACCGCGAACAGCCTATATTCACATGCTGCTTTTGTTCACGAACGCCACACGATGAAATGGCCAGATATAATAAGTGCGACGCCGGACCTTGGATTGCAGTGCCACAAGGTGTGGAAATGGCAAGCGGGCCCGGAGCGCAGTTCGGACAGAAACGCAGCAGCCCACTGCCGGCTCAATGATTTGACCCCAAGCGTGTCGGGCTGCAAATTTGATTTGTAAACCCACACGAACAAGTTATGGCAGCCTTGGACCACGATCTCGTTAAAATCACTACTCCCGGGCACTGTTAAAAAAAATGACCTTCATTTGAAGGAAAAATGCTGGTGAAAATTTATCCATAGTTGTCCGTAAAATTACGGACACACTGGTATTTAAAAACGGACATTCCATACATTTCTCGGAATCTCTCCGTTAATTTCCTAGTCAGTTTTCTGTATTTACAGTTTAAAATAACTATATACGATGAAAAATTTCTTTAGTTTTCCTTATGTGGGTGTTATACAGCGTATAAAAATGTTTTTAAAAAGGTTAAAACATGCTACACTGGCGCAAGATTCGAACCCGAGTCAACGAGTCCTAAGTCCGCAACTCTATCCACTCCCCTAAAACTATCACATGACGTCTGAGGTGTAACTTTTGTAGTTCTGCGAAGGTCACATAAGCAATTTTTTAACTTTCTATTAGAGTTAGTGTATTTAAAGTGTTACTTAATATTACAGTCACCTGATGCTACTTTATAGTGTTTAAAAGCATAGGTTTGCGAGGCGTGAACAATCTTAACTGCAGGAGGAGCAATAATTTTCTGGTTAAACTGGCGAAGAAATCTTAGTGTAGACTCAGCATTGTTCGTCCCCGAAACCCGAAGTCACAGGAAATAGGCAGACCTTCGTTAGTTTGTATTTATGGTCTTCACTCCGTTTTTCGTCGTTACGGATTGCGTTTCCGTAAATTCACTGTACACTTCCGTAAAAATTTCCGTAAAAATTTCCGTAAATATACGGAACTTTTTAATAGTGGTGGAATATGAGAGATAGGCGGGGTCCACTTCGAGAAGTTTTATTCCCCATAACTACAGCCAAACATCAGTAGCTCACATATACGCTCAGAATAGTGCAGCAAGAATGATGTTGAACCAACCACCCATCCAGTGGCGCAAGAACATTAATTTTTTTAATTGGATGGCGAAGGTACACATTTTGCGATGTAGTCAAAGAAATGACAGAGGATATATTGAAAAGACCGTTGAAAATCGGCACCGAAAAGGGAAGTAAATTTAGGAAATTTCTGCTGTGCAATAGTCGTCAATTCTTATGGTAAATTTCCATAATTTAGGTAACTTTTTCATTTGCTAGGACAAAAAAAGTTCTGCTGCAGGATCGTTGGAAATGTAGCTACAGTTAGCATTGCTATATAAATGCAAAATTTATTGGCAAAATAAAGAGCATGGCAATAATATATATTTCAAGCCGGCGGTGGTGTGAGGGGGGAGGGGGTGGACCCATCAAATGTTATATTGTAACTCATCCACAAAATTTGGAAGATAACTATGTACCCCTGTACTATTTTGTTGCTGAGCCGCTTCATCAACCATTACTCTGGGACTACGGTAGTGTGTATGTAGCTGAAGTACAGTACATATGTATGCAGCGAAGTACTGGCGAATAACATTTTCTCTCAGCATTATACATACCACCACGATAAATTTAAGCCGACGGGTTTTTTTTCGGAGTACTCCCGTTTTTCCCACTCTTGCATTCCAGCGCCGCCCATCCTAGAGTCTCATTTCATGCCATGTCCGGAGATGACTGGCACCTACGGGTCCCAGATGGAAAGCCCGTCACTCGGAGAGTGTTGCCTAGCCCTGGGTTCACTCCCTCATTCGAGTTTCTTTGTTTTTATACTAAATTTAAGTGAGATAAGACGGTATTACGTAACTTCTAAACCTAAGCTATGTCAGTTGAGATGCCCACCAACCACCCTTCAACGTACAGCAGCCGCTTTACCTGGTTAAGGACTGTCCACCCTTGCTAAACGTAGACCACACTTGCTTCCACTGGTGCCTGTGCCTAAATATCACGTCATAAACACAGCGCCCTGCGCCGTCTTTCAGATTTGAAACTAGTCTGTAGCGTTAAACTCTTATTTTACAAAAGCCAGTTAGTTATAGGTACTCCGGCTCCCTGATTTCTCGTTATCACACCCTCTAGGGACAAACGAGGAATCTGACAGTTCGCTCGGCTCGGAGAAGATAAATAAATTTGGCTGCGTCCCGTTTCCGAAAAAGGGTGTCGGCAACCATCACAATGGTGAACAACTGTATGCGAATAAGAATCTTCAAATGCTGCAGGGAGATGGTCGCGATAAATAGAGTAAAATTACATTTCTAATATCCCAAACTCTAATGCAAATACGATATAATCAAGTCACACAATACTTTCTGTAAGAACAAAGTTTAATTATTGCACCGAAAAGTAATCCGATGGTTCGTCATTGTCTGCATACGTGCTTTGAAAATTAAGGCTGTTAAAGTGTGCTAATGTTGAGAATGATAGTACAAGTTAGATATTATTATTATTATTATATTTAACGCATAGAAGACGAGTTGTTCAACATACGCTAACCACGCTATCAATTTGGGGTATACAGCCAGATATGAGCCGAGGCATCACATTATACAGGTGGTGGATAGTGTCCTAAGGAACAAATCACCATGCCTTCTGCAACTGCACAAGTAGATCAGTCAGTGTTTGGGCAGTTGGTTAAGGGTAGTGCAAACGTCGCACAATCATATTCCTCAGGTTTTCAATAGGGAACTTATCTGGACACCTGCCAGGCTAAGGAATGGTGTCCACATCTTGTAGAGCCTGTTGGGTGACATCAGCTGTATGGGAACGAGCATTACCTTGGTGCATGATAGCGATGAGTGTGCCGCGCAAAAACGGCTGAAAATTGGGCCTCAGAACTTCACTGACGTATCACTGTGCTGTTTCCGTGTCTTCGACAACCATAAGGCATGACCAGCAGTCATTGGACGATGCCACTGGTCAGAGGGTTTTCTCGGGGATCTCGCGTTTCCCCCACCATTTCATTCCGGCGCTGCCCTATACTCATCTCGCTTCACATTCGTCGGCTCTCAAAACCTCGATGTTAAGAGCCACCCAGATCTGTTCACTCACTCACACGACATGACCTGCTGCGACCATCATCTGTATTAAGATTCAAGCGTGGCACATCAGATAACGCAGTGTGTCGTCATTCATCTGTCCAGTGCTGAAAATGCTATCACCATTGACGGCATGTCGCACGATGCCGTGGGTTTTAAAGGCATACATACTGCTCAGTGGACAGCATACCTCTAGGTTAGCCTCATTCATTCGGCAACGAATGGTTCTTGTTGACACAGCCAAACGTGGCGCAGGTCCCACGGACTGCAGGATCTCTCTGTATACGGTGCCACATTCTCCTACTGCACAGAGCCAGTAGCTACTGTACGTGACGTACGACCTTAACGTAACCACGCATGCATACATCGTGTCAGAGTGGTGAGTACACGACCAAGATGAATGGCTATACGACAAGCCGGCCATCTGGCTACCTGCAGTCCGACCGTAAGACCCTATTCAAATGGGCCTGCCTGCTGCTATTCTGTCTCAAAACATGTAGACTTCTGCCTTTCCAGCATGTTGTATGGCCCTTTCTAGAACTGAGTACTGACCATGAGTCTATTGTGAGCCGCAGTGACATTTCTACCATGTCGCCTTAACTACTGCGCAATTATTATACTGTATTGGGGTCTTGATTTTATTGTAAATGGTGGACATTTCATTAGTGTAGCCATGTCAACGTACAGCAGTGTACGTCGGTCGTGTTTGGCTCTGCAGTATCTTGTCTCACATTCGGTACGTCGTGGGTATGATTCTCATCTGCGGCAAGGGGATGCATTTATACACGTGTTTTCCGTTCCTGTTACAGGCGAATTTCCAAAAAGTTTGATAATATAAGAATCCGGCCAATACTTCACTCGATCATTTGAGATCCAATTAGATTCCAAGTATAATAGGATCAAAGTAATAAAGGGTAAGTCTAGAGACTTTCGGTGAAAAGTTATCACGAGTCCGTGGGCTTCATAATTGTACAACATGGTATACGTTTATGTTTGGACGACTACGTTCTCAGCATGTAGCAGATGTGCGCGCGTCCATCATTGGTAGTTCTTCGTCGCAGTATCAGAGTCCTAAGTGTGGCTAGCTGGATAGGATAGTGACCATTCTCTGCCACAGCGTCAATAAAGAGATAAAACCTGTGTGTTTGAACAGGTTGGAAAACCCTCCTGCACTCTTTTTATTTCGCAACAAAATAGGAGACTGTTAATGCGGAGCAAATTAAAATCAGGCTTATCTTGTCTCCCTTTTATGTGTTTTTTTTTTCTTTACGTAAAAGTACACTCCGAAAGCCAGTGCAATAATTCAGCATAGTATTCAGGTAGCTTCGCTTCTATTATTCAGTAGTGACACTCGTGTTGCGGGATTAACGTCCGCTATTCACTTGCGCCGATGTGTTTTAACATCCTTCCATTGAGAAATTGGAAACTTGCCTGTACTAAACGCAGTCAACTTAAAGCCATAGATTGAATTACCCGAAAAATAAAGTTGAAATAACTTTTAAAATGGCGGTAGAGGACTTAAATAGTTAACACCAGTTCGTTTTGTTTATATGTATCCACTTACCTATAGGATGTTCACCGTAAAGTGAGCACTTTTTAAGGCCCAGCTAAATTTTTACTTTCAACCTATTTCTATCTTTCTGGCACTTTTTGACATAGGCTGTACACGGTAAAGTGAGCACTTTTGAAAGCCCTCTCGTTTGGAATAATAGTCAATAAACATATTTTATTGTAGCATTGGAGGCTAAATTCAGATTGCGGTGAAATATATACAATTTGTTTATTACTTACATACTAGTATTTATTTGAAAAGGTGGTTAAATAATAAAACATGGGTGAAAGAAAAAAGTAACTAGGGCCTCAAAAGTGCTCACTTTACCGTGAACAGCCATATAGGCCCATGGAAACTCAGAATACGTAAAATGAATTCGGCTACCATTTTTAATGGCTGATTGTCAGCGATATAGTGATGGGCTGACCTTGTCCCAATAAAATACTCTGTATTATGTAACAAAATTCGCAATACGCCATTTTATTTGGACAGTTTTACGCAAGCTTTTGTTTAGGAAAAATTATTTTTGCTGCGCCTGATAGAGTGCTTTTGTAAGATGCAATAAAAAAATAATTAGTGAATCGATGCAAGTAGTAACATCCATGTCAGTTTTTTTCTCAGTGGCAGACACACATCGTAGTCAAGCAACCCTAGTTAAGGCTAGTTTACAATTATAAAAGCATGCGTTTACGTAATTTACAAGTATATAAAAAAATCAAGCTTTTTATTTCACAATATAACCTAGCGCGCGATGTGCGTTATTGGTTCTTTTAAGCGTGTAAAGAAATACCTATACTTTATTTAGTAGACGTTTTGTTGTAATGTGCAATCATAATGTGGCAGAAGGAATTCATTGCATGTAGTGAAAAATTATAATGTGAACTATCAATTGTAAACAAAGTAGATGTGACTCTTTAAATGCGATACAATGTTGGTGAACACGGCTTCCGGTACACTATTTTTTCTAGTTGTAAACGAACATTTCAGACTTCTTTGACACACTTCAGTATGTGAAGTGTCTTCCACAGACATCACTTAATGGTGACGTAAGAGTAACACGAAGCAAGCAATTGTATGAAAAAATTACGGTGGAAATATCTCGGATAAACTTACAGAATGCGGTAACTCACGATTAATTAGTCGCTACATTTTTTTTTTTTTCACTACGAATCTGCCCGCACACGTTGCGATAAGGATAACGAAGCTCTGGCACCCGACTACTCGCAAGGCATTTTGTGAGAAGAGCGCCGTACATATGTCTTTCTCTCCGCTCTCCTGCCCCCTGTCTCCTTTCAATCCACCGACATACATTCTCCCTACGTCGCCGTTGTTGCGCTGTAATCAAATTACGAACCTTCTGTGTTGTTCCTCAGCGGACTGAAGTCCAGCGAAGTCGTTTGGCGGGAAGTCTTTTTACCACCTCCTCCTACAAACCAATCATTTTTATCTATTCCCCCATCCCATGCAATCTCTCGTGGTGTTGAGGGCTGTGGAAAGGTCTTGCAGCGCACGCATCCCTAAAACAAGTTCATGAACGGATTTTAATGGGGTTGGTTTTTATCGACTGTATATTTTAATTAAATAAATCATCATATACACCTATACTTAACATAGTGCATAGTTTTCGAATAAAAATTTAACGACTTTTTTTTTTCAATAACACACATAGAAACCACAAAATCAGTAGAAGTTGAAATATAAATGTTTTAGAAATAATTTAATGTCATTGCGTAGACTGTAAGATAGCAAAATGTATGCAAAACCCTTCTTATTTTTAACCGAAATTCGCCTTCTTTTAAGATCCTATTAAAACGTTATCTTAAACACATGTTTTCTTCAAGTTATTTAAATTTAAATGTCAGAGTTATCGCTAGTGTTAATTTGTTCATTTTAAAATAATTATTTTAGCACTTTTATTGATTTAATGTTTCACGTTTCTAATGTCCCTGAAAACATATATAGTGTTTTGAACGGAAAATTTTCCCTTTATGAAATATGTTTCTATATCACAGTTGCTAGCATCTAAATATGTAGCTGGCAAATAATACTCCATCAAACTATATTAAGTAATTCTAACTATGTTGTTTATTTTAAATTTCGGGAATTCGGGCAGAGCGAGATTCTCCGAAGCCAACTCCTCCACTAAAACAATTGCACTGAGGGATATCTGCTGCTGCTTGTTTGTTACTGCATACTATCAGCACAAGAGAATGCAAGCAATTCCCGCAGAGCGAGGGTAAACTAAACGTATTGCAGCCATTCACCAACAGTTGTGTGGAGTCAGCAGCAGAAGTACATTTCATATATTTATAGGTGTTCAAGAGGTTAAAGTTATTTGCTTTACATTCTCAGCACATGGTATTTTCCGTTGTGATACGAAACAATGTTATGAAAATCAGTGTGTTAATTAAAAAGGAAATTACTTTACGAAAAAGAGTTTAACTAGTAAAAGGAGTTTTGTATTTGTATACTTTTCTATACAAATATCAAAATAGTCCAAATGTCATACGGTAGGCTACAAGTAGCGGCGAGCCGGTTTCACCCTACCTTGGATTAATTGATGAATTATCGATTTGATTGAAAGGGCCAATCCCTAATCCGATATTAATCCGATCAAAAATTTAAAGGGTTAAATTTTATTGAAAGTATAAAATTTAATGAAATGAACTTAATGAAAGGGTTAATTTTTATTCGGATCAATATGATTATATTTTAATTTATTTCCTTGATTTTGTTGTTTTACTTCTTTCTTTCTATCGTTTTGTGGGGAGGAGCTCTGTACGATGTTGATGCTGTGATGTCAGAGGCGATGACCAGAGTGGTGCGTTGCAATATATTATATTGGTGTTGAGTGTAAGAGTGTACTAAGTGAAATATTTCTTATCTTTTCTAATTTTGGTGTGTTTGTAGGGATGTTGGTGGTAGATAAATATATTCGTAGAAATCGCCTAACACAGGAGAGAATTTCAGATTGTTTAAACGATTTCTAAGAATGGCCTAAGTGTAAATTTTATGTTTTTTGGGGGGATATTGCTCGTAGACTGTGGTAGGAGATAGGCGACTTTGAAAGATGCGATTTACATGTTAGTAATGACAAAATCTGCTTTCTGAATGTAATAAAATGTTAGAAAATTTCAGTGTTCTAGGGATGAATAAATTACATGTATCGAATCGCAAATTTCAAACGACTACATGAATAATAATAAGTGCAATTACTTCAGTATAGAATTAAACGTAATGTGAGTCTCGAGCTTAGAAATATAATTTACACAAGAGAGAGAAGTATAACACTATTAGTAAGAGTGGAATTAACGATCTACAATAAAATGTCCCTATAAATTAAACGAACAAGATATATATATGATGCCTCTCGCACATACCTTACACGTCCCATGTCCATCTGCCTGCGAGACTGGTGAGGAGGAATTTTAGAAATGTAATCCCATGTAAAAAGAAATTTACATGACTCTCTTAAATGAATTAATTAACGAAGCAAAACTGTCTCTACAAATTACTTTAACTAAACGACAGTCTTCCTAAACACATTAACAAGTCTACATGTACAAATTACCCGTACCTTACACGATTCAGCCTGGTGAATGATATCTTATGGCAAAAAAAGCTCTGAATGCGATTTAAACCAGACACAATAGCATACATCTATTCTGATAAGTAAAATATATAATGATCTACTAGAAGTAATTAACCATAGAAAATCTTACTCCAAATAATTAGTTTCAAAATAATCAACTTGCGCCGAAGCGTAGAGTTTAATCCCACATCACTTTATATATAAAGGAAAAAAAGCATAAACATCCTCGAGAAAATTATTTTTAAAATAACAAACATACTACAAATTTACGTAAAGTGTAGTAAATACAGCACACTTGTTAATACAAACTGTATTTTTAAACTACTACGAAGTTTTGTCTACCGAACACAGAAATGGGGTTTACAGGATAAACACACTATCACACAAAACTTATTATTTCTTCCTGATGAATTTAAAAAAAGTTTCCCAATAAAATAGTTTTATATCAAAATGTGTGTATTATAAAATGTTAATCGAGGATATCACTAGAGATGAAGATAGGTCAAACTCTTGCTAATTTAAGGGAAATATATGGGTATTTTTACATTACTTGTCTTGAATTTGATCTTCTTTTATTTAAAAACTAGTTTAATATAATATACCGTGTTTGTCTTCTTCTCCAGGCATCAATGTTTTGGATCTTGAAGAGCTGTAATTTGTGTGTGTGTCTGTAAAATGAAATATTTAAATTGTTTACTAGATTATGTTAGGTGCAGTCGTAGACTCCAGTCAAGGAGGGACAGAGGTATTTTTGTACCTGCCTCTGTAAAGGTATTCGGGACTCGCTTTCAATATGTCCCCCTGGGATTTCGCAAAAGTTGGCCAGCAGAGCATTGTGTCTCCTACTCCAACTTTCAACTCGAATAACCAGAGTGGACAAAGGTTTTAACCTGCTACCTCGTTCCTTTGCAAACTTATTCATTCTAGTACAGGTTTCTTTTGTGACATATACTTAGCCTGTTACCATCAATGTTTAGTTATTATTGAAAAAACCGTCAGTGACATGAGGAATTACAAAAAATAAATAAATAAAAAGACACACACTATTCCTTTTCAACATTTTATTATAAAATATTATTTTCAAAAATGGTCCTTAAAACAAAGTATTTACAATATCACAAGAATATCCACTTTACAACATATAATTAGGATGAAAACAAGATTAATTTAAAAAAAGTATTATTTTCAAATGTTATGAGTCAAGTTATTGATACTTACTAAAAAAAAACATATTTTAAAAAATACATTATTTTGTCATCGAACAAACATTATTTCCACATACATGCACTAAAACACAATTTAACAGATTTATATACAAAAAAAAGGAACACCACTATTTACAACAAACATTGAGTATAAAAATTAAACATTTTTCATTTTTTCAAAAATACATTATTTTGCAACCAATGAAGTTAATATTTACACACACTTAAACATACAATTTAAGAGACTTATGTACAACAAACAATCTTTTAAATTATAAAAAAAAAACTTTCAGAGCATTTTGGTGGATGTCTTTCGTAACTATATACAATATTTACAATCTCTTGAGTTTAAAAAATATGCTTACTGTGGAGCGTTATTTTGAGGTGTCACAACCTGGTTTTTTTCATACACACACACATGCCTAATGACTGCATGTAACACACACACACATGCAGTTTACACTGCAAATTTCATTTTCTTCTTTGACAAGGGTTAAAGATATCGAAGATATATTTATTCTTTATACTATACTTAGACAAACAGATGACAGCAGCATTAGATTCTAATGCAACAGAAGTGATGCAATTTGTAATTGGTGTAGTTAGCTGCAATGAAGTTTGTAGACAGCTGTAGTTAGCTGTGATGAGTGTGGAACAGGAGGTGCTTGTGGTGGTGGCAGATTGACATCCTTGGCGGTGTGTGGTGCTGGGAGGTCTATAAATTTATTTTAGTGCTGAAACTATTATATGGAAGAAAATATAAAAAAAAATACTCTGGTATTCGATAGTGCCCCAAAAGTAAGGTTCATATTCCATCTGTCTCAATGTAATGCTTATCATCCATACCTGACAACACTACCTTTGTTAGACGTTTGGTGCAGACTTGATTAGCATGTGAATGGAACTGATATTGGGTCCCCATTATCATTGTGCAATTTTCGATGCAATCTCGATAATCCTCATACTTGAGTGATTGCAACACATTGAGTTTTACACCCTTTTCCATATGAATACATTGCTAATTCGCAAAAATGTATTAATAAAGCTTAGGGCATAAACCTACAAAGTGTGATTATGCACCCAGCACATTTATCTTTCATCACCCTGGTATGGCCTTTGTTCCTGTGAGGGAATCCTTGCGAGTAATCGAGCGTGTAGTGGGATGTATCAAACCATGCCTTTAAATATGGGGTAATTAGTTTATAGAGTGTACAAAGGTTTGTTGAATGCAACCAAACTCTTTGACATCTCGATAAGGACTAAGTTTTAATCGATAATCTGCCACACCTGGAATATCGGATGTCCTATCAGCTCTGCAGCCCCACAGATCGTGTCATACCTCGAAACGACTCTGATATCCCTTTCCCTGCGAATATTATGCAAGGTTCTTCCATAAACAGAATTATTAATCAAATTGAAAAACGATTTTTCGATTGTGTTCGCAGCCTGGGCACGTTTCTCAATGTTAATCTCAATGTACAGAGCCATCTATGCCTTCTGCTCAAAGCGTGAAATGTGATGAACAGAGTCAAGTTTGGCTCGATACATCAAGTACTGCCTCAGTGTTTCCCCATGTATAATATATTTCTTGTATGGTGCAAGTATTAAAATAAGTTGTCATGCAAGCCATTCGAGACTACGCAATTTTCTGGGGCCAAAGGCAAATCAGATAGTTTATCATGACACTCATCCGGAAAAGACAGATCAACTTTCGCCAAAAACAACTGTCACCATCATTCACCATGTTTGCCAAATCCCATGAAGAGAACACGTCAGCCTCAACACACTCGAAATTTCCGATCGGAAGCATGGACAGAATCATATGACTACAGCCCGTTGATGTCAAAACAGCATATATATTATGATGCCGCAATGGCGCATAGTATTCACCCATAAAACATTGTTGGCTTCTGCACATCTCTTTGAAACCTGGGTAATGCCGCCCTTAACCTTGCATTCTACAAAAATATACATGTCAGGATCAGTCAACAGCTGTAGCCACGTGCATGTCATTGACAATAAAGCATCCCAAAGAAATGGAACTGTGACATACATGGCGGGGTCAAAACCATAATGAACCAAACATACAGTCGTGAAATTCTCAAAAACATCAGCCAGCAATCAAGTGTGCACATGTAAGTAATGTATCACATTCTGCAGCAAGTTTATGCAGTTGAACACATCCCATGTGGCTTGGGCATGAGCATAATCCTCATTGCTAGTGCATTCGCCTCTCATCACATTATGAAATGCATCAATTGGTGGGAGAAACTTGCGCATCAGACTGTCTGGCAACTTAACAAAGTCATAAGGAAAAACTCCCTTCCATTTTGCCAATTCGAACAGGGTATTGTATGGAAACATGTAGTGGGTGATACTTAATTGTGCAGGTAGTAAATTGCCTGCCAAAGTTTCCAAAGATGCGCTTATAAATTGGAATGAATCAAAAGATCTTAATTTGAAATATTGTACCTTTCCATTTCAATCAAATCCATTGGGAATCTGTTGTGATAAATTTGTATTTCTATAGTCTCATTACAATCACTTGAATTTTTCCAGGATTTTCAATTACCATGGTTCTACTATGTAACATTACATGATGTTCAACCAAGGGCTTTATAAGAAAGACATCATAATTCTGCAGGTTATGGAAAATAGTAACAAGTTGTCTTTTGGGCAGTCTGAAATTCAAGTTGCATATATTATGTGCATGGCCTCTGATTTCGCCCATCAGATGGTAATGGTCGACCATAATACCATCTGTACCGAGCTTTTCTTTACAAATGTGACAACTTTTCTGAGCCGCCAACCTAGCTTCATCAGCAGGGGTATTTGGCTTCATTGGAACATGATGCTGTAAATTCCTGCAACCCACATTGTAAGTTCAACTAATTTATCAACCAATTTCTACATACAAGCAGCACCCACAAACTCGAAATACTGAGATAAAGCTGCATTGTATGAGCATGCCAGCAAATGCTACAAATATATGGAATATTTTGGTTGATGGTAGTTTTATTACTACTTTCATCATTAGGCAAGCAAGTGTACATTGGCTTCAGGCAACATTCTATTTCGCAGTATGCGACGAAACCCAATCTTAAATTTTGTTGAAATCTTTAAATTCCAAGTACTTGTCGTTCCCAGTGGGGAAAGTACTGTGAACAGTATTTTGTTGCTGGCAAAGAATTGTGTTACTTGCGAGTTTCTCTTCACTAACAAAGTATTGGAGACAACAATCGCAAACATGTTTCTTATGAGCATGTTTACTCAGCTGACCACCAACCACACATGACACATTTCTAATACAGACAAAATGCAAATGAGCAGCATTTCCACTTGCGCAAATCGCCAATACATTTACATGATGTGCATGGCATACAGGAGAAATATGTATGGGTAATACAACCCCACCTTTTTCGCAAGTTTCGTCAATTATATTACTATCTTTATCTACCACATAGTAGACATTAATAGAAACAGATTTGTTCTCCTCGAACTTACGAACATCCTGTATGAATACTGGTGCCATCAGACATTCGATATTCAAAACCTTGTGAGGTTTTGGATATGTAGTAATTCTCTCAGCATGTCGTGTGGCAGGAAACAAAGATGCAATTACGGCGTAGTGGAAACACATTTCCTCTGGGCAGTCTATATCGATACAAGCAAGACAATTGGAAATAAACTTAGGCAGTTTAGTGTGCGGAGCACCGACAGTGAACAGCCGATATTGACTCGCATGAACGTCCATGTACACCAATATTTGGAGACTCCAGCCAGAACCACACACACTAAAGTCCTCAAGTCTGTCTGTGAAATGTGAGATAAGGAACGGTATCCTCATCACAGATTAAACCTGCATCGGATGACTGGAGGACAGGGAGTACTTTCCGTTGTAAATAAAAAGTCTCTGTAACATCTTCCTCTGCTCTGAGGGAATTACTTACCTGGTACATAAATGGGTAATCTAAATGGCCAGGATGATGCCATTAATAAGCTTAATAAAGGGACTTTACATCTCTGGAAAAAACTAGAAAAATCTGCATCAGACTAATTGATCCTTACGTATCCGCACGTCATTTAGTCTTCTGGCGAACATCGCAACTAATAACTGGTGAGCCAGGTGTGGCTAAGCTTCCACTGAGGCTTGGGAATCGGAAAAGGAATTATTTTCTTGCTCTTTTCGGGAAATATCTCTAATCGACTCGAAAGTCGGTTGTGAAATGGTTGGAGCACACTCCAAATCACAAAAATCTTCAGAGTCTGATAGAAATAAGTCATCATTCAAACGATCAACCTTCTCATGTTTGGGTGAAGCAGACATGTTTTGAACTTTCGCTGTAAGTAATCTCTCCATAAGCGAACCCATGCCTGAATTGCTTCAGTAGAGATCATCGGCCATAAGATTAACTTGTGCCTGCTTAAGCGAAGGGGCACTATCTCGACAACTTGTTCTGAATCGGAATCGCTTACATTAAAGTCTTCAAGCAAGATTACATTACTGGATCTCTACGGCTCACACATTTTCGCTTAACTAGAACATTCTGAAAAAAACAAACACACTTAATAACTTACTC
Organism: Dryococelus australis; assembly: GCA_029891345.1. Classification (NCBI taxonomy): domain Eukaryota; kingdom Metazoa; phylum Arthropoda; class Insecta; order Phasmatodea; family Phasmatidae; genus Dryococelus; species Dryococelus australis. The sequence goes on from CM056997.1 coordinate 43,984,003, forward strand.
TCACACATATTATAACTGAAAACATAATTTTATTACTAATATCCTAGACAAAGGGAAAAATGTTTTTCTTAATTTTAAAAATGTTATGTTTGTTGGGGAAAGACAGGAGCGAGAGCGATGACTAAAAAGGTAGAGAGTTCAAAATACTTTAAATGTGGACAAGAGGCAGGTAGCTGGCAGGCGAGGAGAAACAAATCAAGATAGGGAATAGACAGGAGAAGGTCTCGCCTGCCTGATGTGCCACATGCACTGTGAGGGTGTACTGTGAATGACGCGAGCATGGAGCAAGACAGGCCAGTCCACACACGAGAGATATGCATGGTGTGAAGCGGGTGAGAGAATGGGAATAATAGTCCAGTAAGCTGCCACTAGCGCCCGGGTGCACCACCATATGGTCGCTCTCCCCCTCCCACATCCACCCAGAAACCCCCCCTGCCCACTGGACATTCTACCTTTCCCCTCCAGCAGGCATTTCTGCATTGTGCAGAGGGATGAGAAAAGGAGAAACCTGACACTTCCCCTACAGCCCCGCCTGACATCCTACCCCTTCCTCCCACTGATGCGGAAATCCTGTGAGCGCGCAAGTGTGCCAGCGGGAGGGAGACTAGACACTTCTCCTCCAGCCCCATCCCTCTATCGTGCCTCTCTGACATAAAATTTCTTATCAAGCAGGCCGTCTCCAATATAGAATTGACTGAGCTTTGCGACTTGCCTCGCCCTCGTCTTTCACAAGGTTTTACTTTTCGCTCCAGCCACGTGGCTTTAATTTCGAATATAACAGTGAAATTTAAACTCACATTATTGCATTTCAGTTCAAATGTTTTTTTTTATGAGAGAAAAACTTGTTATTTATTTTTTAATCTTACACTGTCAGAAAACATTTATGAAATTTTTGTACAGTGAAATCATTTACACTATCAAAAACATTTATAAAATTTGATATAGTAAAGTCATTTACACTTTCAAAAAATACATTCAAGGTTTCACCATAAAAAATTCAAATTTCTAAACCATCAAAAACTTTTATGTAGTTGTTCGCTACAAAAAAATTATTAATTTACACCATCAAAACATTTATATATATTTTTCGAAAATGAGTTAAATAACGAAAGTTTTAGCAAGGGGAATTACTCTATTACACTCAAAGCATTTAAAAGACTTGTCTAATATTCAAACATTTTACGGTGTAAAACTAAACATGCAAGACTTTTACAACTATACAAATGTACATACATATTAAATTTACTTAAATTCAAAAATGTAATACTTTTTACAACTATACTAGCCTGAATACTTGCATTTTAGAAGTAAAATTTTCTGTTCATTAAAAATACTTGAATAATCTATCTCTCTCTCTCACACATAGAACTAGTCCCCTGCATTCACACACTCAGTCACACACTCTTACTCACACCTACCTAACCAAAATTTCTCAGTGTACTTGGCAATACATTCTAGATGATTTTCACATACTTTGAGAATATTTTAACAGTGAAAAGTTGTTTTAGGCAAGTGTTATTGACACAACCTTATTCCATATAGTACAACATGCTACTACTGGGGATTCGCCTGTTCTCTAAACTCTGATAAATAAACTCAAATGCACATAAAAATTAAACTGGAATTAAATTCTTTTCTCACCTTTCCCCTGCATACACACAGTCATACACTCTCACTCGCATCTAATTATAGCCAAAACCCACCATTAAACATAATTAAACACCCTTAAAATCATTAAAAAAAACTTAATTAAACAATAAGTCATTCAGTGTTAATGATTTTAAAAGAAATTTCATTAAGTTGTAATGATCTTTAAGAAATTTCATTCAGTTTTAATAATTTTTCTTAGAAATTCCATTGAGTTGTAAAGATTATTAAAGAAAATTAATTAAGTTTAAATGATTTTTAATAAAAAATCATTCAGATTTAACCATTGTTAAAGACATTTCATTGAGTTGTATCAATTTCAAAGAATAATCAACAAGTTTGATAAACATTTCTTTCAAGTCTTAACAATTTCGCAAAAAAAAAAGTCGAACGGAATTCATACAATTTACTCAAAGTTTAATGAAAATGCGAATTTTTTTAACGAAATACCGAAAATCCTAACATTTTATATTTAAAATTGTTTGGGACAGGCATGCGGCCAGGCACTCATAATCCACTCGAGAGTTCCATGGGAGTTTGCCCTAGCAGCCTAACAAGTGGTCGAGCGATCGCAGTTCTAAGAGAGCTCTGTAGGTAACTTCTCTGGAAGACGAGAAGTGTTACTTTCACCATCGCAGCAGAGGCTACGAATCAATGGGGGATAGGTCCCTTGGCCATTGCTGAAGAGCCCCTCAGAGTCAACCAAGAGGCGAGCGGGCAACCGATGCTCGACCTAGACACCCTAGCACAACGGACCAGTTCACTGGCTGTCCGAGCGTAAGAATGTGGGAGATGTTAACCTCCATGAAGTTACAGGAGCATATGAGTTCCAGTGGGTGGGAGGTGCTATTCATAGCCCATCACCCTCCTTTGTCACAAAAATTAAAACACATGCTATTCACCTGAAATGAATATCAAATAGGCGAATAACACATTTTAAGACAATTTAAGTAAATTTTTACCTATTTCAACATAACTTAAAACTGTTTAATGTGATTGTTTTTATTTTAGCAAGGATATGATGTATTTTAGCCTTTATATCTGAATTTATCATGTCATTGTTCGGTTTTAAGACATTAGGTTTGAATTGAATTCTTATTTAATGATTTCCTATACAAACTATTGTCATTACAATATGAACATTTTGCATTACGAGGTGTAATGAATTTAATGCTATGATTCAACACTTATGAATAAATTCCTGTTTTTACTATTATTTATTTCTAATTTTTATATATTTAATTGATCAATCCTTTTAGTTAATTTGGTTAACGAATTACTGACTTACAAACTATCTAATATCATACAAGACCTGGGTGGTAATTGAACCCAGAATCTATATATTACAATCATATTTATTCGGCACTGAAAGTGAGAAACTAGATTACAATCGTATATGATCTAAGCAGGATTTGAACCCAGCTTATATCAACCATGTTTTAGCCAGGAATCGAAACCACAAAGTATATATTACAATTTGCCATGCCTTATCCGGGGTTCGAACCCAGATCCTCCTTATATTATAGAATTACTCTGTGGAGGCAGGCGACATTTAAAACTTATTTTATGTATTTATAATTTTTTTCCCAGCAGACATCTTTTGTCAGATTCAAATATATCTTTAGTTGAATAGTATTTTTTGGAGAACTGATAGTACGATTTTTTTCTTTGCAAGTCTTTCATGTTAATGCAACCGACTTTTAATCGAAAATTTTAAGAATATATATATTTTCTTAAAATTTTCGATATATATACAACATATACAAATTACACACTTGTTTCAATCATGTCAACACTATCAAGTATAGGATGACAAAACATTTTAAAACTACCAAGAAGAATTTGCTCCAAATCTTACCATGCTAAACAAACACAAGTGAATTCACTATATATTTACAACATCTATTAACACTAGCAAATACAGCATGTTACAAAACATATTATACAATAATTAAAACAATACAGGTAGACCCTAAAACTTTGTTCAATAGTTACACCTTGAACAGAAACAAGTATAGGGTTACATAAAACATTGATTCAAAATAAATACATTTTCTTTGAAACAAATATATTTTTTATAAACTGTTAGCAACTTCTGTGAACAAAGTTTTCATACATTTTCTTAAAATTAGATCCAGATCCCCTTAACCTTTGCTTTCAAGGAGTGAGTGTTTCTTAAGCCCTGGTTTTAATCTGTCTGTCTGCACACAAACATCTTTATAAGTAGGGGTGTATAAAACAATGCTTCCAACCAAATCAGGATATGATTCAACATAATGAGATTACACATCTACAATACTAGAAGGAAGAGGCGTGTTTGCAGTCATATGAAACACCTGACATTCCTTATTGTCGCCACACTACACGAGTTCGTGACTATTTTCGTCTCTTAGAGGAAAGTATATTACATTAAAATGAAACATATTATCACAAGTTTCCATAAATTCTAGCAAAATTCCGTTTCACCATAGGGCAGAAGTCATATTAGCTTTCCTTGTTTGAGACTGACAATGATTTGCAGGATGAAAATACATAATGTTGCTATTATGACATTCAACACTTGACAGAAGATTTAGCAAGGAACAATTTATGTATATTGATCAATCAATTCTCTAAATTTGCTAGTTAAAGCATGTTTTAGGAAAATTTTTTATTTTTGCTGATTTTATTGCTTCATGTACATAACATTTAGATGAATCATACCTAGTGTGCGACATGTAACCAAACTTGTTTTTGCTATAATGATATATAAAGTATGAAGATTATTATCACATTTTTCGAAATATTTATAGGGCAAAACAGTGTCTGTATTATAAACAAGATGTTTCAAACATTTTCCTTCTTCACAATATGAAATTAGAATGTATTCACTCTTAAATTCATGCTTACGATCTACTCTGTGCAGTTTGTACTGGTTTAAAAGTCATCCAGAACTGTTGCAGTTAAAGTGGCATCATAAGTATTAGGTTTACTAAGTGATGTAAAAGCTTGAGATAAATACATACATTTGAAATTATTGTCTAACTCGCACATTTCCTTAACATAATGTGAATATAATAAGCTGTAAGTTACAAAATGCAAATATTTAGTTAGAAAACACATACTTTTATTTCATTGGGCACAATGGGGACATTGGGATCATTATTCTGAATTAGCCACTTCACACGCATATAAATTACACATCGATGGAAAAACTAATCCTCCTTGTTCGAAAATAAAGTTGTGGATGTCCCTGTCACAGGTCTCCTTCCAATGAATTGTGATTCCTTTGTGAGGTCTGGTGAGTTGGTAGTCGATTACTCTGTATATCTGTTCCTCTTCTATATCCTTGCTAAGACTGCCAATCATCAAATCTTCTAATATTGATAGCAAGTCACTGTTGGGGCAAAGATCTCATATCACAATTGTTGCATGCTATTTCTCCATCAAAGCAAATGCCGAGACTATTGTCGAAAGTGTAGCACCAATGTTCTATATCGTTGCAGACGAACTTGTAGTATACCACCATACAGTTTAAAGAACGCTCTTTTGTATAAAATTTGTAGGACCTTGTATATATATGTAAGCTTGAAGATTCTAACCATGACTGACGATTTTATACTAGGCAATCTCCTTTATATAGTCTGTCAGATATTCTTGCTTCGAAAAACATTGCATAGCCACATTCCATAGAGAGAAGTTAATTCTTGGTCACCAATGTACGTATAATGTTGCTTTTTGTTGCATTCTTTAGTCCAAACAACACGTCAGAGTAATACTCCCATCACAACATATATTTAATTGTACTACATGGTGGATATTTAGTGATTTCTTCACCTTCCATGCCCCGTACTAATTCGGTCAAACTAATTGGTAAATCTCTATCAGGTCTTAAATTATATAGTACACACTTCCATCCAATGCAATCTCCAACTTCTTCGTACATACATTCAGGACTGATTATTGAAAAATCCAATGTTTACCTCTGTTGCACATCAGTATCTGTAGTGGACTATCTTCAATTCGGAACCACACTCGTCTGAATCCTGTAGTAACATTAGCATACTGAAGTGATGAGTCTAACCTCTCCATCGTAACAAACTCTGGTGTATAATTCTCTCTCTCTCTTTATATAGACAGATGTTCTTCCAGTTCCAGTTAAAATTAGTTCTTCAATGATAACTTTGTTAGATCAAATTTACAGAGACAAACTATGCTGTCCCAAACCTCACAGTCCCACATTCAACATGGTGCTCTTTAAAGACCACTACCACCTTGTATTTGCATGATGTGTTCCTTATTATTAAATGTTTCAGTCCCTAAGATGGTGGTGGTGTCGTGAAATTCTCTAATCAATTTATATTTTATTTGATGAAAACCTGGTTCTTTGGTTATTTCTGTACTGCGATTTTTAAAACATAGGTCCCAAGAATAACAGGGCAGTTTGCTGTCAGGCCGCATATTAAAAACAAGACTGTCTTCTTTTTGATCACACAGCACTCGTTCTCTATAAAGGCTTTCTCCGAAACTTTGTGAAAATCCAATGTTCATTTCCATTACACATCTATGTTTGAAAGTATATGTTTGCTAGAGATTGGAACCATACTTCCTTATGCCCTCGAAAAACAGTGGATTACAACTTCTCTGGGCCGAATTTCTCCATTTTTTCGAAATTTTATGCTACCTGGAACAAAGCATTTATTCGAAAAATTAATATCTCTACACGTAAGTAGGATGTTTGTGCAAGTATTCTCTTAAAGCTTCGCTTTAACATTGTGAGTAGAATGTTTTCCCTCACAGCAATTTGTATTATAGTGTTTGGCTACTGAATTAATACTCGAACAGTCAATGTATCTTTTGATATTTATTAGTTCTGAATTTGTTAAAGTTTTTAAATTTTTCTTCTGCATTTTTCCAAGCACGTATATGGGATAGTATTCGAGTAATGCATCATTTACACATTGAAAATTTTTTTTGTAAGCTATGTCACCAGAGTCCCATTCCAGGTTATGTATCTTGTAAGTGTGTTCCAAAACATCATTTTTACTTCAGGTTTTAAACTGTACTAAGGTCTGGTAGATTTAAAGCATAATACTTTAGAGGCATTAGCATTGTTTGCATAAGAAATATAAAGTTCCTTAATTACAAAAGATTTGTCTTGCTATATTTCGAAACCCTGAGCATAACTCATAATTTTTATGTTATTTCTTTATATACTATTTACAAAAAGGATCTCTCTCACACAAAATTTTACAAGATGACAGTGCTCGCCTCGAAATCTACTTCATCGATTCTGGATGAGTCCATTGCTATATCTGGAATAATTATAGCATAAAGTGGCTGTTCCAGCCTGCACGACATACGATCCCTCCACATATGTTATAAGTACTCATCATTAGGAAAGGCAGGCGTACCATAAGGGCAGTCTTCACAAGGTAAATAGGATACGATATCCTCATCAGCTTTTAAATGAGAAGCCAGCAACAGATGCACTAATTTTATTTTGTGACCTGCAAAAAAATTTATAAATTCTATTGGCAATGCTCACAGTTGAGAACACTCTAGACTCAACAAGGTTTTTGCCTTACCATATGCTAAAATATCATTGAATGTTTCAACACATTCAGAGTCGCAATTTCCATAGCAGTGACCTTGATGCATTGCAGCTGTTGCAAGCTAATGCAAAGATGAAATGCCTTGTAGATTCTGCGTTGATGATGTTCTAGATGTAGCGAAGTTGTAGTAGACATCTGGCGTCGTTCTTGGTGTGGACATCTGAAGCTGTAGTAGATGTGATGGATGTCTGGCATTATAGTCGATATTGAAGTGAGTGCCTGTTGTGGACACCTGGCATCATTCATGTTATCAACTTGTCGTTGATGTCGATGCTTCCCGGACACCTGTAGTAGATGCCCGACATGGTTATCTGTGTTGCCGTAATGCGCACACACACATGCAACGCACACCAAGTGAGCTTAGCAAATGCAGAGTTATGACTAAAAAAAATTTATCCCTCATTATATACTATAAGGATTCAAATTGGCCGGCATTTTCCCTTAAATTTTCAAGAATTTGGACCTTTTAGTAAATAAAATAAGTAAGAATAACATTTAAAATCGCTATATTCCAACTCTGAAAAACATTATTTCTACATTTTTATGTACTGTTTAGTTAAACTCATGTCGGAAACTGTTAAAATATAGTAAGTATATTCAAATATATACATTTTATGTTACATGGAATATATTTTGCTATTGGAAAGTTTTTTGTTAGACATAACAAGAGAGAATGTGTTGGTTGAGTGCTTAGCATGCTCGCCTCCCCAGGTGGGTCACACCATAAAAACAAAATATTGGCAACATGTGGATGTCATGTTTGACTTTGCCATTGATATAAGGGTTTTATCGGATATCTTTCTTATTTACCCCAGTCTCAAGTGCTACCCAGTCCACCCCGGTGCTGCTCCAACTACAAACGTTTCCACCTCATCGGCTTTCGAGATCTCACTGTCAAAAGAGATGGGCAATTCTCTCCCAATATTTTTTCTCATATACGAATAAATATATGTCGAATTGATAGTATTAAAAAAATATTTCGTAACAAGTGAATAAAATATTTCTTGTTTGAATACATGTAAAAAATAGTTCTGTATTAAGGAGTGAATAAGGCAAGTCTCGTATTTCTGTATGATTTTTTTAAAATTGATTTATATGTTTCCTGGATTATAGTTAAAAGTTGATGTTCGAATTTAAAAAAAATGGGGCTTATATTGGGAACTTGATTTCAGGGACATGTAATTTTTTTTCATTTTGCAACTTTGCGTAAGGTTGAAATAACAGCATGTCAGGCAAAATCTCTCAGGGCACACATTCAGGTGGCTATGGGCCGGCGAGCCAAATCGGGGAAGTCAACACTAGGAAAACATATTCTGCATACTGTAGCAGGAGAGGGGCACATAGCCATGAAACAGATACTGAAGGGGCGGCAACTTATGAAAAAAAATGAAAAAGTTTTCTAAGGGCTGAAGCTGGGGTGTGTAAAACAGGTTTTTGCGTACACCAGAATCGATCGATCGCAGAGCTCTTCAGAAAACTGAAATTTCAAGGTAAGTCACCTTTGGTACTAGGGGTTCTTGACCTCCAGGACCTCGCAGACATGGCTTGTTGGGGAGGTGGTGTAGGGGTTGCTGTCAACCTGAACTCGGGGTGGTTCTGTGGGGTGTAAGGGAATGGCTATAAGACAGACCGTAATCTGAGTGCATCTACCCAGTTGTCGACATCTTGAGTCAGTTGCGAAAAATGACAATTGCGAGCAGATGAGTCAATGACCTCCAGGGGCTCGCAGACATGGCTGGGTGAGGAGCGGGTGTAGGGGTGGCTGGCATGCTGGCCTACTGATGGCGAGGGGTGCAGGTTAGGGATTGTAGGTGGTGGCTACAAGAAGGCAGGGCCCCCTTGATCCGAATGCAACTAGGCATTTGACACAATTTTGCTACATTGCCGAAAAACTGACAATTGAGAGCAGAGGGGTGAGTAACCCCAGGACATGTCACTCTGCCGAGGGGTGATGGAGGTGGGAGGGGTGGCTACAAGCAAGTAGAGCGATTTGGAGGTTTCTCGAAGGCTTCCACCATCTTCAGTTGGTCATCAATGCTTGGACTAGACAGATGTATAACTCACCAGATGTCTCTCGTCTTCACACAACCTCTATAAACTTGGCGGATGACAAGGCCATGATCGCGGGTTACCAACTATGGCCCGGCGACCATCGCATCTACATTCATCTCTAGTGATATCCTCGACTAACATTTTATAATATACGAGTTTTAATATAGAACTATTTTATTGGGATTTTTTTTATTTATCCAGAAGAAATATAAATTTTTGTGTGATAGTGCATTTATTGTGTAAACCCTGTTTCTGTGTTCAGTAGACTAAACTTCGTAGTAGTTTAAAAATACCACTTGTGTTAACAAGTGCGCTCTATTTACCACACTTTATGAAAATTTGTAGTATGTAGATTATTTTAAAAATAATTTTCTCTTCGAGTATGTTTCTGAATTTTTTTCGTTTCATATAAAGCAATGTGGGATTAAGCTCTATGTCTCGATGCAAGTTGATTATTTTGAAACAAATAATTTGGAGTAAGATTTTCTATTGTTAATTACTTTCTTGTAGATCGTTTTATATTTGACTTATCAGAAAAGACGTATGCTATTGTGCCTGGTTTAAATCGTACTCACAGTTTTTTTGCTGTGAGATATCATTTACCAGGCTGAATCGTGTAAGGTACATGTGTTATGCACGTGTAAACATGTTAATGTGTTTAGGAAGACTGTCGTTTAGTTAAAATATTTAATAGGGTTATTTTTGCTTCATTAATTAATTCATTTAGGAGAGTCACGTGTATTTCTTTTTACATATGGATTGCATTTCTAAAATTCCTCCTCGCCACTCTGACAGGCAGACAGACGAGTAAGGTATGTGCGAGAGGTGTCTATATATATATAATATATATATAATCTTTTTCGTTTAATTGGTAAATTTTTTTGTAGATTGTTAATTCTACACTCACCTAATTGTTTTGTACTTCTCTCCCATGTAAATTATATTTATAAGCTCGAGACTCACATTATGTTTAATTCCATACTGGAGTAATTGCACTTATTATTATTATTCACATAGTCGTTTGAAATTTGCGATTCGGTGCATGTAATTAATTCATACGTAGAACACTCTGAAATTCTCTAATGTTTAATTGCATTCGGAAAACCGATAGTTTGTCATTACTAACATGCAAATCGCATCTTTCAAAGTCGCCTATCTCCCACCACCATCTACGAGCAATATCCCCCCCCCCCCCAATATAAAATTTACACTTAGTCCATTCTTAGAAATTGTTTAAACATTCTGGAATTCTCTCATGTATTAAACGTATTCGTAAAAAAGCCTATCTACCACCATCATCCCTACAGATTCATCAAAATTAGAAAAAATAAGAAAAATGATACTTAGCACAGTCTTGCACTCAAGTCAACACTTATATAACACATTGTAACCCACCATTCTGGTCAGTTGCTTTGAGAACACCACAGCGTCAACATCGTACAGAGCTACTACCCACAAAAGGAAAGAAAGAAGTACAACAACAAAATCAAGGAAAATAAATAAATAAATAAAAATTTATCCGATTAAAATTAACCCTTTAAATACATTTAAACCTTTCATGAAATTTAACCCTTTCAATTTTTGATCGGATTAAGATCGAATAAGGATTAAGCCTCTCAATCAAATCGATAATCCAATTAATCCCAATTAATCCAACGGAGGTGAAACCGGCCCGCCCCTACTACTGCTACAGTTGAAAATAATTTTTCATGTTAGAATTTCATTAACAGTTGAGTTGCAAGATTTGGGTGGCTCTAACCAACAAGGTCTTGAGAGCCGTTGAGGGTCAAATGAGGTGAAAATGGAGCGGCGCTGAAATACAAGGGCGGGGAAAACGGGAGATCCCCGAGAAAACCCGCTGACCAGCGGCGTCGTCCAGCACTATTCCCACGTGCGAAAGTCCGGGAGTGGCCCAACTGGGTATTGAACCCGGTTCGCCTTGGTGGGAGACGAGCAGTCTCCCCGCTCAGCCACCGCGGCCCCGCCATGAATAGTGTTACTTGTAAAATTTGAGACGCTACCCATACATGAACCAAGAGTGTGCTTTAAAGAAATTGCTATATGCCATTCCTGTAATTTCAATACACGCTTTAGCTGAAACGAAACTGTGTTCAAATGACTTTTTGAAAATTGTACGAATCAATATTTCCAATTAAAATTCCCATATTTACGGGGGGAAAAAAATCGACTAACGTATTTTTTTAAATTATTAGGTGTTTTTGTCACATTATGGTCGATATCATATCTAGAAATTACAAATATCCTGAAAAACTATAACAAATGTTTGCTCTTGAAAAAAAGTTATGTGAAAGTTTGGGTACGAATAGTCTGAGTCAAGAGCGAACACCTTCAATCCTTGCAAACCTTGCACCCACCGCCACTGCCCCCATTTGACACACGGCAAAGCTTCGTATCCACCCTCTCACCTCACCTTCTCAATCCGCGAACTTTTTGTGCAGCGACTCAAGCTGCCGATTGTCGTGACGTGTTGGCGGCGGAGGTGTGTTGAATTTTAGGTTTAGTCCATTTACGGTTTCTTCGGTCTTTTATAATCAAACCTTTGAAAAATCTCCCCGTGTATGAAAAGCATTTTATACTTGTGTTCATAAAAGTTACGTTTTTTCATGTAAAATTGAAATGTTATTCATATTTCATCTCTACATTTTAATGCATCATTTATAAATAATCGGAATAAAAATGAGCGAGAAAATAGGTATGTTGGTAGCGCCTACTGGGAAATAGTCTTTATACAAGATACTGTTATACTGAGTGCGCACGAATGTGGTGCGTTGTTCCCATTGTTGACGGCACAAGTGAGAGGAGAGCTGTCCACGAGGTTGACGCCTGCCCGTGGTCGAGGGCGACGCCCCGCAGGAGAGAGAGAGCGACCAGGGAACAGCGGGGTAGGAGCTGAGGATGAGCTGACCGGCAGGCCACGGACGTTAATACGGCTGACCCCCCCCCCCCCCCCCCCCCACGCTCTCGAGAGATTGGTAACCTGGTGCGTGTCCGAGGTTGGTCGTCCAGCGAGGCTTGAGCGATCCCCGATCAGCGAGTCTGCCGATGCTGGAGCAGCGTCGGGCGGAGCCAGTGCCGAGGTGATCCAGGAGCTGGGTCGAGACCAGACTTGGACAATCCGTCCTTCTTCACCACATCTCCACTACACGAGCCGACGGAGGAGCTCCGGCGATTCGAGGCTGTCAGTGGTGGGTGATCTTGAGTAGAGTGCAAGGACGAGCAGGGTGCGATACGAGTCGGGTAGAGTGATTAATGTCATCTAAAGTAATTATTGTATCGGAGAATAATTAGTAATTATAGACTAAGATATAGGAATTTAACGTAATAACTAAAGTCATTATAAGTAAGATAGTTGAGATCTGAAATATAACTAAATGTAGAGGGAGTCAAGAAGTGTAGCGTTTATTGCATCTGTGTAATTTGTAATTGAGTTTAGTTTTGTTTATGTAATAAAGTTCGATATTAAAGAAACAACCGGTGGCAGTAATTTAGAAGAGTTAATATAGTCGATCCTGGTACTTTGTTGAGGGCGTTGAGCCAGCGTGGTTATGCAAGAATATAGATAGGTTGTACGCTTGGCTAGGCATTACAACGCCCTGGTGTAATTCTCCTGGATTAGTTAAGCTTAGTTTGCATAAAGGCGGAGGAATATCCTGGAAGTAGAACTATAGCAGGGCTGCAGAAAAGGCTGAAGTAATCGGGATTGTCAACAGAGGCGGGTGGGGGGTGGGAAGGGGAGCGATAGCGATGGTGGAATGCGGCAAATCGCCGCCGGCTAATAACGCAGGGCGATCACGCCAACCTGGGGCACGGCCTCACCACTTCGGGACATTATCGCCTTCCGCCCCGCCCTGCCCTGCTCCAGGTAGTTTAGCGGGGTGGAGGGGTGTCTAACTCCCCTCCCCATTACAAAACCTGCCCCTAATTCTTCAGCAGGGCAGCTGGTACCACCTGACACGCACCACTGCAGGGCAACGTCGTCTTACAGAAGCTACCGCAGTCAACTTTACAAAAATGAATCGTGACGTTAACACCTTAAAAAATAAAAATAAAAAATGGTATTTACGTAAGCATTACAGTGCTAAGAAAACTACTGTATATTCACATCATCTTGCCTTATCAGTAAATAAACCTATAAATTTAGGATTAAAATATTAATTAATCTATTACACATAACCGGCTACCAAATATCATTATTATTGACATAAAAAGTTCAATTTTTATTTCGTTTTGTTACGGGGGTAAGATGGATCGTATCCTAAGTGATCAGAAAAAGGATTACCATTAAGGAAATATGGGCTAGTACTATTAGCGTTAAAATGAGGTGGATAGTAACTGATCAGATCCCCGTCTCCACTCCCCATTGCAACTTTGAAGGATCGTTTTTCTGATCTCAGGAAAGCGAGACAGGCCTGCTACCACCCTATGGCTAAAAACTTTGTCACTACGAAATATTTTGTTGAAATATCCGCTGTAAAATATCGCAATTATAGTTTTTATAGATTAACAACACTTTTTGGCTTCGTCTGTTGTGACAAATTGTTTTGTAGCTATCACTGTACTGTACTTTCAGTTGTTTAAACTTTGCATAATTTGTGATGATCCTTGTCATATTGCAATAACGCTAAAAAATGCGTAGTGAGCGCTGGTTTTTAATACTTTTACGTAACCATATTCAATAATCGAGTTATTTTCAAGAACAAGAATGTTTGTTTTTTATGTTCTACGTTATCACAGATCAGAAAAATCTGTACAATTGTCTCATTCTCAGGCTACAAAACACAGGCTTACGTGCAGATTTATTGTCTGTAATTCTGAAAAACATGAACTGTTTCGATTAATGGATTGTAAGTGTTGATGGCCGCTGACGTACCGGAACACACTACCTACATATTACTCGCAGCTAGATATTTGCTGACCTCCATGTGTCTTAAAATTCATACTAAAGTTCATGATGTTATGGTGTTGTGGCATTAAAAAACCTCCAATATTAAATTAAACATACATAGTTAAACATTTATACTTACAAAACAAAACATTACATTTCATACCGCTTCTGGAATAGAAGTCATTACTTGAAAACTATATAAATATATAAATAAACTAAAACATAATTTTTTGACACTGAATGACTTGAGTAGATGTAAAAGAAGAGTTCTGGATCACTTTCTTAAATCTCGAAACATTTTACAAAATATCGAGAAACTAATTTTACTAATAAAATCTTCTATCGATCAAGAAACTAAATTTACTGGCGTAAACCTTAAATAAATCAAGAAACTAATAATCTGCATAAAAAGCACAAGGGCGTGGGGCGTCGGATCCGGATCATGGGGAGCCGCCATGTTGCGATGTCACCCGATCGCCATCTTGGATGTCTAACTTTTTACCCTTGACACAAACTTTGACCCATGACCTTGACCCCGAGGACCTTTGAACCTTTAAAAAAAAGCCTAAAAAACTTTTCAAACATTCCAAAAAAATTCCAAAAAAACCCTTAAAAATCCCGAAAAATACCAAAAAATTAAAAAACTAACAAATTCTAAAAAAAATTCTGAAAACACGTATTATTAAAAATTGTTAAACGATACTCATAAATAACCCATTTTTTACGGACTCCGACCCAGAAGAGCCGGACTTTTGACCTTGAAAATACAAATATACAAAAAAATATAAAAAAGGCAAAACTAGTTTTTATTTTTCTAATTCATTTCTAAAAAATTAGAAAATTATTTTCAAAACTTACATTTCCGAAGGTACCCCCAGAACCACGCCCAGCAAACGATTGCCTTCCTCACACCCACTCCCCTCACCTATACTTGTTCCGACATTTTGACTTTTTTGTTCGTCATTTGTTTATACATTACTGGAGGCCACCATCTTGTTAGGCGTCCACCATATTGGTAAACGTCACCCACCCACCATATTGGAAGCCAATGATTATCACCTTGACCCTATGAACTTGAATGTCCTTGAAAACAAAAACATGAGAAAAATCCATTAAAGTCAGCAAGCATTATACATTACAGATAACCACCGCCATATAAAATGCATATTACCTCAATCTTGGCCCAATTACTGAATAACCTTGAAAACAAAAAACTCGTGAAAAAATGCATAGAAGTCAATAAGAATATTACATTACAGTCTACTACGACTATATTATATGCAGACTACTTCGACCTTGACGCCACGACCTTAATGACCTTGAATACAAAACTAGATAAAAATACCAGCAAGCATGTGAAGTTACAAACTACTACCGCGATATTGGATGCAGGTGACCTCGGCCTTGACCCCATGACCTCGAAAACTAAAACTCGAGAAAAATCCATAAAAGTCAACAAGAATAATACATTACAGAATACTACCCCCATATTAGATGCAGACCTATTTGAAGTATAAATATCATGTGCGGGCCTCTGAGCAGGAGTGACTAAGAGCCGATAGTTTGGCGTATCATGCGATATTAAGTGACAGTTGGGAGATCCCGGAGTAAGATTATAAAAATAGACATTACATCATAAGTCTGTACTTGGATGACTCTTGCACCATAACTATTTTTAGAATGTTAGAATGACATAGTTCATGGTTGTTACAGTTGTTATCATAATGTAATAATTAAGTAAAAACTTTATGTATGTAATGTACCATTAATTTGTGACATAATGGTGTTTGAATTTTGAAAATCAGTCTATCGCTTAAATACTTATGAGTTTTGGAAGTTCCGAGGTGGACATGTACCTTCTCAAGGCTTAGTACGGCGAACTAGTAATTACAGTCGCCGCGCGCGATGACAACTTCCCATGTATAAGCGAGGCGGCCTGTATATTTCCATTTTGGCTTGCTGCCAACCTGCCTGTCCCGAGAGGATGTTAGGATTTCAAGGTCGCGGACTAAGGATTTTCGTGTGGGTTTTTCTTCTCTTCATGTTCGTGTTATCTGTGGATTAATTTGATATATAAGTATGTCGCGTTGTATACTTATTCATTGCGAGTCGAGCTGTCGTGGGCTGAACATCGTGCCCGTGGAGGCTCTCTCCAGGATCTGCCCGTGCCTTGAGCACCAGCAAAGGCGAGGTGCTTCGGCGAGTGCGATGGGACAATGGCAGCTTGGGCGCGGCGACCATTTCGCAACTCGTCGCGTCCCCGGGTGGTGGATAGGGGATCCCCAGGCCGGAGGGCATACAGAACTGCGAAGGTGATCACGCTGATGTAGCGGGATTTGGGGACTCGCCAGATAATAAAAAAATATATATTCATTCAGTTGGCTCCGTGTCATCAGAGATGACACATCACAACGTGCTGCGAAGGCGTTATCGTGCCTCGAGTTATTATCCTAGGAAGGTAAATCGTAATATTTTACCATATTGTAATGATATTGATGAAGATAAAGCATGGTGTTTCAGAGTATTTAGTTGCGAAGAAAGTTATATATTACTGTCGTTTTTATTCTAATTTGGTCTTCAAGGTATTGCTGCCAAAGCGGGTAGTGGCCTTTTATAATTTTGTTTGTTTAAGAAAGCAAGTAATGCAAAAGACCCTAAGTTCAGGATTAGGGAGATATCGATGCTCGTGATATTTGTTGGAAGACATTTCCAACCTCAGGAGAACGTCTGACGTCCGCTAGCCTCCAGGCAAATATTATAATCTTCAGATATTATTTAAGTAAAAATTCAATTTAACTAAAAAATAAGATACTTTCATATAAACACACGAACAAAACGATTGTAATACGTGGCGTATTTAGGAAACAGCCAAACACGGCACGTATAGGGAAGATTTTTCAAAGATTTTAATTTTAAATGTGTGAATAAAACACTAATAAAAAATACTCATTCTCTGATTGGCTGCACGACGCCTTGGAACTGGCATTTGTGTCTGACTGGCTGAGCTGTCGGCAGGCGAGTAAGATACGAGGCGCTGATTGACGAAAGGCGTTCCGCCATGTTTATGTCTGGTGACGACATTTTGGTGGTGTGTGCAGCCAGAGTTCATCGTCCAAGGGGGCTGTCTCGCCTCTGTATTCTTAACTATTCTGTGCTCTTGTGATCCACTTATGATTGTAAAGGCTGTTCACGATAAAGTGAGCACTTTTGAAATCGATCTTAGAATTAATGTCACTGCTCCTGCGTGGCATATTTTTTAACGGGCTCACTAGGTGATATGCGCCAAGTAAAGTTGGTAGCGATGGAGGGGAAGTAGTTCTATATCTTAACGTTAAATATAAATTGCTATGTACCCATTGTAATAACTTAAATTTTTTTTTTTTTCCTTCTGTTTATTTAATGTGTCAAAGTGTAAAAATGAGCAGATTTGCAAAATAATTACTTCTGTAAAAATTTAACAGTTTCACTTGACCGACGTATGAATAAAGCGATGAGGCCCATGACAATGCTAATTTTACATAATGCGGAAGAACAACACCACGTGCATAAAGGTAAATCTTAAACAGGGCTCTTAAAAGTGCTCTTTTGACCGTGAACAGTATATACTTGGCAGTGATCTTGACACGCCCTGAAGGACTCTCCAGCAAGTAACAAACAGGAAGAAATGCCGTGACCGTATAATGTGTAACCAAGTGGAATAAAATACAAGAGACTCTGCATGGCGGCAGTCAATGCATAAACAGTTGTTCGAGAATTTCACGTACCATTATTAATAACAATTTAAAACCTGAGGAAACCGCGCAGGATACCCACGAATAATATTTACTATTCATGGCTTTGTATTTATTACGAGTGAGTGAGCGAAAAGGTTCGGGCGACTCTCAACGTCGAGGTCTTGAGAGCCGATGAGGTTGAAGAGAGGTATGGCGCAGCGTCGAAACGAAAGGGCGGGGGAAACGGGAGATCCCAAAGAAACCCGCTGCGAATGTTACGACGGAATTTCTCAAATAATACATGGCTATCTCTAATGTCATTTCTCAGAGCGGTGTACAAGTTAAAAGCAATGTTGGAGGCCATCGGATTTATCAGCGCTCAAGGGTATACCTAATCCCAGCGGGAAAGCGAGGCAACAAATTACTGCCGCTACGGCTGGGATAACGCTAACCCAGGGTCGGCCTTTCTATGGAGGTAGCCGTGTGAGCCCGTCATATCAGAAGGATTGTGTTGTGTTGTAAAGGGCTTTTAAACGTCTCCCAGTTTAATGCTTGAAAGCTTAGCAGGGGGCGGCTTACAGACTAACTTATAAACTATCTTAAATCAACACCCGCGCCTTACCCGGGATTCGATCCCAGAGCCTCCCGCGCCCCAGATCGGTGGCGCACCAACCGACTGCGCCACGGGAGGTCGGCAGAACGATTGTGAGGTGCTCAAATAAAGCAACTGCGGAACGCAAGGGTGTGGTAAACTGGACTTCACCGAGAAAATCTCTCTCTTGATTGGAAACATCCCCCACGTTTCTGAAATACAAAATTTAGTGTGACCTTAGGAATCGAACCCATGTCGCTATGGTGAGAGGCGCGCGAGCCAACCGTCCGGCCACGCTGAACCTTCAAGTTGGTGTTCTAGAGCGACGATGATGTTGGTGCGGAGGTCTTTGGTCGCTCCACGCTCGCTTTCTGCGGTCTTCTCGCGGACGAGGTGGAAATCTGCCAGATGGGGCAGCACTTTAACACTCCGCGGCGGAAATCACGAGTAAAAGTGACGGTGGGATGGTTCCGGGCCTCGACGTGAAGGGGCAGGGGTGGCGGGTGAAGGAAAGGACTAATCCAAACCCCTTTAAAAGTTGCGAGAGTTCTTTGGCGGGACGGTGGGTGTGGTTTTTGGTGGAAGGAAGTGGGGAGGAGTGAACAACCGAGTTTCTTCAACAAAAAGAGTAAGTGGTACGAGAGGTTAGGCCGGAGTGTTGAGCTTTAGGCTAGGGAGGGTCGAGAAGAGGGCGGAATAATTACTCCGAGACTGCTTGGTAATTGAAAACTTGACGCGTGGATTTATGCGGCGTGTTTTAACTCGTCCCGCACCTCCGCGATCCTCACAAACTCCTTCCAAAGCACTCCTCTGGCCTTTCCTGCTGGAGGACTCCGTTTCGAGCCGGCTCTCGCTCCTTTGGAAGAGCACCTTCGTGACAAACGACGCCGGCGGTCTCTCGTTCTATTTTTTTTTTTTGCGGTCGCCCAAGTTGAGAGGAAAGCTTTATCAAAACATTGCGCGTCAACTGCGCTTTAATTAAATTTCGTTTCCCAATATCCGAAGCACGGCGAGAGACTGGCTGTTACGAGCTCAAAGGGAATCACATATTTTCCTGTAGGCTCAACTTGTTCATTTTACGTCGTTGTTGAGACTGCAAATAATTGTAAATAGCCTGTCTAAAGTGTTGTGAGGGCTTGAGTCCGAATAGTGTCTAGGAATATAGTGTTTATATGAGACATTCAACACGTGTTGTTTTTTAACTTGGCGCTTATACGGCACCACGACTTCAGTCCTCCTGGTGGCCGCTAGGAGCGGCAAGGCATCAGTACAAGATGGCGGCAGGGGTGGCCGGACGCGTGGCGTTCGTTGCAGTTTATCATACCTTAAATGTGCAAGTTTCAGGTCGAAACAGGCGTAATTCGACAAAAAAAAACTACATAGAAAAGTTGACCTTAAACAGATTCTTTCTTAAATAACACAAGATCAGATTTAGAACCGAATTTCGCTTGGCTTGTATTTCCAGGCAGTATTGATATTACGGTAACCTACACTTATACCAATGTTTCTTAACCATTTTGTAATTAACATAAACATGAAAAATTCATCCTTGGGTTCCGTAATAGGTAGAAACATCTGATTTTTGCAAAAATATTATTCAGTATTATTATTTCATAACTCCATTCCTCTGATTCATTCATTTGCGCCATGGGGTGATGTTAAATTCTAACGTGGCTATCTGTTCAATATTGGAGTAATTTAAATATGACACGTCAAATCAATTAAGAAATTCCCCCACGCTGCAGATAAACGATTCGTAAAAATTCGTAAAAATTCGTAAAAATCAGGTGTCCCCAACATCACATCTGCGGTAAAAAAAAAGTGATGTTAATTTCTTAATCTTTGATGGAAGTTTTTATCTACGTATATTTATACGGAGCATGAAAAGTTAGCCATACATTAGGCTGCAAATATATAAACGGCATTGTACACACTTGGGAGATTCACTGCGAATTTGACTCATTCGTGAACAAATGCAGGAAAGCTACAATGAACGGAGTGGAAATAACGTTGGCATTAGTGCTTTATTTGTACCCGTAATTACGTAAATACGAGGAAAAATTTCTTGTGGCCGATTGCATCGCTCTACATTTTGAACCGAGATCCATTGTTCTTAGTTAAAAAAAAATTATGATCCATACATCAGTGTTGTGCAAACAGAAGCTAACAGTTCTTGATTTCGGATCACACGAACCAAGGTTGAGTCTAATGATAAAGATGACAAAACTATACCGACAATTCTGTTCATTTCCTGTAGACCAAAACATTGTGACGCCAGTGTTACTCCGAGAATATTGTTCGATGACACTCAGATTACTAGAGGCTTTTCACGATAAAGTGAGCACTTTTGAAATCAACCCTAGAAAAAATTCACTGCCCCTCTCTGCACATATTTTAACGGACGCCCTGAGTGACATGCGTCCAGTAAAGTTGGTAACGATGTATGGGATGTAGTTCCATATCTTAACGTCAAATGAAAAGTGTTAGATGACAATTTGTGATAACTTAGATTCATTAAAAAAACACAAGGTAATTTAAGTGTAAAAATTAGCAGATTTCTTAAATATTTACTTTTATAATAATTTGGTAGTTTCACTTGACCGACACATGAACAAAGTTGCGAGGCCCAAGGCAATGTTAATCTTACATACGGCGGCAGAATACTTAACGTGCATACAAGTAGACCTTAAACAGGGATTTCAAAAGTGCTCATTATATAGTGAACAGCATATAGCTCTAATGCTGGCCGTTATTTTTCTAAATTTTTAATACTTTGTGTGCCGTAAAACTTTTTTCTTTGAGGATGCTATAAAACAAGAGGGAACAAAAGAAAAATATTTATTTAAAATGTCGTGATAAAACTAATAACTTTTAAGATTTTTTTTCTGGGTTTAAAGATAAAAGAATAACTTGCAAACATGATGCCAATGTTTTCACGAATAAATGCTTGTAGAATCAACTGCGTATATTTGGGTTAACTTCCTTCACAAGAACACATTTACAAACCAAAATTAATGATTTTGAAACTCATGATATACATCTCAGAAAATCGACGGTTCAAGATGAAGTTCGAAGTGACCTCAGATCATTTCTTGGTCGAGGTCTGTGCAACGTTTCTGGCCGCTGAAGGCAAATTATCTCGGATAAAACCCTGGGTTTGATTTCTGCAACTGGGCATTAGAATGTGAACATTTGGTTTACAACGAGCGAGTGAGTGAAGAGATTTGGGTGGCTCTTAACATCGAGGTATTGAGAGCCGATGAGGGTGAAGGGATGATGTGAGTATGAAGTAGCGCCGGAATGAAAGGGCGGGAGGAAACGGGAGATCCCCGAGCAATTCCTCGGACGAGCGGCATCGTCCGGCACGATTCCCACTTACGAAAATCCGGTGGTAACCGGCCGGGGAGTTTGCAACGAAGAGACGAGAAAACCGCAGCGTTCCTTGCACCAGAACACCGACTCAAGTTTAGATAATATTTACAAGACGAACGGGCTGCAAGATAACCATTCGAATTTTGCACGCGTCTAGTTAAAATATACATGCAAAGAGATGTTATCTATTTTAGTCAATTGTGATTACGCATCATTCTCGGATCTATAAATGTGTGTACTAGTTCAATGTAGGCTATTTATTTTAACGTTCGGTCATCCGACATACGGCACTGAACGTTTAAGTATTGGCAAGTCGCTTGACTTGCCAATGACTATGTGTCACAATAGTCTGACGAACACGGCACGACAGACAGATATGACATCAGAGCTTGACGGAATTTCATATTAAATTTTATTCAGTGTTCACAATACTCCGACAAAATCAACCCTACAAGTATGTTATGGCTGTTGGAAATTTATAAAACGGCAAGTTGTCCTTATAACATCGAATATTAACTTTTTAAAACTCTTGACGAAGTGAATAATTGTTAGTTTGTTTTCGACAGTATTTCAATTCGTATGAGAGATAAAATGTATTTATAAACAAACCGGAACGTTATTTTAGTGGCAAGTTAGTTTAGTATTTACTACAATAAGGAAATACGAATTAAATTTTGATTTATAATGTACCTAGGTATTATGCGTGCCCCGACGGGTCCGACATGGCAAGTAGAAATATAATCTACTTTTCTCGTGCTGTCGGTCTGCGGTTTTGTCAGACTGTCGTCACAGTGACCTTGCTTTTCTTTGGCTGCTTCTCATAGTTCGTCGTGTCGGGGTTGTCGTGTCGGGTTCGTAGGGGGGTACTGTAACTACCTGAAAAGGAAAATTAGTTGTGTCTGTGGAAGACGCCGTCGAAAAGGAAATTTAATGGCTGCAATGCGTATAGGGTTTTGAAGTATAGCCTTAGGCCATACTACAACGCGTAACTATAACTTATCCAAACTAGATTCGAGAGCCGAGTTATTGCTCTTTTGCAAAATCGATTAACAAAACTAATTTGAGTATATCTAATTTTCCTCAGAAACTGATCTTTCGGATCGTTGTTTTCAAATGTGTCAGCAGGTACAGAAATGGATGGTAAAGGCATTTGCCACACTCTAAATTTGAATCAGTGGGAAACCACTGATTCGCAGTGAAAACGGCTCCACTTAGAATCAGTGACATTTTTCACATCACTAATTCAATCAGCCTAATTTTTCCACTGAAACCGTAAGTGTTTTTTTTTTTTTTTTTTTTTTTCACCGATTCTATGTGGAGCCATTTTCACTGCGAATAAGCGGTTTTCCACTGATTCGAATAAAAGCGCAGTGCTTAGGCTGCAAAGTCATCCGGAATGGGCTAGCCTTAATTCGAAAAGATGAAATACCTGCCCCGTTTCAACATAAAATAACTGGCAACTTTTCTACAAAGTTATAAAAGATCTTAATTAGTTGATTCAATACGCAACATTCATTTCAAACTAAAAGTGCATATTATTTTATTTTCACAATAATCTATAATGGGCACTTTCAAATAAAATGACTTAAACTGCCATTTCAAATTCCTTCCGTGAATTTAGGAGTTACAAAAAATGTAGAACAAAACTCGGATATAAATTTTTCAAACAGATTATAGATTCTACAGGATAAATGGATGTAAACACATTTTTCTAATAAATTACTTCGAAAACTATTATTTTAAAACATGTCTATATTACTGCATGTCAAAAATTATTAGAAAGTGCTAACAATAAGCACTATTTGTCAAGATGGCGGCTAAATCCAAGGCGGTAGGGGGTTACAAAATATTTCGTTCAAATCACTGCTAAGAAGAGAATAAAATATATTTCAGCACTCAGCTTTCTGTTTATTTTTATATCCCCTTACTGAAAGTGAAGGCTGAATAATTGCAGGGAATATCTCACCTTCGTTAGAGAAAACGTGCGCTGGAAATTACTATTTTTTTGGGCCACGGTCATCGTGTAGGCTTCAATGCTCGCTTCCCACGAGAGAGAACCGGGTTCGATTCCCGGCTGCGCCACCCTCGGATTTCCGCAAGTGGGGATCGTGCCGGACGATGTCATCGGTCGGTGGGTTTTCTAGGTGGTCTCCCGTTTACTCCCCCCCCTTGCATTCCGGCGCTGCTGCATATCTACCGCTTTTTTCCGCTCAGCGGCTCTCAAGACCTCGCTATTAAGAGCCACCCTAATCTCTTCACTTTACTATCCACAATTTGTTTTCAATTATTGTTTGTTTCCAATTTCATGCTTGTTTCTCGTAGGTGGATAATTTTCAGCTTGGGTGACTTACTTTCAGATAAACTACACCTCTCGCTATTATAAACCCCTCAGTTTTCAAAACAATTTTAGGGCTATTTTTTTTTTAAATTGAAAAATCCGACAAACACTAATTGTTGTAGCAAGAGTTTCGGATCGCAGGTGCGTACTACATTTATGCTAGTACTTCTCAGAAACAGTGGAAGTGTACTTCTTATTATGAAATCAACTTTTACTCGGTCAAATAAGTACCTAGTTCACGTTGTCATGGGTGAAAAAAAAACACAGAAACTCTTTATATACAAATGCTAAAGTGCAATGGACTATTTACGCTTAACATGGCGAGATAACTAAGATATTACTTACAAATTAAAAGTAATTTATATTGAATGTACAGAATATTACAATTTAAGTATTGTTGGCGACAACTGGAAGAAATAAGCAGCTTAGTAATGATTTTGGGGATGTTCAGCTACCAATAACGCATGACACACGTGCAAAATGACTATATACACCTTTTTTTTCTATGGATGTGCTAAAGCAAGTGCTTTGATAATTTCTTCATCTATTTTTAATTAAATGTTTTTAATGACCGATCAACATTGCTTATTTTGGACTGTTTAAAAAAACATTATCTTAGCTTACACATCAAAAATTGAAAAATCATAAATTTAAAATGAAATTGTTTTCTGAAGTACGTATATGTGGTTTTATACAATATTAAAATTAATTATTAGACAAAAAAAAAATCAATATTTTTTAAAGATTTTTTTACAGTTTCTTCTTATTATTATTCCAGTCGACGATTTCTTATGTATGTGATTTTCCACTAAGCATACCTATAGCAAGGAACCGTGGATGTTGGAGGGGAGCTTGTGAATTTCATATGAGCCTCGCGGAAAATGGGGGAAGGGGCTGTAATACCATGCGGCATAGTGTCTATGGAAGGCGAGAGCGCCTCTGATAATATATTAAGGCTAAAGAATGACAAAGTAAAACAAAATTCGGACTTAGTAAGACACATTCAAAGAAAACAATCATTAGTAAAAGATTACATTAAAATCTTTTAAAACTCAATTATTAATACTATGTGTAACTAAAAGGTTTTGTTTTATGTTCAGCATTTCATATCTTCTTTTCATACAATGAATGTCGAAGCGAAAGATTTTTACGAAATATGTTTTAAGAAAGATTTTTTTTTTTTTTTTCGCAAGTAAATGGCGTTTAAATATTCCTTTTCCTTTTCGTAAGTTTTGCTCTTCTGCTGTTCGCCTCTCTTGCTTACTCTGGAAATTTATTTCTTTTCGAAAAGTAAATTTATTTTAACGCCTACAAGGCAGCTCTTTGTAGCTGTCGTTAAGGAATATCATTCGTTTTTCTTTCTCCCAGTTCTTAAGGAAATATCTCGCAGTAAAACATGATTTTGATTCCATAATGTATAAACGTATATATATATATTTTTTTTTCTTTCTTCTTTTTCTGTTTTACTTCCGTTTGTACTTCCATTCCTCCTCGCCAAAAGTTTTGACACTCGTCTATACCCGTCCTTCTCCAGGGTTGTAATTAAGTCAGACATGTCAGCTTTACGAATCAATGAGCTTCCCTTTGCGTCGTGATTTCAGAACATTTCACCTTTTCTGCAGAGCCCCTCCCTTCCTCCTCCAACCCCAACCCCGACCCCCTACCACCCCACCCCATCCCCATCCCCTAGCCATCAACTCACGCAAACCCTCTGAATATTCTGTCAATAAAAGTTCGGAGTCAGGCGTCATGGCAGACTGCTATTATATGTAGCTCCACGAATTGGCAATTAAAATAAAATACTATCTACAGTACGGTAAAGTAAAATGAACACTGAAAAAGTGAAACACGTGTCTGCAGACCTAGTATCTGCTAACAAAGCAATCGCCGCATCCGGAAAGAGGAAAACTGTGCTTGCTAGGCTTATCAAATTACTGGAAATGTATTTTTTAAATTCCATGTTTGTGTTATTTGTAAGTGACCAATGGTATTTTTCTGTAATGGAGTGACAATATACTTGCCAGTAGATGACCGATAGTAACATGCAATACACCAAAATTCACACAGAACTCGCAAATTTTCCGTAGCAATCTCCTTGACTGAGGTTTTCCAGGTGTCACCTTTGAGCATACAGAATCTGGTTCCTGATCAACAGAAAACCACGGGATTTTGTGTGCGCTTGTGTTTTTAGCTGCAAAAATGTACACCCAATTAGTGAAGTCATACGCTCGTGTTAAACTGAAGTAAAAAGAAACGTGAAAATAAATCGATTAAAAATTTGAAATATATCAAACGTATTGATTTCTATAATAAGATTTAAATGTGTTTTCTTAAACTTATAGACGCAATTTAAAAATATCAGTCTTTGTCGGAATACAGATTATCGCTTCCTGTTCTATATAACACTGAATTAATTTTTATTAGTGTATCAAAACAGAAAACTCATTCTGTTGTTTTATCCAACAAATACAAAGAAAATAGAGTAAGCTAGTCTAAAAAAAAATAATATTGTATTGCTGATACCTCTATTACCATTCCAACTCAGCTACCAATCAGTCGTCGTGGCTCCAAACTTTAGGAGACGTCTATAAGAAAGCAGAAGCAACCCCTTTTAGGATTGGTTACGTACACAAAGCTCGGGGTTAGGGAATGAAGTGAGCACTCAAGCGTTGGTCTTCCACGGGCGAACGACGACAAGAATACAAAATCTCCATTCCGCAGTCGCGCACAATCATGTCGGCCGTATCGCGATGACCCCTTCTCGTTTCCATCACTCCAGTCCTGTTCGTATCTCGGAGTTTTTTTGTCCTCACCCCTCCCTTTCTATCCCTCTCCTCTTTCCCTTTTCGTTTCCGAACCACGTCGCCGAGTGAAGAATGCGACATCTTGTAGGGTGATGGGTGTCCTATCATCATCTCCTTGCCTACGTACGCAAAATAAAAAGTACTTTTTTAACGACTTCTGATGACTGCCTACAGTAACGCAGCTAAGCATTGTTCCACCTCACGCTGTTAGGTAATAATTCCACCAGGTCGCAGCGGTTCGAGTGGGGTGATCTGGCCGGCTCTTAACATCGAGGCCTGGTGAGTCGACGAGGGTGAAGTGAGGTGAGTATTGAGCAGCACCGGAATGCATTGGCGGGGGAAAGAGGAGATCACTGAGGAAACCCGCCGATCAGCGGCATCGTCCGGCACGATTCCCGCATGCAAAAATCGGGAAGCGACCCCACCGCGAATCGAACACAGTTCGCCTAAGTGGAAGGCGAGTAGTCTGGCCACTACACCACCGCGGCCCCGTAGCTTCTCGAGTTTGTGTTACGACAACGGCCTAATGCAGTTAATGCAAGGTGGTAACATTGAAGAACCAAATCATGAACTGCAAGGATTCGTCTTTTGTGAGCCGGCAAGTGAGGTCGTTAACACCCCCTGCTGAATCGATTGGTACCGATTCCATAAATGATTATGACGAAAAGTGAATCATAATGACGGGATGAGAGACCTACGAGGCATGGTACAGTCGGCATGTGTGAAATGTACCTACACTCGCAAGACGTTCGCTCGAAGTCGACAAAACTTCAAAATAAACTGTCGTCGGCTCTAAATACTGATGATAACCATGAGACCCCTACAAAGGAAAGTAAACTCGATATCGAGAATGAAAAGGGAAGTGAAGACGATCACTAAGACCGCATTGATGATAATGACTATGAAAACAGTGTTGATGAAGTATCTGATGAGAAGGATGATGATTCTCTCGACAATCCCGCACATTTCACTAACGAGTTTCCTTCGACAAGTGTGTGAGGAAGGCAGAAGGCGCCAAGAACGCTCGTTGCATATTTCCCGAAGACCCGACTGAACTTGCTGATAAACTAAGATATTTTATTGACCTGCAAAAACTCTGGGATTTCTTACGCATTATTGAGATATCTTCAATCATCGATGAACTGAAGAATCGGAGTTATATCATATGAGACTGGTGGCTACTATCCATGATTTGCAAATATCTGAGAAATGTAAAGATTGAATATACAAAATAATTAGAAAGAAGTATATAATAAGTAATTAAAATAAATTTATGTATTCATAATTATGTGTGTTTAATTAATCATACAGTCCCTTCTGCTTCGCTGAAAGACTATTATTTCAGTGGTGTAAACAACCAATTGAGCGAGTCTGTTTTCGATCAAATTTATCTGAGTACATGCAGGAGGAGGGCTGTAGTTCGATCTGTAGTATTATACCTTACTAAGGTCGTTTAAAATCGAGTGAGTTCTATATGGCGAACGAATTAAATTAGGGAATTTGAGGAATGTTTCGTAACTAGTTGGTTGGCCTGGTCAGTTAATATGGCCCTTTGGTATGGTCAGCTCTGAATATTAAGACAGGGGGTTGTAGGGACATAGACTAACTCTTAAATTCAATATGGTGGTCCTGACATTGGGTAACACAATCTTTATGACATCACGATCGTATGCGCCTTAAAAAGACGAGTCCGGTGATATATAACACTCAATACTTACGCCCTTAAATTTTTAAATTATAAAAATATATTTCTTATGTAAAACAAACAGTTCTTAAATTTATTTTATTGGCTCCTCAGATTCCTCATTGTGGGTGATCTTCAGGATACCTCAGCCACATGAGAAATCAGTCAACCACATTGATGTGCACGTTTTTCTTTTTCAAGTTTTTTTTTGGAAATTAAGGAAGTTTTTTGGGGTAAAACCAGTGATTTTGTCAGTAAAATGGGTGCCGACCGCCCGGAATGACAGAGCAGGAAGCGACATCATCCAATATGGATGACGAATCCTGAATACTACTCATGAATCATGCATCAGAACGAAGATAAATATACTACTGATGCTATTTTATGAAAATGATTTTGTATTTTTGTCAAGTTCAGATCACAAACCCAAGAAGTTGCCATAAAGAAATACTTGAAGGGTGTTGAAGACCATTTGAACGACCTCTTCTCAGTGAAATCAAACAGTGGCGGCAGAAACAGTTAAATTGTTAACATCGCTAAATAATAGTTATTTTTTGCAGTGTTGATACGACAGCCAACCGTGAACACGCGTGCTCAAGAAGTTCACATAGAGTGGTCCATCGCTGACCTTGGAGTTCATTCTGCCTTCAGTCCTCGAGATCGTGCCGGCTCGTAAAGCCGGATAGCGGAAGTTTTAATTACTTTGCGAAAATATGCAGATGAGCGCATGCGCGGCTTGCCCACTGCTCTGACCCTCCCAGCGCTAACGAGTTTCCGTGTTTTCAGAGGCGCGCACGTCCGAATTCATTTCCCATCTGACGATTCAATTTAAACTTTCGTTCCCGATTCCTCTCTGGGAAATTGGTGGTCGGCGGGGGAAAATAATTATTTATCAGCGACAATCAAAATATTAGAATGTGGCAGCCCGTGTTTGGATAAAATTCCATCAATTTCAAGCTGGGATGTGACCTGTGTGCTAACGTTGACAGCTTTATCGTGTCTTTTTTTTTACTGTAGTTACTCATCTGTACACCAGCCGCTCAGTTGGCTTCGTCTTAACCCTTTCAGACCTACTTTAATTTATTGTTTCAGGTGATACAAACAAAAAAAAATTATGATGCGTGCTGTACTTAAGACGAAACAGCACTTGTTTCGTTGTCATAGCCAATGAGTTGTAGGCTATATGTTCGGCTACAGTTATACGAACCAATAATGGCCTAGACCAGCAAAACAGTTTATGAATCATTTACCCATAGGTAAGATCATTGGCTATAGAGTTTCATAGTTTGCAGTACAGATCAAAAATGAGCTACACGTGAGTGATGTAAACAATTGTGTACACTGGGTCTGAATGGGTTAATACCGCTCTTGCATTATACATAGAGCACATTTATTTATTATTTTGTGTACACATCAGTGGGGATAAATTATAACATTTGCTTACAGTTATACGTGCATAATAGGGAAAATATCATTACAAATCAATTATACCTATTAAAGTTATTTGCGAATTCGTTATTTATCTATTTTCATTAATTAGTTTAATTCCATTACATTTTTGTAGAATTCTGATTTGCAATATTTTACGATTTTATGTATTCTTTTATTCTTGACTTCTGCTTAAGATGTTTTGCTAGTTACCAGATAAATTATTCGCGAAATGACGAAGCACATCATAAAACGAAATTCCGAAACAGCGATTCCCAAGTGGGACTCAAAACCACAGCTCCCGGGTAGTAACATGACTCTCCTACAGCAGCGTAGTTTTGATCACGAGGGTAGTTTCAGCTCCAGTGGTAAATTAAGCAGATTTAAATAGCCTTTACAGTTAATTTTGTTGTAAACTGAGTATTTTAGTTTCCTCGTATGTTGTTAGATGCTATTTTTTCTAGCGTCCTTTCCGAAATAAAAGTGGGTTTATGAGATGCCTTTTCCGCCTGTGTGTGTGTGTGTGTGTGTGTATTATGTTTGTTGGTGAGTGTGTCTTTGTGTGTTTCCTAAAAACTTCTGAACCATTAACGGAATTTCACCAAACACGGTACACATATACTGTATTACCCAAGCCGCGTATTTCTTTACGAAATGACGGGACTTATTAAATATAGGGCGCTAGTTCATATCTCGAGAATTATTAAACCAATCTAAACCAAATCCCGTATTTTAACAGTTCATCATGTAAATATTTGATTGGAAGAGTTTTATTGTTATTTGTACACCATTTTGAAAAACATCACTACATAAAATAATAAAGCTTTTACATCATATCTCGGAAAATACTCAATAGCCTACATTCCCGCCAAATTTCACAGGTCACTATTACCATAGTAGGCTATGCCAGTGTATACGATCCAAACAATTACATATAACACAGTTACATTTCTTTCATGGTGGCACTATAAATATTTTATGTTAACTGGTTGTATATAAATTCCCGTTTCGCCAATTCCGACACAACTTTGCTTTCTGAAGGTATGTTAAAATACATAGCTTTTTTTGTCCACAATTTTGTAACATAGTTCCACATAAATTTTTTGTGTAATACCTTGAAAAAAAAACAATCAAACACGACTCCTAGCAAATATGGCAAACAGGAAATGGCAAGCTAAGCCATGAAAACTGGTATATTTTATGTGGGTCAGACACTTATTTTAAAAATGACGGAAAAGTTATTTTAATGCGCATAATAATTTTTTCTAAGTCTTTGTGTAGGGTCTACTAATCAAATATACTCACATATGTAAAGGAAAGTATGCTAGTTAGTTATACTGGGAATTGCGAGTAAATTAGAGGCCAGCTAAATTGGTTCTTTTAATTGGCTCTTATGTAGAATTCTGCAAATTTTGGTGGGTAATATGTTGAGAAATATATTTATGCGTGTACTGGTATAGATAGTGACTGGTTTATTTTAGGTTTGGCTATGGATGTCGCCATCTTGAATACCTTGTGGACACTAGTGCTTCTGTGCCATCTCTGGCACTCGTTTTTGTAGTGACTGGATACAGTGTTATTACTCGTTTCAATGTTTCGTCGCTAACATTCTCATTTTATTCCCCTCGCCCTTTTCCGATAGTTGGCAGGCAAATTAAATTAAGGAGAGCTTCATTTTAAAACCTTTATATACAAAAAATGACTTTAATTTCCTCATTCCAGTAGCATTTAACACCCACTCTAACCTTATTACCTTCATGGTACCGGAGATAGATCTATGATGACTAAGTAAAGAACTTATATGTGTATCAGTAATTTAAGGATAGCATTAAATAACAAAATGTTTTTACACTATGAACTTAACAGGTAGTGTGAGTATGCCGATTTTATCACTAGGGACAAAGGAAGAGGGAGGGGGAGCTGGCACCGACCACCGCGGCCTTCGAATTTCCTTTTTTCCCCCCCTTTTTCCCTCAAAAATCTATTTTCCCTCGAAATTTCCCTTTTTTCCCCGAAAAACACATCTAGCCTCCCATTTGAAAATAACGAACCTCTGAAAGCCCTTTTCGAGTCATTAAAAGGATTTGGGAGGCTCTATTTTCGAGGTCAGAACAGTGGCGGCCATACTGCTTGCTAGGGAATAGGGTATGCCAAATAAAATATCTGTATTATTATAAAATCATACAAAAATTTTTATTAAAAAAATTATTTATTTATTTTTTAATTTGCACCGAAATTGTACATTGAGTATTACGAAAATATGCAAAAGTCTCTCACTTAGTTACTACATTTCCAGTCGCCATCCTTTTCCATTCGTCATCTTTGAATTCATTTTTTTACTAACCTTCATTTGATACTCTATCATTCCTTCTTGATTTAGTCATCACGATTTAGTCACATGAGCTCTACCCACCATTTTACATTGTATTCATGCTCTGCCATTCCACCTCGATTAAGTAGCCTGCTGATTACTGGATCCTCTCGAACCACCATCTTAGATTGTCACTTCCTCCAACCTTAATTATACCTAGATATGACGGTTTATCGCGGGAAAAGTTGACTGTTTGCTAGGATTCAACGTACTGTACACATGTCCGACAGTTTTACTTTCTTATTGGCCGTCACGCGTGTATGCCCATTTCACTGGGTCAATGAGGATTCTGATATTATAGGGCAGAACGTTCGTGAACGGTCTTCAAACAACTAAGCAGAGTCAAAACTTTGTTCATCCAATTACGAAATAATACATTTGTTAGAGTGTTATAGAACGTATGTTGGCTCAAAAAATGTTCGCGATTTTCCATCATCTCTAATTATACCATATGGCCTTGGCCTTTAACTACCTAATTGATCCACATAGTTTGCCATTTGTGTTTACTATAAAATAACTGTGGTGAATAATAAGCAGGGCCAGTTATGTAGACATTTATGTAGGACCTCTCTTCGCCATATTCTGCACTGAAGCAGACCTGGCCATGCCCGACTCTATCTACGCCCTTCCCTCCATTCAAAGTCTTGGGGTGAAATTTTTAACACTTCAACAGCATATTTCCAAGTCTGTTGCATCAAACCTGCTGAGAATATACTGCAGAATTAATCAACTTTCTGTTCATTGACTATTAACATCCAGCGGTAGCCTTACCCAGGGAATATTTAAGAACTAACATTCAAATCGTCATATTTCGATATATCAATTAATTTTGTTTCTTTTATCGTGCTCGCCTACAGTACCGACATGCAGTGAAAGATCTGCATTAACTAAGTGATTTTCCAACAACATGCTCATTTTTCACGTAATTAATATTATCTGCTTGCATGTAGCTCTAGACTGTTAATGTTAGTTATCATCCAACCAGAAGCCTTAGCCATAAATTCTTCTTCATGATAAAGTTTTTCTTTCAAGGAATCTACAGCCTATGGAATTCTATTAACATTGTATAATGCATAATTTGCCATCTTAAATACTCGCTGGCTGATTTATTCATCCAAAGGCTAAGAATTTTAATAGGTACGCTTCAGTCAAATGTTATAGGCATATTTTATGGGACTTTCGACTTCTTTTATTATTTGATTAATTATTATTTGCTTAATGTGGCCAAGGTATGTACAGTCGTCTTTCGTACCAACAAAGTTATTCCCAATAACAAAGTCTTTTAAAGAACCCTTGAATGCGGACTGTTTAAAGTAGAATCAATTTGATGTCATTTCGCCAATAACAAGTACAGGTCATTTCTTAGCTGTAGGAACTCAAACTTTGCAGTGATTATGTCTCTTCAGGTTATTACCATGTTTGAACATATGTTTTCACTTGATACATCATTGCATAGTACAGGAAGGGCCCTTCCCGCAAGTTGTTGTTTCATGCTCCCTTGCACTTTGGCTGTAGGCCAAAATAACAACCAACGATAACAAATAATAATCTTGCCAAAATAACAACCAACGAAGCCTTGATGAAGTCCTCGATGAAGGCACTGCTGTAGTTGACCCATCCGAAGTAGTTGATGGTGCTGTCGGCGTCATACCTAAGAAGTCTGTGTAATTCTCGAAGAAGTCGATGGCACTACTGCTGAAGGGACTGTTGCTGGACCCACAAACTTTGTCTTCATAATATATTCTAATTGCTTTCACAAACTGAGGCGATGTATCTTTCACAGTGACCACTGTCAAACTAGGCTTAAAACTAGAACCCCAGTAGCTTATATACCTGCATCCTTGAGCGATGGGACTGGAATTATTTTCTGAAATAATCTCGCCTAAAAGGACTTAATTTTCGGAAGCCATACAATGAGTATGGACACCTATAAAACAATAAGTTATATTCTTCAGCTTGTTTGATATCATACATAGGATGTGCAGGAGCAGGTGGTGCTAAGTGCGAAGTGTGCAGTGGTATCTATACCGACCCCTCACAATACTGACCACTCACAAGACAGAGCCCTCACAAGACAGAGCCCTCACAAGACGGACCTCTCATTGCGGTGAATGAAGTGCTGATTACAGTTCATATGGTGCTAATTGTGGTGCATTCTTTGGCGAATGTGATGCTTGTGGTGCTGGTTGGTAAGGATTGCGGAGGAGTGCTGTGGATTGTGAATTATTATTGAAGATTATGGAGGATTGTGGAGCATGTTGTGCATGCGGTGGACACTTCGTACAGATGGTTCTCTAATGTAGCCGAGCATTTCGAGTCAAAGGTGGTGAAAACTCTATCGTAGAATCGTCACTGGCGACATTCAAATAGTGATGGTGCAGGTCGCAGCTCCGTGATTGTTGAGATCAAAGGCAGGCCTTCGTATTCGTAATTCATCTTTACTCTGTAGCGAGAGAATGCTTCCAAATCTATTTCAACTTCTCAACTTCTGAACTTCAAATAATATATCAGTATGTATCACAGCTCTATATAAATACTCCGATCATTCGGAAAAAGCTTAAGATTCTATGTAAATCCACGAGAAAAGTAATACTTTTTTTTTTTTTTTTTTTACGATTTCGGACTTTGAACTCAGGACTCTAAGCCATGCATAATCGACGATATGACAAAAAAAGTTATCTGTTGAAATGAAATGCACAAGAATGAAGGTAAATTATTATAATGTATTCTAAGCAGTTTTGATGCAACAGGCTTGAAAGTATGCGATTGAAGTTGTAGAAATTTGACCCCCAGATGTCGAAGGAAGGAGAGGGCGGTGATTGAGTCGGGCATGGCCAGACCTGTTTCAGTGAAGTATATGACGAAGATAAGCCCTACATAAATGTATAAATGACGTGTGCTGCTATAGTAAAACAGTTATTTTTATAGTAAACTCAAATTGATGATTTAGGTGGTTTCAGTCCAAGTTGGAGGAAGTGACAATCTAAGATGGTGGTTCGAGGGTACCGAGTTATAAGCAGACTACTAAATAGAGGTGGAATGGAAGAGCATGAATACAATGTAAGATGGTGGGTGGAGCACATAGGACTAAATCGTGGTAGCTAAATCAAGAAGGAATGAGAGAGAATCAAAGGAAGATTTCTAAGAAAAAAGAAATCAAAGATGGCAGAAAATCAACATGGCAACTGGAAATCTAGTAACTGGATGACAGACTTTTGCATACTCAGTACACAATTCTGGAACAAATAAAAATTAAGTAAATTATGAAAATAAACTCGTTTTAATTTCAAAATATAAACAGATTTTCGATTTGGCATACCTATGCCTATAAAAGCAATATGGCTACCACTGTTCCGTCCTCGAAAAGCGAGCATCCCAAATACTTTCAATGACTCGAAAAGAGATTTCGGAGGTCTGTTCTTTGTAAATGGGAGGCTATATGATTTTTTTAATGGAAAAAAGGGAAATTTTACGGGAAAAATGGCTAATCTTGAAGAGAAAGGAGAACTTTTGTGGGGAAAAAAGCTAAAAAGAAAATTCCAAGATGGCGGTGGTTGACGACAGCGCTGACTGCCCCTATCCCTTGTGCCAGAATCGGCAATAATAATACTACTTTAATAGCTATTTTTTTGTACTCGGTAAACTAGGTAGCGGAATGGCAAAATGCTGTACTCTAAATCAGGTGGATACGAGTTTGGGGACCTGATCCAGCTATCCTACTTTTCGTTTTCCATTGTTTCCTTCACTCCAGGCGAATGCTCAAGTGGTTCCTAGATAAAATATTTGGCTGATTAATTCTAAGATTATAATCGTTTAAGTAAATATTTACGTCTCTGACGACATCGTTGTGGACAAAGAAGCTAACCCGCAAATAATATTATTTATTTTCGCTCGGCATCTGAGATAGGATAAATAATTGACTTAATATTTTAATCGTTATCAAGGGAACGCAGCATATTTTGATAGAAAATAATGATAGTCTGATAAGTTACCTTCGTATCTTTAACAACAAGAAAACAACGTTAGATTACTTAGGATACAGTTCATCTTGGAAACCTCGATTTAAGTTAACCAGATGACAGGCTCGATGAAACGTCAGTCGCAAGAATAAAATAGTATGAGGGATCATCCAACAAATCCGCGAGAAAATAACTAAATATAGAACAACGTGTCTTCTGGAGGTAAACGACGTCAGCCCATTCCCTCTCACCATTGAATCTCGATCCGTATCTGCAGAAGACATTCGTGAGTACGCAGGTAACCTGTATAGACATCAGGGGGAGAACACGAGCTGACGCGTGACGAATGCCAAGTTTGAAGAAATATTATTTCGCGAGTCGGCGCGGACCGATGCGTTATTCATACCGCGGAGTCACACAAGGAAGGGCGATGAAGAAGGGACTTCGGCGGGAGCATAGAGAAAGGGACTAGGTAGCCGCAAAGCCTCCGAGGACGTGCGATCACGTGTTTACGGCTCGCCGGCCACTCGGTCACTAACGACGCTCTCGAGTGGCCGTTTTGGACTGCTGCGGGGTCCGCAACAGGGCAATTTTCCACCCTCTTCGTACCCTCCAGCTTACGGCGCGCTTAATCTGCCCTCATTACGACGTGCGAGGGAGATGGCGTCCGAGGGGAATAGAGGCTGAAATTGGCCGGGCGTACTTAAAAACAGCCCTTCAACAACCCCCCGCGAAGGGCTGGAGGGATGCGGAGGTGGTGTCCTTTTTCAAATCCTTCCTTCCTCTCTCATTCTGCACCCTGCTACAATTAGGAGGCGCCCGTGTGCAGCGTTGTTCCTATGCGACCCCTTCTCCTTTCCGCTCTGTGTTGTTTCGAGTTTAGTTTAGTGGCAGACTTACGGAAACCAGACCACCCGAGTTAGAACCGATGTGCCGGATTAGTTAACTGTCTGAACATAATGATGCCTACTGGTTTTGCGCATTCACAAATTGTTGCTGTAGATTTTAACGCGGAAATTAAGAGTTTATTTTTTATTTATATTCACTCCAGGTGATCCCTTACAACGTCTCTTGGGCAATCATTATATGGATCCCGTCATAGGTCCGGCATGTAGAGGTTGTCCGGAAATTAAAGTCCCAAACTATGGGAGATGATTACTTGTGGAAAATAAAGTCGAAACTATGCAGGACACCGTATACCTAAACGGAATAATACAGGAGGTATGAACACATGAAAATTGGGTTTTGAAAACTTTTTTTGCAAAATGCCTTTTACAACGCCTACGAAGTCCGCAGCAAAAACGGTGACGTATGTTTCCCATGTTGCAGACACACGTGCATGTTGGTGGCCGTCCTCGGTATGTGCGCAATGTTCGGCTCGAGGAAGTGATACATAAGCACATCATTGACGTGCCCTCCACTAGTACACGCCCCATAGCGCGCCAAATGGGCGTGTCCAATTCAACCGCGTGGGACGTACTGTGGGTAAATCACCGCCATCCCTACCGCGGGCAGAAAGTGCAAGGCATTTAGCGAAAATACGTTTTAAATACTGAATTTTCACAAGCTCATATCTCCTTGAATATTCTGTTTTTGATATATGGTGTCCTGTACATGCTAGACTTTAATTTTAATAAGGAATCAACCTTTAATAAGGTTTAATTTCCGAACACGTTATAAAATACGTACATTTATATACGGCTGATGGTACACCGGTCTTAAAAATAATAAAATTATACACATACGGGAAGCATACGTTATATTCAGAAATTTTAAAATGCATAGAACTCTTTAAATAAAAATCTCATAAATATGTATTATGACAGGCAACTAAAATACTTATCCAGCATAGGTCTTCGTCCTGCTCTCGAAAACTATTATATATTCTAATTGCATAAAAATGGAATACTCTTTAGTATAACGAAATGGAGGTTGAGTTATCATGCAGATTTCTAGTATTATGTTGATGAATTACACTGTTTGATTGGAATTTTCCTAGGTCGTCTGTAATATGTGAAATATCCTCATTAATACATTGCCCTGTACGTTTTCGGTCTCAAACATCTGTCTGCAAGATCCTCTTTTTCTCTTGTTGCATAAAATCCTTATGGCTATTTATTTAAGAAGGAATACATTTTTACTGTCGGTTGAACTGCCCCAGAGAGTAATTCCACATGTTTGCATAGCTCGAAGGTAAACAAAATACTCTTGTTTGAGGGTTGCTTTGGATATTAGTGGAGACATGTCTGAAAGAAGAACATGCTCCACTAACTAGCAAACCTACGAGGAATAATACGCAATGCAACCCTGTGTCCCACTCGGAATACATTTTTAAATAATTGTGAGCGGCAAATCACAAACAGTCTCGTAGCGAGCTTCGATATATTAACCATAATATTTATTTTTCCATCCTACGTTTTAACATATAAATGAGGCGTGGGGCTGCGTATTGCACAATTGTTTACAAAAAAAAAAAAAGCGAAAGAATGAGCTGATACCACTTGCGTAAAGAGTGGTATAGGCTGTTCACGGTAAAGTGAGCACTTTTTAAGGCCCTTATAAATTTCTCGTTTTATACCATTTCCATCTTCCTGCTGCTTTTTAATATAAACATTGCAATATAACCAATAAAAACAATGTATATATTTCACCACCATCAATATTTAATGCACGAGGCTGCAATAAGATATATTTATTAGCTATTAATGCCTGTTCGGAGGGCCT
Source organism: Dryococelus australis (assembly GCA_029891345.1). Classification (NCBI taxonomy): domain Eukaryota; kingdom Metazoa; phylum Arthropoda; class Insecta; order Phasmatodea; family Phasmatidae; genus Dryococelus; species Dryococelus australis. The sequence goes on from CM056997.1 coordinate 44,023,187, forward strand.
TAAAAAGTGCTCACTTTATCGTGAACAGCTTATAAGAATATGTTAAGTGCCGTTATTGAAACTTACAACCACAACGGAATAGCTTATGCCAAGAAGAGCGATAGTTTGATTTTCAAAATTGCTATTTGCAAAGGTTAACGTACTGAATGTTAGCGACTGTGTAGCGTGCGGCCGGCCCCGTCTTCATTCTTCTTCTTCTTTTTGTAGCTTATGTTGACACTACGTGACGCAGCAGTGGCGGCGGTAGCATGAGACTTTCGACGATGAAAACAGCTGTGTTTTGCAAGAAACAACAACACCGGGCCGAACCACTGGGCGAAAATGGGGTATATTACGTATGCTAGCTGTGCAGTTATAATTTCCGTGTCTGAACATTGAAAGGTTTATTTTTTTTCCATGTTTTCTACATAAACTGGTATGTAAGTAGATTACTTTTGACTAGGTTATAACGCAAATATACTCACTCGTAAAAAAAAAATAATCGCGCGAGTATAACGAAGGTGGCCACGCGGTATCGTCATAGCTTGACGTGTGCCTCACTTGGGTTCAATGCGAACTGCTTGCATGGACGTGGCACTAGGGGACACATATGTCCCTCCATGAGTCATAGCTGCAAGACACCGAAGAAAACCTTAGTATAGGCTATTGACGGTAAAGTGAGCACATTTAAAAGTCCTTTCATTTGGAATACTAGTCAATAAATATATTTGAATGTTGCATTATATGTTAACGTTAGAGTCTGGTGAAATATATGCACTCTGCTTATTACTTACATGGCATAATCTATTTTGAAAAGTGGTGAAAGTATATAAAATGACTGATAGGTAAAAAGTAACTAGGGCCTCGAACACTTTACCGTGAACAGCCTATAGCAGTGTGAGTTGCATAGCCAAGTTCAGTGAACACGCCCCATGCCCCGACAGCGCATTCTTCAAGCCTTTGCCCAGCTTGGTGTTTGAGAGAGGCTGCATCATAGGCTTCCGAGAGGCAGGTTAGACGTTTCGGCACATTGCTCGCCACTTGAGCCACTCTGCCTACGCTGCGAGTCGAGGTTGGATGCAGTGGGAATAGGAGAGTACACACAAGCGTCGAGAAGGATGGATCGACCCTAGCAGACCGCCAGCAGGCAGGATCGTTTCATGGTGCGGCCATAGATTAAAGATGAGGCAGACCCCTTATTCGTCTTCTGCACATGTACCCAACATTGACCTACCCCAATCCTACACAACTGTCAAAATCACATGGTCAACAGTGATTAACGTGTTTGTTTATATCTTAATGTTTAAATGAGAAGCACTATTGTATTAATAAAATACTTTTACCTGTTTTAATTTAATCAAACTACATTACAAATTGATTAGAAGAAGTGTACATTAATCTCAAAGCATTTGTTTACAAATCAGTTTCATAACCTAAAATCCAACCCACGCCATTCTCGCTAGACGTGTAGGCAGAAAAGCAGTTCAATGTTGGGACACGGTGATTGGTTGTGCGCAGCCAGCGAGATCAGTTTACCTCATCGTTAGCCTATGGGTGCGACAGGCTCTAAAGCCGTCCCTACACGATACAAAATTTCTGCTAAAGGTTATTCACGATAAAGTCAGTACTTTCGAAATCAACCTTAGAAAATGTCACTACTCCTACCTGCAATATATTATAACTGGCGCACAGAGTGACATGCGCCCAGTAAGGTTGCTAATGATGGATGGAAAGAAGTCAAATAAAAAGTATTCGGTAACCGTTTGTAGTAACGTATAGCCTATTATTTCTTTCGCTGACTATCTTTAAAATGTATCGGAGTGTAAAAATGACCAGTAACATATTTACTTTTCAAATAATTCCACAAATTCACCTGACCGATGTATGAATAAAGTTATGAGGTCCATGGCAACGTTAATTTTACATAAGGTGGAAGAATACTCGACGCGTATACAAGTAGATCTTAAGTAGGGCTTTCAAAAGTGCACATTTTACCGTGAACAGTCTACCTTCTGTTATACTCATGGGCACAACAGAAGGCATAAAAGTTTATGTAGCAGAAAAGTAAGAATCCATCAGTTCATGCCTACGCGTTACCTAAATTGCTAACAGAAAATTGTAAATGGCAGTCAAAAACAACTCGCAAATGGCAGACATTCCACAGTTGGTAGGGGTACAAATGGAATCAAATATATTTATATGTGTGTTGTACATCCAAAAAGTACGATTTCCCTGAACACTGCATTTATTCAAGTTTCTGGGTACAAGTACTAGACTATTAATGTATGAGAATTATATTACTAATGACACTGCATATGTATAAAAAACAACGTACTGTATTCACATTTATGTACAATGGAAGTTTAAGCGACTAATTAAAACATTGATTATTATGCCTGTTAAAGATAAATATTTAAATAATTTAATCTTGGGCTTTCCGTATGTAAACAAGCTTATACGTTTAGGAGACTAAAAGAAAACCAAAATATCACAATACTAATAATAAGTCTTATGTATGTGGGTCAACATCACTCACGCTACATTAATCAAATTCTGCTTTTACACCTCCCCTTCGCAAGTTGTATGCGTAGCCGAGTGGGTTGGTATGTGTAGCCGAGTGGGTTGGTATGTGTAGCCGAGTGGGTTGGTATGTGTAGCCGAGTGGGTTGGTATGTGTAGCCGAGTGGGTTGATGCATCGGCTTGCACCGCATAGCTTTTAATTTTCAAATCTCCGTCATGTAAAGACATTTTTTAGTTATTTTATATGATACATTATTGTTGTTTATAATTTATATTTTTTTCGAAAACTTTTATTTTTATAATTTCTTTAAATAAATGCAATAATACGCAAATAACTGCACAGAGTAATAGTGACATTGTGACTTATGAACTAGCTAAAAATACTGTAGATGAAAAAATATTTTACCACCACCTACAATTACCAATGATCTTGTACAGTGGGCCATTAAATCAATAAAGGCCTCCATATCAACTGGTTTGGGTGACATCCCAAATTTTATTGTAAAAGGCTGTATTTTTATTTCAGTAACCTATACTGGCACATATTTTTAAATACAGTTTCGAAACGGTAACCTATCCTGTCAAATAGAAACGTGCAATAGTTGTAGCTCTACTCAAAAAGGTTAACATGATATCAGCATGTTCAGGCCTTTCTTTACTATGTAATTTCCCAAAACGTTTTGAAAAAATCATACACAAACATATTTATTTTCATATCAAGGCAATTGCCAACACTTCTCTACATGTTTTAAAAGCAGGAAATTCTACTACAACAAATTTATTAACTCAAACTGCAGTAAGATAATCTCACGTACGCAAGCAGACACAATTCAATGTGATTTGAGCAAGGATTTTGATACTGATCTTCCATTATTTTATCCACGCTTGAAATTATTGTTCTGAATGGAGATTATGTTAACTGGATAGGAGGTTATTTAAGCAATAGGAAGTTATCAGTAGGAATCGACAATACGAACTCCTTAGCATGTTACTTCAGGCGAACCACAAGGTGGTGCGTTGTTCCCACTTTAATTTAATATTTTTATAAACGATGTCTGTGAAGTTTCACAAAATTCTAGTGATTTTGTGTCTGTTGATGATTAAAAATTATAACAAATTATAAATTCAATTACTGATCGTATACTGTTACAGATTGATGTTAATTCTGTTGTTAATTGGTGTAGACAGAATGGTATGAAATTGAATGACAGAAAAAAATTAATTATCCCATATTCGCGTAAGAGACACAATGGAAATTTTAAATACTCCGTCACTAATACAGTTCTTAAAAGAAAACAGTTATGTAGGTGTATTATTTGATTCAAAAGTATGCTTTCATAACCCCATTGATAATCTATTAACTATTGCAAATAGAACTGTTATAAAATATTTAACTATGAGTGTATCTAATTGTGATTATTATGTCTGTATTATATCTCATAGGCCATTCACGGTAAAGTGAGCACTTTTTGAAACTGTTTCATCAGACTTAATAACCAATAAATATATTTCATTGTGGTGTCGGGCTTTTTATTTTGGGTATGGCGAATGTATACACTGTGTTTATTACTCACGTTGCAGGGTTTACATTAACAATTGGTGGAATGATATATATAGATTGAAAGAAAAAAAAACTAGGGATTCAAAAGTGCTCACTTTACCGTGAACGGCCCATAGTTATGTGTAAATTAGAATATTGTTAAATTGTCTGAAATTCAATTACAAATACAGATTCAAACAGAATTGAGAAAATTCAACAAAAAAATATTTCGTTTCATTTTTAATAAATACATCTTCAAAGGTAACAATAAATTCGACTATGAATTGTCACTAAACAATGTAACACTTATGCATTCTGTTATAGAAGTAAAGTAATCAGCACAGTTTTCTTGATTATCTGCATTAATGGCAATGTAAATAGTTCAGAACTATTACATAGTGTTAGTCTGAAAATCCCACACTAACATCAAAGATCTCCTTTTATGTCCATAACTACTAATAGGAACTTTGATTTAATTAAACGATGTCTAGACAATGTAAATAAGTGTTTAGCTAATGTAGATCCTTTTACAAATAAGATTTCAATCAAACGGTTTCTACCCAAAAAAAAATTAAACAATTTTATTCATGCTGTTAATTGACCTTGATTCTCAAAACTGTACTGTTATCTATTTACAGACGTAATCCTGAATTTTTAACTTTCACAATTTTTACAATTGCAATGTTTCATTCAATATGTGTTTTTTGTCAGTACTACTTTTGCAGTAGATGTCTTACTTTTGTTTTGTCCATAATTTTGTATGTTTTTGTTTGTATTGCATGTGTGTTGTTTAAATTATATGGTAGAGGTTCTTTTATTATCGTTTTTATATTAATTTTGCGAGTTTTGTATTTGTACAATTTTGTCTGATTGTATTTTTTCATTTTTCATGTAATATTTGAGCTGTTTTATGTATAGATGTACCTCAACCAAGACCCCCGCCATTCGGAGGTACTATAAATGTGAATATATAAAAAAAAATTAAATTATTATTGTTATTATTACAAAAGGCCTCATTCGCTTACCTGGGATTTAAGCAGGGCAGGTTAAAATAGTCAGGGTACAGTTTCTGTAATCATTAAAACAGCCACAGTTGTGAATAATCCAAGAAGTTATTTCAGATACATAAGTTACGAACTAATATTATTTATAACTTAATATATCTAGGTTGATGATAGCCACAAATAATCTGTATCCTCCCTTCCCGTTTGCCCCACCCCTTCCCGTTGTAACAAAAAAAAACTCTGCAATATTTTAGTTATTTAAGTTGTAGTATATATCGTTCTTATAATTTATCAGCGATTGTGTTTGATCATGTGGTAGCAAGCCGATGCCTCGCGGTCGGTTGGCCGTACTTTGTAGCACAGCCTGCTGCACCGAGAGTGATATTTGCCAAGTCGTTTTTACGTCTCTTTTTTCCAAGTGACTTATGATGCATTTCATTAATATGAGCTATTCCAGTCTTCACTTATTAGTTTATGACACTTGCATATAGGCCTGGCGGCATAAAAGAAATGACATTATTATCATTATTATGTATTCCATTTCAACTACATACCAAGTTTGATCGGAAATACCATTATTATGTAGCTAAAGCTGGTAGTCTTTGATAATAAATTACCACAGCTCTACCATGCAATTTACGCGTCGCACAGATGAAGCCGTTGGGAGAATCGCAGTATAGCGCGTGTATAGCGCGTGTCAAATGTCCCGGCACTTTACGCGTCATTTACATGCACCGCGGTGCCAAACGGCGTTAGTTTGTAACACAGCAATCTTCCCCCTCTTCGCCATGCACACGAAACGCCTGAAATATCACTTGTCGCATGCAAAACGCCATTTGGTTCCCTCCTGCTGATCCGTCGCGTACTCCCATGGTCGTTACAGTAATTCTCCCCCCCCCCTTACATCCCGTTCTTCAACGACTGTATTGTCGATACAGAGAGCCCTGTACTCCGCCCCAAAATACGCAGGCTTCGCGCGCCTTTCCTCGTCCTGCCACAAATCCTTTTCTTCGCCATTCTGCATCGGGCGCTTTTAACTTCTACGTCATCCCATTGGTTTTCGTATTCGCACTTGCAAACACTAAGCTGCGGTGAAAAAGAAAATTAGTTAGTGGAGAGCTATCAAATCCTATCGCTTGTGTCGCCGGCACACTGCCCACGACGAGAAACATTAACGTGGAAAAGCACACTTCTCATTAGGTGACCACGGGTAGAAAACTTTTTTAATGTGTTTTTGAAATCTCTGACATAGTAAAAATATTTTTTTCCCAACTTCTGTATCTGGAAACATTAATCGGATACGCGAAAGCAATGGGCGAATGAATTGAGCTTTGCTACAGGCTTCCGACAAATATAAAGTTACGACTCCGTAGTCGCAGAATGCACGACAAAAACTGCGTATGAATCCAGCGCCTTGTGTGTTCTGTTGATGCTGCATTGTATGCGCCGATCTGTCTTTCCCTTAGCATTAAAATGATTCCATGCCTCACTGATAAAAAAAGACCCTTATGGTAGTAGGAGATCCTTGCCCTTCTAAGACTTCTTCAAATGTTATTTTAAACGTTATACGGGATGATTTTTTTAAAGCATCGACAAACTCCTCCATGTTATTTCCTTACGAAAATACAAGTCGAAAACGGATATACCATTTTTCCCCTAAGCGACTACTAACGGAGTTCTCCCCCTCCCCCCCTTTCCACAATCAAGTCAATAATCTGGATTTTAAATGATTTTAGTACATCATATCAGAACGTACTTGTGATTAAGTGGAAAATCGGCGAATAGTGATTTGTATAACGAATATCTTCCATCTCTCAAAATGAGGTTGATAATATAATCCCTCTTCGTTAAGAAAATTGAGGTTTGCCACCCTATGTTTGCGCGAAACTTTGTAACCGTTTGCTATAAACGATTTTTTAAAGAGAAATTATGAATCAGTGCGTCTAAATTAGTAGAAAATACCCGTTTGTCGGAACACACTCAGGTGAAATGTATTCAATAAATCCAGAACAGAAGATGAGCGGCCTGAAAAGTAGGCAACACACGCGGCTTAGGGATAATAATAAGAGCTGTTCGCGAGTAAAAAAAAAAAAAAATGATTTTCGCTGTTAGTTTAATTGTGCTAGGCGAGTGAGTCACATTAACACATGAAGATGGCAGGTTGATTTACTGTACAGTACCACGGGTACTCACTGGTAAATAATGTATTATGACTGCCAAATAACACAAGGCATATAATACCGTAGTATACAAATGTACTGGAAAATTACTAAACGCACTTTTTCAGGGAATGTTGGAATGGACTTTATGACAGGTATTTTGTATTGCCTACCTGTCGGAAATAATAACCTTCTGTTTTGAAATGCCTGCATGGATTTCTCAAAAACGGTTCACCTGTGAATGTCCCGATAAGACCACCTCATCTGATAATTTGGACTTATTGATTCACAATTACTCTCAACTAGTCGTCTACAGCCTAGTGTTACAAATTCTCATGCAGGCAAATAATGACAAACCCCAATTAACTTAAACGAAGCGGGATGGAATTACCAGCTCCATTTTCAGAGGTGTAAAATCTCCGCTATACAAATCACTATTCACGGATTCGTTACTTTGTCGCAAGTACTTCCCGCTATTTTGTAAATAAAAGCATTTCAAAACTCGATTGTTAGCAAAGCAAAGCAAAGCAAAGCTTTCTTCATATGCACATAAAGGAAAAAGGTTTCACACGTTTTCGTCTTACGGAGTTTGGGGTTGTTCTAAACGTCCTGGATATAGATACCAGCAGCATTTGCTGCATTGCAAATAAGTTACAAAACAGTTACAGTTTCACATTCAATACAACGGTTATAGTTTCACATTCAATACAACGGTAGGCCTAAATGCACAAACTTTTAATTGCTTCAACACTTCACTTCGCAGTTCTGTGTACAACCTGGCTGCTTTCCTTTTTTGAATTAACAATTGCGCACGTCACTTCTCGGTAGTTTGTATTGCAGCACATGTGCATATAACTAAAAAACATCCGCGACTAAAATTAGAAACTCACAGGTTGTCTCAGGACTGAGCTTAAGAGGTTGTATCGCCCTTTTAATAAGAAATTAGTCGTTTTTGTGTCATAATAGAAGAGTCGAGGTCGTTACCGAAAATGTTTCATTATAGATGCGTTACAGTTCATAGATATATGAAAATGTTTGTAACCGGTTATAAATAGGTGTCCCCTGGTTGTCGTTAAAGAGTGAATTCATATTCTGACGGCATTTACGCGAAAGTAAAACACTTACCCCATTACCACCATATTGCTTTCAAACTACAAAATAATACACGGACATATGATACCCTTATTTTGAAACTAAGAATTGTGTGATGTGATGTTAAATGATTTAAATCGCGAGCGAAAGTAAAAATGTATTTATATTTAATTAAATGATGGCTTTGCAAAAAAATACAGGTTATTTCAGTCGACATATTTTAGCTAATTAACTAACATTCGGTAATGCAAGTGTGAAAAAACTTAGCGTAATTTTGACAGCATGAGTTACTTAAATTTATCATTCAATTTATAGTTATTAACAGGCAATTTGTTTCGCGAGTGCTGAGCAAGCGATTGCAGATTGCACCCCAAATGTAACACAAAAAAAAAAAAAAAAAAAAAACCATTCGAGCACAGCCCGGCAGGTAAGGACAGTGATCTGCAGGAAACGGTCTGACCACAGACAAACTCACATACTTCAATGGCGTGTCAGTGTCCGTGTAAGTATGCTCAGTCACTGACTGGCTGAGCGACGTTATGGAACGGCCGCTGTGTCTGATTGGCCCACCTTAGTTTACCCACGCTTTGAAGCTTTGAAGTTTTGAGCATGCAATCTACATTCCAGTAGGAGAAGAGCGGCTATCAGTGGAGACTTCTACCTGTCTGCACTACAAGAATTGTCAGAGAAGTACTCGGATAGTCATGCTGTGCATAACAAAATTGTGCATATATTTTGTAACAGTGGAAAATATTTTGCTATAATTTACTTATTTGAATGTTAAAAATATTAACAAAAGTGTGTATAAATCGAAATTTAAGCGTAATATTTTCTATGCTTCAGAAAGTACATTTTGCAAGAAAACACTCGTCAGTTAGGCGCTAAAAACTATGAGTACTTCTGCTAAAATATTTTTTTTTAAATAATTGATTATGAGTACATTTATTTTACGTATAAGACTGACAACTCAGTAGTTGAAATGAACACGCATAAAATCAGATGTTAAAAATATTTGTAAACACTGTTACTAATTTTTCTTACATGCAATCAGTGTTTTTTGTGATGCTCTTTCTTGATGAAGGGGGGGGGGGGGGGATTTTTTTTTCCAAAATGCGTATTCTAAAGCATCCAAAATGGAAATATGCTCAAATTATGATTCGTTCTTCTTTTATATGCAAAAGAAATTTTACCTTTTTGACAATTTTGGTAGTGTTTGTACTACGTTTACATTAATTCCGTATGTCGTACGTTCTAGTGCAGTGTACTATTGGTAGTTACCTTTTTCTTACCTTAAGATGTTTTTTCACAGTCGTTGATGAATTCTATCAGTTGTAACGGTTTGGCTCCCCTCATTTTCAAAGACACCAACTCATTAGTATGAATCAGTCTGCCTTTTCGCCTGCCTTCTGTGGCTCGATTCACATTCCTGTTACGTTGGCGACAAAACTCATTCCCTCGTCCAGCAGCGTGCAGTACCTCACTTGTACTTTTTCGTCGTATATTTCAGCGAAAATATTGCGGGATAAAGCGCGAGAGGTTTTTTTATTTAACTTATTTGACGACAAGTGAACCAAATCTACGTAATATTGATCTGGAGCTCGTTAAAACAGTGCTTTGTACATTCAAAAAAGTATTTCTTTTTAAAATATTATTATTTAGATAAAGAAAATTTCACGCTTCTTTGCGCTTTTTTTTTCCTGCAATAACCTGATTTAATTGATGGCTTCAAGTGTTTAAAACAAGGCGTCTTGCAAGCGTGCTGTTCGTAAGCCTACAGACCACTTATCTCGTTATTTAATCCAATTCGTTGTATGTAGGACGTGTGTTCAGGTATATAGGTAGTTCACGGTCAAATGAGCACTTTTGAAAGCCCTGGTTAAGATCTACGTGTGTGCACGCTGTGTACTCTTCCGCCTTATTCATGATTACCATTGCCATGAGCCTGGTCACTTTATTCACACGTAGATCAAGTGAAACTGTGAAATTACTAGAAAAGTAACTATCGTACAAATCTGCTAATTTTTACACTCCGATGTATTTAAAAAAACATAAAACGAAAGAAATAATTTAAATCTTCACTAATGGTTACTTAACATTTATTATTTGACGTTAAGTTATGGCACTACTTTCCCTCCATCATTACCAACTTTACTAGGCGCATGTCTCCGTACACCCGTTAAAATATATGCAGGTAGAAGCAGTGATTTTTTTCTAAGGTTGATTTCTAAAGTGCTCATTTTATTATGAACAGCCTTTAATAATGCTAACCACCCGTAACAGTATCATTGATTACGAGTGTGTTAACTACAGAGGAAAATTATTGGGCACTGAACCTGGTCGTGTACAGTACCGGACTAAAATAACCTTCCTGTACGTGGGAAAAATTTGTACAATTGTGCACACTGAGTCTGGGCGGATTATGAAAATTAACTTTAGTATTGTAAGTTGGTTAACATGTACAATGCTTTCGGGAATGAAATATTATAATCACGTCATTTCGCAGTTCTTAACAATGCGCAGGGTAACGTTTTAGCAGCAGTGGTGAGTCATCTCGCAAGTGTGCACTGGAAGAAAATATTTGTGATTACAAAAAGTATTTGGTTGATTATTTTCAAGGCTAAATTTTGATTCTGGTAGAAAACAGATCGTGGCGCAGAATAACATCTAGATTGGTTAGTACTAAAGCCATACAGCGCTCACCTACATGCTTGTTATAGTAAATATATTTATTAGACACCATTACTAGAGCCACGATTGTTTCGCGAATTCATTCGGAGGCGAGGTAGACTCCAGACACTTGTTCTTTTCACCAACTGTTGTAAATGGACGACAGTTTTTTAGACACGCCCCATTTAACTGTAAGCCAGTAACAAGCAGAAAGCAGTAGTGTGAGTGAGTGTTTATAAGAGTCCTGTACAGACGTCTCACTTGATCACAGCAACCAATAAGCAAACGATAACGTCTCGAGTGTATAGAGGACTGCCCAGCCTAGCTTGCTGCCAACGCAATCCGCGAAATATTCGTGGCTCTAACCATCACATATTTAGTTGGCAGCGATAGCATCCGTGTCGTTTAGAGTCAAACATTTTGCTATTATTGCAAGACTACATCTGTTATATTCAGCGCATGCACGCTAGCTTATAGGAAGTACCCACCTTTAGGTCTGGCCACGATGCTATGTGCGTCCGTGTTCGTCTCCTTCCATTAACTCACTAGGAATACTCTTAAGAAATCGTTGATGAATTACATGACCTCTATATTGCATGTAAGTATATGTTAAACACAGTATAAATATTTTCAGAAAATAAGTCTTAAGTGAGGTGAAGTGTTTAGAACACTTGCTTTATTTGCGGTATGTACTCGATAAAGTCAAAAAACTGAAACAGAGAGTGCAATGGCAGAGTGGTAACGTACTGAACTCGCATTCGAGAGGTTCCCTGTATAACTCCTGGTCCGGCCATTCTGATTTCTGTTTTCAAGGGTTATCCGAAACCACTCCATAAGATCCCTGGTTTCTTAATAAAGGTCTTTGATGATTCTTTCCTCGATCTTGTTCTAGACGGATTCGTTCTACCATACCTAACTACAAAAAGTCCGTGCAGCGAAAAACGCTATTGTGAGTCCCACTATAGTCTATTCGAAGTTTCTTCACACTTATTAAATCAAACATTTGAAGAAAAAAAACACCCCACGTATGAATCGCTTGGCGTTATGGCGTGGGTAGCTGGGGCAAGCTATGACTATATCGCTTGCATGAACGCACCATTCTACGTATAAAGAGTGCAAGGACATCGGGCAGCGGGAATATAAAAAAAGTACGTGCGGTTGCCAAATCACGGCCGGACGAATAATGAGGCCGCGGCGGCATGATATAGGCGAGCGAGACGACGGGAAGGAGGTCTGCTCTCACCTCGACGCCAGCTGGGGAAGATGTTCCAGAGAGGCAGAAGGATCACGATGTGCCAACCGCTGTAGCGCGTCTGCGAACCAGCCTCCGGCATCATGCAAGGTGGCAAATATCGAACAAAAACCTAACTGCAATGGTGGCTTCATTAGACTTTATTTGAATAACTTAAATTTAGAAAGTATTAACTTCTACGATATGTTTCCAGTTAATGTAATGTACGCAAAACCTATGAGGTATATGATAATGTGTCAAACCAAGGAAGGAATAAGCTTTGAGTTAATTATAGAGTAGCTCTAAACCATTGAGTACGAACCTGATAACCGTAAATTTTAAGCCAAATACTAAATTGAGTTAGACATAAAACGCTTAAAATATAACACTCAACATATCACGTACCGCAAGCGTTTTGTACTTGTGTTGATATAAAAACAGCTTTTTTTTCTTGGTTAAATTAAACTTTTACTCATATTTTTAATCTATAAATTATAAGGTTTAATTTATAATTAACTAAAACGAAAGCAGCGATACAATATGTGTGTTGGTAATGCCTAGTAAGAAATAGTTCTTATTCAAAATATGGTTACACTGAGTGGGCGCGAATGCGGTGCGCTGTCCATTTGGTGTAATTTCCCATACTTGTTTCAGTTTGTTTACATGAAGCGGAGGAATATCCTGAAAGTATAAATTTAGCAGGGCTTCAAAAAAGTTGTAAGTAAACTTGTAAACTGCAACGGAGGGTTCTTAGTGAGCACCAAACCGCTCTGTCACATGTATACAACTCACTCTCAACTCACTCTCAACTCACTCTCAACTCCACAACCATGTCATCCATGATAAAAATACATCACAGGCGAATAAGAAAGAAATCAGAAAGTGGAGTAGCAGCAGCCTTACGATATTTAGTTTAATAGGGTGACTGTATAAAGTAGAATAATAATAATAATAATTTCATTTTTACTTTTAATTACGGGGCACTTGTCATATTTTTATTCTCACCCCCCAAGAAATATGCAAAAAATTTTCAAAATCAAATAGCTTTACGAAATTAACGCACAAAAATTACATTTACATATTTCAAGATTATAAAATTGAGGGGTTACGATAAAATTTGCCGTTACAAAAATATATAGTTACATAAATATAAACACTTAACAGGCACCAATTTTCCCCAATTTACAATATTCCCATATTTACATGTCTGGAGCGAGACCAAAACCTCTCCCCCCCCCCCCTCCTTCTCCCGAGTGTCCGCCGTCGCTTATTTGCCAGGGTATTTATAGTGAAGTTTTCGCGACCGCCGTCCACCGCAAAGCTGTGGAGAACATCCTCGGAACGGAAGCAGATCTTCGTCCAATCCGATTCAAAGGCGGTGCTGACGTCACAGGGCGACCTCCCCTCAGTCGCCTCAGCCGCCGCTAGGTGGAAGGAAACCTCGCGCGTCAGTATAGATCCGACCTTCAACGAACTACCAAGCACCCGCGTCGCGGAGACTTAACACCCCCTCGGCTGCCGTCAAAGGGCAACGTCTTCGAAATCGTTAAGTAAAGTTGTTCACGATAAAGTGAGCACTTTAGAAACGAACCTTAGAAAAAAAAAACCTTAGAAAAACATCACTGCCCCTGCGTGCATATATTTTAATGGGGGCATCGAGTGACATTCGGCCATTAAAGTTGGTAACGATGAATGGAAAGTAGTTACACATCTTAACTTCGAATAAAAAGTGTTAGGTAACAATTAGTGATAACTGAAAAAAAAAGTATTTCACTTTCTTTATTTTTAATGCATCGAAGTGTAAAATGAGCAGATTTGTAAAGTATTAATTTTCTTAGTAATTTCACAGTTTCACTGGACCGACGCATGAATAAAGTGAGGAGGTCCATAGCAATCTTAATTTCATATGAGGCGGAAGAATACACAACGGGCAAACAAGTATATCTTAAGCAGGGCTTCCAAAAGGGCTCATTTTACCGTGAACAGCCTATACGCATGATTGGCGTGAGGCAATGTAACTCCTATACAAAACATGGAAAGAATTCCTCTATTAGCATAGTAAGGGTTTTGCTACGACTAATAATCAGATTATTGTCTACAAGATAATTTATTTGTGGACACAAAAACCCCTCTGTGGTTGAGATCGCTATTGACAAAAAATTGTATAGACCAACGAAATATTTTGGGTCACCACAAAACAGTTTCTCTGTTTCGGAACGTACCGTCACGTTTCAGGACACACTCCTGTCTCACTACAGTTAAGAATGATTCTACTCGGGTTAGGAACAAAACACGTTTTCTTATGGGGAAGTTTGGAATAGGGAAATGGTCCGTCGCTAGGTGCGCTGTGTTCTGAACAGGTCACTTTTAATTAAAATTTTAAGCTACGTTAATAATAAAGAAATATTTTGCTTTGTTAGGTAGTTATTTAATAATTGATTTATGATTATTGAAATTTTTTTTTTTTTTTTAAGTAGAAGATAGAGAAAATGTGGTACAAATGCGACACCAACGCTTACCTAGTGGCGAAAAATTTAAGTTTGCCAAACTAAAAGCATTGATCTTCCCAATCTGAGGACAAGCCTTGCTGTAGTATACTCAAGTTCTCTGTGCACCGGCAGTTCATCACGAGCTTCTAAATCCCTGGCCTCTCTGCCTTTCCCGTCTTTACCTCTTCCTCCTGGCCCTTTGCACTCGCAACCCGCGCAAACACAAAATACTCCACCTTGCTTTTATTTGCGCCGTGTAAAAAAAATTGCACTTTATCTCCGGACCACAACACGCGCGTATGAAAAGTGAGGTCGGGTGGACGAGCCGCTAAAGCGTGGTGTACGCGGAGGCATTTGGGACGCCACCGTCGGCTCCGGCCATTTCCATGGAGATTACTTCTATCGCTGACAAAATGGCGGCCATAAAGTGTTTCGCCCGTGAGAAACGAGAAACCGCAGTTCAGAGGGTGGGTAGGAGAAAAAATAAAAATAAAACGCGGACGAAATTTTTTCCTTCGAATTATGGAACGAAAAATAACTCATGGGTGTAATTTAGAAATGAACACTGGAATAACCTCCCAAGTGGCTCATTTTTTTTATTTGGTTTTACCTTATCCCGTTTCTCTTCCTTTTCTCATTCCTCTGGAAAACCAAACTACTATAGATTCGGTGTGTTTTTTGTTCCTCTCGTCTCGTTGGAGAGCTTACTACTTTCGCTAGAAATGCTACCATTTCTGCTGATTTTCAGGAGAAAAATGTTTTGAATTTTCATCTGTTTAGTTATAAATATTGACCAATATCCTGTTAATTTTATTGTAAACAGTGGCTGCGATTGATCTCCATATCTTGCCTTTCATCTAAATAAAATAAACCTTTAAGATTAACACTAAAATAGTTTTAGCAATGAAAAAAAAATTAAAATCTTACTTATGTACGCTTTATAGGCCGTCATTCTACAATTATTCATTCCCGTCACGTTGTTCACATACCTAATCCCATAGAAATCCCGCCTACCAGAGGCATCGTCCGGCACGATCCCCATTCGCGAGAATCCGAGAGGCACGCGGCCGGGGATTGAATCAGATTCGCCTTGTTGGGAGGTGAGCAGTCTAACCGCTCAACCACCGCGGCTCCCCTTGCATTTCTGGAGCGCGTGTTAACAACCCCTTGTGTTGTACTACGCCTACATAACATGTTGGCCGACTCATGGCAATCGGGGTTAGCATGCTTAACTGTCACCCTCCAGGCACTGACTTCGATTTCCGGCTCCGGCAAGGACGTTTATCCTGTTTTGCAGGCTTCAAGGTAATGTTTGTACTTTAACTTGCAACATCATACGTAGCACATTCCTTCCATAACGCCCCAACCGCTGTCGTGTTCCACTGTACTAGGCACTTCGTTACTTTTTTTTTGTTTGTTTTAACGTTCGACAGAAGCTTTTCAAGGCTGGTAGTCCTAAACTAAAATATATCCTTGTACACTTTTTAATCTTCCCTTGAAGATTTTAATATCACCCAGAATACATTCAATATATATTAAGCTTAAATGTGTAATGAGTAGTAGAAAATAGATGAGTCGGAGCTGTTCAATCTCCGTCATTCCGGTTCTCCGATGGACATCTTGTCCTCCATATTGTATGTCAGTGACCTTGACCTATGACTATAACTGGAGACCAATCAACCCATTTCCACCAAATTTTTCACACAAATATGGCGTTTTTGGTGGCTCAGGCACATATATTCAAAATGATGGCCGTGTAAATATTTAAGGTTACCGAACCTTCTCATCCAATCATAAGACTGATTACATCCGAAGTCGATGCTCCAAATCCTACCTCCGTGATCTAATTGAATTGAAGCTAGCATAATTTTGCGAGTTTTTCTGAATTCAAAACCCGGGTACCTCACAGTGTGTCATTAATCGGGAGATGTTCGTAATATAATAACAAGTTTTTTTTATTATTTACTTTATACTGATTTGACTTCACTCTCGGTCTATCTTTCCTGTTTCCAGGTGGCTCAACTAAAAGAACCTCAGTCCTCGTTGCACTTAGTGGAAAATTCGCATTTTCATTTACAATTAGATTTTCTTTGCTGACAAATTAATTCATTGAATTAAAATTTGTTTGCATCGCTTTTGCGCCATGGATACCTACCAAAACGTACGCCACTGTATAGTGCTTACTATTTACTTCAGAAAAATAGTACGTAACATGAAATAAAAATCTCCTTCCAGGAGCCGATATCTGCTGGTAGAAAACCGTTCTTATATATGACGAAACTCTGAGGGAAGACACGGCCATGTTTAATTGGACTTCCGAAAACAGCTTTTTAAATAGCGAATCTCGTAGAATATTCATCGTGTATACGAAAGAATGTTTCAAACTTCGAGAGGTGATACAGGTTGGGAAAAAAAAATCAATGAAAGATTTATATGAGATTTATGGCTTAAATATGATTACTGAGGGAGGTATGCACACTTGAAAATGTGAAAATGAAAATATTCTACTTAAAATGTTTCGAAACTATTTGAAATTAAAAATATAATATTTGGATAGTGTATTGAACGACTATCTACTATGCAATAAAAGATGATCTGTTAACATCATCTCCTTCGTGAATAAGGTAGTATGTTGTGGCATGTTTACCGCAGAAAATACTTAACACGAGTGTTGGTGGATATTTAATAATGTGTTACTTCAAGCAACTGCTAGGAAAGCACGCGTTACGTGCAATAAAATAAACTTTCTTGATGTGCTAATTGCCTACTTTTTTCATAAACGCCCAACCTTCCCTGGCAAGGATTGTTGCATACCTACCAGGCGTCGTCACACCCTTCAATACCTTCTGAGCTGTTTTCTCGACAGCGGGTTTGCCTTTGGAGTTATCTGTTGTCTGCTACATTTATTGTTAGTTGCAATATGCTGATTAATAATACGTGATTGAATATCGACAGAATTATTGATTTCCAGGTTGTTTAATATTCGAATAGCGCGTAAGATATAAATTAATTCGAAATAAAAAAAATTAGGGTCTACAGACTTTTGGGGGCTGGTGTGTGAAAACCAAGTCAGGGTAACCCTACGAAACAGTCATTGTCGATTTTGTGAGCAAATATTTTGTCAGAGTGATGTACTTATATTTCGCTTATTATGGCGTCGTAAATTTGAACCATTTACTGCAGAGTAAGTATATTTTTCTCCAAGAGTTTGAAGAACTGTAAATACTTTTTCAGACAGCCTGTTGCTAAAATATTCTAAAAGTATTTCTGTTTGTGACAGTTAATTATGTATTATAAGTGGTGAAATATGTTCGGTAGTCTAAGAAGTATCATTAGAAGAAAACCACTATGGCCCATCACCTATTTATATGACATTGCACTACGGGTATAATATTTAAACGTGATAAAACCGATGCAATGAATATCTTGGAGATAAAATTTATATTACATTTAATGTAAAAACGTATTAATTAAAGCTCAAAAGTTATGACTCAAAAAGAGTGCGAAGTAGAGCTAAAGAAATTTTGTAGCATTATTGAAATATTTCCCTATATTAAAATTTGATACATGGCCAGGAAATCAAAGGATGTAATGCGGCGAGTAAGGAGTCTTAACGTCAAATTTTGTACAATTTTTGCTAATTACGAAAACACGTTTACAGCAGTGGATGATATTGCTTCATATTTAAGGGCTTTATTTACTTCCTGTTATATTGTGTGGCGGGAGTAAGGACAACACGTGGTGCTTCTGCTTCTGTTTGGTTATTTTATTCTGAGGTTTTTGCTGATTCGGAGGTTATTTTTGAAAACCTCTAGAGGGCAAGAAAGGCATTTCGTGACATACCGCTTCGTTGACATGGTTTTCTAAGGCGAAGAATAATACTTATTCTATCCAAACAACTGAGAATAGGAATTATCGGTTTTTCCACGTTTGCTGACATCCTTGTGTAGTTAAGAGAAACGCCAAAGCTCGAGTCCTAGTAATGCAAGGGCGTCTGTGGTGTTCCCAGGGGCCCGTTTGTATTCAATTTATATTGCCAGTGGTCATGGAGCGACAGAATCTATCATCTGTAACACATTGAAATCTATTCGAATTACTAATGAGACATATGGCGTGTTTATGAAATAGCATGGCCATTTAACGAAGAAAGATTATCTCTTACATACAAAAAATAAATGAAATGTATCACAATAGCGTCCTAGATTCCTCCGAGAATTGTTAGCTCCACAAAAAATGATCTGGAAAGAGACACTGAATATACATTTTAGAGAAAACTAATTTATTATTGTTTCGTTCCTGCATTACGAATACCTTTATAGATCTTAATATTTCCTCATCGCAGCAGTGTATGGTGTTCGAAAAGCAATAGAAAACTTTTGCTTTAAAATTTTTCCAAAATATATTTTTCGGGTATTCTATAATACGCTTGTTAACGGTGCAATCTTCAAAATATGCAAACAGATTCACCTAGCTCATTTTAAACACAAATGAAACGAGTAAATGTCAATATATTTTAAGCATAACTTTCGGAATCTGAAAACTAATGACGATGCATCGTCGTTGCTTCTGATGGACCACCAAACGGCAAACTATGTCTGGCATTATCAAAGAAGACAAAGTGACGCTTTCCTTCTTTATAAACCTATGGAAAAGTTACCACTAAGTTTAGAGATTTCCCTCCTCTCCCTTCAGCAGATCTGGGAGACTGCCAAGACTCCGCAGAACTCAACTGAATCCGTCTCATTCTCTATGTTCTCCGTCTAGTGCAGCTCATCCTGGCTCTCAATACTTAGTCCCTTCCACTTTATAAAGCCCGGGATGAAATTGTGGCCCCGGCAGAACTTATACTCCCCAGGGTTGCAACTCGCAGAGGAGAGGAGAGGCTGGGGCCAAGAACAGAAGTTTTCTTCGACCAGCATCGAAAGATAGGAGAGGTAATGACCAGACTCAGCGACGGCACTAAGTATTCTTCAGGGCGATACAAAATGGCATAATGCCTTCCGTCTTGATAGCGCACATTCCGATTTTATTGTAGTTTCTGCACGTATAAAACATTATACGCACAGTTAGAACGAGGTAGTTCAAAATGTTTACTCAGTGGCGCCAAAATTCATTTATAATTCAGGAGTGATTCATTTTCGGTAAAATGAACTAGTAGTGGACAATTTTTAATTTTAAGCCTTTCTTTTAAAGATTGCAGCCTTATATATCATTTACATTATTTGGTAAACTATTTTGACTATTTTAAGTTCGTTCACAGATTTTGTTGATTGAAGGACAAGAGGACAGTATTTTATCTAACCGATATGACGATACGCATCGAATCCTAGGATCGTCTGTTTGAAACTATTGAATTGAAATGTTGCAAGGCCCTCGAGTTGCAGTTTATTATAATGTTTTTGAGTTATTTTTAGTAAATATTTTGAAGTTTATTGAATCTTATATGTACTACGTATACCTTTCAAAAAAATTGAAAGAGGAAAATAGTTTCTTCAGCCGAAATTACATAATTTCGTGCAACATTTATTATTAATAATGCTGTAGTTTTTCTTTGCCAAATCTCTTGTCTCTAATAGGCTTAGCAATCATAAAATGTTCACGCCCCTCTCAGATCACCTATTAACAACAATATTCCTCCCCTTCCAACCCTCTGCCAATCGAATCAGTTTATTGATGGAGGTACAACGTGTGTTAGATTTACTTTGTATGTTCATTTTCAAGGAATATTGAGACACATAACCAATGTTTACACAACATAGAGATGAAACTCAACTGAGACCCACAAGAAATTGCAAAGTTCTAGATTATGTAACATCAAAAGTTATAGAAACCCTCCAAATGTTTGTCCTCTCGCTACATATATTCTGGAGAGCCAGACTTCCACAGGCACACGCTCTCTCTTTCTCTCTCCTCACATGTGAGTCCCGCGAAAGTAACAATGACCCTGTAAATTACATTATTGCTTACCTTCACCTGGAATATGTAAACTGAATGCGTTCGCAAAAGTCTTTAAAGTTTTTATCAATTACTTTGCCGTTTACATTTTTCGCTAATTATCAAATAAAATCCTTTAATCTTAATTTTTCTATTGAGATTTTTGGAAGTCTAGTAAGACAACTTCAGTGCAAAAAACTTTCCATTCTCAAAATGCTATCTCTCCATCTTTTCCATGAATTATCAAAACTTATTGACTGTTACATCTTTCGCGTATTCTAATTTTATTTCGTGCACTGTTCGGCGCAACCAAATTAATTGCTTGTATGGCGGCAATTACATATACTGTTGCTGAAACGAAATTCTTTTGTTGTTCATTTTTGGTCGCCACAAACATTGTCTCAGAGCGGGAGCACCCGCAGGAAACCCCGCAACTCCATGACAGTGACCTTCAACTCCCCTTCCTTCTACTCTAAGTAAAATGAGTCTTACCAAAAACCTTCGAGCAGCAGAGTTTAAATAGCAGAGTACAAACAAATAACTAAGTCGCAATAAATTACGAGAGTGCAACCATCCCCTGATATTCATTGGAATACAAGATAATTAATCCCCCAAATCGTGACGAATGATTCAACAAACTGTTAGTTTTCTTTTCCTTTATCTCCGGACTTATTTTGTTTTTCTTTTTTCTCATAAACTGCCCATATAAAAAGACAAGCATTATAGAAATACAAATAGCCAAGCATGCTTTAAAAAACGTTACAATTATAGTGTTTGTTATGAAAATTAAATGAAGTTACATTTAATAACAGGTTCCCAAAGGAAGCTGTCAACATGTACGAAGTATGTGTATTACACCGAAATCCAGATATAGCAGCAGACATCCTAGTGTTGACTTACATCCATTGTAAATAACGTGTTACCCTACTACTAAGCCCAAATATTGGAACATTGTAAACTTACAGAATATAAAAATATTATATTCAAATTTTTCCTTATACATTCCCTAAAGGTTGCTCACATCAAACATAGCAAGATATGCCTTCTGCCAAGTGATAATGTTCTCATCGCAAGGTCCCTATTATTTCTCTCCCACAAGACTAAAGAAAACCACTTTTACAGTCGGGAAAGAAGTTGATTCGGGTACTGAGGTACACCCCAGAACGTTTCCTTGGTTTGAGTCCAGTACCATTCAAATCGTGATGACGTCGAGGGTAGCGTCCGACGGTTTCTAGACGCCATCCATAGACGCTGGAAGGAGGGTGGCATCGGCGTAGGTGAGGAGTGGGGGTGAGGGGGCAGCTTCAAGCCTCCACGCCGACAGTCTGCGCTCGCCTGCCAAGCTACGCAGCCGAGCCGGTACCAACGTCCACGACGACTTATGTCGAACGAGTCACCGACAAGGTAATCCTCAGCTCCCTCGTCAACCTGTCCCCGTCTTAGGACGTACAACTTTATGCGCTGATACTAATGCTGGATGTACGGAGTTCCAGCACCGTCAAAACATGTAAGAATTGGTTGACCAACTACACATTTCTATGGCTCCTTCCAATCAAAAGTTCCAGTTATCATAAAACAAGCGAAAGCACAATCTAGTTCGGAACACAAATATCTTGCAATCATGGCTAAAGTAACTGCCGCCGAAGATATAATGCTTTGAAATAAATCATTTCTAATACTGCAAATATACGTAAATAAGAATTTTCCAGTTTAACCGCTTTACTTTTTCGTTTCCTGTTTAACATGTTTATACCATTATAGAGTCAATCAGTGTACTAACAATTACTGCTACTATTGTAACTGACACGAAAATTAGAAACACACTCTAGAGCTGTGTCTTCCAACAAATGCAATCAAATGACTATTGTTCTACATCCAACCAAATAAAAAGTCCTTACTGCACCAAGCTGATTTTGTCGCCGTCACAAAAAACTGTAATAATAAACATATCAGACTGTTCCATGTAACCAAATGCTTATTCACTCCAAAGAAAATTTCAAATTGTCTCTACCTTGATATTTATCATGTGCATTATATATAATATTTATGTGTAATAAATAAGAGTAGATGGTGTTGGAAAAGCCAAATAAGTGTTTTACTCAAATTATTATTTTTAAATGGTTTATTTGATTCAAGGGAACGACTGCAAATGATTGGAGCAAGATATGATTTTTTAATGATTAAATATTTTTCAGAGTAAATAAACACACTTTAAGTAAATTTATTTTGGTATCTGTGACTATATACAAGATGTATCTAAATTCGACCGACAAACTTCGGGTGTAGGTTAACAACGAAAAAAGAAGTTGAGAACTTATACACGGCATATGTTCTAAACTTAATTCTAAGGGAGGTACACATTTAAGTTGTTGTAGAAGAAAATTTTCCTTGCAGTACCGCTGTAATGTAGCCTACCTCTCTCTGGAATCTTCCCCTCCCTTTAATTATCACAAAATTCAAAATTATGTTATTGGGTATTGTGGGTGCTCCACCTTCCAGGCATTCCTAAATGTTATTTTGAAAGTAAAACACGAATTACTCGAAAACGGTGAGGTTTAGGGTATTTACACAAAGTGACTTTTTTCCATTGTGATATGAAAGTGACTAATACATTCTTTAAATCCCGAATACATTACCGCGACATGGATGGTAGTTCAAAATATTAGTAACAGTGATTATTTACATGAAATAATTTACTGACAGTGACAAGTGTTGTGGTGTGTGAAGATCTTTGTCCAGTTAACTATTATACAGACAACAGGTGTTCCATCTTAAATATTATCTCCAATATTTGCAATAAACAAGTGTTCCAGGTTCAAATTCAAAGATCTGAATCGTTCTTATTATCCCTAATTCTGCTTTGATGTATAATATGTTTAACCTACTGCTGGTTTTCTACGTTTCTTTAGCAATGAAGCTGTCCATCAGCGACTTTTTAATGCTCCCATTTTCATGTCTTTCGGATGACCAAGGCTGATAGTAGAGACGGTCATACCTATGTTATACAAGATTTCACATCCCCGAACACTTACAGGCGAAGACGGATGTTTAAGCCGCTTCATCTGCAAAATAATTTTGAACCAATTGGTTTAGTTTTGAAAAAATTAAATTAAATTCTTAAGATGAAAACTTTCCATTTTTGTTCAAAGTTACGTTTTCAAAATTGTATTTGAATGGCATGCTCATTATTTCGTAAAATTTAAATTCCCAAGCCCAAAATCCGTAGTATTATATAAAAATTCCTGCATGCTAAAAATTTAATTACACTGCAATGAGAATAATTTTATGCATATTTGCACTGTATAGTCATAGGTTCTAAAGTTCTTTAAAGATATAAATTAAACTTAATGGCTTAGTAGGCTATGGAAATATAAAAATGTGCATCATATTTAACTTTTACTTTTCACGATATTTAAGAAAGAAGTAAGCTGTATGGGCTGTTCACAGTAAAGTGAGCACTTTTAAAGGACTTTTCAACAGGCATTAAGCACTAATAAATAGAGTTTATTACACCTCCAGACGTTGAGTGGCGAGATGTATACACTGTGTTTATTAGTCTGATGGCAATGTTTATATTAAAAAGTGGCAGGAAGATAGAAATCTGATAAAAATAAAACTTCAGCAGGGCCTTAAAAAGTACTCACTACCGTGAATCGCCTATAATTAGCACGACACGAGAGCGTATGAGCACCATACTGTTGTTACATGATGCCGCTCTGCGTCACTTCCCTTACCCCGCTCCCCCCGCCCTTTATGGCACTTAATCCCGGTCGAGAGAGCGAAGTAGTGTGCCAGAGGCATTTCTGGTAACCCGAGGAGTACGCGGAGATGTGCGTAGGGGTGCTGCCACACGTGCCACGGCCGCGATAAGCCTCTCGCGACTCGTGCCGCCTTCCATCCTCTAGGGGACCGAGTTAATAGGGTGATCGTTGCAAGAATGTTCCGGTCATGGCCCTAGCCACTCTCGGTGGGACTACGGAGTGTGATGAGCCTTCTGGATTGGACCAGATGGCCTGTTTAAGCCGCGTCGGCTTTAATTAGAATTGAGACTGACATTAAATAATGCCCACACTGAGATGGCACGTATTCATGGTGGATATGGGTGGTATATGTTGTAAATATTACTGTATATGTGTAGTTTGTGGCATTGTAAATCAATCAAGTAAATAAATTTAGTTATTTTATTTTCGGGTACGTCCCTTATCGTCTTGTAACAATACGTTTTGCTGATGATCTAGCAGTTCATACAAAAAGTGTAGTAGCCTAAATAGAGAACCTGCTGATAATGAAGATGGCTATGTAAAATTTGAAGGTACGCAGTTAATTTCCTTTAATTCCTATGCTAAAGCACATCATACGTCATGTGATTGAAACCATCACAGAATAAATATCACAAAGACATAATTATAAAAAAGATTGTCTTAAAATAAATATCTTTCCAGTCTCCAAAATAACTGATAGTGAAATGATGAGGCTCTTAAATGAAATTGGTTTTTAACTGCATTATCTCTAAAGAATAAGAAAGGTTTTGCAATAAAACTTTTCAATACGGCAATACATAAAACATATATTAATAAATTTTTATATGTCAGTATGGCTGTACGAATATGATCAATAATTTGAATACGTTAAAAAAAGAAGCTGCGTGTGGAGTTTGTAAACCAGTGCCTACACACCGTCCCCATTGTTTCCACGAACACAAACTGCTTCTTTCCACGATTCCCGTTGCTTGTACCGGAAACGAGATTCGTTTTTACCTCTGCAGTCAAGGGCTGCGTCTCGTCCCGGGTATTCTTTTCTTGGTCGGGTCTCTAAAGGAATCGCATCACAAATATGATTTGTCTTTCTTTTGCTTTCCCGTCATGTGTAAGCTTCTCAGAAGATGGGCAGAATAGAGAATACTTGGCAAGATTTCGATTCTCGACGAAGAGGAAAAAACTGTACTTCTCAGTAGACGTCTTTTTCTTGCAGTTTGAGTTTCCTTTTGCCAGGTCGCCCAGATGTCAAGAGATCACGTTTCATGGCGGCAGACACAAGACGGGGATGAACTGTGCGATAACATACAATTATGTGGTACGTGTCACTGGAAAGAATTGTTACTGCCGAAGTGTGTTTAGTATTTTAATATTTATTCCTACAGCTTTTTCATTCAATCCCGACCCTCGAATGTAATATAAAATAAATATCATATTATTTCGCTATGCATTTGTCACAAATACAGAAGTAACATTATTTTCAATTGTCGGCCCGACTTTATAGAAAACAAAGACAAGTTGGAATGATATGCTTGAAACCGCCCACCTGTTAAAATATTATGTAAATTTCTCAAAGGCGAGTTGCAGAATTGTGAGCCAAATCGATTTTCTTCAAGCTATTCTGCTGTTAATGCTAAGTTATTGTAACTTCACTATAAAACAATTGTTAAATTTCCATGTGTTAAGATACTACACTACGTAAAGTATATGTAATCAATTTTTTGTTACTGAAATACGATCTCGCTAGTAGTCTCTTCCTTCCTTTTTACCTTGGACGGGGCTACGGTGGCTGAGCGGTTAGCCTGCTCGCCTCCCACTAAGGCGATCCGGGTTCAATCCCTGGCCGGGTCACTACGTATTTTCGCACGTGGGAATCGTGCCGGACGATGCCAATGGTCGGCGGGTTTTCTCGGGGATCTCCCGTCAACCCCGCCCTTTCATTGTGGTGCTGCTCCATACTCGCCTCAATCACCGTCATCGGCTCTCAAGACATTGACGTTAAAAGCCATCCAAATCTCTTCATTCGCTCACTCTTTTCACCTTGAATTCTCCTGAACTCAGATCTCCGAATGGAAGTCGAAAATGTTATACGCTGTATCACTGAACTGGCTAATTACAAAATTATTCGCTTCCAATTGAAACCAGTTGTAAGCATTCTATGATGAATTTGTTTTCTTCTGTTTAAAATAGTATGCACAAGTTACGTATAAAATTAACTGTGCTTATTTAAATATTTCGGAGGATACCTACCCGCAAACTGATATAATATGTGTTCATACAACGCTTATACGCTTTGTCATGTTTATAAGTCATGGTTTCCCAAATTTCCAACGGTGGAGCCACACATGTATAATCCTAATTATCTGTTGTCTCGGGAAATTCGCTGATTTCTCTTACATATAATCTTGGAATACATCATATGCGAATTTTTACCCCCTTTATGATAGTTTATTAATTCTTCGGACTAGGTCCCGGAGGAAAACAAAATGTTTCAGGAGTGTTTAGGAGGTCAACAACGAGACGCACAGAAAATGTTTTACTTCATATCGTTTCATCTCTACCCGAGGCCGATGCCGACCAGGTTCTTTGAGGAAACAACGATTATGTCAAACAAATAAGCGTTAAAATTTTTTTGAAAGGAATAATTTTTATTAAATGCTTGTATATTATTTTACAAATTCATTTCGCACTAGCCTATACTTCAAAGTTATTTACATAATTTAGTGACGATAGTTTGTTCATAGCCTTCTATTGGGGTAGGAGGTATTTATTTCGTAGAATGATCACTTCTTTTGTTTCTTTCTCAAAGTTGTCCGCGGCATGTAAGAATAATTGTTGAATTTACTGTAGCAACTGCCACAGTGTCTAAATCCACCTTCCGCCATAGAAAAAATAAGAAAGCCGATGTTTCGGGACCTGAAAAATTGGCGTTATTATTTAGCATCATGATATACTTCACAGTTTTGTCTATATTCGAGATGGCGTCGTTTCACCACTGGCTGATGCAGAAATGTGAAGTTACGCCCTTTCTGACTGGACTGTACACGATTGGTCTACACAATTGTAAAGTGTGTTGATTTGGGCACAGTTTTACTCAGGGTGTGTGTCAAGTAAAGAATGATCCAATGACAAACTTACTGCAGAGGTACGTGTGTTTGAAATTTTAATATGTGCCCAAATAATAACGCGAATTTTGCAGGTCTCTACCGATGAGATACCGCCGTTTATTGCGCGAACTCCAGCCGCTCGCGCCGGCAGAATGGCGTCGCCGACCGACAACGCCACGGAGCGCCGTTCGCCAATCGACGCCCGGGTAACCTACTTGACACCCGGCAAACCAGCCAATAGGGAGTGCCACAGCTTTCGCTAAGTTCGTGGATTGACTGGCGCCCCGCGTGCAGGCAGCCACGCATCACGAACTTATTGACGCTCGTTCCCAGAGATTTGCACAGCCAATCAGAGCGTGGGTATGGCCAATCAGAGTAATCGCCACGCAATTTCGCCTTTGGGTACTAAACTATTTTATGCCGGGACGACAGTAGGCATCAGGCTCCCGACATACGTGCGGCCGGCCCGAAGGTGGGAGGAGCACATTGAGAGTTTGCATTCACTTCTATTTTTCTTCCCGTTGTTATGACTTTCGTATTTTATACTAGGGACTAGAATAAGTTAATGGTAACTAAATAATGAAGTTTAAATATATATTTATACATATGTACATATATATTACTAAACAGAGATTTAATAAGCTCAAGACAACAATAAATATTACCTACTGGCAAGGGAAGTCCTAATCTTGTCAAACCATTCAATAAAAATTATATACGGCTATAGTCACGTCACGGTTACTTCTATATTTTCTGAAGACCTGCTAAAGTTCTACTTACAGGATATTCCTCCGCCTCGGGCTAACAAAACTTGACTAATTATAGAAAATTCCACTAAAGGGACAACGCGCCGCATTCCTGCGTGCTCAGTGTAATCATATTATCATAAGATATATTACTTACTGAGCATTACCGACCACCTACTTTCTCCTTTTTATATTCGTGTTAATAATAAATGAATTATTATAATTGATTGATAAAATTTAAGTAAAAAGTAATTTTAACAAAAAATAAAATACTTTTACGTTAACACTAGTTAAAACGCTTGCAATACACGACATATTTAGGTAACAACAAAGAACGTCATACATGAAATATTTTTTCAAAGGTTTGAAAAAAAAAAGAGGAAACTGCCATTAACCTGTATGTATCGCTACCGTAGGCTGAATTCTGTAACCGGGAGCGACGATTGACAACGAGCTTCATCTTGAGGGCTGTTCTTCTTGACGTGGGCCCACAGATAGGCTCAATTCAACGCGTTTCCCAGCGTTATATAGTTTATTGGTGGCGTGATTGTCCAGAACGCCTTGCCGCCGGGAGATGAGATCCGCCGGCTCTTCGTCGGTAAGTTTTTCGAACTACAGCGTGCATTTATAATATATTGACAAATTTTGATATGTTGTTCCTGAGGTGTAAAAATAAAGACTGAGAAGGGCAACCCTCCAAGTCATATAGCAAGAACGGTAGACGTTTCCAAAATTTGAGAACACGTTAAGTATTAGTTACTAATTATTTAAACACCGTAATCATTAATAAACTGAATGTCGTGTACGTGCAGTACAACCCGCCCCTATTATGTTGAAAGGGGTTAGGCTGCGTGCCTGCGACGTGCGATAGGTGCAGGCAGTGGGACCAGCAGATACCGCTCCTCGACGTGGTTTCTGATACAGTGCGAAGAAGTTCCTTAATTATCCTCCATTGTTGTGTGTCCTGATGAAGCGCGACACTCACGAGAGACTTATTTCAACAGCAGGAACAGTCACATGTGGGGAGATGCCGATCCTCGTCCAACCGCCAACACAGCCAACCAGCGCAGATTTTCTGCGGACATCTGGGCGGTCATTGTGGGTCATCATCGCGTTGAACCGCACCTGGTGCCACAACGATCGACTGGGCACATCTTCTGCCAATTCCTGCAAATTTACACCGTCACGTCATCTCGAGGA
Source organism: Dryococelus australis (assembly GCA_029891345.1). Taxonomy (NCBI): domain Eukaryota; kingdom Metazoa; phylum Arthropoda; class Insecta; order Phasmatodea; family Phasmatidae; genus Dryococelus; species Dryococelus australis. The sequence continues at coordinate 44,052,611 of CM056997.1, forward strand.
TGTGCCGCTCGTGGCCCGGAAACGTATGTGGCTTCGCCAAGACGATGCCCCTCCACACTCCACAGGAGCTGTGCGTGATCTCACCCACCGTGCTGGAAATTCCATGTTGAGGTGAAGAGGTGGACTTGTTGCGTGGCCAGCACGCTCTCCTGACCTTAGACCGCTAGACTTTTTCCTGTGGGGGTTCGTCAAGGATCTGATGTACGACACACCCGGGTCGGAGGAAGATCTATTAGTCAGAGTTATGGCTGCCTGTGGCGAGGTTCAAGATACATCAGGTGTTTTCGAAAGGGCACGCCAGTTTTTCATACTGTTATGGCAACGAGGTGATGCCCGATTCCAACATTATTTCAAGCGGCAAGGAGCGCCTCCATCGATGACGAAAGGAGGGGAATTGGGGGCACGGCCAGACTATTTAAACGGGGTCGCCAGGATGGCGGCCATATTTCTTCTTCGTGTCGCCACGGACGCTGGTTGCTGCTGCTGTCGTCCATCTACGAGCTCCGGTTGCAGAAAGATGTCATCGTCCAAAGGAGACTATATACACAGGGGATCCTGATTGGCCTTCCCTGCAGCGCGGGCTTGACCGACCCGAGCTGAGTATTTAAACAGCGGTGAGTCCGAGCGAATAGTTTCGAATAACCAGGAATTTAATAGAACGCCTGCGTAGAAGATTTTGTAGAGAAAGTCCCCGTTCCTCTGATGGAAAGGTACAATGTTGTGTATGCTTTGAAATAAAATAAAATTTATATTTAATTACTTTCTGATTTACGTTATTCCAGAATAATCCTGATTGGCTGAGCTATTTTCAGGGAATTGATTTGAGGGAACCTTAATTTTACCTAATAATTAAGGAGACTAAGCTGCCTCTATATTTTAATAATTTTAAATTAACAACTAAAAATGTAGATATCGAAGGGGAAAATAATACGTGGAATTAATCGTTTCTATGAGATTGGCGGCCGTCATTTTAAACACTTGTTGTTAAAGTTGTTTACGAGGGTACGACATAAACTAATAGTGCAAGAGCTTTAATTTATTTTCTGTTTTTTTTTTTTTTTCCTCCTTAACAGCAAGAAAATTCAACCAAACTGTTACTTGTGCAACTCACTAATGTAAGACCACACACACACCGTTACAAGAAACTCATTCCACTACGCCGCGGAGATCACACATTCCCTTACTGGTTGCCTAACTGGCAGGCAGTAATAATTATTTGTGAAATCAAACATGTAACGTTTGCTCTAAATGGGCGAGAGGTAAACAATTTTTGCAAAATACATTTACGCTGCTAATTTTGCCAGTATTTCATAATCTTTAATAAAATATAGGGGTTTATTCCTGTAACACACTTTTTTGCAGGAGTAAGGACAGCAACACCCTCTTTGAACATGAGGGGGCTGAGTGAATGAGTGACGATATTTGGGCGGCTCTTAACAGCGAGGTTTTGAGAGCCAATGAGTGCGACTGAGGTGAGCACGAAGCAGCGCCGGAATGAAAGAGCGGGGGGAAACGGGAGATCCGCCAGAAAATCAGCCGACCAGCGGCATCGTCCGGCGCGATTCCCACGTGCAAAAATGTGGGAGTGACCCGGCCAGGGATTGAACTCGGTTCGCCATGTAGGGAGGCGAGCAGGCTAACCGCTCAGCCACCGCGACTGATGATGCGGGTGGGTTTCAGGTACACGACATTCACTTTATTATTTATCACGATTTAAATCGTTGGTAAACGTTACTTTATTTCCGTCATCCATGCCGTTTCCTAAATATGTCAATAAATGATAATTTTCTCACAAAATTTGGAAGTGTCTACCACTCTTGCTGATTTGACCTAGGCCAGAGTTTGCCTATCTCAATCTTTCTATTTCCACCCACCAATATTTGTCCGTATGTTTTATATATCCGTTGTATAGCTGTTGGAATGCATTTTTTTTTTTTTTTAATTCTTTACCTGGCCTAGATACCGACACGTCGCTGCAGTTGGCTTAGTTAATCCGCGTTTATTGAATCATAACTTTGACCGAATATCATAGGCACAATGCTTCTATGGCGATCAGCAAACTGACCGAGCGAGACAGAACTACGGTAGACACACCACGGCACAGTGGCAGGATGCAAATTGCAACCGCAGTAGGAAAACAGGTCAACGAGCGGGTCTCGAGTCGCAGAAGTAATGCGACCCGAGACCCGCCAGAACCGGAGCTCTTCACGAGCGTTTCATTTGCTCGTGTTAAGTTAATTTCGGCGCCTCGCATGCCGGCGTGACGCGACGCGACATCCAGTGTTTCAGGGATGGACCAGCGGCCCGTTAAATCAGTCATTCGGGCGCACTAGCGTGCTTCGGTGAGGAGGGGGGGGGGGGAGGGTGGCCAAAAGCATGTGGCTGGGGGGGGGGGGAGGGTGGCCAAAAGCATGTGGCTGGGGGGGGGGGGGCCTTGATCGAGTTTGCGGGCAGAACGGTGTTTCCTCGCGAGCGGTACGTCGAACAGACCGGCATACATCACGACAGCATGCTGCGTCCAGCAGCATAGCCACTGGCCGATTGTGATGTGATGCAAGGTTATCTGGAGTTTGTCGACCACTGTACACTCTCAGAGCGCGCAGCAGAAACCTGTAGGACTTTCAGCCTTAATTTTTTTTGACGTGGATACGTCTTTAAATTTGCGACCATAGTGCGAGGCAATCCAGGAAATCCGATGATGACAAAATCGGGGGTTAGAGTTTGACATTGCAGCTCCGAATCTATCATCTACATTCAAAATTAAATTACTCCACTCGATTGCCAAAGTATCAAAGAATATGTTACGTTGTGTGAGGATTGCGAAGCATCGCACTTGGCGGAGGGGGGGGGGGGGGTGGTATGGTTGTAACTGAGTTCGTTTCACCGCGTATTGTAACTTCCGCGTTGTATAACTTTTGACTAAGGGAAGCTACGGCGCTCGTTTAGGTTTCATTCGATAGTTCTCGTCAAAATCAATAGATTGTGTGTATAAAAATAAGTGAGTAGCGTGATTATGGTGAAATTGTATGCGTTTAGTGAAAAAAAAATTAAGAAAACTTAATACAATTTCGGACTATACTCGTCAAAAAGTCAAGTCGAACTACAGAAATCGTATATGGTTGGAAAGAGCATCTCAAAATCAATCCAATAATACCCATAAAACCCCATATGATCGAGTGAAGCGGTCCCGGGAACGTAAAATAAGCATTATGGCGTCCGAACGCGTCAACATAGAAGTTATTCACGCAAAACGAACGGCCATGTCCCAAACCCAGCAATACCTCATTTTTATTTTGGCTTTAAAGAACGAAAACGTTGAATCATAATGGTAATATTCTGGTTCGAGAAACAATGGGGGGAAAAACATCGACGTGAAGACATTACTAGAGAGGCTGTAGCAGAGTTCAATTTAGGCTCCTGTTGTAGTTTCGATTGTACCTTGTGGTCTGAGAAAGCCGTGTTTACCTGATGTTGGGGGACTCCACAGTAATATTTATAACACAGATGATATATTTGTAAAGACTGTTCACGATAAGGTGAGCACTTTAAAAATCAACATTAAAAGAAAACTACTGCCCCTGACATGCGCCCAGTGATGTTGGTAATGAAAGTTTGAAAATAGTTCCATAACTTAACGTCGAATATAAATTGTTAGGTTACCATTCGTTAAAACTTAAATTATTTATTTCGCTTTCTGTTTTCTTAATGCATCGATGTGTAAAAACGACATAATTTGTAACATATTTTCTTTTCTAATAATTCCACATATTCAGCTTACCAACGCATGAATAAAGTTATGAGGCCCGTGACAATTTTAGTTTTATACAAGGCGGAGGAATACACAACATACATGCAAGTATATCTTAAGCAGGGGGTTTTAAAGTGCTCATTTTACCGTAAAAAGCCTATAGTATCATTTCGTCCTCATTTGAAACAAGTTTTCTTTTCGTAGGTAAACATATTCAGAACACCTTTATTAGTTACCTTAAAATTGAAAGTCGTTTTATAAACATAATAAAAAAAACATTTCAAAGACCATGTAGAGGGACGCCTCAAGATTTATTAGATAATTATAGGGAATTTCTCTCCCTCTAATTTAATCTCCGACTGTGTCGTACTTAAAACTCGGGTTCATCTACTATACAGAAATTTTTCCTTTTCGTGGTATAATTTCAGTTTCAGATGTATTATTGGAAATGTTTTATTATATAAAATGTACAATTTACCGGCTGTTTAAAACTTCTGTATCTAATTTTCATTGTATGTTATTTGCTGCAAGAGAACAGGCAGGAAATTGTTGATAAAATATAAATATATTTCTGAATTAAGCACAGAAAAGTAATAACCAACTAGAAAAATGTAAATTTTGTACTATCGTACATTGTCAGTAATTAATCTGAATCCGAAATTATGGCACAAAAAAATAAGGATTTCTGCAAAATAGGTGGAACCGAGCATTAAGTGAGATGACGTCAGCGGGCTCGCAAAAGTAAGTGTGTTATTTACCATATTAAAGTGCAATGCGTGACTTTCTGGCAGTCGAGCAAGTAGTGTATTCTTTATTATAGTAAGAATATTGAGTTATCGTAATATATTTGTTTACCGCCATTCAACGGCGTCAGCACATGATCATGATTCGCGTTATTTCTGGTAACAAGATGGGGCCGCGGTGATTCAGCAGCTAGAGCGCTCGCCACACACCAAAACGAAACTGATTCGATTCCCGGCTGGGTCGCTCCCGGATTTTCGCACATGGGAAACGTGCCGGACAGTACCGCTGGTCGGCGGGTTTTCTCGGAGATCTCCCGTTTCCCCCGCCCTTGCCTTCCAGTGCTTCTCCATACTCAACTCGTTTCACCCTCATCGACCCTCAAGACCCCTCCATTCTCCATTCGTAGTACGGTGTTACGTTTCGTGATCACAAACGAGTTGAAGCACAGCGGGAATGCGGCCAACGCTTGTTTTATAAACTATAACTGCAGATAACGAGGACAGAGGCGCAATAGCGGAAAGTGCAGTGGGCTACAGGAGTTAGAAGATTGGGGCAATTCCATCAGCAATCGTCTCTGTAACTCCGTCCAGGCGTGTCGTGGGAGAGCCAATGGGAACAGAGGATTTCGGCGAAGGTGGGTGTGAACGAGACGTGTGTTGGTCGGAGCAGCAGTGGGTCGAGGTGTCAGTCAGCGGCGGTCCACGGAAGTCTGCGGGTTCCGAGCGGCGATCGGGGGCGAGTGCCTTTCAGCTAGGGTGAGAGAGCTAGTCCGTTTAATAGTCCTTTCTCCATCTAGCCCTGTCCTTAACCTGCCCTAAATCTAGATCTTTATATTAGCATCACAATAATTTGTAGAGAGAATGGTATTAGTAAGATTTATTTATATTTATTAATTGGTAGTTATTTCGTAACCACATAAATCTCTTCGCTCATCAATCATTGTCAGGCTCTCAAGTTTATATACCACCAAAAGGGGGTATATAGCAGAACGGTTTACTTTTACATCCTATATACAGGATGTGTGTAAATTCGGCTGTAGGTAAATCACGAAAAAATAAGTTGAAAACATATTTACAACCTACTGTATTGTCTAAAGTGAATACTATGGGTGGCACACATCTTTGAAGTTGGACCTGGAACACTTGTTTATTGCATATATTGGAGATATTATTTAAGATGGAATACCGATTGTCTAAATAATGGTTAACTGAACAAAGATCTTCAAACACCACAAAACTTGTCGCTGTCATCAAATTAATTTTATATAAATAATCACTGTTACTACTCCTATTTCGAACTAACATCCATGTCGCGGTAGCATTTTCAGGATTTAAAGGATGGGTTATTAATCCTCATATCACAATTAAGAAAAATGTCACCTTGCGTAAATAACCTAAACCTCACCGTTTTTAGAATATTTCGTGATTTATTTTCAAAGCAATATTTACCAATACCTGGCAGGTGGGCACGCACATTACCCAATAACACACTTTTGCGGCTATTAAAGGTAGATGAAGATTCCAAAGAGAGAGGTACATTACAGTGGTACTATATTAAACATTTTTTTCTACAACAACTTTAAAAATGTGTACCCCCCTTAGAATTAATTTGAGACCATATGTCGTATATATATCTTCAACTTTTTTTTTTTTCGTGATTAACCTGCACCCTAAGTTTGTCGGTCGAATTTAGATACATCCGGTATATTCTAGAAGGTGCTATTTCTGTATTGGCCACTGTGAGGATGTATTTATCCTTTTTAGTTATATTAGACGCGTTTAGGCCATACCACTATAAATATTTTCCTGTTGGTCCAAAAGTCATCAGTGTATAACAAACTGGGACAATATAAGCACATGCGTACTTGAGTATTGTTCTATCTTCGTATAATAAAGCGATTTTTTCAGGTCGCTAGGTACTAGTAATTAAGTACAAGGAAAGCTCAATTTTACGTGCCTGGACGGAAATACAGAGGGCAGAAATACAACAATTCGGCGGGGCTTTCAAGTGTGTTTTGTTAACAGCGAACCCACTAAATACTTATACTTAGTTGAGCACACTGGTGACATAACATTGTAAAAATTACTGACATTGAAGATAAACTAGAAGCAAATCGACTGGATACCAACATTGATTTCTTATTTCACATGAGCTAGAGGACTTTAGCTCTCGAGGAGTCAGTCATAATTCCCCAGCTTGGTTCGGCGCCGAAAAATTTTCTTGAAAAATCACCCACCGATGTCGTAAGTAAGGCAGACGAGAGACTGTTCTCTTATGGCTATTAATTTTGTTTTATTTAAATACCGTATAATGTGTTAAATCTGGTTGAAATGTTTGCTTGATTGATAAATGCTGGATAACCTAGTAGCGCTATATTAGTTTTTCAACGGTGCTGTTTGATTTTCGTTAGTACATAATATTTTTCTCTAGTAATACCTTCATCAATGAAACAAAGTCTTTTGAATTTCTCATAAAAAAGAGGTTCCCTTTAAAACATTTAAGCTGTTGAGGCTGGCTGGAGAGTTAATCTATGTTAAATTCGTTATGGCATCTTGGCGTCTGGTGAAAGTTGAGCAGTCAGTTTCTAAGTCGTTTAAAAGGGGAGTTCGCGAACGGGAAACATATTTAAATTCTCTTGTCAGTTCATCAGGAAACTTTTACTCCACCGAAAATTCAGCCAGTTCACAACACTTTTTTTTTAGTTTATAAGGTCCTATATTAACGGATTCGCGAGGCGGGATTTTCTTGAAGTTACGAATGTAAGTATTGTGCCTCTTTTAAGTAATTCTATATTTAATATAGTGATTTTAAAAAAAATGAACGCACGTTTACAGAATGAGAAACTTACAAATCACAAACTGTTTAAAAAATGCAATTTTTGTTATACCAGCGAGCATTTATGTTATTCATTTAAGAGCAACAAATTGTCCATTTTGATGTCAGTATTGAAGAGCTGAAAGAGTTTACTGACGAAAACTCTTTCTAGCTACGTGTGCAATTGTCAATTCTTAATGTACGTTCAACGAAGCAACTTACGTTCTTATCTCAGCATTCTAGTCATTTTGATTAGCACGGTGTTTTTATTTAATGAAAACACTTGGAATATCACGGTAGTAAACCACCTATTCTACGAGACAATCATTAGTGTTCGCTGTAATCACTCTTAACTAAGAAAAATTGGTTGTAATATATCCAATTTATTAGTTTTCTTGTTTACTAAGCAATATGGTTGTTTAGAAAACCGACAAAATGCCACAGTGGCGGTCTGATAAGCAGAGCACAAACAGGCTACATTTTAATAAAAACTGTTTTCCCGTAAATGACGATTTATATAAACGTTTATTTAAAAAAAACCAATCATCATTTATCTTCGTCCCATCCGATAGCTTAAAAACACTATATAAGTGCGCTGAATTACATTATTTGGGAATTAAAGAAATTTACTTTACACTGTACATCTGGATTAGTCATTTCGAATATTAGAATTGCTTTACTGTATCTTCAGTTGATGGACTTATCTATTGGCGAATCGGTGGAATTAAATGAGGTTTTACTGCCATGCCAGTGCATTTCATTAGGTGAAACTGTTAAGTTATTTGAAAAGTAAATATTTTGAAATATGGTTAATTTTACACTTCGATGCATTAAAAAAAAAAAACGGAAAGAGAAAGAAATAATTTAAGCTATCACAAATGGTTACCTAACACTTTCTATTTGACGTTAAGATATGGAACTACTATCTATCCTTCGTTACCATCTTTGATGGGCGCATGTCACTCAGTGCGCCAGTTAAAATATATGCAGGTAGGAGAAGCTACTTTTTTTCTAAAGTTGATTTCAAAAGTGCTCGCTTTGTCGTGAACAGCATTTACTAAGATAATCAGTAGACATTTTCTGGCTCAAGTGGAGCAGTTTCAACAGATCTTCCGTCAGGTTCACTGAGTCGCAGCAGTTTGACTGTTTCGATTCTGTAGTGTAGCATACATCGTATTTTATCAAAGATGTATGTAATAATTTACATAAATTAGTATGAAGCTTAGCCTACATATAGAATATTTAGCAAAACAAGTCATTTTACTGCAGACATCTTTGGCTTGGATCCGGATTCCTAGTAAATCGAAATATTGCTAGTTCAAGATGTCTTAGTTTTACTAAACTGATACCAAAAAGCCAGCACGTACATTTTTCGAACCGTAGACTCCACCTATTGGTGTTCCATCGTTTCACATTTTCGTAGAGCACGTCGTAAAATATTGCTGTAAAGTTTAGGATATTCTGATGATTCCTCTGTCGAGAGGTTCATACTTGCAAAGTAGTTTACCAAGTCTGTTGTGGTCCATTGTGTTTGCATGATAGTTACATTTTTTATGTAACTATTACTGTCATTACTTTAAACTCAGTTCTTGCCGTTGTTCTTATTGTGCCACACAGTCAGATATTTCATGTCTTTATTTTATCTCTTAATTTATATTTTATGTTTACTGTCCAGGTCTGAATCCTGCGGGTTGGATCTGATATGTAATGATTGTGTTCTTTTGGCACTGGTTCTCGTCTTTAATAATTTCCAAAATTATTTCAATTGTTGTATATAAACCTTATTAAATTATTTTTTTCTCTACATTAAATTCGCCTGTATAAGAAATAATGCAACCAGAATACCATAAAAATCACGTGTAGAGTCTTTTGTAGTTTCTATAATTTGTTATTTGATTATGCTTTTTCCGCGGCAATCCACGAGTAATTTTATACCAGAATGATGCGCGATCGTATAATGAAGAACCTTTCACAGTCTGCAATGACTGCAATGCCTGCAATGCCGTCGGGAGTCGTGTTCCCTCTCTTTGTACGCTGGACGATGCTAGCAGACGTCCGTCCGTCCTTCCTTCCTTCCTCGGAGAAGTTGATAGCAGCTGGAGACGTCTTTCCAGACAGTTCCGTAAACTGCTCTAGATCAAGTCTTCCAGGGCAGCTGAAAATGCGTCATTATGTAAATAAATGGCGCCCGTAAATGTAAACTCGCCGTTGGAAGGAGTTATTTTACGGACCGTGAATAAAGAAGTTGTAACAATGGGACAAGATTCTTTCCATCGGTCAGAATGGCCAAGAACGCCATAGAAATGCTCACTTAAAGAGCTTTAACTTTTAAGATTTTCCATCAGTACTTTAAAAAGTATATTTATTTAAACTAGGGGTGAGGTCTGTAGTAGTAGGAAAATAAGCATTCAGGCATAAGGGGATCGGGGATAGGAGCCAGGCGCCAGGGGTCCGCCGTGTAGTGAAGTCACCCTAGCGTAGTCTTTATTTCCCCTTTTTTCCCCTCCAATCGACAAAATTCCATACAAAATTCCCATTTCCCCTAAAAAAAAAAAAAGAAATTTTTTTTCATTAAAAATGTTCTTTTTTCCCATTTGCAAAAAAACGGACCCCAGCAAATTCCCGTTTTTCCCGGAGCAGGTGAAATGGATTAGCGATCCAGGTGATCAGGATTTGCGACCCGCATCACGAGAGCTGGACTCAGGACCTTTGACCTTTTCCTCCTATCTCAAAATAAAGAAAGAGAAAAAATTCAAAATAAATACAGGAAATCCAAAATAATTAAAATTAATTTATTATTAAAAATTAATTTTAAATTATCAGAAAAAGTTATTTTAAATATTTAATTTTTTTAAGGTTTCACCTCGCACCCCTCACCAAACAAATTAGTCGATAGGCCTCCATCCCCCTCTCCCATACCCATTCAGCCATATTGGTGTTGTCAGCCATCGTAACAACCATATTTAATGGAGGCGACCTTGACCTTAGCCCCATAACCTTGAAAGACTTTGGAAACAAAAATTTGAGAAAAATACATAAAAGTATCAAGCCTAATACGTTACCGACTACTGCCGCCATATTGGATGCAGGCGATCTTGACCTTCACCCCATGACCTTGAAAACAAAAACTCGAGAAAAGTGACAAAAAATTCATAAAAGTCAACGAGCATATTAGGTTGCTAACCACTACCATAATACTGGGTGAAGATAACTTTGACCTTGTCCTTATGACCTTAGATGACCCAGTAACATGAGATGGAGGTAGAGCAGTGGAGCAGGTGCAGCGAGTCTTGGGTGGAGTTAGTCTGTGCAGATTGTCCGCGGAGGGATGCAAGGAAAATAGTTCCAAAAATCTGATATACGCTAGAAGTGCACCTGCTTGTTGGAGGGGTGTGTTAGTACATCGAGAAAATCACTATCGTCGTCTTCAACATTATCACTGTCACCATAGTCATTTTCATATATGCTGTCATCATGACCGTCTTCACTTCCTTTTTCATCATCAATATCAAGTCTAATTTTCTTTGTAGGAGGTGTATGTTCATCATCAGTATTTAGAGTCGACGACCGTATATTTTGAAGTTCAGCGACTTCACGTGCAAACCTTGCAAGTGTACATTCCACACAAACCGACTCAATCATTCCGTCATTAGCATTAACTGTCTCATCATAAACATCTGCGGAAACAGTGCCCATTGATGTAGCAGGAGGTACTGACAACATCACTTGATCGCTTCCAGTAGACAAACCCTTGCAGATCTCGATGTGTTCCTTTATTGTATCACCTTGCATAAACTGCACGTGACCATTGTCAATGCTTCAACACGGATAAATGATTCTTCGTACAGGCCGTTCTCTCATGCAGCCGAGAATTGCTGGTTTTGCTGAAGATCTGTTCACAGAAGCAATCACTGATGACGATGTAATGGGTCAGGCAAAGACTCTGATGGACTTTTAGGAGATGTAGGTTCTGGAGCTAAAGAAGCAGGGAACGTCGGCAATGATGTTATAGGTGCCTCAACCGAAAAGTTCGATGGCTACATCGAATATTTCGTACGCGTAACGTCTGAGGAAGTCGATGGCGCTGCTGATACCACTCCCTAAGAAGTTGATGGCACTGTCGTAGCTACCATTAACTCTGGAGTGTTCGAAGACATCTCAGATGCAGAATATGACAGATGCGAAGCTGCAGAAGCTAGCCAAAGCGATGTATTTTTCACGGCAGCCATTGTCAAACTAAGCCTCTCAGCTGACCTCCCTAACTGCTTGTGATATATGCGTTTGCAAGCCCTATGACGTCATATTGACGTTTAACTAATCGAATTACACCATCAATGCATTGTTCAGACACCGACCAGTCAATCACCAAGTTGCCAGCTGGCCAATCGCATGAAGGCATTGCGTCGAGACTCTCTATGCTAACCCAATGCATATTTTCGTATGTTCTTTATATGTATATTCTTGCAGAAACTGCATGGGACCAATGTCGTAATGCTTCGTCGCGCGAAAGGACTTTGTACAGACCGCCCTCTCATGCCGACGTGCATTTTGAACATAGGTTAAAACTCGATCGCAGAATCTGCACTGGCGTCAGACAGTTAGCGATGATGCGTGTCGCAGCTCCATGATCGTCGAGGTCAAAGGCAGTCGTTCGTATTCGTAATTCATCTTCGCGGTATTGGAGCACTCTGAGAAAACTCAAATACTTATTTGCCCCAGATGAAAACACGCAGGTACTATCATATATATGATAGAAATGTGCATAGTTATTTATAGAATAATATAATTGATATAGGAATATACAAAATGTGTAGAATAAATTTTGTACCTGCGTGTTTTTCTTTGACGAAAAAGTACGAGTTTTCTCAGAGTGCTCCCATAGTCTATACGTGATATATTCACACTTTTTGAAACAAACCTTTAAAAAACCACTCATCTATGATGTTCTTTGATGTTTCCTAAATATGGCATGTATCGCAAGAGATTTATACTTCGGTTAACATAAAAAAAACTTAGAAATTCAGTTTAAAATATTATATAAGTATTTTTATCCTTAAATTATATTTTATTTACAATAAATACGAACAAAAACCTGGAGAAAAAAGGCGTGTTAGTAACGCTTAGAAAGAAATTGTTCTTATGCATATATTGTTACACTGAGTGCGCACGAATACGGTGCGCTGTCTTGTACTTTTTAGGAGAAATAAACTGGAATTAGAACTTCTACAGGACTTCAGAAAAGTTTGAAGTAACGAAGAATTGACGATATATTAATTCATTGAAAGTTTTCAATTTTGGCTCCGCTCTACAACAGTATTAAAAATGTTCATTTGGCACTATATATATTTGTTGTCCTCGAGTTTGCTTTTACAGAATTTGTTTGTAACTGAATTTATGTAAAACATGCTTTTAATTATTTTTCTTTGCTGAGGATTATTTTTCAAAACTTTCACAATTATTCTGTTAATAGGTGTAGCTATTAATTGGTACGATTTTATTGTCATTCAAATTATATTTCGCGTTTCTTTTGAATGACCATCTAATTTTTATTATATATGCTCCGTTGTTTTACAAAATAGTCATTAGCTAGTCCTACAGCAGTGGAGATTTGTCTAAAAGGCCACCTGCTGTTATTTTTTCGGGTATTGTGTAATATTAATATATCGCTTCCGTTCATGTTGAGGTCTATCATTTGTGGCGTGAGTAAGGATTGCAATAATCCAACATATTTCACGTGGAATATTTTCCGAACTTCATTTGAATAAATACATTTCTCTTTTGCATTGTAATTTTATTATTTTTTTTACAAATAACAGATAAACGATAACTTAAAGTTATTAAGCCTATAGCAGACTTTTAAGTAACGATTAAGTAAAAGTAGCATTAAGGGTAATTAGACCTAATATCCATGCGATTTACAGTCGCTTCAAATCCAGCTGCGCCGCAATATTTTGTTATGTTACTAAATTAGCCTACTATTACTGAGTGATTTCTTCTTTAGTTCCGCTTGACATCTAAAATGTTTACAGGTGTAACATTTAACTTACAATGAGAAAATGTGTTGAAAGAACATTTTAACTGGTCATATCATGCATTCATTCAGTGTGTCCTCTTCAGGCACTTTTCTAGAGCATGAAGAAGACTAGATAGCGCGGTTTTCATTCCCTCGTTTGATAAGCTTTTTTTTTCTTCCAAAGAGATTAAGGAATGCTCTCTATTTAAACAGCGCTGCAGAGGAAATGACATTTTCTTAAGCATCTCTATTTTTCTCTTTTTCTGGCGTGCAACCACTGCGGATGCTCAGCTGTAAAAAGCTGCTTGGTGTCCTCTCCTGGGTTTGGTGAAAGAACCAGGTAGCTTCCTTCATGGCAATTTTGAAGAAAACTAAACAGGAAATTGGACATTCTTGTTTCATTCATTCCAGTTTTGAAACGTCAATTGAACATCATTGAATACACGTCCTGTCCTCCTAGTCAAATAAATCACATCACTGTCAGCTGTTTAGAAACATTTTAGCCTTTGGAGCTACCTCGTATATTTACAAAAATATAAAATTAAGATATTTTGTTATAATATATAATGTTTGAAAGTGCGTTCTTGAAGTAACGTTAATATTTCAGATATAAAGTGAATTTATTGCAGAAAATTTTGGAAATGGAACTTATGCTACTACATACGCAATCAAAATTATCGCAGCTCGAAAGTAAGGTCACTTCTCACCCAGATTTACGAATCCCAGGCTCGTAAACACAGATCGGAAACGAAAATGCAACATCTAAAACACAATTTCCACTTAACTTGAAGCTACACAGTCTCCTAAGACAGACAAACCGTTATCCTTTTTTGGGAAGTCATCGTACACTGAAAATTGTAATACCATCTATAAGACAGAACTCCTCGTTGTATGTTGAGAAGTTTCAGGTTATTCTCCTGGATAAATAATGGAAATGTTTAATTATTGGGCATGTATAGACAATTTTAACATATTAACCGTCTCTCAAATCATCTACCTGTATGAAAGGATACCTATAGTTAATAAATTTAAAAAAATTTCACTTTGCACCAAACCACTCGTGTATTGACTCGCTGCTCATAAATTACGAGCCATATCTATAGTTGGTATCGAGCCATCGCCAGCGATCTGTCAGGTGCTCCCAATAAAGCCCTAGGCCCTTCGGTACAGCTGTGATTTCAGCGCTACTTAAATAATATATTTGGTGTGCATTGAGTCGATTAACTTTGCGGTCAGCAGCTGACAGCAAATACACAGCAAGTCTTCCGCATTGTTAGCGTAATCACACGAGAGGTGTTTCACTGGTCGAATAAACCACGAGATCTCCAGCTCGACGCTGGAGAATGCAGACCACTTCGAGGTGAAAAAGCAAAGGGCGGGCCGAAAGTGCTTGGTGCATTAACCCATTGTTTTTTTTTGTGGTGAACCTCTATATTATAAAGCTAGGTCAAATATCGATACCGCTTATAATAGTAGTAGTAGGGACACGCGGGTCCTACTTCACTTTTGATTAATCGGATTATCGATTTGATATCAAATTTATTGATCAGATTAACGATGAAGCCGATCCTAATCCGACAAAAAAATTCGTTCATCCGTTAATCTTAATCCGATAAAATTTGATCAAAGAAATGTGATCAAATAAGTTTGACGGAAAAACCTTGATCAAATTTCTTTGATGGTAATTTTTTAATTAAGTGTATATTTATAAAGTGTATAGTTTGGTGCAACAGAGTGCTAAGGGATTTATTTATTTTTGGTTGGGCGCAGCATGGTAGGTCCTCATCCTCGGACATCTGGCATTGTACTGAGGTGTGATTGGTTGGAGAAGGGGTGTGTGTGTCGAGGTTGGTGTTAACTTTTTATTTTTGTGACTAGGGAGAGGTCCTCGACCTTGGATATCTGTCGTACTGAAGTGTGCCTGTACTGGGGAAGGGGTATATATAGGTATTATGTAATATTAAATATTTGTTATGCTATCGAGTTCCTTCCCATCTGTCAGGCGACTGAGGTCTAAGACATATCTGCTTCGACCGCCGTCTGGCAGGTGACTAAGGCAATGGCGTATTTCTGCGAAATGAAATTATTAGGAAATACATAACGAATTACACAAAAATAGTCATGGATACGATTTATGTCTACAACATGATTTTACTAACCCATTGTGTATTTTAGTAATGACATCTGAGTAGATATGCGAAACGGTAATATTCTAGCAAATGAAATAAACACAAAACATTTACTTTAATCGTGCGATTATCACAATACAAATAAACTAAAATGAACTACAATTATGCTGTACTCGATAAACTATAACGAATGGACCTGAAAATATATATTATCGAAATATATTTCAAACAGCAGAATAAACGAACACAACTATGTGATTATCCTGGTGCACTAAAGAAATCAATCAACGAATTATTTCTACAATGGATTCAAAATATGTAGCAATATATATAAATTAAACAATACTAGACACAGTAGCATACCTAAAATGTTTTAATATATACATCCGCTTAGCTTTGAGGTTGGTGAAGTAATGAATTCCAGTATAGGAATTGCGGCGACTTATAAGCTGTGTGTTGGGAAGAATGATAGGCAACGTATGGTTGAACTCCTCGACATTAAAATAATTAAACATTATGTCACAAATCAATAAAAATGTCCTATTTATGAATTCACCATTTATATAAAGTCTAACTAAATATGAAGAATTCCCAAAAAAATAATTCACATGACATTTAAAAAATGGAAGCAAGTAGTGAATAGCAAGGAAAACACTTAAAATTATTTTATTCTTGGAAAACTGTAACACAAGCTCTGGTCGAAAACATATCACAGTGAAAGTTAAAAAAAAAAAAAAAAAAAACTTTTAACGAACACACATAAACTAGCTTCGGAAATTCACATTTATGAAATCTAGCCGAATAAAAATCGCACAGATTATTTAAAGAAATTATAGACGCACCCAAATTTCCAAGTGAAGGAAAAGATTTGCACACTGTTCATACACATTGTGAATTATACTTACAACAAAATTAAAATTAAATGTTTGAAATGAAAATATAAAAAAACTTGTCCCAACTAAGCATGCATTCTGTCGGCAAAGTGTCGGCCCGATGCCAGTACTGTCGGCAACTGTAATTTCAATGCAAGAAGATAGACATCTGACAACAGTGTGACATCTTTGTTGAGAAAGCATGTTTGCCATTAGAAAAAAAAGACAACGGCCCACTGTATTTTTTGGATAACAGACGGCTATCACCTAAATTATGTCGGTGTGATATCTGACAGCCAACATGTCGCCAATAACAAAAATTATGTTCTGACCCTATTCTGATATAGCATCTGTGTATTTTCGGTAAGCTGGCAGTCTTATTATTTATTCTGGCCCACTAATGTTTTCGAGACATCGTTCTTTATCACAATAAAGATACAAATATGACGTATTTTTGCTGACAAACTTTTTAAAAGTGTTTTGTGAATCGGCAAGAGGTTAACTAGCTGTTAATGGCATGATGTCTTTTTTCCAAATACCATTAGTTGTTTTTAACCAGTACTTTGATAAACGAATAGGTGTGTGTTATTAGATTTCCTTCCTATGGCTTTTTCATTATAACAGTCGTTCATGTGAATGAACATAGTTTGATATAAACCAGACATCTTTTAACTCATTCCAACAATCTTTTTTAGGAATTTTGAGAATGTCTCTGTTGAGACATTACTAACCAAGAATACTATTATTGCTTTCTGAGGTAAACAAATACACTTTTAAAGTGAGAGGTTAAATAAAGGTATGAATAAATTCTTTTTAAAACATAAATTTATTAACAAAACTTGGAAACTACAGATTTCTACCAAAAATATCACATATTAGAAAATTAAGAAAAAAATATATATACAAGTACAGGTTGGTTTAAAAATTAGCAAACAATTTCAAACACAAGTTATTTCAGAATGCACACAAGCAAGTACAGATGTTACAAAAATATATACACACCATTAAACAACTATATACAGCTGTTTCAAAAATGACAGCACAAGCAAGTATAGGGTGCTTAACAAGCATAGATACCAAAAATGTTAATACTGGTTATACTTTATAAGGTGATTGACAGTTCCTTATTCATCAAAAATCGACTCATTCCTTAAAGCGTTCCTTAATCTTCAAAAAACCTAATTTGTTCCTCAAATAACACTCCTTTCCCATTCAAATGACTTATACTGTTCCAGAAAGACATAATACTTCAAATTGAAACATTCCTATCATGCAATGTTTACTTGAAATAAATACTTATTTTTCTGACAAGTAGTAGGGTTAACTTAATTTATTATAATACTTTTTTTTTAATATATGCCGTCTTCATACTTCCCGGATGTTTGCAAGATAATACATTATTCGATGTATCTTCGTTTTTTAAGTACTCTTATGATCAAAACCATCTCTTTTATTCCAGAATATTCCCCATGTTTTTTAAATTTAACCAAATATCTAAGCTTGTCTACAAGCTCGTTGGAGTATTTGGAAAATATGTAGTCATTATTCACCGCATTTGTTGAAGGAAAGTCTCTGGAAAATCAACGTCTTCGACCTTCTTCGCATCACTTGTATAAGACAACTCGTTGGTGCAATCATCACTGCTGTCTTCACCTGATGTTTCATCATAAATTTCGAGTTTACTTACCTCGGAAAAAGGAGGTGTATAGTTACCGACACTGGTCTTCGCAGCTAGTTGTGGCGCATTATGTCGAAGATCATTATGTTCACATGTTAGTATATATTTCATATGATCCTATTATATTTCATTACTTGTATTAAAGTTAATTCCCTCTCCGTCTGTGTTATTATGTAGTGGAATGTTATACATAGTTTCTCTCTAGGAATATTATTTTTACATATATTGGCATGTCTATTCAAATTATCCATTCAAGCAAATGGTCTATCACAGTTTTTCCAGTTAAGGATGTCCAGAGATGCATTCTTAAAACATTCACTTTTCTCATGCCTGCGAGTGTTGGAGACGAACGTGTATTTTTCTACAGTATTTTCAGTGTAGTTGATTCGGTGATACATCTGCCTCCATTGACATTAAGCTATATTGTGACATTACTCTTCGGGGCTAGAATTACAACTATCTTGTTTCTGTATAGATCTAGTGTTTTAGACAGTACCAGGTTTAATTATTAACAATAAAATATCTTCTGCCTTGATATTAGTATATTAATTGCGGAATTATGCATATTAATTCACCATGTGGTTAAATCTGTGTGTATTAAATGGAATACATTACCTAGTATCTGGAATTGGATAATCTGTACGTCTTTACTGAAAAATAATTTAATTTTGGTAAAGTAAAAGGGAGAGATGGTTTTGGAAGTATTTTGTAGCAAATATTCAGCGACTAAAACATTTTCCTTTAAATTTGCTTAAAATTGAAACTATTCCTAAATATAGTTGAATTTGACATATTCCAGCTCTGATGGTAGTCATTTCAGGCTGGATTAATGCTATTCTCTTAATATTATGTTAAAAAGTAGTATTTTTAAATAAAAATAAGTTTATATTTGTTCCAATATACACATTTTATGGTAGATGCTTTAACCGACAATCTTGTATGGGAACTTTGCTCTCGTAAAGAAATTATATATGCAAAATACATATTTTTTCCTCTGGTAGACATAAATATTTGAATATGTACATTTTCCATGCTTAAAACCTTTTACTTGTGTATCACCTAAATCGAATGATACATGTTTTGGATATGGTGTTTTTTCAATACTTAAATTATATACATAAAAAGTCTTTTAATCACTTACAATTTATTTAGTGAAAATATATCTTGAATTTGTTTTGTACGGAATTATTCATAGTTTCCTGGATTTCTGTGGAATTTTTGTAATTTTTTGTAACTTTACTGGAAACCAGGAAATACTTTAAACTTTAAATGTATTCTATGTTATAGAATTAACCTTCAAATTTCTTAGAAGCGGCTTATATTTTCATTGAATTTAGTGGATTAAAAATAATTTTGAACATAATTCTTAGTTATTAGAAGATAATTTTTTCAACACGACTTGCAAAAATTATTAATTGGTGGGAAGCAAATACTTAAACAAGCAAAATTCTGGGGTTAGAGACTACAAAAAAGAGTCAATGCTCCAGCAGAGGCCAAAATTCCAGGCCGCTGAAGAGGGAGGTACGCAGTCAGGACAAATACATGCTTTGGAGCAGGGATGGGGGGAAATTAGATTTTTAAGGGTATCTTCCAACCACCCTCGCTGTCCAGAGAGAAGGCATTTTTAGTTTCCTCCAAGATCTCGCACGCTACAGATGGATACATACACAGTCTTTGTAGCAATCTGTTTCGAAATATTTTTCGAAATATTTTCGCATATTTATCCTTTGTATCATATTTTTTGCGATAGGCACTACAATTTATTATTTTCATATGTTAATAATTTTTATAGTTTCTCTTTATATGAATGGCGATTATATAGTTAAGTGTGTTTCTGAGGTCGGTCTACGAGAGTTCATGGGATTTCAACTACCATAGTGTTACCTAGTTAATTGAATTTCAGAGGATGTTCTCCCGAGATTTAACGAAACTTGTGTTAAAAATTGTTTGGATCGATGTAGTGCATTTACATCTATATTATTTTTTAAACAGAACTTAGTATTGATTTCATCATTTAATTTTAAAAATATCTTTGCTTTGGATAAAGTGTTGCGGGATTAAATCCTTCTCGCTAAACTTAAAGAGAAGTTGTGTTTGAAATACTATTTTTTCAGTGCTTTTACATGGTTATTTTTCTTTGTACGTTTGTTTAAAATTTCATGTGAAATGTTTGTTGTGTTAAGTAAAACTATTTTTGGGAGTTCATGTTTCATTTGGCATACCTTAAACTAGTAGGGTAGTTGTCTTTTGACTGTTGTAGGTATAATTCACAATGCGAATTTCTCTCGTTTTTCAAATCTTTATTGGTCCATGGTAATTGGAAGTGCTAAATTGTTCTGTATTAAATCGTGATTGTGATATTCTCATTTTTAAGTTACCTCATAACAATACAGTTATATATATTCACTATGTGTATGAATAGTGTGCAAATCGTTTCCCTCATTTGGAAGTTTGTGTGCATCTATTATTCTTCAAAATTATCCGTGCGATTTTTCGCTTGGCTAGAATTCGTAAATGTGGATTTCCGAAGCTAGTCTACATGTGTTTGCTACGAGAATTTTTAAACTTTCACTTCGATACGTTTTCGACGGAGCTTGTGTTAAAATTATTTTATTCTTGAAAAACTTTGAGCGTTTTCCCTAATATTCCCTACTTGCTTCCGTTTATAAAATTTCATGTGAAATATTTTTTGGGTGTTCTTCAAATTGTGTTAGGCTTTATATAAACTGGTGAATTGGTAAAAAGGATATTTTTATTGATTTAACACACAATGTTTAGTTATTTTAATGTCGATGAATTCCACCATAACATTAGTCTACATGCAGACAATGGTCTACATGCAGATACTGGAATTCATTACTTCACCAACCTCCCAGCTGAGTGGACAATATTAAAAACATTTAAGGTATGCTATTGTTTCTAGTATTATATATATATATTTTATATATATATATATATATATATATATATATAGCTACGGGTTTTGAATCTGTTGTAGATATAATTCAACTGATTTTTTAGTACACCAGGATAGTCATGTAGTTATATTATTTTATTCTGCTGTTTGAAATATATTTTGGTAATATACATTTTTTATAGTTTTTCATGTAAAGTGTCATTGGATTAATTCATTTTAATTTATTTGTCCCATGGTAGTCGCATGATTAAAGTAAATGTTTCGTATTAATTTCATTTGCTTGAATACTACCATAACGCATATCTAATCAGACATGTCATTACTATCATACACAATGGGTTAGTAAAATCATGTTGTAGATGTAAATCATATTCACGTCTCTTGTTTCATTCATGATGTATTTCCTAATAATTTCACTTCGCAGAAATATGTCATTACCTCTGTTGCCTGCCAGATGGCGGTCGAAGCAGACATGTCTTATCTGTCAGTCGCTTGACAGATGGGAAGGAACTCAATAACATAATATTTAATATTACATAATATTTAATATTACACAATACCTATATATACCCCTTCCCTAACACAGGCACACCTCAATACAATGACAGACATCAAAGGGTAAGGACCTCTCCCCAACCACAAAAAAAGAAACCAATTAACACCAACCTATAGACATATATATCACTTCCTAAACACATCACACCTCAGTACAATGATAGACATCCGAGTGTGAGGACCTAATATGCCACTCTCCACCAAAAAAAACTATAAACTTTATCAAGATATGCAAAATTTAAAAAATGCCCATAAAATAAATTTGATCAAAATTTTTCGATCAAACCAATTTGATTACATTTTATCGGATTAGGATTAGCGGATTAACGAAAACTTTGATATGATTAACACTGGATTGAGATCGGATTAAGACTTAATCCGATCAATCAATTTGAAAATCAAATTGATAATCCGGTTAATCAAAAGTGAAATAGGGCCCGCCGCACCTACTTATAATGCATGTGTGTTTCATGTTACTGGCTGTAGTTTTTTACAAATATATGTAGTCTCAACGGCGAAGTTTTCCGGGAGGTTACAGTGCAGACTATTTAATCAAATTCCTGTACAGCGACACACATAAAATACATTATGACAGAGTGTTTAAATAACCTGGGCTTGGCATAAGCTTAAACATAGCTAGAACGATATGCCGTTAAGTGCAATAAGTTCATTTAAACAATCCTGATCTCGATCGTGCTGCATGCATCGTGTGTTAACTACACATTACTGACTAAGCTCCCTACTTATTCGTGGACGTTTAAAGAAGTATGGGCAGTTACCTGCTATGCAGACATCACCTCTTTGCTTTGCATGTTCCCGAAATGTTCGACCCCCCTCCCTTCCCAATTGCCAGGGATTAAGGTGTTTTAGTATTGTGTATCTTTTCTGCCCCATCCCAAAAAAATGCTTGGCGTTTCCTTTGAGATCTTTTACAATTCCATAATCAATAGATTGAATTTCTGTCAAAGTGCTGGATGATTGTTATACCTGTAACAATGTTCAGTGAAGTCGCTTGAACAAAGTTCACGTCTCCGTAACAAGTTAGTTTCCAGCAACACAAGTTTAAAAATGTCGCTTTTGGATGACTTGAAGATAAATATATAAATATATCCAGATAATTTTTCTTTGTGTCGTCTTAAAGGTATTTTTTCCGAAAAAAAGTGAAAACTTTCATAAATTTGATTAAAAACACATATCAAGTATGCTATCTAACAATTTACGCTGTGTAAGCAGGTGCCTAATAATATTACTGCTATTTGGATATTTTTTACCTGTCTTATGAGGCGTTATTTTTTTTGTAAATATGTGTATGGCGGTTCAATCAAGTAAATGTTTCTCAGATATGTATCATAATACCAAGTCCCAACATATATCTTAATCAGTAACTGATAATAATACAAATTAATTATTTTTAAACTCCTTGTTTACAAATACATACATTATTCTTCCTCGTAAATTCGTGTTACCAATCTGTACAGATTTCTTTAATGTTTTCATAAGAAACTCATTGCGATATCAGGGTTATAACTTTACTGTAAACTGACTACTTCTATCAAAATATGCCATTGTTGAGAAACTACAAACATTTGAATACACATTGAAGGCAAAAATAAATAACATCTACCTGCTAGTCTAGGAAAATTTACCTTTGCGGTTTTTAGTAAGATACTTGAGAAAACAACGGAGAGTACAGCCATCTTCCTTGACAATGTACAAACATTATCAACTGACTGAATAGTAATATTGTTTCAAAAGAAATAAGTGATGTCGATTACAGTGTTCGAATATGTTAAAATATAATTAAATCGCTACAGGTAAGCATATGCAAATATACTGTTACATGATGCCTGAGGGACGTGTATGAGTTCGTGAGGGATTGAGGTCTAGAAAAATTAATGAACTGATTTTATTTTATTTATTCGCAAAGGATTTGTTTACAGCATTAATCTATCTTTCTCCACTACTATCCCTTTTATTTCTCAGTGAGCCCAACATTTGGTGTTAATTTTAACTCTAATTAGCATCCTTAATGACTTTGGTTGGTTGTATTCGCAATTAACTCATACTCATCAGTAACACATTCTCAGTCTTTCTGTTTCCATCTTTCACTCATGCATCCAGTCCAATATTCCAGCCTGCAATCTCAGAAATTATTTGCAAATTTACTGTACGAGTGTGTATGTAGAGCAAGAAAGCATAAATGGTAAAGTTTTTTCCCCGTATATTTATGCTAGCATTCCTAAATTTTCTCAGGAATGTGCAAGAAACTTCCCAAGTTTGTATAGGTAGTAGCGACATTAGACATTCCATATTTGTAACCAGACATGTGGTATTATTTCCATAAGATGCATGGGTTAAAAACTTACAGTTCAGTTCAGGAAGTTTACCAGAATTTCTTTTTAGAGTGTGCCAGCCGCACCTTTCGCTGTGCCGATGCTAGCAGTCGCAGATCTTCCTCTTGCTGGTCACCTCTCTTGCAGCTCGTTTCACTTTCTTGTCGTCTATTGTTGAAACTCCAGTCACTCACGCACTCATCAGTACAACAATAACTCCTGGCTCGGAGGTCCGTCGCAATATTCATATTTTGCTAGCCTTGACCTGGAAATTTCGATGCACCGCGAGTCATGCTGAGATAATCTAGGGCAACAAACCATTAGAAAATTCCTCAGATAGACACAGATTCTTAATACAACCAAGATCAGCAGTATGCACCGCAAAAGGGATATCATGATGCCATACATGGCGGGATGATTTGTGTACACTGTCAAAAATTTTCTGGTAAATTTCGTAAGCTCTATTCGAAGTTTTTAACCAACACAATGTATGGAAATGTTACCCCAATTAAAACTGCGAATGTAGGAATGTTGAGTATCACTATTATACAAAGTTGTGATTTTCCCTACACATTCTACTGTTCCTTGAGCAACTGTAGGAATGGAACCTTAGAAGTATGAGAAATAACCTTATCATACGCACTTCCCCACTATGAATATATGTTTATGCAGTAAATTTGCAAATAATTTTAGAGTTTAACAGATATATGCTCCTTGATTTACCATTCGCATGAAACACAAAACGCTTTGACTTGCCACCTCTGCTATCATATAACTGTTCTGTCCTTCACTTCTACACATTTGCAAATACTAGTAACCTCTACAAAAATGTGGACCTGTTTTTTATATCGGCCGTGTGCGCTTATATATAGAATGTCTGGAATTTAAATGCCCAAAATACAGGAGGTGATTCCTTGTGAAAAATAATTTCAAAAATATAATTACACTGTGATACCTAAACTGAATATTAAAGAATATGTGAGCCAGTGAAAACTGGGTTTCGAAAATGTACGAAAATGCACGATTACGCTTTGCAGGCTTAAGCACTTCTTCACATAATCCGAGTGTCCCTACGCTTCGACAGAAATTTGTTAAAATGAATCACTCTGAGAATAGTGAAACTTAAGTTAAAACATTTTTT
Source organism: Dryococelus australis (assembly GCA_029891345.1). Lineage (NCBI taxonomy): Eukaryota > Metazoa > Arthropoda > Insecta > Phasmatodea > Phasmatidae > Dryococelus > Dryococelus australis. The sequence goes on from CM056997.1 coordinate 44,077,555, forward strand.
TTTCATCATCTGTTGTAGGACAAATGCAAATTTTTCTCGTAAATTTCAACTCACTTGTCTATTGGCTTCGCTACATGTATATAATCAGGCTCTCCACACACATAGCGTGTAAGACTATGTAATTGCTATGCTGGACTCCATATCAAAAGGACGTGTATTAAAAAAAAATTAGGTATGTGCAAGAGGCGTTGAGTAGTGTACGTGTATTTCTATTATGCTATTGTATCTGTTTAAAATTTAAATGTGTGTTTGGAAACCTTTATTCATAATGACTAGCTGGATTTCGTTTAGTTAGTTTGCACGTGTCGACATCACATGTTATTCATGTAGTTAAAATTCCCTCTCATGTAAAATATATTTCTAAGCTGGAGACTCATGTTACTTTTAAGACTCGCGTAATTCCAATTATTCATGTAGTCGTTTGAAATTTCCTATTCGATGAGTGTAATTTATTCATACATAGAAAACTCTGAAACTCTCGAACATTTAATTGCATTCCGAAAACAGGTTGTTTAACACATAAATCGGATCTTTCAAAGTCGCCTATCTACCATCTACGAGAAATATACCAAAAAAAAACATACAATTTACACTTAGGCCACTAGAAATCGTTTGAACACACTGAATTTATTTCGTGTGTTAAATATAATAGTAAAAATCGCCTATCTGCCACCAACATCCCTCCAAACACCTAAAAATTAGAAAAAAATTTGCCTTTGCTTGCTTTTGCACTCAACTCTACACCTATATAAGACATTGCAACTCACCACTCTGGTGAGTCGATTACCAGAGCTCCAAGGGCGAGGACGTGTCAGAGCTCCTGCTACCCCATCACCCCCACCCAAAAAGAAAGAAAGTACAACAAAAATTTTACCCTTTTAATTTAACCCTTTCAGTAAATTAAATCGTTTCCATGATTGATTGGATTAAGATCGGATTAAGAAAATTCTAATCGGATTAAAATCGGATAAAGAATTTTCTGATCTGATTAAAATCGGGCTAACCTTTTCAATAAATTTAATTAACCCTTTGATATCGAATCGATAATCTGACAAATCAAAAGTGGGGTGAAACCATCCAACCCCTACTACTTGTGGCAGCTAACACGCACGACACTTTCGCGTGGCCAGTACGCCAGAACAATGAATGTTCCAAGCCTACTCTCCAGTATGACTAAAAATGAGCGCTGACCCGGTAGTCCAGTGATTCAAAGACAACAGAAATTGGAACTATCAGCCGTCTTCAGCCTCCCTACATATTGTTGCGGAGGCACGCTGGGCAGCGGCGCCAAGGGCCAAAGCGAACAGACGAGGTGCAGTGTGTGGGATAGGAGGTGTAAACTAGGGGTCGGCCGAAAGAATGTTGGACAGCGGGTCCGCGAGTATGTGAGAGGACAAACCCCCCCCCACCCCTCCCCCTTCCCAGGTCACCACGACACCGCGACGTCGAGGCGCGGCCGAGGTCAACTCAGTCGGGCGGGTCCCAGACGTTCGCTGAACGCTGTCTTTTGATCTTATACACTGGTGAGTGAAATCTCTTCGCAAGCGTGACGAGTATTGCCAGTTATACTTTAAAGTTGCCTTCAGCACTAACTGTTGGTTAGGGCCTAACTGAGTCGCCTACTTAACTTGTACGAATATCTTTGGTTGTAGCTAAGACGTGTATTATTTGCGAAGCTATAAAGCAGTGGATCAATTGAAGTGTAATTGGAGCGTGTTACTGGTGTTCAGTAAACTCCCACTTCTGGTAGGAAGTAAGTCGACTGTACGCTATCCTAAGGTAGCGTAACAATATGTGACCGTGCGACGTTAAATCGTCGCCACCTTTGATCGGATTCGCGTGGGAGAACCCTGAAGTTCATAGGGACCGGGCAGGATTTCTGCAGCAAGCGCGTGTGTGTTTGAAAGAGCACGCGAGGCAATAAAGAGCACCGCCGTTAACCAAGCATAAGGGTAGACGTGCCCAAACTGATACAAAGGAGCGCAAGGCCTAATGAAATTCCGACCGCCCACCCTTCTCCCAGACGTCAGGTAGGCCCAGGTGTATGTATAATTACTCTCAAGAGACAAGCATTTCGCCGGAAACGCATTCAGGGCGGGAGGAAGGAAAGCCCGGTGGAGGAAGCGGGAAATGAAAGATGGGAGGGCGGGAGGAGCGGCAGATAGGAAGCCGAGAGAATGGGGCTTTTGTTTCATCTAGGCGGTAAACAAGGAGGCGATATTAGCGGGCGCGAACAATCGTCGAGTTTTAATGAAGTACGGCGTCCCGGGGAGACTCGGCCACTCTTCGCAATGCCGCCGCTTCACAGCTTACCCCCCATCCTCTACCCCCTGGCGCAGGAAGGCCTCGCCCACCAACACCCGTGCCAAGCACGACGACAAGGAGGGGTTGTCGAGCGCCTCCCCGCGAAAGAGGCGCGGGGGCTACGAGACTTCGCCATAGCCACCGTCCGCACAAGGACCCGCGCCCGAACTCGTCGCCGAGTCGAGAGCCGCGGTGAGTACTGCGAGACAATCTCGCCCGGGCCCCGGGGGGGGGGGAGGGAGGGCGGGAGAGAGAGAGATTAAGAGAGAGATTGTGGTCGGTTTTGAGCGAGAAAAAGGGATTTTGCCGCGGTAGGAGGGGTTTGGAGAGGGTAGGTTTTCCAGGAGCTGGGTATAGGAGACTGTGAATGGGTCGCAGGGGAAGAAGGATGGGAAAGAGACGCGACAATTAAACGGGCGACTGGGCGCCCGGCCAATGGGCGAGGACACCCATACATCCCCCCCCCCCCCCTCACTCGACGTAACGCTTCGTCCACATCTTCCGCTCTGCAAGAGCAAACTGTGATTTTTGTCTCCTCAGAGAGGGTAGTTGTTGGACGACGTCGACTCGCTTCATGCGAGCTTACAGCGGTCGGCTCTTAGCGAGAGACCATCTTTTAGCGTCAGAAAGAGACCTACAGCAGCAGTAGTGCGTGGAAGAGAGGCGGAATGGGGCTCTACGAGGGTGCAAGGGGGGAGGGGGTGACGTGTTCCCACAATGTAGATGAGAACTGCTATTTGGCGGTATGGGAATTGGGGAAAATGAAGATTTCCGACGAGGAGGGGGAGGACGACTGAACGGATTAAAGTCTGCGCCAATAAGAGGACGGTGTAGTCGAGCTTGTGAGAGTGCGCATGCGTGCCCGCCACCGGAAATAGGGAGCGGGAGGGCTTCCCGCCTCCCCCCCCCCACCCTCGCGGTTAGGGGATTTTCGAGGCGGCTTTCAACGCAGCCCGCCCCTTCTCACGAGATTCGCCTCCACTGGGATAATTTTGCTCGGGAAAAGCCCTCTTTCCTCGACTCCCTCCCAACCATATGGGAATTTGAAATCAGAGGACCTCGAAATTGCCGGAGAGCTTTTCCACAACTTCCCTCTCGCCCTGCGCAATAGAAACTTTTACGAGTGCCCGAGCCAAGGATATCGGAAACGGATTCAATCCAGCTTGCCTTTATTTCCATTCTCTGCCGATGTCGCGTGGACCGCGAGCCTGGGTCGGCAAGACGAACAAAACCTTTCGTGAACGCGTGAAACTCTACTTCCGTACGGACTGGTGGTAGGCATCTTCCATGCGTGATGAATAAGAGAAATTACGTAGAGGACTGATGCGTAGTAACCGCTTTCCCTTACTATTCAATATTACTGATATTACCTATGTCTACTATAGGCTGTTCACGGTAAAGTGAGCAGTTTTTAAGGCCCTTATAAATTTTTCCTTTCACCCCATTTCCATCTTCCTGCCGATTTTTTAATATAAACAGTTCAATGTGACCAACAAAACATTGCATGCATTCCATAACCCTCTAAACTTGCTGCCTGAGGCTGCAATAAGATATATTTATTAGTGGTTAAAACCTGTCGGGGGGGCCCTTAAAAAGTGCTCACTTTATCGTGAACAGCCTATAAGTATTGGTTAGCAGCAATGCAACAGTCGTTTCGGAATGCTTAAAGACTGTTCACGATTAAGTGAGCACTTTTGAAATGAACTATAGAAATACGTTACTGCCACTGAACCCATGTATTTTAATCAACACACCGAGTGATATTTGTCCAGTAAAGTTGGTAACGATGTATGGAAAATAATTCAATTTCTTAACGTCGAATAAAAAGTTTTAGGTAACCATTTGTGATACAACTCGAAATTATTTCTTTCGCTTTCGGTTTTTTTAATGCATCCAAGTGTGAAATGAGCATATTTGTGTAATTTTTACTTTCCTAAAAAATTTCACAGTTCCACTTTACCGACGCATGAATAAAGTGATGAGGCCCATGCCAATGTCAGTTTTAGATAATGTGGAATAATACAAAACGTGCATACAAGTAGATCTTAAGCATGGCTTTCAAAAGTGCTCATTTTACCATGAAGAGCCTATAGCAACGATAGGCTTGACAACAAAGAGAAAAGTTTTATCTAGCAAACAATCTTCCGAGAGTCATCTGTAACAATCTTTCAAGTCCAAACAAATGCTTTTATCTCTTTATGAACAAGTACGAAGTCCCCTTAGCTGTTGTCAGACAATTCATTCTGTTTAAGAATATTGATTATGTGACGTCTTGATTTTCTGTTTCAATTGGGGTACAGGCAGCCACTCAAGGTACCAGAGTTTTTGAATATTTTAACTGTATAATGGGATATTTACAGATACATTAATTAAGCATACATTTCTTTTACATAGGTAAATTTATAAAATGTATACTTGAACGTAAATGAGTAAAAATAATTAAATATGCAAAGGAATTTAAACTTATCGACAAAGAAATATTTGCAAAAAAAAATGAGAATTTTTTTGCATAAAAACATTGTACTGGAACGATACGTCCTTTCCTGGAAATTATGTCAATCCTAGTAAGAGATAGCCTTATTCGTGGAGATTTTGACTTTCCGTTAGTGCAAACTAGCGCAATTTAACTTGGACGATTTATTTTCGATATGATTAACCAACTGAATATTAGATGCGTAATGCCAGATGAGACTTACATATAGAAGAAACAGATGTTCAATTTTACTTGCGAAACAAGGTGTTATCTAGCGAATTTCACTTTCCAAAAAACGCATGGCTAACGTATAGACGAAGACACGAAACCAACGCACTGTATGCCTTCATCCAATATTCATGGGAAGTTATGGCAGGTAGTTTCGTGATGTGTTATTTCGCTGTTCTCCTTGGAACAATTTTTGTTCCGAAATCAAGTAATGTCCGCCATAGCTGCGGAACTGAATCAGAAGTTACGTCTTTCCAGGTGAGAGGTCGGCTCAGGGAATATTCGTCTCACTCTCGTCACTAAAGTCGTGAAGTTTCCGACTTGTTACAATATGCAGCTTCGCTTATACCTCGCTTGGGCTGCTTATGTACACTTATGCATATGCCCTAGTAATTATAGCTCAGTCACTCTACGCGTCCACGTCTAGAAGTTGCCGTATACTCTTTTGAAACTGCTGCTCATTTTATAATTTCTGCCATGCCTGTTGTGCATCCTTCGTGACAGAGAGGAATTTACTCTGCATGAAACAATTTAAACAGTAACCTGATGAGAATGGTTGATTTTCAGGGTGCAAGTTTCCTGTGACCCAATATTCATGCAATTAGAATACATTCAAATTACAAAAAAAAAAAAACAAATTTTATAATAGTAAGTCTAAGTGTTACGCCGAAAACCAAGCGAAAGAATCTACACGTCACTGAGTCTTGTTAGTATTTAAATTGCCGAGTTAATATTGCGGAAACTTACGGAAGACCAAAAAATGTCAATCTCACTTTGTCCTATGTTTTGAACAGTTGTTTATACGTAACTAATTTTTATGGTATCAATCACAATAAAATTGGGAAAATTTCATATGGGAATATGAGGAAAAAATAAACCCATGCTACTAGGGACATCGCACAGAAATAAAATGCATTATTTTATTCATACAAATTTAACGGTTTCTTCGTGAATCACAAACGCACACTTAGACCAAATGATAATTTTGTACACAGGAATAAAGGCAGTTAAGGCCATCTAGGACAGGAGCACACGAATCGTTCAGTGTGGGAGGATGGAAAGACCGGCCGTAGAAAATTTACCTTGTGGGGCGAGGCATCGGAGATATAATACCAACCCGACAAGCCTCAAGCTGGCGAAACGTACGAGCGTTATGCTAAATGAGTTCGTGGGTTTGTCAAACTAAAAGATAGTAGAGGGGGAAAAAAACAACAAGGCTGAGGGGCACGAACTGAGGTCAGCGGTAGCTTGCGGAGTTCTGACGTGTCGCGGGGTGGGGGTTGTATTAATGAGGAAAGGGGGTTGTTCGTACCACGGCGCCGCGCGGAATGTATTCCTGGACACATTTTGGCGGCTGGCCTCGCCTCGGCTCATTACGCGGGAGTGGCTCGCCGGCCGATTTGTTTGGACGACGGCCTCAACTTCCCTTCCACCAAAAATCTCACCCTCTAACTACCCTTCCCTCTCCGCGCGCACACCCCCCACACTCGCGAACAGAGGATCCCACCCGCCCTCGTTTGCCCTTTGCAATAGGCTGGTGAGGGTTATTTTCGCCACGTGACAGTCGGCAGTGATTGCGCGGTCTCATATTTATTCCTCCCCCACATGCTTCCTCCACCAACCACTCTTTCCCCACTAGTTAGCTACCCCCCCCCCTCCTGCGATAAGGGGTAATCTCGTTAAAGATATGCTCTTCACAGCTCTCGTTTTCACCCGTCATCGCCCATTGTTTACCTCACCCCTTCCGCCTCCCTGGCGCGTTGTACACGGATACCAACCCCTTCCTCCCATCACAGGTTATGCTTTTTAATTTCGCTCGGCGCCAGATGGATTGTTTGTCCACGTGAATACCGTCATAGTCGCTTTTCTTTTTGGATGTACTTTCCTGTCCGTATGTTTGTGCCCTCCTGAATATTTTGAACCCTTGAATCGAGTTTCACCAAAGTTGATAAGCGTGTAACACTTAGTACTAACAGCCGACCTTTACAGTTCTCAACCACGCCAGATGCTTATTTTCAAAATGATAATATTTTGAAAGATAGTGTAACTTAGATGATAAAGTTTTTACGTTATTCCCTATGGACTACTGTAATTAATTCAAACAAAATTAGTTCGCTAATAGTATGATGGCAGCCTGCCTAAACTAAGTGTCTTTCAGTGGACAAGGAACTTATTTCTAAAATAATGGCATAATTGTTTTTCGTGTCACATGATATATCTCTGAAACCATTAAAATTACTTGTGCCTAACGTAGTATGCCAGTAATGTTTGTGGATATTTAAGGCACTATCAAGAGTGGGTATAATCGCCCGGCATTTTTGGTCTTACGCATGGACGGGAGCGATCCACACTAAGGCGATAAAATTGTGGTTTGTCTGTTCTACAGTTTGAGTTACGAGTAAGAAACAAAGACGATAGAATGGCTTCGTAAATTTCTCACGTAATTAGCTACCTATTAATAATGGTTTGTTTTTCTGCTCCAAACTGCGCGAACAGCACAGCTGCGGGTTCCCGGCCTTTTAAGTTTCCAACAGACTAAACAGCTACGAAAATACAGGCATGACAAATGGAAGCGAACGTCAAATTCGTGGCTTCGTGGAATAAGTAATTCATTATTACAGTAATATACGCTCTCCCGAGATCATTATAATGTGGATAAATCACAAATAGCAAGCTCAAATATTCGTGTGCTGTGGGAGCTCGGCTGATAAAGCGAAGGCTTTATCAACCCTGGACTTCAGTCCAGGTTTTCAAAGTTAAATTCTCATTGGAGAAAAATTTTTATATAGTTTATGTTTTTGTTTTTATGAAGTGTATCCAGCATTAAATAGTCTTTTATACATCACGGTTTCCTGTATCAATACTTAAGTTGCTAGCAAATTAATTATAATCTTTACTACATAAATATGAACGTAATTGAGAGAAAACTGACAGAATAGAAATTAACATTTTTTGGCACACTTTGTAGAAAATCAGTGGGAACATCACAGCTGATCGCTGGAGCAAACTGAAGCCTAATGCAGTTCCTACAATTTTTAAAGACATTATCCTCTTATACCATCGCTGTCTAAACGAAAGTTTAAATTCAAGGTAAATAAATAATTACGTACATTTTAATATATATTATCCCGTAAAGCTTAGTATTTTGTGATCTCTTCAAGATACCTAATTTATCCAACTTAATTTGTCTCAATTCCACACAAGGGGGATAAGTGGTAACCATGTACTGTTCCAAGTTAAAAGCAATTATCAAAAAAAATATTTTGTTTTATTAGTTGTAAAAGCGCCTATATAAAAATAATAACATAAAACAAGCTATGAGTTCAATGCCTAGTTAAATGACGCATGTTAGTATTTGTTTATAAGCTGTTTATGGTAAAGTGAGCACTTTTAAAATCAGCTTCTGGAAACATTTGTTTCTGTAACTACTACCGTACACTGACATGGAGACTCCCGGGTAATTGATGATCTTTGTGGCTATATTAAGAAAGTGATGTTTAAATATTTGTACAGTGAAGTGTTATACAGACAGAATAAATAATTCTTATTGCACAACAGTGCCAAATTTCTAATACAGAAAATTCTACAATTGTGCTTGTTCCAAAGTGTTCTAATTTAAAAGAGAAAATTGTCAAACACTTTTTTACTGTTAGGGTCTTATGCTTTAGTGTATTTAAATAAGAATATCAAGAAAAAAAAAAGTAAAATTATGATACTGCATCTGTAAAGAAAAAAGAAAAAATAAATTGTGTCAAATATTTTTGTAGTGTATATACAGTGACAATAAGTGGCAATTTTTGCTTTTCCTTACATTACAACAAATTTAAATCAAAGTATTTAGACAATAATTAAAATAAGGAGTAGTCCTTTTGAATCAAAAATATTAGGCAAATAAAATGTATTGCATACATCTTGCATTTGTGAAGACGTGTAACTATGTGTATTTTAATTCCATGTCATAATGCAGTAGATTCAAATAATATGAAGATGTCATGTTCAATATACAGCATAATTTCTGCGGCAAAGTGCAAATACTGTAATTTATTGAAATATAATTTGTTGAATAAGTATTTTAGGTGAAAATACGGTGAATAAACAAATACTTATATTCAGTTTTGCATTACTGTAGATTCAATAAGAATGCAAGAAGTAAAATAACGCCACTGTTTGTACAGAAGAAAATAGAACCTTTTAAAAAATATATTTTAGTATAAATTTAAGTGTTGTATGAATCCTAAAGGTAAGACTGTAAAACTGTAAAAAAATAAACATATATATATATATTTATTTATTTATTTATTTAAGTTGTGCAAAATGGACAACATTGCATTCACAACATAAAAACAAATTTCAGCATCACAATTTGAACACACATAAAAGGCATTGAATCGTGCACAAATAATATGTGCTCACAATTTACAACTCTTGCACTGCACTCATTCTTCTCCAAGTATTGCACTACACCAGGATTCTTGACATTCACAGCAAATATATTCCTCGTTCTTTTCCGATTTCTAATCTTCTTGAGGTCATTTTCCTACACGTATATTCTTTTTTTGAGTGGTTTTTCTTGTCTTTTTAACCTGAACTAAAGCTATCTTTCTTTTTTAATTTTCCACATTTCTTCTTTCCTTCTCCTTGCGCTCTTATCTTCGATTTCTATAGAATTTTTCACAGGAGTTGAGGTTAAAATTAGACTTTTTCGGCATCTTTTGTTCATGGTCTTCTTTCGAGCACCTGCTTTTGGAAATGGCCGCAATTCAGCTGGGCTAACATGAGGCGATGGCTTGGTTTGAGCATTTGATGGTCCTGGGGTAGGCCCACTGGTAACTGGTAGACATTTAGGCAAGTTCGTTGTTTCCTTTAGAAGACCAGAGACAGTTCCTTGGAAACTACTTGCTGGTTTGAATGAGACTCCGGGGTGCTTCTGTTTCCTTGGATTTCTACTGACTGCTAATGGGCAATCTGTGACAAAAGAAGTAAAAAATTCAACAACTGAAAACATTTCGCAATTGAAAGGCCAAATTCCAGCAGCTCGGAATCCGGCTTGGATGTTTCTAGGTGTTTCAAGCAATCGGCAAGGTCAAAGCAACAATAGATGGTAGGAGAAAAACGGTCATGGGCTCTCGGAGATGTCTTCGTCCGTGAGTCACAAGCAGCATTCAGAAACTGTTTGAAGGCGCCGTAGAGAGAGAGGTCAAGTGGTTGAAGTTTGTCGGAAGTGTGCGGAGGGAACGTCACTAGAACTACCTTGATGTCATTACAAAATGACACCACTGAGAACGATATATGAGAACTCTGACTATACAGTAATAGGACAGGGTGTTCTTTGGAGCATCTTGTGTGTAACGAAATGATGCACAAATTGTAAAAATTCCACATGAGTAACCCAATCACTCTATGGCCACTCCAATGCTGCCTGGTGGGCCACTTGAAATGAAGTGTGATTTGTAAATTTCCCGAGGGAATATGAAAAGTGGAGGAATGGAGTTTCCACTTGCACTAACAGCAAAAATTATGTTACGAGTTCGCCGACATGTTTTGTCCCTTTCACTGCAAATACTTTTGAAGGACGCTGAACTGTTATTACACCTGTCTCGTCGATGTTCCCCACTTCATGAGCTTAAAAATTGTTTTCCATATACCTGCGCGAAGTAGTTGTGAAGCTCCGTAACGGTATGCATGTTAAAGCTTGTTAGCTCTTGCGATACTGGTGGCTTCGGGAATTCGTATGGAGAGAGAAGGGTGCCATTTCAAGAATCCAGAGAGCCAGTCAGTTGATGCCATTTCAATTTCTGACCACTTAAGAGTAATATTCACTTCATTTGCGACAGCATATTCATACGCCAAAGACCGAACTCATTTAGTATTCAATCCAAAGTAAATTTTTTAATTGAAAGCAATGTATTCTGCAAGATCTTTTTCTTGAACATCTGTGAATAACTGCCTTGGTTTTCCGTAACCAACACATGGATTTTCTCCTTTATTTTGTTTCCTTATAAATCTAGACAATTTCATTTAATTTATATCGTGAATTCGAGCAGCTTCACGAATTGAAGACGAAGTTCCAGAAGGAACTTCCTCTGCTGCTCTTTTGTAGACATATATAGGTGCTGTGCCTCTGTTATATTTCTATAAGTACGGACCATCCTGTGAACAAACAATTTGTTTCGGTGTCTATATATATATATATATATATATATATATATATATATATATATATATATATATATATATATATATATATATATATATATATATAATTTTAGGTCTACCATTGACCTCATAGGCAGACACCTGAAAAATTCGCCTGTTTAATTACTTGAGCCCTATATCCCAACACTAGTTCGAATAGCAATGCTATTGTCTAGCCTACGACTCCAAGGCTACTTGATATTACAGCGGTAGGCAATTCTTTGACTCATTTTCTTGCATTTATATTACTGACTGGAAGTTTCTCAACATGTGTTCTCCAAGTCGCGGACTATCTTTTCACAAAATGAATACGTGAATTTTTCCGGTCTCTACTCGTGAACTATCTAAAGTAGAAGTCCTTCGGAAAAAAATACATTTGTTAGTACTATGATATTCGACGTTATTAGAAGTTATAAAAATTTCACCAAAAATTTAATTTTACTTCTCATAGTAAATGACGATTGTTAAAATTATAACAAATTTGACTGTTAAAATAAGGTCTCTCTCCGAGACGATTGTCCATCGGACCCTGAACAGCCCATAAAAGTACGGTGTTAGTAAAAACAAACATGCTTCAAACAAACAATTTAGCATTAAAAATATAATTAGTCAAGACTAAATGTTTCATAGAAATCTGGCCATATAAAATATCAGAGTAATTTTCCTAAAGCGGGGCAAGTTGTTACAGTGAAACAACTTTGCTCCCTGTTACATGTAGCAACGTGCCCCACGTGGTACCATTTTATTTTTCCATCGCGCACACACCGCCAGACTAAGTAAACAGTCACTACATACAGTTGAAACGTACCCCACAAATAACTATTTAGAGTGGTAACATTAACCATACACAACCTTGAAAGATGTTCGTGCAGGACGACTTCACGTCAAGAAAGTATATTTTACTTCCGTACTGACATAACAATACCTGTAAATAACTCCGTCCGCACACACACACACACAGTCAAAACTAACCTTCACTGCTGCCTGCCTTTACGCATGACATACGCCACGTAGGAATAGTGAGGTGCTGCGATCTCTTGCTTACTTTTAGAACCAACTGTAAAAACAAACGTGCCCCTGTAACTTTTCTCCTCCAAGTGAATAGGAATATAAGCTAATAAGTTACATCGGTAGCTTCTTGCATTTGGCTCACTGGGAATGGTGATGGCGGAACCCGAGATAAAACAAATATTTTGAAAACCATAGTTCCTTATATAAATATTCTTCTATTCTGATATTATCGAAAACTGACAAGTAAATTTACAATTCCACTTTTAGCATGGCTGATTACATGATTAAGCTTTTAGTTTTATTGTAACCGGTTATTTGACAGCAGCATGTGCACTGAATTAATGTTTTCAAATTAATTCAGGTTAAATATTTTTCTTCAACATTAACGAAATTCCACTCACAAAAAAAAAAACTACTTAACAATCACGTTGCGTTCTTAACTTCCCACTTCAATAACAGTTGAAATGGGAGAAATTGATCAGTTTTGAGTACATCAATCCTAAAAGAATTTTGAATTTTTTTTTTTCCTTTCGTTTCAAGAATACATTTTCTTAGTCCGTCAAAAACGAAACAGTTTAGTACCGCATGAAAAGCAAGCGGTAAACAGAAATTCAGAAACTTGTCATTTCCAGTGGGGAAGTAAGAGAGCGCGCGTATTCTTATCTGTAAAAAAATAAAAATGACGCCAGAGGTGAAGTTTTGAACACATGCCATATCTTCGACAAGACAACGAAAGACCATTAATACTCGGCAAAATGTGGGAGGACGGCAGGCAAAACAGAGTGGGGCATGTTTTCATATTCATTCCGGGTAGCTCAAGATACCGGCGGTTGAAAGCAGGAAGTGATGGAGCAAGGAGGGGGGGGGGGGGGGTAAATATTTAAAATGAAAACGAGAGTGAGTGTTGGGGATCCAGTTAGAAGAGGAGTAGGTGGGGACGTTTTTCCGCACAGACCGCGCGAGATATACGGCTAAATAAAAAAAAGAAAGAAAGAAAGACCGGGCAGAGGGAGTGGAGCGGGAATTGGGTGTGGAATGTGATGGACTCGCAAGCACGACTCATATTTCGGGGTGGAAATTATTTTGATTGAACCGAAGGGGGTGAAACTGAGTATTGTTTGCCGTTCGGACCGGTTCGGCATTTCGAATTCGATTCCGCGAGAACACGCTGTGCCCGCACGCGAGCGTGGGCTTGAAAAATAAACGCTGGGGCGTATTTCGCTAACATTGTATGTATTTGCACATTCATTCCGCAGTCCGTATCCTGTCCCCACTATGTCGCTCTCGCTTCCAAAACATCGGGAAACTCACTTCCCCTCATACCCCCCACCATATCAACAACTGCGTTGGAAAATGACACCTCTTGGCAGCACTGGTCGTATACCTTCAATATTGTTCAAAGCACGGGCTTTTCGGCTCCCCTTTGCCTCTCCCTCGCTATTTATATATGTACAAAGTATATATTATATATCACTAAAATATTCCCCCATTAATACTATATTAATACGAAACCTTGGAATATTTTTGGACATGAATACACATAACAATAGTGCTTTTTTATGAGGTGCTTAAAGTTCAGTGCACACCGAGAAAAAGGTTTTGTTGGATCAAACAAGATTTGTTTGGTGCAACCAAATTATTTGTTTGTATAGGGACAATGAAATAGTTTGTTGCTGAAACCAAATTATTTTGTTGTTCGATTTGGTTGGCGCGAGAGAGCGCGAGAGAGAGCGCGAGAGCGCGAGAGCGAGAGAGAGCGAGAGAGATCGAGAGAGATCGAGAGAGATCGAGAGAGAGCGCGAGAGCGCGAGAGCGCGAGAGAGTGCGAGAGAGCGCGAGAGAGCGCAAGAGAGCGCGAGAGAGCGCGAGAGAGCGAGCGCGAAGAGCGCGAGAGAGCGCGAGAGAGCGCGAGAGAGCGCGAGAGAGCGCGAGAGAGCGCGAGAGAGCGAGTTAGACGAACGAAAGTAATTTTGTTGCATTTAAAATTTTGTTTGCTCAACTATATATTTTGTTAGGGCAACTAAATATATATTTGGCCCTATACAAACAAATTTTTTGTTAGATTTTCTCACCGTGCACATTTCAGTACAATTTTTTAAAGCCCGGAATATATTTAGTGTTCAGAATTCTGCATTCAACTCAAAGGATCATGTGACGTCCCATTGAATTACTTATTCTTGTTATTCGGATATTAACGGCGGCCATATATTATACTACAAACAGACATTACAAACACCGTACAGCTTTCATCAATAGCCCTACAAAGGATGAAACTGCACGTAAGGATAGCTTGATCATATATCACGGGCCTTACACTTTACCCCATATCAACATTGGAGCGAATTCAGTGAAAACACTCCACGCAATACAATAATTAATAATTATGGCAAAACAAATCCGCTGTCATAAAACTTTACAGAAATATTAATAATAAAATTGTATTTTAGGAAAGGGGCATACATAAATACTCAACCCATGATGGGAATTCAGAACACTTTTCACTGGAAAAAAAAGGCTGGAGGTGATATTAAACTATACCAGATTCCATAAAAGCTTGTGCAAGGTTCGCATAGCGGCTGTCATACTGGCTAGTATGGCACCCGCCATGGCATTTCCCGCCTTGCACGGGCAGATTTCGTACCAGGTTTGGTAATTGGACACGTGCTATTTTTCGTGGCAAGTTCCATACCGGCTCTCGTACCTGGCCAATCACATTGCAGTTTCAGAGCGTAGGGCGCTCCCCGTGGCTACTACTTGAAACGAGTTGATGAAGAAACTGAAAAGAAAGCCTCCATCTTGAATTTACATCCGTGAGGTTGAAACACGACGACGAATAATATTGGTGATGACTACTTTTAATTACTGTTTAAACCATTCTAAATACTTAAAAACATTACCTTCTGCATGTAAAACTTAATTTTAAGCTTGCAGCTTATATATATGAACTCATGTCTGGCGTATGAAGTGGTGGTACAGTGGTAAAGTTGCAGCGCCACCGAGTAGTGTGTAATTTTTGAGGATGACTTCGAAACCCCTTCGGACACATTTTTTTACCATCAAATTTTTCATGCCGATAATATCCCAGTGCATATAGACTAATTATATTCTGCAGCCGGCTAGGTATTTCCATCAAAATTAAAAATAACACACTCGTACTCTAGCGACTGCTCGTCATTTGAAAAAAAAATGAATGAAACTATACTAGTAAGTAAATAATTTATGTAAAACGCGAATAGTAATATAGCAATATTAAGATGTGCAAGCTAGTAATTTTATAGGCCTACAAGTGACTAAATGGTAGCAGTTCTGCAAATGGGGTTCACCTTTACTACAAACCACACACCCACCAAGGGTGCCAAAAGCAAGTACGCGAGCTGTTGTGTAATATGAATCTTCCATGGCGGCTGGTATACCGGCTCGTAGACCAGGGCTTATAGGAGATTGCACAACAACCAAGTACGGCAGCAGGTATCGTGTAATATCCGCTTGAGCAATACCCACCAACGAAGTAAACAAAGCCGAAATTATAAGAAGCTCTTAGTTAACACAATACACGCCTTATTAAGATGTAACTAGTTTCAGCATTACAATTTCAAATATATACTACCTGATCAAGAGTATATGTACATCCACGAGAAACTGCCCCGCAAGTGTCCTTCGGGTATACTGTTCAGTAGCGGAAATTATTACGGGGGTGGGCCGTCCACCCTTGGCCTTTATTACAGGTATAAATAACCCTGCGAGAGAGAGTGTCAACCAAGTGTTCGACCATTCTTCCTGCAATGGTTTTTAACCATTTCTAAAATAAATATTGCCATGTAAGTAATAAACATAGTGTGTATATTCCATCGCCATCGGAAGTTAACGCCTAAGGCTAAAATAAAAAAATATATATATTAGAAATGACAATGTTTTCAAAAGTGCTCGCTTTATCGTGAATAGCCTTTAGTAAGTGACGTGGGTCGTTGGTGTCTGGCGCGCAATCGCCGTTTCATTTCATCCCATATTTGTTCGATGGGATTGAGGTCGGGGCTCTGGGCCGGCCAGTCCATTTCCGGAACCCTGTTTTCTACGAACTAATCACGAATATATGCCGTGCTAAGGTTAATGACTTTTCTTATTGGAGAGTTTGGGGAAATTTTCCGCCACTTGGTCTGCAGTTTTCCAAATAGGTCATTTTTAAATACAATTTAATCTACGTGAATAATAAAAGAGAAGGGTTTTACTTAGCGGTGACATTTTATATTAGATTTATGTTTATTGCAATTATCCTGTTCTTTTGCGTAGAAAATAGAGAAAAATTTTGTACACATAAGATACTTGAGCTTACCTAGTGGAGAAAATTTTTGGTTGCCAAACTTTCGACATTGATTTTCCCAACCTGAGCAGAAATACTGTGGCCGGCAGGTGTCTGGGCGTATGAGCTCCCTATTCTTGAGGGGTGTCCCTTTTTCCCTTTCTGCGGTGACCTCGCTTCACCGCGCTCAGACGCGCCCAGATAACTGCCGGTCACAGTAACCTTAACCGTGCTTTTCAGCAGGGAGCATTGTCATGATGAAACACTCGGATAACATCTCCGAATTGGTCTTCTACTGTAGACAACACGCAACCGCTTTTTAACGTGGCTGATAGTATTACGGGAGGACTAAGCTCCATCCATGAGAAAACACTCCTTACATTGTCACCCAACCTACGCCAAACTTCACCGCGCGCACTTAACAATCCCGGGGTTTAGCATTCACCTGGCATTCTCCACAATAAACTAGAGATGAGCTAAATCAGTATTTCTCAGGAACAGCCCATAACTGTTCCTGTTCCAAAGTCGTTACCTGTTGCTGATATCTGTTATTGAGAATACCTGTTATGGGCAAAGGCCCTTACACAATTGAAAACTCTAACATTTGACTTTAAGTTTGCTTTCCGACATGATGTTTCTTATGGAGCTCAACACAATGGGACTGTCAAAGGAAAAGTTAAGCACTCTTGACTTTGACTTTAAATTTCATATTTTCGAAATAGTCAAGCAGCTGTTTTGCCGAGAATCTAACAGAGGTTATGTGGAAAGTCCCTTATTTTACCATAGGGCGATTTTAATCTCGGTACATAAAACAAACCTCATCTTAAATTAAATAAATCGCAAACAAATATAATGTGAAGAAGAAACATATGAATTGACATATTTTAATAAAGTAAACAAATGAGTTTTTAGTTTTGAAATAAACTTTTAATATCAATACTAAGCCTATTTCTAAAAAAAAAAAAAGGTACTTAAAATGCATTCCTCGACAATGTCATAATTATTAACATAGTAAAACACACATTTTTACGAAACTCACAGAACCGATGTTCAATCGTCGAACCTCTGACTTTACAATTGTATTGTGTATTGGTGGTTCCGCCAGAGGAAAGGAAACGTAAAGTCAAATGTTAAAGTTTTCTATTGCGTAAGAAGCTTAAGCTGTATGCTAGGCCGCATTGTTCCACTATCTCACCTTGTTCTCGAATACCTGTTATTAACCATGTGCTGGGCTGATATTTTCCGCTACCTCTTATGTAGCGCATACCGTCCCGGTAGTTCGAATCTTTCAACTACCTTCTGAAAATATTAAAAACTATTTTTTAAAGTCGGCAATATTTAAAAAATATATATAAACACGACTTTCATCGGAGAATTTAGGAAGGTGTGCAGAGCAAGTGACGGGTATTACCAAGAAACATGACACACGAGGAGGTTAGGTATGAGGACGTATACCTCCTCGCCTCATGTTCTCCAGGTAGGAAAGTGACAATAGGTAGCAGTTTCCCTGTCGCGATTTTTTTTTGGTTGACGGTTGGGTGTTGTGGGGTGAGCAGGGGGGAGGAGGGAGGATATAAAATGAAACATTTTACAAGTGAGTTCTACTCATGATTGTTCCTGTTTCGTGAAACAAGTATCGGTAACAGGTATAAGGGACGGCAAGAGGTATTTCCAGAAGCTAGGAACAGGCTATAGCTGTTCCTTCTCAATACCTGTTACTGATGACAGGTATTGGAAGTACTCCCCAGATATAATCCAAGACCTGACGTCGGACAGCCACATGGTATAAAGAGATGCTTCAATTCAAATCTCGCGTCTCTAATCGGCGCTCTCTCCACACCACCGAACGAGCAGCTTCGTGTTCGGCAGGAGTAAATGTGCGACTTACGGGCATGTGCCCCAGCTTCCAACCTCAGTGCTAGTGACTCGTGTTGCAGCTGCGCAGTTAGTGTCACTGCGGAACTCACGGGTGTTGGGTATCACGCCATTACATGCGATGTTCCCGTGCCACCTTATTCGCTACTGACGGTTCTTGCCGGTCGGCGTGCACGACCTTGACGCTGGCGTCGAGTGTCGAAGATTTTGCACGAGCGACGAACACTGGTTTTGACGCTCGTCGCCAGCGTCGGGGAATAAGAAGAATATCGTTTCTGTACTTCATAATAAATAAACTGGCGAGAAGTTGAGATAAAGATCAATGATAATATACATGCAAACGGTTTGCAGAAATACTAATTGGAGTGTAAATTTATAACAATTTTAACTATATTTAAAAACAAAAGTATGTTTTCTTTTCCGATTCCTGAAGAGTAGTGCATGTTCTACATCATTTCGAATTTTAGTATAGTATAAAAAAAACGCCGCAGTACATTTCGTGCCTACAAAACATTTATTTATAAAAAATTAATTATTCATAATCACGGAAAAATTCATAAAAAATACATAACACAATCACGGATTGAAAAACAATTCCACATGACCAAGAATGTATTTGTCACCAGTAGTACCAACTAATTTCCGATACAACCAAATCTGATCACCAAGCTCCATCTTCATCTTCTTACGTGAATACATAGGTGCATTACCAAAAACGCTAATTATAGCGGTATTGTCCATTTTGCCCTCATGAACTGGAAAAGTCTTCCAATAGATTATCCTGTTTGGATCAATCTCACTAATATCCTTAGGTGATTATGTATAATTCATTTTTTATAAATAAATGTTCTGTAGGTACGAAATGTACTGTGGTGTGTGTGTATATATATATATGTGTGTGTGTATATATATATATGGGGGGGGGGGTCATTGAGGGGGGGGGAATATTTTAACATTTATTTTATACTATTAAATATACGGAGTGATATAAATACACGTCAAGGACATTACACTAGATACTCAAAAATTGCACCCTTTAAAAATCCTATTATTAAAATTAATAGCAAAATTTATGGAGCTTCTTTGGGGAAACGTCCAACATGGTATACAGATATATATATCATTATATTGACAAAAGACATGCAATAAGAGTTAAATTGATTCCCCCCTCTTTTCCTCTCGATGTGATCCCTGTCATCTCCGAAAGGAGTAATTATATTGGTTAAGTTTGTGGAACAAATGTTTATGTTGACCAACATGTTTGCACTTGTGTGTGTGTTGCATGTAACATGATATTGTCATCAGTTGCGATAGTGTATTGAGCATGGTTGTAACCGGAAGTTGTTTATCGCCCGGAAGTGGCGGTTTGGTGGGACCTGGAAGTACATCCGGTGATAAGGTCCCAGCTCATACCGGCAATGAACAGAGATACGGTTCGTTGCCACCCAGTTTCCCATTCGCATGTTAAATGCAGAGAGAGAGAGAGGGGTAAAGTAGTAGGTGCGGGCTGATCCTGGACTTTCAGTTTTCGGTTGTTTTTTTTTGTTCTTATCTTGTTACAGCCGTTTCCACTTCACAATCACATCCACTACAGTCGACTTGGACAACTTGAGAAGGGCGGAAATGTCCCTAACGGATTGCTTACCAGTGTGGCAACCAATAACTACACCACGTTTGAAATCACAGTTTCTTTGCTCCTACCATTCGGCCGGTATTGCGTTGCGAAGCACTGAACAACGTCGAGACCTCTGCCACTTTTTATAGTGGTAGCGACGCTTTTAATGACATCTAGGCCCGAATTTGCGTTTACAGAGAGATATCCGAACACTTTTGATCAGATAGTGTATATTAGCTACAATATTATAGGCTTTTCACGGTAGTGTGAGCACATTTGAAAGTCCTCTCATTTAGAATAATAGTCAATAAATATATTTTATTTTAGCCTTAGGTATTAACTTAAGAGCTTGGTGGAATATACACACTTTGTTCATTACTTACACGGAAGTATTAATTTGATAAGGGGGTTAAAGGATAAAATATGACTGAAAGGAAAAATTAACTAGGGACTCAAAAGTGCTCACTTTATCGTGAACAGCCTATACCTTACGTGATTCCCTGTCATTTTGTGTTGCAGTCAGTTTTGCATTTAAATGAGTACAGTGTTGGGGCAGAATTTTTACAACTTCACTTGTGTAGTTCAATGAAGTTCATTTAATTGAAAACCACCTATATTCGTTGAGAGTTTGTAGTACTCAGACGTTATTTATTGAGGGTGTTTTGAAGCAAGTTCAAAAACTTGTACCCATTATGCATAATGGTACTTAACCTAAACTAATATAACTTCAATTTCTGTTAGATTGTTTCACCATAATCATCAGTCAAAATAGCAATTTTAATGTTTCTGAAATACACCGGTATTCGAAAGTCGCGCTTTAGCACATAAAATGATTTCCATAATAAAATAATTTAATGATATGTAATTACAGAAAGGAAAGTGTTTGAATGTTAAGTTTTCGAATATAAGATAATTTTAGTATATTGTTGATGTATGACTGTATTTAACTGTATCTTTCAGCTTTCATTGTTTAACCCTTTCAAGTGGCTTGGTTTGATTTTTTTTATGTAAGCCAACAACCGTGACGATGTGATTTTTCACACGTTATCACGCATAAAGTGTGGGATATAACTTTTTCTACAAACCACATCACAAGTAAACTGTGCTTCCACAATAGTAAGACAATCTTGCTATCCAAGGACCTTATGTAAATGAGCGGATCAACTCACTTGTGCGAGCCGCGCCACGATAGCGGACTTGCACAGAGGTTCGGCGATAAATCTCTCGGCTATCCCAGCGGCATTACTGCAGAGTCAACCTAGTGAAATCTAATGGGCAATGTGGGAGAAAGAACACATGCCAGCTGCACAGTAATCAACTTAACAGTTTCTTTGGTAAACTAACTCATAAGTCCAAATGGTTTGAACCGTAAGTTAACGCACACACATGGTCCATAAACATTTACTTTGAAATTTTAGTAAATATACTTTTCTCCTTTGACCAAACTAATTCAGCTAGGAAGGTTTTTTGTGGAAGTAAAGAAGTTTTCAAAAACACGTAAAAAAAAAAAATTACCAGTTCTAGTTTTTACACGAATTTTGTAAGTCCTGCTGGTAATTCGTAAAAAATTGGGAGCGCCCGGATGGTGGAGGGGGGAGGGAGGGATGAGGGGTTGGAGGGGTGAGGGAGGGATGAGGCGGAAAAAGGGGGGCGGGGGGCACGCGCAGGAGATGAAAATCTGTAACACATTTTTAGTTCACGGACGAGGGTCACATTCCTTCGCCAGCGGCCAGAGCCGCACGCAAAATGGGTGAGCACACTTCTATTATTTACTATCGGACTCGACGCCGACAGATTTCAGCGCAGGAGTCATCAGTCAATGTCCAGCGGTTGCGCCATTTCCATCAGCGACACAATCGCTATTCAATAATTGACTGTGGCGGCCCCAGCTTCCAGTGGCGATGCCAGAGAATGTAAAGCATCATGGTCGGCCCGAATCGGGAAAGAATTACGGCCGTATTTGACAAGGGGAGGGGAAGGCGCGAGTTATTATTTAAATTCAAAATATTTTCTAGTGAAAGCTCATCCGTAGCTACACATAGCTACACCGTAAAAAAAAAAGTGTAATATTTACTGAAAAATTCTTTG
Organism: Dryococelus australis; assembly: GCA_029891345.1. Lineage (NCBI taxonomy): Eukaryota > Metazoa > Arthropoda > Insecta > Phasmatodea > Phasmatidae > Dryococelus > Dryococelus australis. Next base: position 44,099,641 of record CM056997.1, read on the forward strand.
CAACTTTACAAATGCTTGTAACAGTACAAAGATTTTCCTTGTAAAACTACAAGGGCCGTGTTTGTAATAGACTTCAAGAAATATTTGTACTATACTGACCCGTTTCCACGAGCTTCTGCAAAATGGCGGACACTCAACAATGTAAAACCGTATAATCGGTTTGTGCAAAACTATGGGTGATGTTAACCGTAGCTTCGTGCAAGAAGAAATCAATTGTAAGTTTGAATAACGTAAAACATTTAAAACAACTCAATCATAATAAAACGACAACCTCAATTAAACGTGACAGCATTATTCTTTATTATTCATTATTCATTAACTGGTTAGGTTTCCTAGCTTTACAGTACTTTTAAATCGGTTCTCAATATCTCGTTAAGAGCCATCTAAATATCTCAACTCAACAACGGAACTCTTAAAATTAAATATATGTACATATTATTCTTAACCAAATAACTTCATTTATTTCTTTTGGTACTTGCAGCTATATCTACTGTAATCTTTTAAGCTCGTAAGTAAAGTTGGTCTTGTGGTTAAGGGTGCCGGCTAATGATGCAAGGGATGTCGGTTTTAGTTCCTATGCTGGTAAAGTGTATTTTTTTTTTTTTTTTTTTCGTAAATTATATTTTTGAACTATCTTTTTTTATTTATTCTCTGATATTAATTTATAACATTTGTTTTCCAAAAGAAAAAAAAAAGCAATTTTATCTACACTTCTCAATAATGCCAGTTGTGACACAAGGCTATCATTTGTAATATTACAAATAAATGTTTTGCAGATTTTACGAGAAAACTCTTTGTAGATTTACAAAGGATCTTCTTGGCAACTAGATTTCCAAGGATTTTCTTGCTAAAGTACAAAAAAAATAATCTTCAGTGTAAACGTAATATAATCTTAGTATAGAAGTAGCCTATAAATTAATCATAGATCTTGTGCGAACAGGCTTTCGTGGATTCTCTTGCAGAGGTAGTTGTAACACGTCTAACTGTCCGAGTAGTCAATGTGTATTAATAAATAGCACATGCTATGAATGGTATAGGCCGGTCACGATAAATTGAGCACTTTTGAAAGCCCACACGTTTGGAATAATAGGCAATAAATATGTTTTATTTTAGCCTTAGGCGTTAACTTCCGAGTGGAGTGAAATATACACAGTGTATTACTTAACATGGCATAATTTATTTAAAAAGGTGGTTAAAGAATAAAAAATGGTTGAAAGGACCCCAAAGAAAATGTGCCCCAAAGAAAAGAAAATGTGAACACAGTCTAATATTGGTTACGTCGAAAATTCAGCTATGGGCGCCAAACTATGTGTCAAACTGGAACATGTCAACGGACTGGCTGTAGGAACTGTCATGGAGCTGTTTACAGAATATTAACATTTTTTATGGGTCTGTCAAATGATTTGTTTCTCCTTCGTAGCATTCCTTAGCTGCCTGGTGATGAATCCCTCATCTCAGCTCAAGTTGTGGAAGAAGGTGAACTTTTTCGGTCTTTCATGTAGCAGTTTACAGTTGGTGCATGCCACACCAATCTACTACCCGGAGAAATGATTGTGATTCCTAACCTTATAGTAGTCGGCCGTTAAAGAGTCAGCTCAATAAATAGTAAGTATGCCGTTGCTCATCTCTCCAGCTGACACGAGTGAAGTGAAGTGATTTGGGCGGTTCTTAACAGCGAGGTCTTGAGAGCCGATCATGATTGAAGTGAATATGGAGCGGTTCCGGAATGAAGGGGCGGGGGAAACGGGAGATCCCCGAGAAAAACCCACTGACCAACGGCATCGTCCGGTACGATTACCACTTACGAAAATCCTGTGGCCGAGGATTGAACCCGGTTCGCCTTCGTGGGAGGCGAGAGTGATAATCGCTCAGCCACCGTGTGTTCTGCCTTCTTCTGACTCCAGGATTGAACAGACAACTAGTTAATTTGGGATGGCGTAGTTTAGAGCTATGAAAATAATACAACTGGATCCAACAACGCGTATCTATATTACACTATTTGATTATTACAAGTAAAACAGGAAAAACTCTAATTAAAGACGCTTCAACGTTAGAACACAAACTAATGGAATTACGTTACTTACAATACCAAAGTTGACTCAATAGCAAGGCCGTCGTGCCTTACAAGAAACTACTTTACATTAATCACAATAGAAATATATATATATATACTCTTAACGCGGCCTAACTTCCCTAAACCGGATCCTATCCTGAATCCAATTCTTGAGGTTCTTACTACTGAGCTTTTCTGCAGTAGACACTCGTCCGAGAGGCTCCCTCCTGGACCGTGGATTGGCTCGCGTCGTCGTGTAGTGCCCCGACATCCTCGACGTCGTGATGCCCTCCGTCGTCTTACAGAATCACAATTAAATATGGCGGCACCAGGTCTAATCACTGCCGAAGCTCAGAGCGGGGGTTGCCCGAGCCCTTGTGAGGGCCCTTTACCATCCTGACGGTTCTAATTTGCAATGTAGGGGAAAGGAGAAGCTAACCCCCCCTTCCCCACCACTTCCCATCAAAATATTTTAGGCGTAAGCTAGTTTGTTTCAGGGAAGCTGAGTACTCCCAGCAAACCCTGGAAGTGAGGACGGGGCCCATCTCGCACTCTCTTACATACTCCGCTCAGGGTTTGCTCCAGTTGTCTCGTCTCCTGCCGTGCTCTGCCCGACCGTCTCGCGCCAAGGCTCTCGAGTTCGCATGGCGCTGGCTTGGTTCTCCGAGCGGTCCCAGCTGACACGAGTGACGTCATCTGTTTAGCAGTGGTTGAAGGTAATTTAACCAGTTACCGATATCGATTATTGTAGCAATGAAATGTTTCTCGGTGTCGGGTCTTTCGACACAGCTGAAGTCAAGGCCGCAGGAATTTAAAAATTACCAATTTTTATATATTCACAGCAACTATATGATTTGTGCTTAAAACATGCATACGTTTAAGATTGGCTTTTGTCATGTGCACAACTGTGTTCAGGTAGTAGTATAGCCTCAGAGTCCATATACACTACGACGGGCGGATTGTTCGCATGACGACAATACTTAAATTTCAATACAGGTGGGATATTACCTTTACCAGCTGCAGCATTTCGATTCTTCCTGAAGCATTTTGTACAGAATAATCTGCATGCTGTTCTTAACACTACTGGCCCGTCAGCCTGGATTATCTTCGATGATCTTATATGTACGCACAGTCTTGCTTGGAAATATGAATCTTGCTATCTTCACTCGTCAACATGGAGTGTACTACTCTTGAAAAGTTTTTGGAGGCACAGTTTTCTTCGGTGCTTAGGAGAACTAGCCTAAATGCTTTTCTTCCTTCCCATCTGATACCTGCATGGGCATGACATTATATCCTCCAGCGGATTGAATTTCTGTGTTTATCTAAAATAATGCTGTGGTTTAATGCCCTAGCCTCTCCCAGCGTGACTCGGGATGCGGGGGAACCTTCCAGATCGGGCAAAGCGAGACTATTTAAAGCTGCGATGGGCCTCCAAGCCGATAGTGTTTGAAAGTAGAGAGTTTGGAGGAACCTGCGACCTTAAGCGACGAGACAGCGAAGCAACGAGAGGAATCAAGAGCTACCAACGGCAGTGAAATCTGCGGACTGCGAGTATCCGTGCAGTGAAGAGAGAGACTGGCAGGCGGGACTACTGAACTGGATGCGTGAGTGTAAGACATTTGGAATTAGGACAACAGACAGACTGGACGTGTATAAATAATGAGTGTGAGTTAAGTGACTACAACCAATACTAAGACATAAAGAAGGACCTGAAATAGAATTGAGATATATATTAAATCGTTTGCTCACCCCGAATAACAAGATCAAGGGGAATCAGTCCCCGCCATCTTGGATTTTCGGAATTTTCGTTGTAAATTGCATCACAGATTTTACATTTTATTTTGGGCTTCGACAAAGCGTAGGGCATTACATTGGAGATGTTCTAAAACATGCATTGCGAGACTATTGTTGCCAGGTCCATTTTTGTAACCGAATGCAAAAAAAAATTAATTTCTTGCTTTCAATCACTAGTGAATAAATAATAAATTATATAGAAATGCAATATTTTGATTGTCGTGCGAAAAATATCAAAATATTCTTAAATGGAACTTACAACAAAAATAGTGAAAATCCAAGATGGCGGGGACTTATCCACCTTAATAATGGAGAGAGTTTAATATTGTAAATAAGAGGGTTTATAAATAAACTAAGTCAGATTTATTTATTTTATCTTTATAAGGACCGCAATACCCAACGAACTCGGATATGCCCCTCTGGCGCCATGTAACAGTATAATAAAAACATAAATAAGTTAGAGACGATTATTAAATAGACTATAGAGTGACATCTGATGTCCACCGTTGGTATACACTGGCGCTTCGGGACATTTTCAGACATATTTGTTCGAGTTTTTTAAAACGCAAACTATTGGCAACAATTCGCATTCTTAATATTTGCGAGGAAGTCATATAATTATTGTAAAAGACACCTTGAGTCTTGTAGAAAATGTTTGCATTGTTGATCTATGTTTAACGACTAAGGAATCGTCACTGATTCTTGAATTATAGAACTACTTTAACGGTCAGTTTCGGCCCTGTAAAAATACGCTGGGCAACACAACAAATACGGTTTCCGTGAAAACCCACTTAAGAGCGGACGTCGATACAGACAATCATGTGACACATTTGCAGGAATAATTATCTCAAGTGAAGTTATGGAAGATTATTTTTTTCTTTTTTAAGGATACACGAACGTTTCATTTAAGAAAATGTTCGTGGCGTTATGAATGCGCGTTCATTTGGGTATAATTATTTTCAGCTCATAAGTTATACACCTTCATTCCTTAGAAAATTATTCAAACATTTCTAAATGCCTTAAAATTTAGATATCGTAAATACCACAGATAAAAATTACAAAAATCAACAAAATTCACTCCATGATTTAAAATTGTTGCAGGTCAAATTGATAAGGAGAAGATATATTTTTATAAATGGGCAAAATCAAAAACTTCACGTAATTCTTTTAAAGTTGACTAATTAAGACGTATGTCGAAACACTTGGGTCTTACGCACCGTTCCCGATTAATTTAGGAAATATTTCATCCACACGTAGCTTACACAAAATGCAATTTTTAGTTTACTGTAGGTGGATACATCAAAACAGTTAAATATATTGATTATAATGGCGGGACATTTTGAAACAGTTAATGCATAATACACCATTACTCATTTTAAAAGTCCACCAAGTTGCTCTCTTTTTATGAAATGACCATTCCATAAAGTTCCAACCTTAAACAGAACGATAAATGAGAAAAAAAATTCTCGTTATTTTCTCTTTACAGATTCAGATCATCAATTACCACCTCGTCTGCAACAATTCGCAGTCCGAAATTCAATCTACAAAGGAAAACGAAGAGAAAATTTAAATGGTTACAAATTGAGTGATGTCCTCAAAAAGCGCCGTGTTAGCATTTCTGATCCCCGCCCTTCTTTTTCGCCTTATTAACATTACGGCAATGACGAGGATTTTTTTTGAACTGAGTTAATATTATTTTTCATTTTCTTGTCTGCCATTTCTTTTCCCTAATCGACTTGCAAACTAAATTACTAAGCTATACGTCAAACGACGCGTCACAAACTTCGAAAGTAGGTAAAAAATTACAGAGAATAACAGAATATATAGTCCATTCCCCATTGGAAGCAACTTTCTCTTCGGTGCCCTGCTAAATATCTACTTGCAGGCCCGTTTCGTATCCTTCCGCCAAATCTAAACAAACATTGCCATGTGACTGCCATGTAGCATCTGTCAAAATCAATGTTTACATGCCATTGTGTGTGTACACGTGTTCGTATACTTCCGTTACACCTAAACATAAACATTGAAATGTGACTTCTACTTTTATAAGTTCCAACGTGTTGTTTACTGTTTACAGCTTTCCAAAGAATTCTGTCAGATTCCAAAATTTATTCCGTACGAATATTCACAGTTTAGGCCAGCTTTATGACGTTTTGAAAATGGCTGATTTCACGACAGTTCTTACGGTTATTTTACATTAACATGTTTGTTTTCTACGACATAGCACACTACATGTAGGCCTGATGCACGTTAGTATTTTGCAGCGACTGTGTGTAACACTGTTACAACTGCGAGGTAAAGGGCTGTACTAATTATTCTTTTATTATTGATATATTTTAGGTAATTTATTTAAACGGACGGCTTCAATTGGAATAAATATTAAAACGAAGGAACAACCAGTCAAACGAAAAAGGCACATCAAAGTCAAGCACGCAACTCGTGTTGCTCATTTTTTCCATACAAACTTAAATATAGCGGTGAACATGCACACAAATAAGCCTACGGTAACTTTTATTCAGCTCATATTTCTATGTATTGCTACTTACTGTTTATTAGGTTTATTGAAAGTTATCGGGCTGAGCTTAGTATTTTTCTTCTAGGATTGTAGCAAATAACGTTACACGACTGTGTTTTAAAACCCTTACGGCAAAGGTGCAACGTTGTGATAAACAGACGTGGATGAAAATAATTAACCGTCATAAAAACAGTTCACAGCTAAAACGTATAAAAGTGCTAATCAAATATTTGAAATCACACACACACACACACAGGGCCAGCGTATCGACCACGATGCACAAGGCACGCCATTTCACAGACGCAATGATTAACGACACACACGTAACAGTATATTTACTACTGCCGTGGAAACTCGCATTTACCACAACATCGCAACTTGCCTAGGTAGGTTTAAGAAACACAGCGTCTACAAACGTGATCTGGTATTTTAAAGTATTTTTGGGAGTAAGAATAATTTACGCTTCGTTTAGCAAAAAACAACACGCCATGTCATGACTCGCCACGTCTGCCAACTTCACTTGGTAACTGACCCGCCATCATATCTAAATATATTAAACTAAGTATTCAAACATCAAAATCTATTTTCAGTTGTAAATTACAAATTCAAAAATCATTATTTTGCTGTAATAAGTATGAAATACGCTACAATTGAAAACAGGTACAATATTGTCGCGCACTAGCGAAGTGACACTTCCAGAGAGAGAGAGAAAAAGAGAGAGAGAAAAAAAGAGAGAGAGAAAAAAAGAGAGAGAGAAAAAAAAGAGAGAGAGAAAAAAAGAGAGAGAGAAAAAAAGAGAGAGAGAAAAAAAGAGAGAGAGAAAAAAAGAGAGAGAGAAAAAAAGAGAGAGAGAAAAAAAAGAGAGAGAGAAAAAAAGAGAGAGAGAAAAAAAGAGAGAGAGAGAAAAAAAAGAGAGAGAGAAAAAAAGAGAGAAGAGAAAAAGAGAGAAAAAGAGAGAGAGAGAAAAGAGAGAGAAAAAGAGAGAAAAAGAGAGAGAGAAGAGAGAGAGAGAAAAGAGAGAGAGAGAAAAGGAAAAAGAGAGAGAGAGAAAGAGGAGAAAAAGAGAGAGAGAGAAAGAGGGAGGAAAAAGAGAGAGAGAGAAGAGGAAAGGAGGAGAGAAAGAGGGAAAGAGAGGGAGAGGAGAGGGAAAGAGGGGGGAGGGGAAAAAGAGAGAGAGAGAGAGAAAGAGAGAGAGAGAGAAAGAGAGAGAGACAGCGCGACAAGCCTCGCCTAGCAAGACAGTTGTTTTCAGCTGCTTTCTCGCTCGATAAAATAACATCGTACCATTACGGCCTACTCACGATATTTTCCGCTGTTATTTTAAACTTTAAAATTGAGATATGTTGCCACCGGGGTTACCTAAATATTTACAAATGGTATACTAAAAAACTAGGTTAAAATAATATTTTAACTGTGAACTATTTCTCACCGGTCGTTGCCAACACGCAGCTGCTCTCGCTGTTGTTAATTCGTATTTAAAAATAAATAAATATTACAAGTTATAGAAGATATTAAGGTAAAGTCTCATTTATTCAATAATGCAGTACTCTAAAGTTAACAACAGTGTTATATATTTGTGGAAAACAGGTTACTGAAAAAAACAGGTTAACATGTTATACCTAGAGTGTTTTTTCAAAGGTTGATTTTCATAAGTCGCTTCCAGTCGGGAATGGACTAATTATATATATATATATATATATTATATATATATATATATATATATGGCTTCTGAAGTCGCACATTGCGTCAGTGCCGTGTCTGTAGAAACGTAGAAATAGTTAAGAGTATAAGTATAACATGATCAATGTGTCCGTGCTAGGATCTACGAGATCGGGGATCACTGTACTTAGGACCTTAGGACCTATAGTAAACAGTGGAACATTAATACTGATGATACTCTTTTAGATCACCCACTAAAGTAGTGAGTTCGTTTCTCGAAACTTCGTAACGAACAACAGAACACAAATGCACAATAGCTTTAATGTCAAATGTCGTATAGATTATGATAAGTCGGCAATGGTCGAACAGAAGTAAATATTAATGAAAACCAGAAAAAAAATAGGACGTGGGCGGTTTTAGATGCAGAAATTAATATGGCAATACTTTATGATGATACTCGAGGTTCGAGTCCTGGGTAATTCACAAGTCTGTGTATACTTTTATACGGTATATTTTTGTAGACTTGTTAACCATAAACACCTCTCCTCCATTTCCTTCAGAGGGCAGAACAATTTAATTTAGCGGGTTTTAATGTACTTATAATGCAGTCTATGAAAGTAACATGAACAATATGAATTAAAGACTTCTATGAACATTGTTAGCAGTAACTTTGTTATAACACTACAAATGCCATGATTTAACTAAAAGCAAATTGTGCAGTGCTTTATGTTCAGTTGCTATATTTTAAAGCGTAGGACAATAATTTTATTTTTTGGAGACTTATTGTTCATGTTCAGTCTATATTCTCAATTTTGATGAGTAATGCCAATGGACGGCAAATTTATTCGTTATTGCTTAAGATTTTCCCCGGCGTGTGACTTTATTAGTAAGCTTCAGAATTAAATATGAGGTTTTAATATCAACAATAATTTTTTACTTATTCCAGTAATCATAGGGGAATTTCTTTGATATCGTTGCACACAAAAAAAATTTCGTTTATCGTTGTGTAACTTTACACGCGACGTATTAAGGTACGAGAGACTCATCCGTTGGTAGAAACTGTATCAAACTCCAACAAGAATAAATATTCATTACCTGTAAGTAAACCCAACGGACTCGAGCACTTTGGTTTTCAGTAATTGGTTCAATTTAATTTGCACGCTCATATTCTTTTTCTATATAAAACCAAGCACGGTACGACTACTATACACTAACAAATATAAAACTTTGTTATTCCCAAGTGACTAATATGCTTCCAAATTGGCGCCATACGTCGTTGGTACAGAATAAATATAATTTATTGAGGTTTATACTCCCCTTAATTCTTTTTACTTTTGAAGTACGGCCTAAACGTAATTTACTTCTCCATACTTCATATTGAGTTACGTGGAAATTTGTCCTTTTCTTCAAAACTTTAAAGTGTATTTTTTGTAAATTTTTGTTGTTGGAATTTTTCCTATAATACATTGTTCATCGTGCTCATTTCAATAAGTAAAAATTATCATTAAAACACCCAAACAGGAAACTAGTTTTGTTGGTGATTAATTGATTCAAGTATCGCTAAATACCATATCCAATCGACTACGAAGAAGAGCAACGACCAAACATTAATTTCTTATGAACATAAAATGATTTAAAAAAGCTCATAAGTAACTAATTGAATACCGTATACTGCCCCACTCATTCTCACACAGGTTTACTGTTAAACTGACACAGGAGGTAGCTTGAGCCAACGTGGTTAACCCAGCCCTGCCGCGACGGAAACCAGTGGTTCAGTCGAAACACTCCACCCGCGTGTTAACGAAGCAACGACGAAGGAAACTTGGGCGAGGTTTATTACCTACGAGTTCAGTTCATTAGTTGCTGCGCTGTTCTATTGACAAGTGGCTCCCTGTTAATCCTTGCGGGAGTCTCGCTCCAGTTAGGTCGTTACGGAGCGATTATTTGTTCTGGGGGAATTCCTTCGCTCGTGGTCTGGCGTTGTTACGGCACTGCTTGCTAAAGGTTGTTTCGCGATAAAGTGAGCACTTTCGAAATCAACCTTACAAAAAAAGTCACTGCTCCTCTCTGCATTTGTTTTAACGGCCACACTGAGCGACATTTGGCGCCCCAACGTGGGGCACCAAATATTTAAAATATTTGCGTGTCTTGGAGGTGTGGCAAGCCCCACGTAAGGGTGCCAAAAATGAAATGTGTATATCTCGGAGACACTGCTGTAGGTGGCTGGCCAATGGGGTGATTATTCAAGCCACACGCATGGGAGCCAATTATGAAATACATAGCTACTCTACTCTAGCTGGCTTCTTTGAATGCGTGTAGTACAGTGTAGCAGGCCAATATGATAATTATGCACCACGCAAGCAGTGCTAACAAATAGACAACTGAATATAAGAGTGTAGAGTGCAAAATGTGTGAAAGTATGTTTAAATTTGTCTTATTAGGCCACATGTGATAACTAAGAGAAACTGAGTAGTATAGGCCTCGTACATAATTCGCTCTGCTGCAAGGCTAAATAGTATACAGAACTCTCACTGCAAAATGCTCAAAACAACCGTTACACACAAACATATGTGGTATGTCACCTCAATATCCAGGCTTAGTAGAGCTCCAACATAGCTATGCATATGTTACACTTCAAATACACATAGGGGAAAACAAGGAAACTGACTACGTGTATTTTATTCCAATCAAAGACGTCCAACGGTGAAGAGAATTTTAATGTAAAAAAAAAACTTTTTCTCAATTTAAATAAGACTCCCCCCCTTATATTGCGATACAAGAACATATGAACATTAGCACGCAGCAGTTGGACAGGAAAATCGTGTTTACACCTCTCTATGCCTGTTTAAATAGCAATTACGCGTGTAATATCTGGCAACCATAATATAATCATTGCAGTGCTTTAACGGTTACAAAAATTTTTCAATATTCTGCAGCGTAGAAACTTCAGTTCAAGTTAAACTCGTAATTACTCTCACACTAAATAATTGCAATTATCTGCCTGCAAGTTTGCACTTTTAAATTATCCCTGGCTAGCAATATTAAAATAGGTAGGACAAATAACAGTTCTTGTTCTCAGGCACTGCGTGAGAAGCTAGAAAATGTTTGAAAGATAACTGCAGTTACAAACGAAAGTTTCAAGCACTTGACTTCTGGACCAACGGTCACTGGGGATGGCGGTGGAAAATACATTACACATCTGTCGAACTATTTAAGTTACCATGATCTTTAGACCTCTTCTAACGGTTTGTTATTACGCCGTCGGCAAACAACACAAAACAAAGCATGTTTGTTGGGGCCTAACTCGCATTAATTATAATTATCACACCTTTTTAGGCGCAGCTCAGGCCTACCTTACCTGTTATCTTTAAGAACCATATAAAAAGATGGAGACCAGAACATTCTCTCAACTCCTCTATTGTCGGTGTCGGTTACCAGATTTAAATTAACATGTGAAACATAGGGCTTATCTGAGGGTGTATTCCTTATAATTACGATTAAAACGGTGTTATCAAACATTGCCAACTTAAACAAATTAGTTACTGAAATATTAACTATATGAAAATAAATACGTAACATTAAACATATGGTTAATTACCTCTCAACTGTTGTGTGTACCTTAATAAACATGTAGGGTAAAATAAAATAACTGAATAACAATTTTTCATGTGGAACACGTCACAACAATATCATTTTTATAATATAAATATGTGTGTATTCGTATCTCAGATATGCAACTACTGTAAGGTTGAATAAATTAAAATTAGATGCGCCACATAACCAGACGTTACAGTGTTACAACGTAAAAATTGAGAAAAATATTTGATAATAAATACAAGGGACATAATAAAAATATACGAGCTAACATAATGTTAACAACCAACGTTTTATTATACCCAGTGTCATATAGGTTACTAATGTATAATAGAATACGTTAACTTCGCATTTCCTACACAATATTATTCAACGGAGTCCTTATATTTTACACATTAAAATATTTTAAAAATAATGTGACTTAAATTTACATTTACCGTCTTTTCGTGTAGTATACGATAAGCTTCGATTTGTAAACAAAAATAAAAACTGTTTACCACTAGCCATATATACTAAACTGTCCAAAGTTACTAACCTCGTTTCAATGAAAGTACCTTTCTTCAGCTACGTGTTTTGGCTATTACATGAACACCATTATTACTTACATAAACTGAACTGTTACAGCATGTTTATAGCATGGTTGTCAGTCTTATGTAATGTTTATGTTAGGAGGTGATTCTTTATAATATAAAAGTTAGTGTTTAAAACGTGCTGAATTTACAGGGTCTACAAAGTTTTTACTGAGCAGAAAATATTGTGTTTGAGTAACGTACATACTAACATAACGAATAAACTGAATTAATTGTTTGACAAAATATTCCGCTTTATTATTACTGCAATAATGATTGCTTCATTCATGAAAATTAATACTGCCGAGAACTATATGTTTATAAAGCATGATGTAATTGATCTGTTTCGGCGGTATTCGTGTTATTTGAACTTGCTTTATGGTACCAGCCATGTTTTGGACACTGCTACATCGCGTTGTTTTCAAAGTCGTTATAAAATTTCCTTAAGTGTTACATATGTGAGATTCCTGTGCAAATGATACGTTTTTTCCAACTATTTACATACATATTTGTATGTACGGAAGTACGCTTGTAATAGGATTTTGAGTGTCTCGTTAGCAAAAATTTTAACCCCAAACTAAGTGCGCAAATTCCAACTACCCCCAAAAAGAGCTCTTACATGTTCCAGGTAACATTAAAAATTTAAGTTTCTATAACTAACTCGACTCGTCTTGACCGTCCAACGCAAAGGAAAACTAAATCCTCTCTCTAAACAATCCCGGTTACCAGTTTATTAGGCACTATTTGCAGTGGTTACAAGGGAGGAATCGGCTTGGAGAGATGCGCGTTTTGGTTACCAAACAATAACGGTTTAATACAAGCCTTGTTGATGCATATCGCACTACGGTACCAAGCCAGCAGCCATTAGATACGCTAGTATAATTTAAATAAAACATTTAAATGTACAAATAATATATAATGTACTACATTGAACTACATTAAAATTAAATTTGTGGTACACAAACACACAGTGAGCATCAATATGTATACTCTTTCTTAATACCATACACATAACACCTGAAGACCAACAACAATAAATTACTCTCTCTCGCTCTCTCTCTCTCCCCACTAAGGCGAAACGGAACGTTAACATAATACTCTTTCCAACGCTGCTTCGTCACCTGCCTAGCCCACACATATAGGCTGTCTCTGGCGGAAGGGTCATTATTCCGGGAAATAAAAGGAGTACTTTCAAGCAAAAAATTGATTTACCTACGTGTCATATTCAAAACGGTTTCCAACACAGTGGTACTTTAGTGTGTTACGTGATATTTAAATTGGTGTGCAGTACTTGCCACCTCCGCCACGCGGCGCGCTGTCCGTCCCTCTTCACCAATCGTGCTGCTCGGTTTGATTGTCAATGTTGGTTGCGTGTTGACCCATGCACATGTTATACAGTATTCTGTACTGAACGCAGAATCGTTTGCTGAACTTCCGTACATTTATTCGCACGCGGAATACGCAGATGTGTTTCTTATGTCCATGGCTACAGTAGAAGAATGCCATCACCACTTTCGTGCATGGCGAGTTCCGGATCGTACAATGTTTTCCAGAGTGTACAGTGCATAACGTGAAAGTGGTAAGCACCCAAGTGTTCATCTAACGTCAGAACGAGGCCGCCAACGCGAGGTGCAGCGCGACGAACACAATCGTGACCTCGTTCAGCTGAGCCCCGCAACTAGAACGAGTAGACTTTCAGCGCGTATCGGTGTTTTCCGTACACGTGTATGGAGAACATTGCATGATGAGAGCTTGTACCCATTACACCCACGACCCTTCCATTTTGTTCGGGGCAGTGCTATTCGCCCCGCAACTAGGACGAGTAGACTTTCAGCGCGTATTGGTGTTTTCCGTACACGTGTATGGAGAACATTGCATGATGAGAGCTTGTACCCATTACACCCGCGACCCTTCCATTTTGTTCGGGGCAGTGCTATTCGCCCCGCAACTAGGACGAGTAGACTTTCAGCGCGTATCGGTGTTTTCCGTACACGTGTATGGAGAACATTGCATGATGAGAGCTTGTACCCATTACACCCGCGACCCTTCCATTTTGTTCGGGGCAGTGCTATTCGCCCCGCAACTAGGACGAGTAGACTTTCAGCGCGTATCGGTGTTTTCCGTACACGTGTATGGAGAACATTGCATGATGAGAGCTTGTACCCATTACACCCGCGACCCTTCCATTTTGTTCGGGGCAGTGCTATTCGCCCCGCAACTAGGACGAGTAGACTTTCAGCGCGTATCGGTGTTTTCCGTACACGTGTATGGAGAACATTGCATGATGAGAGCTTGTACCCATTACACCCGCGACCCTTCCATTTTGTTCGGGGCAGTGCTATTCGCCCCGCAACTAGGACGAGTAGACTTTCAGCGCGTATCGGTGTTTTCCGTACACGTGTATGGAGAACATTGCATGATGAGAGCTTGTACCCATTACACCCACGACCCTTCCATTTTGTTCGGGGCAGTGCTATTCGCCCCGCAACTAGGACGAGTAGACTTTCAGCGCGTATCGGTGTTTTCCGTACACGTGTATGGAGAACATTGCATGATGAGAGCTTGTACCCATTACACCCGCGACCCTTCCATTTTGTTCGGGGCAGTGCTATTCGCCCCGCAACTAGGACGAGTAGACTTTCAGCGCGTATCGGTGTTTTCCGTACACGTGTATGGAGAACATTGCATGATGAGAGCTTGTACCCATTACACCCGCGACCCTTCCATTTTGTTCGGGGCAGTGCTATTCGCCTCGAATTTCGCCACTTGTTAATTGGCAATTGTGAATTGCCTCTTGCATTTATAATTTACTGATGAAGACTTATTTACCCGGGATGGTGTTAACAATACCGGAACAGTCATCGATGATCACAACATAAACCATACGCTACAGCGGAAACGAATTTCCAAGTTTGATGTTTCATAAATATATGGTGCGGTATAATTGAATGACACATTGATCGGTACCATTATTTTACATCGTCGAATGACAGGACGCTGTTATTTGCAATTTCTGCCGTGTGTATTACATGAACAATTAGAGGGCATTCCTTTATCCACACAGACGGCTGTTTGCTTTCATTATGACGGAGCTGCTCCGCATTCTGTCAAAGTTGCGAAGCAACATCTCGACCATATCTTCCTTAATTGGTCGTGGCGGTCCCATTAACTGGCCACCACGATCTCGAGACATAACCCCGTTACAGTTTTGTTTATGGAGTTGGATGAAGAGTGAAGTGTACATACTAGTATTTTACACGTGATTGATTGCTATCGCGCATTACAGATACTGTCGCCCAACTAAATAAACGTACAGATGCGCATTGCAGTGGACGGGAGAAAGTTGCACACTCGTCACTGTAGAAGGTAAACATTAAAGTTAACATATGTTGGTAACCATGAGGTAAGCACATATGTATATCACATTTTTACTTAAAATCCCCCATTCGTTCACTTTCAACCCACGGAATAGTAACTTTTCGTTCTGAGACAACCTGCATATCGTGGAAATAGGAGTTAAGGAGGGTCCAAAAATAGTACATAAAAGAGTCAAGAGTCTCTTCAGCCAATGGTAAGCTCTTGTACATCGCAACCACACATGTGCAGAACCAACGCCAAGAATGCAGCTTCCGCAATTCTCTCCTCGGGGCTCTAGAGTTCGCCACAGGTGGCAACCTAGAATGACGTTAGGTGACGTGGTTCAGTGACAATGCAGAAATTCATGCGTTGCCAATCGTCGGAGATTATTTTACGGCACAGAGAGGTTGATTTCAGAAAACAATGGGAAATGGTTACGAACGCGAGTTCTGTCTGGTACTACTGCACTCACAAGGTGGAAATACTAGGTTTTTGCACAGCTTTGTTGGAAAAATAAAACTTTTATAGTAATTTGAGATGAAAGCGTGATGTCAAAGACAGGCAATGCTCTTTGTTCTTGGTACTGAAAGTGCTTGAGATAATCAAGCGCTGAAAAGCATTCACCGCTAAGCTGGCGTAGTTACTATATTTGTATTCAAAACATACTTTTAACACAGATTAAAACACAAAATAAAATAAATTTTCATGTCCAAAAATATGATTTCACATTTCGAATTGTTATATGATTAAATAATTTCTGTTTTCGAAATGCAAATAACGTAAATATCTACGAAATAAAACAGTGTAGCACTCTGGCTTAAAATAGAGTTTAGGCGGCGAGCAAAGCAAACCTAAAGAAAGAAATATTCACAACGGAGACTACACCATGCGCGTCGCAGAAACGAAGTAGATAGTTCAGTAAGTTAGAAAACATACCTATAATAATGATAATAATGTGTGGGAGTAATAATAATAACAATGTATATAACAACTCCAGAAATACGTTACCTACACTAACTACTACAAACCACTCGGTGCTCAAATGTTGAGTTTTGGTGGATGGATGGAGTGGGGCTAGAGTCGAATATGGTATTCTCGTCACGTTACATCCAAATCCCCTTATACCAGACAGCACCGAAGCAGAACGCGCCCATGCGGCATATTTCAGCTCGGTAGTTATTGTTTCCTGTGCAATGTTTTAAAGGCCTTATTTACTTTCAAATCTGTAACTTGATTTCGTAAGATTTAAAGCGCCAGCCGTTTTCAACGTATTTTATGTAGTGCACTGATTAATAAATAATCTAAATAAACACAAGAACTATATTTCGTATATGTTTGTAAAATGCCCGAAACATTTTTTTTTGGTGCCTACACAGAAGAATGTGGTTCAGTTGTCATTCAGTTGCGCCTCTCTGACTGCAATCTAAATTAAACATTTCGATCTTTTACCGATATGATTCCGTGAAGAAACGCTGAAGTCCAGCAAACCTTTGCCGCATGTCCGTTGTGCCCAGAGGCTCCTACATGCATTCATTTCCACCCACGCCTTCTGATTTCGAAAAATAAGCTGAACCCTCTTTACCGAGCGACGTGGAACAGTGGTAATAATACACCGGACTCGCATTCGGAAGGGCACGGGTTTGATTCCCGATCCGGCCACCATGCTTTCCGTTTTCCGTAGTTCCCCGAGATCAGTCCAGGCAAATGGTAGGATATATATAGTTCCTTACTACAGGATTTGGCCGACTCTTTACCCATTTCGGCTTCTCCGACTCTAATGTCCTCGCTATTGACGAGAAGTTAAACTTTGTCGCCTACTTCTTTTGGATCCTCTTCCCTATTTTGTGCCAACGCTCTTGTACCAGCAAGCATTCCAGCCATCTTGATTTCAGTTACCTGGATTTTCCGAACTCACATCAGGCGAATGCCGGGTTCGTTTCTTAAACGAAACGCCCTTTGCTCACTGCTGCCCCTCTTCCCACCCCCCACTTTTTTTCTCCCCACGCACACGTCGTTCCTTTCTAAACGACCCCGCTCGAGATGTTAAAACATAATAATAAAGCGTTCAAGTGCCAGCACACGTGTCTTGCCAAATATTCCCAGAAATGTGTTCAGAGATGCTCTCACACTCACTTCCTCTTACTCTTCTTCCGGAAACCCAATTGTGCATCGTCTAGATCCCATCGAGCCATCACTTTGAAGTTCCTCCTTCCCTTTCTTCTTTTGTAAATATTTTCCTTTCAGGACGCTTTCACCTTGGCCCAGAAGAATTTCATCTCATTGGCATGCAATGTGCTTCGGTTCAAGGAAAGCTTTTGACTTGTCTGGATATTGCTGAAATATTGCGCGCCGCGTTTGTGTTTTGTGTAAGCCTTATTGGGAAAAATCAAAACAATTTTTAGTAAGCGTGTACGTCGTATTTCTAAATAAATTTGTAAGTCCATGGGTGGAAAATATGTAGACGGACTAGTATCGCAGCAGTTGAATAGGAAAGGAAGGTTTAGGCAATACGATCTTTTAAACGTCAGGGCGCGTCTGTAAATCCTAAGTAGAGATGTACGTACCTTACTCCGCCAGAAGGGTCAGGAAAATTATTAGCGGTAAGGACCAGAAAAATTGCTCTAGAAGTTGTTTTACTTGGAAATGTCACTCCTAGGACTCATTTCACTAGTTACAGTGAGTAAGTGAGTGAGTGAAGAGATTTATGCGGCTTATAACATCGAAGTCTTGAGAGCCGACGAGGGTAAGGCGAAGTGAGTATGGAGCAGCGCCGGAATGCAAGGTTGGGGGAAATGGGACATCCCCGATAAAACCCGCGGACCAGCGGTACCATCTGGCACGATTCCCACATGCGAAAATACCGGGGGCCTACCCCGCCGGGAATCAAACCTGGTTCGCCTTGGTGGGAGGCGAGTAGTCTAACCACCACACCACCGCGGCTCCGTATCAGCACGAGATTCACAGGAACGCAAAAAAAAAAATAAAAGAACTGCCACGTACTCGAATTCTAGGCGCATGAAATATTCTATAATTCTCAAAATAAGTTTTACGAACTTGGTAATCTGTTTCCGATGACAAATGTAAGAAGTTCGTCTATGCTCATGATACACATAAGCTGATTATCACACACAAACAAAAACTAGCTGCAAGAGTGTTCAACGTCGTATCCACCTTGTTTCAGGCTTACTGGTCGTTCCAAGTGAACGGAATTAAGGGCCCTTTTATGCATTCGATTTGTGTCGCAAAACTCGAAGTCGTACGTATTGTAAACGCCTAAGGAGAAATTATTTATTTTATGTATGCGATTTGAAAACGTCCGATTTTCTTAATCGTCTGATTTGTTAGTCATGTCGTCCACTCGTAGGAAACTCACGGATGCTATAATCGTACGATTTCTCCTAGTACATGGCGTGCAATGGATCGTTTTTTGCTAACGGAAGAATTGGAGTCGTCGGGACTTCAGTGAATAGTGCTACAGGTCGTTCACGATAAAGTGAGAACTTTTGAAAGCCCTGCTAAAATTCTACTTTCTTGTCCATTATGTATCCTTCCACCAGATGTAAACGAACATTGCCATGTGACTGCCATGCGATTGCCACATGTTAATAAACTCAATGTTTACATTTTAGGACTGCTAAATGTAACACATAATATGTATAAAACATGTAACATATATGATGTATATAACACATGATATATAATGTATATATGTATGCATATATATGTAAAATATAATATATATATATAAAAGACGTAACATATAATTGTTTGGGTCATCTCACAGCTCCGATAGACAAAAACTTTACTCAGCAAACAATTGAAAAATTAACGCCCTATCGACGAAGTCATGGAAACTGTGAAAAAGCAAACATTAAACGTTGGTGGTGAACAAGGACCAACACGACACGTTGAAAAAGGACTTACATTAGTTAAGCCGAAAAATAATTTGGAAGGGCAGCCAAATCCAGATTTTGAAATAGACTAGCACTACTGCACACCCAAGGTACAACACCACTTGTCACACAAATTACCAAACATTTAAAAATCGTACTGCAAACTTAACTTTTCCCACGACTCACCGTTTTCTAAGTGCCCCATCGCTCTGTAGCGTGACTAGTAAAACTTCAGCTCTGAAACATGGTAACTGTGTTTGGCCTCAGCAGATTGAAGTTAGGTGCAACTACGCCATCAGAAAAAATCATACATCCTGCAGGCATAAGGTAGCGGCGTGACGGAGCAGATGTCTGAAGCGTATAAAGTAGACAGAGCGAGGCCGTACAAGGACTTAAAAAAAAATGACAAATAAAAAAATTATGATGCACGAAGGGGAAAGGGGGAGGCAGGGAAAGACTAGGGGATCTGAGCCAAGCAAAGAGTACACCAATGCACAGAATTAGATGGTGCTAATAAACTTAACGTGACGGTGCAAGAGTGGCAGTATATAAAAAGTATGTAATATATAAAAAAGAAAAATATATAAAATATGTACATGTATATGTACACTTTAAGGATAGTTTTATATGCACTTTTATAAATGGAGATAAATATATTTCAACATAGGCCTATAATACATATATATAATTAAAATAATTTACACTAAAAATATAAACATATCAACAAATGCAATTGTTATATGTACATATAGTTTTTTGACACCGTTACTCTGTGTTCGTACCCTTCTGAGACCCCCCAAAAAAGAACTGAACATTTATACTGTGAAATGAACATTTATACTGGGAAATGAAGTGGTAAAAGAAGGATATGCCAGGCTTTTAGCTGGCCCCATCTTCGTTTGTAAAAAATAATTCTAAAAATAATGTATATTATTTACAGCTAAGTGAAATGCCGATCCGGTGATGGCCACATTTCCGGTGTCTCTTGTGGCCCAAATGGGTGTGACATTTCCTTTTTGTCAAACTCACACAGACTTCAAGAAACCAATTGTAAAGGTAAAGTGCATAGACTCATCATTGTTGTGGTTCCTTCATTGTAATGACTGCAGCAAAACTGAAAACTTAAATGAGAAAAGTACTTACAGAAGATTACTATACTAACAAAAATGGTTCATGCGTGCACACACAAAGCTAAAATAAATGTCTTATTATTAATGTAAAACCTATACATATTCACAAATGATAGTAAAAATGATCATGTAAAGGACAAATTATAAAAGTAATACTTACAGGCAAGTTACTGTGCATAGCGGTAAGCACTTGGTTTAACTTCCCTTGTTACTATAGCTGTGCGTCAATAAACAGCCAATCAGAAGCCCCGACACATACTATGTTATCAACTGAAAAAACTTATTTACAAATCAAGAAAGTGTGTATTTTGACTTCATTCCTCGGGAAGATATTTCCTTTTATTTATTTATGGATAATCACAACTAGGGAAGTTTTGTAACGCTATTAGGCGATGTTTAAAGTAAAAGTTAAAATGTAAATAATTTACCATTTTAAAAATGTCTCAGATCAATTGAAAATATTTATTTTTGAAAAAACCCGCTACCAACTCTATGTACAGACCTTCATTTCTTCGGCACAAATTTAGCAACATAAAAAAAAACTAATATTATTATCGTTATATCAATTGCAGCCAGCCCACTGTGCTTTGTATGTGCTTATTGCTATAACTGTGAATGTTTTTGGTGTGTCAATTGTAGCCCGGCCCTCATTAAAAGCTAGCCCATACGTCGTCTTTAGATATACTGAATTTAACACATGCACTGCGTAATGTAATCTAACCTTTACAAAACATGCACTCGCAAGTAAACAGGAGCTCTGGGAGTCTGAGGTGTTGACTATGATATGTAATTTACAGTTACATTAAATTTCAATAACTACATTATTTTGCGGGCAAAGTGGCAGATATTTCAAACAATTATGCCTACTCAACAACGCATACTATCTTCGTTGACATTTCTCAAAAGGTAGCAAGTTGTCTTGTTGAAATCCATTTCGAAATTTAGATATGGAATTATTCTATAGGCAATTAATTGTAAATACTTTCTAATTCTTATTACAGTAAACATTACCAAATAAAACAATTAGGTCTACACTTGCATCACGAAAGAATGTCGGCAACAAGCACAGCTATAGGTCTATAGTTAACAAAACCAGCTTCAAGATTTTATAGTTTATATGTTGGAACACCTTTGGTGTACCATCAAACTGCGACGTTTATGTTATGTTAACAATAGTAGAACTTAAGACTGTGGGATGAATAACTACATGAACACAAGTTTGAGGTTAGGCCTACATTACAAAATAACAGTGATTTCAAAATGTGTCAAATTAATGTATTTTTATTGATGAGCACATTTGAACTTGTTATCAAGGCAGATTTAAGGAAGGTTACATGGCTGGTCGTAAATAGATACGTACAGATGTATTTGAGGTTAGGCCTACATTACAAAACCACACAGTGATATAAAACGTGTAGAATTAACGTATAATTATTGACTGCCAAATTTGCACTTGTTATAAACACAGATTTGAAAGACAGGTTAAATAGATAGGCGTAGGTAGATAGTTACAGATAACTTTTAATATTATTTTTCAAACTTAGGATATAACATGTACTTCGCAAACTCACATGAATATAATAATGTTGCGTTTCTGCTGTCGTTCATTTACTTTATAATTGTTATTTAACTTTCCGTTTATAATATCACGTTTCTAACTGTCGATTTATACTTGTTCTTTTTAAATGATTTACTTCAATAATGTACTGGGGATAAGCTGCGAAAACATGTCGTAAAAACACATTTACACTTACCTCCGGACAGTTGCAGTTGAAATTTTCATCAACTCGTTCGATCACCTTGCACGGCTTCATCTCTCCTCGACGAATTAAAGAATAAATACTTTCGGCGAGATTTATAATGTCCTCCTGACGCCGAATATCTGTACGTTGTTTGCTGGAACTCATAACTTTACACAAAATCACTACAACACAAACACTATACGACCTGTAACAAAACAATGCTGATTGGAGATAAAACCTGAAAAATAAATGAGAAATATTAAAACGCAACTTCCAGTTTCCAAATTTGTAGTTTGCCTCGCAACCACTCCACACAAGCAAAGCCAAGCAACAAGTATGAAGGAACCACAACAACGGGCCGTTGGTTTTGACCGTTGCACCGATCACATGGCGCAGTATAATTATGAGTTACAGTAAATACATTATCTTTAAGCCAATAATTACTTTAAAGTGTATAAAATAAACTTCAAACAGCTTAAGTAGCCATAAATTTAAACATTACACTTGCAATACCGCGTTATTTCGTAGAACTACTTTTCCCATTTCACTGCCAACATAACTGGGTGTGTTCATCCCCAGACTGTGTGATGACACACATGGTTATACATACGTATTTGCGGGCGGTAGGTTTTTTTTTTTTCAAAGGTTGATTTCTAGAGTGCTCACTTAAACGTGAACGGCATTTACCAATAGTGTCTATTATACGAATGACAACATTCCGTGCAGTGGATCGTGTTGGTAATACTACAAACGGACGATTTGAAATCGGCTGACTTTAGTTTATTTTCTCGAGCAGTTAGACTTTCAGACGACACAGATCGGATGCATAAAAGGAGCTTAATAAACCTGGAAGCATTTAGGACGTTCTGACGTTCCGGGCTGCACCGAGCTGAGCCACCCGTTGCCAAAGGGTTGGTTTGTTGCATTTCATTGCGATTTATGGGAATTAATATGGCTTATGCCCTGCGGGGCTGGCCATTGCTAATGATTTTTCTCCTTTGCTGAGAACGTGCAGCGAGGACCTTGGCAAAGGCTGTTCACGATAAAGTGAACACTTTTTAAATCAGCCTTAGAAAAAAGGCACTGCCCATGCCTGCATAAACTTCAACGGGCGCACTGAGTGACATGCGCCCGGTAAAGTTGGTAACGATAGATGGAAAGTAGTTCCATATCTTAACGTTGAATAAAAACTGTTAGTTAACCATTCGCGATAATTTAAATTATTTATTTCAGTGTGTAAAAATTAAAAGGTTTTTAAAATTTTTACTTTTGTAATGATTTCACAGTTTCAATTTCTATAGGCTGTTCACTGTAAAGGGAGCATTTTTTAAGGCCCTCCAAGCAGCCATTAACCACTAATGAATGTATTTTATTACGGCCTCACACGTAGCAATGTTTATATTGAAAAGTGGTGGAAAGAAAGAAATTGGCTGAAAGGAAAATTTTAGCAGGGCCTTAAAAAGTGCTCACTTTACCGTGAACAGCCTATGAATGACGAGGCCTATGGCAATGTTAATTTTACATAAGGCGGGATAATACAAAACTTGCATACAAGTAGATATTAAGCAGGGCTTTCAGAAGTGCTCATTTTAAGGTGTACAGCCTATAAAATATTCGTCGCGGTTTACTCGCTGCAAAGACGACTGGAACACTGCTCTCACTTTCACTCCAGCCGCCTCGGCAGCGCGGTGTCTCAACAGTGGTTTCCGATTCCACTCACGGAGCTCCTCCACTAACGTCGTCTCGCCTAAAGCCACTGAGCTCGAACAGCGAAGGGCGACGTCGCCGCGACACCGAGGGACGCGAGCAGCCCCTTTCGACGTCTTGATCACGTATAGCGCTTCACCTCCGCGCGAGATATGTGACTGGCATTAATTAAGATCGCGGCAAGCGAGCCACTCCCTTCACATTCCTGCCTCCACGGGGGCAGATCTTATTAACATTATCCTTCCTCGCCAAGCCTATAGGGTCTCTCTCTCTCTACCCTTCTTGTATTCATCAATTTTTGCGCAAAGCTCACATGAGAATGCAGGGGATTATTTCGCTTCCCCTTGCGGAAATGCAGAAGCGATTTTTCAGACAAAGTGAGTAACGCTTGCCTTCGTTTGCGCGCGTGTCTTCGACCCAGGTAAATGAATATTAGGCATTTGCTTATAGTCCTATACAGCAAGGTAGCCTGCCAAAATTCAATTTTCAAAACAAAAATATATAATTTGCAAAACAGCTTTTAGTACTTGTCATTTTACAGGACGGACTATTTCTAAAATTTCTAGACAAATGGGCAAAATTTAAACAAAAATCGTCATTGTCCTAGTTATCACATAAATGATCCAAAAGTTAACCTCCTAGGAATTTAAAGCAGTAAATTAACATAATTTTATCTACTGCCAGGCTTTACCCTGGAAACTATTAAAACATAATAATTGCTACGTGGTGTTTGTGATTCGAAAAAAGTTATTCTGTTTGCAGTATAAGACGACAAATTGCGTAACAGGAGTGCTGAGTTACAGAAGGCTATCTCTTACGTGCGTTTCCGTTCTGGAACGCTGACGCACTTGCGGGACGAAATTATCGCCGAGAACAGAATTATTTTTTTTTGTCCTTCTGGAAAGGGCCTTCTTGTGTATTTTCGGCCGCAACTGTGCCGGGGCCATAAACCTTCCGCCGAGGCTTTGTCTCGACGCTACAACAAGGGCTCCGCTCTCCCCCTCTCAGCTCCACGGGTTGCAAGGTCTCCTAGGGTCACGCCCTCAGAAACACGGCCTCTGTCCCCTTGCAACTTTCTCTTCTGCTCATTATACACAACCCCCCCCCCCTCCTTTCACGCGCGCACACCGCCCGCTACAGTCCCGCGGGGCACTTCATTACCCGCGCTGTACAACCATTGTTCCAGTAACTCCACGGTCTTGCTGGGACCCACCCCCCTTCCAGCCTGCTACCCCTAAACCCTTCCGGTTTTTGTCATGCTAATACACGTGAAGGTCTTGGCTCGTGAGCAACGCCCGTTTTCGGTGGCGGGGGTTGGCATCTCCCCCCCCCCCTTCCCCGGTCGAGTCGACGGTCGTCTTCAATTAACAGTTTTTGGACTTAACGGGGGTTAACCCACGGAGCCCGCACCTGTCGGGCACGTTTATTAAATCCGCGCCTCACACTGCGTGCGCCAGTGTAAATTCCGCTTGGCGAGATCCTCTCGAACAACTTCTTGTTGACGCTGTCATACAGGCTATTCGCGGTAAAGTGGGCACTCTTTAAGGCCCTTCTCACCGGCATTGACAACTAATATATAACGTTTATTAAATCCGCGCCTCACACTGCGTGCGCCAGTGTAAATTCCGCTTGGCGAGATCCTCTCGAACAACTTCTTGTTGACGCTGTCATACAGGCTATTCGCGGTAAAGTGGGCACTCTTTAAGGCCCTTCTCACCGGCATTGACAACTAATATATATATATAATTTATTACAGTTTCAGATGTTAACTTTCGGGAGTAAAGCAAAGTATACACTGCGTTGGTTTGTCACAAGGCAATGTTTATGTTAAGAAGTGATGGGAACGTAGGAATCTGTCAAGCGGAGAAATTCAGCAGGATCTTAAAAAATGCTCACTTTACCGCAGTGCCTCCACACTTTTTGAATCAAACCTTTAGAAAATCACCCCATGTACGACGTGTTTAGTTCTTTCCTAATAATCCCATGTAACACAATTTATATTCTTATTTACAGAAATTTAACTGATTTCGGCTTATGTTTAATATCTATAAATTATAACATTTATTGTATATCTCATTTGAATAAAATCACTTAGAAAACACGTGTGTTGGTAATGTCTAGTAATAAATAGTTCTTATGCAAAATAATGTTAAAATGAGTGCGCATTAGTGCAATGCGTTGCTCCTTTGGTGTAATTTTCCAGAATTGTTTGCACGAGGCGGAGGAATATCCTGAAAGTAGAACTTCATAAAAGTGTGAAGTTCTAGTGGATGGACTATAGCAGGCTCGTCGCCGCTTTCTGCGTTCCTTGTTGGACCGCAACCATCTCGGTCTTTCTTTATCCGAGAGTGCGTATAAAATGTTGAAAAACAGTGAATTAAACGTTCGTAAAAGCCCTGATCTGTATTTTATTTATTACCAGTGTCCGCTTATCGACCAAGTGACTTCATGAATTTGTTTGAAACATGAATGTACCATTATTTCTGATTTTCCTTATTATAAAACTTCTAAGTTATCCTTGTGTACTCGACAGTCAGAATATGCGATGAAACGTATGTAATCAACTATGGGCAAGCATTTTTACGAATGCTGGTCTAAAGTCTTTAAACCGACCGCGTACTAGCTGCGTACAGTACATCCGTCTCTGACAGCCTTTGCGTACCAATGCAACCAAAGTAAGTAGCAACACACTTATAAATATTGACTAAATTATGCGAGTGTAAACAAATATTAGTAATACGTTACAATATGTTCTATGTAATTATTAAGTGTAGCGACTACGCCTTACCGCGTTATATTTTATCATCGGATTATAATTTGGAAAACAACAATTTAGTGGCTGCAACTGGAAAATATAACTTACCTTTTTATCCTGAAAATAAAAATGTGATCGTTAGGGAACTAAATATCTGCTCGGCCTCAATATCCTATAAAGGCGTGAATTTTATCTAGGTCATTACACATAAATAAAATGTTCTCACGGACTTATTTCCAGGCTTCCATAAAAATAAAAATTATATTAATTATGAGAAATATGAAAAATAATTGTGCTCTAAACTTTACGAATTGCTAGCTAATATGATATGCTGCAATGCCTTTATTTTTAATTACCCTTATAATCAACATTATTTGAAGTGTAATGAGATATACTATAAGTAGTGATTCCCAACCAAACGGTGTTATGACAAATCTAATAAAATCGTAAAAAATTAAGTAAGTTTAGGCTACTAATATATTGAATCAAATTATTTGTTCAACTATGCCACAACCAAGTACTATTCAATAGCAAACAGTGCCTATAGGATTTTACGTATTGGTGAGTGCGGTTATGTTTATCATTAAACAAAAGTTACTTTTGCGTTACTTGGACCTAGGGAAGGTTGGAATGTTTATATTTTCTTTGTGCTATTTAAAAATACTATGTACAACTGTTTGATTTTATCGACTAAAAACAACACAAGACATCTCTTTCAATAACAGCAAAGAAATATTTTTTTCGACGCATCACTCAACAAGAAATGAACACACAACGCTACATACACAAAAAAAAAAAACACCTCTTACCTTTTCTGTGAATATTTCATATGCTGACGCTTAATATTACCATGAATTTTCACTGTGTCACAAATATATAGACAGGCTAAATGAAGGAATGGGAACTCATAGTAACTGTCAAGTACCAAAATTAGCGTAATATTTCATTACGTGGAAAAAAAAAACTGTAGCGTTGTGAAAATTGCCAATTTAAAATAACTGTAACGAGGTTCCCAATGAAATTTAATCTACCACCTATTACACTTTTCAGTGCCTTTTTCTGCTGTTATTATTAGTCATGTATAATTGTTTCACAGTGCAGCGGATTAAATTTCATTCTCGCGAGCAGCGTATGGAATTAGCAGGCAAATTGCAAATATTTAGTTGATTTTAATGACGCATTTAGACGAATTAACGCCCAAACAGGTGGTTTTGTAGAGGCACAGAAACGTGAATGCATATTTCCCAAAAGTTAATTATGCAGTTACAGATTCGATTTTTAGATATAAAAATTCCTCTCGAGCCGAGTTTCTCACTTTCGAGGATGCCACAAAATCACGGTTTAAAGTCTACTTATGGTATTCGCAGTAAATAGCTCCTCTAAGTGTGGCATACAGTAATGTTTGCGAAGTGCTGCGATTACAGCAGTTCCACTTGCACAGTCCTCATAATGCCCGCGCCTTGAGTCCAACATATTCTGCGCCGCACATCGTGTTTACTCGCAGTGTGTATTTGATTCTCGGTTACTTTATAATCAACAGTCTAAAAAGTAACGTATGGCTATGTGAATATCCTCATGCCACAATTGTCGTTTTCATTAAAAATGTGCGCGGTAATATTCAACGACCACATAATAAGTCCGTACCTTCTTCACGTCACCATAACATTGCCAGCGTATGGGATGCGTTTGTTAGACATATTATTGGATGCCCTGCTTGTTTTTTTTTGTGCTCGCGTGTGGACTAACTATGATGGTGCTTGACTTGGTGTATCCTCAGATTTGAACCGGAAGAGGAGTCTTGCGCAACGGCCATCATGTTCAACTGATACTAAACCATTCGATTTTTTTTTTGCCTGTTGGGCCATGTAAAATTTGTTGCGTAAAACACGTCTGCAGCTAAGGTTGAAGTAAAGCAACAGCCTATGGAGCACTGCACCCGACTATGCAATGTGAAGAACTCCTAAATAGTAGTACAGACACTATGAAAATTGTCAGAGAAGTGAGATTTATACTGTATATGAAAGGAGAATGTTTATATTTTGAAACGTTATAAAATATTTTATCAAAATATGATTTTTTAATCTAAAAAAATTATCAATTTTAACAAAATTTTTAACAAAATTTTGTTAAAATTTTAGAGCCCGCATTTTTAACAAAATTCTAGCATATTTCCATTCTGGATGCTTCATAAAGCTAAATTTGGAAGAAAATCTTCTTCAAGAAAGATTGTCATAATAGTTACGGTGATCATGTGTAATAAAATCGTAGTAATATTGTATCACATTAATTCTATAATTAACTTTATTTACGTTAATTTCAGCCATAAATGTTTGTGACAAATGGCAAATATCGTGATTTTGCATTGAAATCCTTATTTCCAATGGAAATGTATATGGACCAACTCGGAACAGTTTACACACATGTATTTTAGTATTTGCGATTGCATCTTCATAACTGAATGGTTCTTCAATATTAAGTACGTCTTCCATTTCGATTAACCGTATATCCCAATTATTTTAAAAACAATTTGTTGCCTCATGTTAACTTCACTGGTAACTTATTTGAAGTGATCATTTTATGCTTGCGTTTATGTTTTTCTATACTTCCTTTCTTCGAAATACGTTCCTTAATGACATACTTCATAAAAGAACCGCCTACTTTACGTCTGTATTGGGCGTTATACACAATACCCATTTTGATTGCAATCTGCACGATATGCAACTGTTTATATACGATTCACTATTACTGGAAGAGATACCAACGTATTTGGTTTTTCAATTATTTTATATCCTGGAGCCACCGCACACGTGAATTCGTGTATATTTGTCGGTTTCCCATTCAAATATGAATCGCCTATAGTATTAACATTTATTCAATATACATTTACTGACAATATATTAACCTGTTTGGAGGATTCGTGTAATTCATTAGTGGGATATATTCTACATTCATAACTAAACATATTTGCAATTGAATTGTCTACCGAGAAATCGATATCGACATTACTATACATCACACTAGTTAACCTATTTGGATTTCCACTCGATTGGAAATGCACATCTTTAGGTAATGCCACTTTAATTAACGTTTCTAAGTCATCCAACTCATAAGATCCTACTGGTATCACAATCTTGTTGGTTTTTTCACCATTGTTAACCGTAAATAATTGGTTGCGCATATCAATGGTTCGTTTGCTGTTTTAAGTAACAAATTCGATTAGACGTATTTGCAATTCTCCACCTAACTCCAACACAGAGAAATACATCGCACGCAATTGCGATGAATTACCACTTAATATCACTATTATTGACATATTACTAATATGTTCCTTTTGGTAACTGTACCTTAAGTGCGTGTTTTTAAAATAATAACGTAATTCAATCTGAGGATGAGAAAATCACAAAAACTGTCGAAATACAATGATTGTTTTACATTTTTAATTAATGCTACCCAACGTGTTCCTTCGTTTTGTTTCGAATATAAATTAGCAATCTTACATTTACTGAGGTTTTTTTTTTTAAATCGCCTCTCATATACGCACCTCGGAAATAGGGAATATCCTGTTTCTTTACAAATACACGAATATATTTGTTTGTTAATGCATGTTTTGGAAGACTATTTAGGCCTTTCTGCAATTTTCCCCTACGTTTGGAGTGTTTTCATCCTTGTCCAACTTTATAGAGTTTCAAATACATTCCTTTACCCTTTGATTTAACTGATCTACTGATAGCCGAAACTCCTCCGAGGGTTGATCCAAAAGCTGTTAATGCTGGAAATAGTAATTATTCCTCCTTTCTTGGTTTTTCGTTTGATTTTTCGTTTTAAGCCCATGCCTTTTTTAACCTTCGCGCGCATGACATGTCAACTTCCCAGGCACCTAGCTATTCACCTGTCGATGTATATGTATTCTTCCTTATAGTTGCTGCTTTATCGGCTAAAATTATATCCGCTATATGACGTTCTTTCAAATTGTTTGTTCGATGATAAACTATATTGTGATCTTTACAAGCATTATCCAGAGAGTTTATTCCTTGATCGTTCCACGCCAGACGTTTTGCAAGTTTAGTACCAGGACCACAAATGTATTTTGGCAAATGCAACTCAAATGGTAATTTATTAATCAATGTATTCAATACTCTGCATCCTTTTTGATACGTTTAGAATGAGCCATTATTTTCAACTGAACACAAGCCTATAGATAGAACCGCATTTATAGTTTTACATTAGTATGTTGCATTACGTAATACTGTATAAATAAAGGCTATAAAACAAAATGTGCATCTTCCTGTAATCGTAAATATGAAGGAAAACATAATTGAACAGAAACATGGCATTCTTTTAGCATCAAATATAATTTGTATAATAAGCGGTCCTTCATGTGGAAAAACGTGTGATATTATGTATCTGTTGGAACATCCAAATGGGCTTAGATTTGAAAACGTATATGTATAAAAAATACAACAAAAGAAATATCTATAACTAGCAATTATTTTATCACTAATTGAAGGAATGCGATATTTCCCTTTTATGAATAAAAAAAAATATTGTGCCTCTGAATTAAGCATTTCCCAATTCCGTATTTATTTTTGATGATATTTGGTGCGAACTGCATGGTGAAATACATCAATATTTTAGTTTTTGTCGATATTCAAATGTTTATTATTTTTATCTATCACAAAATTACACACTTATTTCAAAACATAATTTGAGCACTAATGCAAATATGATAATTGTGTTTAAAATGGATAACATGAAACTGCAACATATTTACAATGACCATGTTTCAGGCAATGTGACATTTACAAAGTTTAAAGATATGTTTCTACGGCTGGAAAAACAAATACGGTTTTCTGGTGATTATACCAATTCTTCCCCTATATAAAGTCAAATATAGGTATGGATTTGACAGTTTTTTACTTCCTGAGCAAGACTAATGCGTATTTCAAAGTTTGGGCATAGCGGTATAAAAAAATCATTACTATAGTTGTTTAACCAAAAATCGCATGGGAATTGTGATTTGAACGGAAATATATTACGTAATATGGGTATGGCTGTTAAAGATACTGATGCAGTAAATAAACGTTACATGGAAGACTTAAACATCATTATGCTAAACGTATTTAAATCGCAATCGACCGGTAGTCAAGAGAAATTAATAAAGTTACTTGATGGGAATGATAATGTTTCTAAAAAACACGAGTGTAATTGCAAACATTTTAACCAATATTAGTAATGATTTACAGAGCAATGAACTTAGAACAGAAGAACATTTAAATGCATTTAGCAAGGACTTTTAATGATATTACAAACATAATTTTTACAACACAACTTGCAGAAATGCAAGATAAGTTGAGAGTTGTAATTAATGATGTGGTAAGTGCTAGTATTACAAAACAACTTCAAACATGAATGGAAGAAATAACGAAAGATATGTGCTGAATTGATAAATAAAAAATATAATTTAGTTATGCAAACATATCTGAGAAAACTAAATAATGATTTGTAAACACAAATAAATTATTTTATTAATGATTTGAGAGTTAAAACTATAGCTAAATTGCATTTTGTTTTAAGTAAAGTCGATAAGATTAGAAAAGCGCAATCTAATCGCTCTAGTGTAGCAGTTAGTAGATCTACTGCAGGAGTTTGAAAAGCAATGAATTACTTAATATATAAATAGCTGAAATTTAATGTAATATAATCAAACATGTTAGCCCTTGCTTCAGAATTACAACATGTTACATCTGCTGTGAAGGAAAAATAATTACAAGCCAAACAAGCCCGTATGGAACAGGATGTTTTAAATGATGAAATATTAAAACCTGTAATGAGCAGAATGGATGTTTTACATTCTGTGTTGGATATTCCTAGTGAAACACCTTTGGGAATTAAATGGGAAGAACATTTCAAGAAAAAGAAAACTAACCCTTTTCTCATTTAACACGTTATTTAGCTTTAAAACATACTTCACATATGCGCGATACGACATTTGGTGTATATCGAAATGGAAACACATGGTTTCTGGGAGTTTCGGTAATTACATTTTGTCTGACAGTAGAATTAAAATTGGCGATTACATAACTGATGTGAGTGAAGGTTTGTTTGAATTATTATTTAAAAATGTTCCAAATGGATATTTCGACATCGATTCGTCGTACGAACGCGAATAACCATTTAGGATATGAAAATCATCCGAAACTACATTTAATAAGATATATCGTCGGCAGTGTGATATATAAAGATGAAATTGGCGATCGGTTTTCTCCTGTATATTGGAACAATCATAATGAATTGGTCGATAGATTAAAACTTATCGCTTCGAGAGAATCTGGGAATAATTCACATACAAATGAAATTGTTTCTATTATTGAAAAGCTGAAAGAAGATGGTCATATTACCAATGAAGTTTGGTAATATTACTCAAGAACTTTACACTCCAGCCAGGATAAGATATTCTAGAAGAAGAGTTATAACCCATGGTTTAAATGATCAAGTCTATTTGAGTGAAATGGCATTACTTTCTAAATACAATAAGGGGTACAAGTATATTTTTAATTATAATAGATGTTTATTCGAAGTATAGTTGGGGTACCCCTTTGAAAAACAAAACTGGGAAACAGATTACCGATGCAATGAAGATAGTTTTGAAAGAGAGAAAGCCCAATTTGCTCCAAACTGATAGAGGAACCAAATTTTTTCTACGCCATTCCGGAAACTAATGACTGAATATGGTATTAATTATAATGCAACATATTCGGAGTTTAAAGCCAGTGTTGTGGAATGTTATATCAAATCGATTTAGCAGTTAATATATAAACATTTCACATCGAGAGGGACTTACAAACTGGTTGACATTATGTTCGAAATGGTTAAATTTTATAATTCCAGATATCATGGAACTATTAAAATGGCACCCAAAGAAGTTATTGATAATAGTTAAATGAACACTATTTATAATAATGTTAGAGTCATCGACGAAAGGAAACCAAAGTTTAAAGTTAGGGAATTTATACGTATCTCGAAGCAGAAAGGAATCTTTGAAAAAAATTACAGTTAATTGAACTTATGAAATATTTCAAATTATTTCAATTACACAAACACATACCAGACTGTATTACATATAAACATATGATGGAGAACCAATAAAAGGTAGATGTTATGAACATGAACTACAAAAAGTCAGTTCTTCAAATGAATATTTTATTGATGAATCATTAAAGGGAAGAAAGATATGTACTTGATTCGATGGAGGGGTTTCTCAAAAGCACACGACTCCTGGGATAAAAATTAAGATCTTAAAAGACTAATACAATGTTTGTAAAATTATTATACTAAAAAAAATATTTTAAATAGTATCTTATGTGTTATTTTATTTAATAAACCTATCGATACCAATGGTGTTTGGATGTGCAATTTATTGTGCAATCAATCCGCTTGTTGATTGAATTATAATTTCATTGGATTAACATTTGAGTGGTAATCTCCCACATTTATTTATTTTCATTTGCGATGTAATTCGTTGCATTTGATAGCTTTTAACTATGATGTAATTCACATTTACATGGTAATCCATTACATGTTATAAATAATTCAACTGGTATCTGTGATAGATTCGTATTTTAAGACATCTTATGGGATTTTGTGTTTTTTAATTGTGATGTAATTGATAGTTTTTCATTAATGTTAGAGTGACAGGTAGTTTATTGGAATGCATTTCTGGGTTTTTTAATTGTTTGTTATGTTATATTTCTTTGCGTGTAACGATTCATTTCTTGGAAATTGTTTACTTTTAAGAGTGCAAAATAGTATTCCCGACTCAAAAAAGTATTTTATATAAAATTTTGAATCTTGAAAACTAAATTTCCATCACTTTCGAAAATATTTTCTTTGCATATTGGAAAAACCACACGTATGTAAACATATTCTCTTTAAAAATCGTGTTTAAAACTGGACTTAAAATTCAATACAATGGCAGGAGCTTAAATTTAATTGTAATGTTGTAAACATAGTACACTTGCTTGTTATGAAATGCAAAAGCTGTATGGTGGGAAATATGGACTAGGCAAGGCAGGTAATGAAGCACAATGTTTACAGAAGGCGAGCTGTGTGACAGGGATGTGAGCCGCGGACTGAATTTGTCGGAGGTGTGGGGGTAGAGAGAAAGTGTCCAGTCTCCCTCCTGGCTGTGGCTGCATGCAGAGTCGAAAGATAGTGGCGCATGCATGATGATGCATAGCATGGAAGGGTAGTGGGTGGGGGGAAGGGAATGGGTTTGCCCACTGCAGCCAAGTGTCCAAGCTGGCAATACCACTCGCACCGTTCATGGCTTATCTCGTCTTGTCATGCTATACACTTCCCACACAGGCCAACCTCTCGTGTGCTGTCACTCCCTCATTACCTCTATGTGGCTCTCGCCATGAAGCTTTATACATCCTCGTCCCGGTATCTTTTGTAAACACATCACTCGTGCTGTTGAAAAATGCAGCAGCCCAATGCTTTTTATACACACAAAAATTATATCCCTGATTAGAATATATTTTTTATATCAATAAAGCTATTCTCTTGAATAAAATATTACTTGGTATTCATATTATTTGTTTACAATAAACTTGGAACAAATTATTACTTAACATAGAATATTAAACTTAAACGAGATTGTAGTCGAAAATTTCACATGCCGAAAATGTGTTCTGTGCTGGAGGGAGAGGGGGTGCATACCCGAAGATGCATTCTGGTCTAGAGGTGGAGGTCGGGGTAGGGGGACAGGAACTTTCGAATATCCTGGCTAGCCTGTGCCATTTTTAATTTGACGACAAGCCTTGCCCTAGGTACACATCACTCTATGCAATTCCGACCTCACCGCTCAGGACAATGATTGGCACAATCGAGGCTTACGTTATCTGCGAAGCCAAGGTTATGATAAGGCCTACACCATGCTTCATCTATTGCTTTATTCGAAAACTATCTGCTCCGGGGTTCAGATCTCTTTCACAGTCTTCGTAAACAACAGTGCGAAATATTTTTACAAGTTTTAATTTAATAATTTTTCGGGATAATTTATTTGTGTGTTAAGCCGATATAATGCATTCGATATTTTATAAGCTTTTATTGTATCAAGTAAGTTTCTGAGCTCGGTCTATGAAAGTTCATGAGATCTTCAACTACAGTTTCATTAACTAGTGCGGGGAATATCCCAGACTTAACAGAATTTGTGTTAAAATTATTTGCCCCAATGTAATATGGCTATATTAATTTTTAATGTAGTATTGATTTCATAATTTTTTCTTTGACCAAGTGTCTGGACTCAAATCGTTCCTAAATTTATTCATTTCTTAAAATAAATTTTGAGGGAATGAGCCCTTCTTCACGTGATCCAAGTCTCCCTACCCTTCGATGGAAATTGTGTTAAAAACTGATTATTCTTACAATAGTGAAGTTTTCCCAGGGAAGTGAAACTTGTGTTAAAAATCTGGGTAGGTTTTTTCTCTGCATTTACGTAATTCTTTTCCTTTTTATGTTGAGGAAGACGTGATTAATTTTTTCGTGGATAATAACTAGCTTTATTGGGAAATATAAATAGTTAAACAGGGCATATCTATTGACAAAATGTTTAGTTATATTATATCACTTCATTCTGCCATTTGAAATATACATATTTATTAATTATCTGGTCCGATACTTATACTTTTGGCATATTACAATTTCTCTCATGGGTAATGTTAACTATTTGGAAAGAGTTCTTGTGTATTCAACTCTCTTTTCATTCATTTGTCTAGCGACCACGCTCCACGTTTCTAGCCATACTTATGAGTCTCCATAAATCCTATACTAACATTATTCTTTCAGCATCCTCGCAACCAGACATATGTATATTAAAATAATTTAAGGTACATGTAGAACTGATAGGTGTCATGTTGTGTTCATTATGAGTCCATTCGTTATAATTCTATAACATCAGCAATTTAATTAATTTCGAAATGCATATCTAATCCGATGGGGTAAATTTCATTTTAAATAAAATACTATTTCATAGAAACACACACTAGTACAACCTCACAGCCAGATGGACATATATTAAAATCATTTAATTTCTTTCAATAGCTGGGGTATGTTTAAACACTTCTACATTTCTATCCAGACATTCGAACTGAACGGATCTGTCGTGCTGCTACCCTCTCCAAGCCTAACAGTCGCAAGCGAGCTCAGTCATGCATCATCTTCCCAAGTGAATGGGTGTGTTTATCATCCTCCTTGTACAATTTCAAATTGTGTAATTTATATAGATATGTAGAACTCGTTACTTGATTACATATTTAAAAAAAATCAGGTAAGTCACATAGTTGTGTTCGTTTGAATTTTGGCACCCCATTTGTTATTTCAGAGTCGCCTATCTCCCACCACCACTGTCTACGAAACCGAAAAATCACTTGTGCTACTCTTGCACAAAATTTAAAACATATATATACCCTATACAATATACCAGTCCCCTCAGTCGAGTGCCAGTGTCATGCAGACAACATCGCTCCCCTACATACACCTGTTCCCCAACACACGACCACCTCAGTACCATGCCAGAGCTCAGAGGGCAAGGACCTACCAGAGCTGCTCTCCACCCCAAAAAAATTAATAAAGTGCCCAAACTGTACACTTATCGAATAAAACAAATTCCATCTAAGAAATTTGATCAAACAATTTTGATGCAAAAACTTTGATCAAATTTCTTTGATCAGACAATATCATCATATCCGATTAAGATTAAGGATTGACGAACAATCTTCATTAGGTTAAAATCGGATTAATTTTTTTTCTGATCAAGATCGAATAAATCCAATTAATAAAATCTATAATCCGATTAAATAAAAGTGGCCTAGAACCGGTACGCCCCTACTATTGGCAGGTACCAAGACATCAATTACACGTTTAGTTAACACCATGCGAATTTGAAAATACCACTGCTCCAAGTTCTTTTCATCAGAGGACCCGCGTTTATCTGAGTAGTCCTATATATTTATTTGTTTACTTAATAAATATTTACTAGACTCATGAAAGGCAACGCTTTTGTACCTGGCGTTGATTGGAGGTCAGCTAGTATATTAAGTAAAACCATAGTTTGCATGTGAAAGGGCGCAGGCATTCGTTGCTTAATCGGGTTGCGATCATACATAGTTGGGTTAGAGCTCAACTTGCTTAGCACCTCAATAACACGAGTCCTTACTAACTTGTCCCCACAACTCGGTAAATCCTTTTCGCAGTTAAATAAGTACTTTTAAAACAAAATATTGAATGATATTTAAATGCGACGTACGCATGATACAATTATTTCCGCCTTTATTTGCAGCAAGTACTGGGACTCTGTGTGGGAGCTGAAGTGAACTTGTTTGCGGAACTCCTGGTACCTTGCGGCCGGAGTAGAAGGCTATTCTTACCCCCTTAATGCCTGAGTGGCGGCACGTATCAAAAGCGCTAGCGCGGTCCGCTGACAATGCGATAACAGTATAACACTGTTTACAACCCTCGGGCTGGCCACGATACATTAGGTACTGCAATGCTAATGAAAAAAGGCGCAGCTTACCAAGATCGCCTGTATGTGAGCAGATCTACATTACAAGGAAAAGTTCCCCCCCCCCCCCCAATATATACGTAATATTTTAATAACGTCTGCTGTCTAATAGCGTCTAAGAAGTTTGACTGGTCCAGAGACTAGGGGTAATTTATTCCACCGCTGCTCTACCTCCACACAGCTAATGTATTCTTCACGATAGCCAGACACGAGAGTCTGCCCTTAAGGTACAAAAGCAGCCTTCACTTGGCGTCGCATCTAAATCGCAACTCATTCATTTCGACCCAAAATAGGGTGGGCAATAATTGCAGGTTTAATTTCTTTTTTCAATTCCAGACGCGTCGTTACTGCCACAGAACAGAATACATTCTTGTGTTATTGCTTACAGACATTTCAGAATTCCAGTACACGTCAAAATGTAATTAATACGACGATACCACATAGCACAACATTCAATATTCATACCCGTTCGAAATCAGACCGACTCGTGGGGTGCCACGACGAAACGGTGACGTAATGTTTAAGAGGGCGATCTATTCCGACACAGAAACTTCGTGACTATAGGCTGTTCACGGTCAAATAAGCACTTTTGAAACTTGCTTGCACGTTGTGTATTCCTCCGCCTTATGTAAAATTAACATTGGCATGGGCCTTGCCACTTTATTCGTACGTCATTAAAGTGAAAGTGTGAGATTATTAAAAACAGAAAATATTTTACAAATCTGGTTATTTTTACACTTCGATGCACTTAAAAAAAAAAAAACGGAAAGCGAAATAAATTATGTAAGTTATCACAAGTGGTTACCTAACACTTTTTATTCGAAGTTAAGATAGTGGAACTAATTGCCCTCCACCGTTAAGAACTTAATTGGGTGCATGTCACTCAGTGCTCCAGTTAAAATATATTGTTGTGGTGTGAGCGAGCCATTACTTGACGCTCGCGTGAACCTAGCAACACATTCAGCAGGGAAACAGGACACCAGTGATTGCGACAAACGGTAGCCAGTAAAAATTAACCCCCTCTACCAGCGATACATCAAACAACGCGCCGATACAGGCCAGCGCGAGTTTCGTCGTGGGGCCAGACGCCATCGAGACGCCAGCCAGTGGCCGACCTCTCAAGAAGAGCCACGAGAGGGGTGTATCTGGGACCGCCGCTGCCGATGCGCGAAGAGACGCAGCCTTCGGCAACGAGTATTAAGGTGAACTGGTTCCAAAGGTTACTTCGGAGAGACGTTAGCTTGATATTAACAAAGCGGCTTTTGCATAAATGCATAGCAGTAAACATAATTCCTCCCCCGTTTTATATAACGTAACGATTGAAAAGTGCTGTACTCGTGCGAGTTATTGAGTTTTATATAAAGACGATTAAGAAGAAACCCGTCTTAGTCTTGAGTTACGCCTACCCACTCTTAACAGGTTCATATTGCACAGTCGGAGACGCCTGTACTAGCAAACAGACTATATATATATATATATATATATATATATATAGTCTGTCCGATCCTGCAACCAGGACGGGTCGGAACTATATGCATTTTGGAGTAGTGATTTTTTTAAATGTTGATTTCAATAGTGCTCACTTTATCGTGAACAGTCTTTTAATAACATAATGGAAATTAATGTCGTTTCGTTCGCTCGGGTGTACGACTGCGATGCAAGCACGACCTTGAGTTAGTGGAGTACATGCGCGAGGCGTTGGTGGGGGCCCGTCGCGAATGGCGTCGACTTCGTGCGTGGTCGGGAATTTCCGGGCAGAATATCTCCCGAAACCGATGTACTAGAGCGCTGATTTTTGCTGCCGCACGGAAAATCTCGTCTAGATCTGTCGATATCTATACTAATATTATAAACAGGTAGTGTTTGTAACTTTGTATGTTTGTGTGTTTGGATGTAGGAGGTAATCTTCGAAACTACTCATCCGATTATAAAAATTCTTTCACCAGTAGAATGCTACGTTATCACTGAGTGTCATAGGCTATAATTTATTTTTAAAATCAATAGGGATCCCTACCAAAACTCCAATAATGTAACCCAAAGTGTAAATAAATGACCTATAAAATTCCTTATACTGCGTGCGCTAAGAAAACTATTGATGATAGAACAAAATAATGTACTACGGCTTTGTAGGACGGAAAGATTCGGAAAATAAAACGTGCTGTGTGCTGCGTACGGCGCCAACCTTAGAAGCTCTACTGCCATTATGGGGGGGGGGGGGGAGGGGGGGGAGAGTTACTCTTGTGTTTGCTGGGGATTTTTGGCAGACACTCCCTGTAGTTACAAAAGGAACGCGTGCAGATCTCACCAAAGCATGTCTTAAATCATCTCCCTTATGGAGTTCTTTTCAACACCTAAATTTGCGAACGAATATGAGAGCCTATCTTGGTGGAGACACGCATAAAGATTTCCCACAACAATTGCTCAGACTTGGAGAAGGAGTTTTTCCTTCTCTAAATTTGGGCACTAATTCTGCTGAAATCATTTTTAATGAGACATTAGGTCAGATAGTCAACAGTCTGCAGCACCTTATAGAAGCAGTATATCCGGGCCTCGAAAATTTTCTAGAAAGAGACTTTCACTGGTTGTGTTCCAGGGCAATAGTATCGCCTAGGAACGACACTGTCAATGAAATCAACAATCTCATTATACAAAGAGTTCCCGGCCAAGTCAAAACCTATAAGTCGATTGACACAGTCATCAATGTTGACGATGTCGTCCACTTTCCTCAAGATTTTCTAAATTAGCTTAATCCTTCTGGCATGCCACTTCACGAACTATCATTAAAAGTCTGTACTCCTGTCATGCTTTTAAGGAATATAAGCCCTCCTAACATGTGTAATGGCACAAGATTGCTCATTAAAGAATTGAAAGAAAAATTGATTGTCGCGACCATCCTCACCGGTCCAGCAGCCGGCCAGCTGGCAAACGTTCCGAGGATTCCCATGATTCCCACGGATTTGCCAATATCTTTCAAACGGTTGCAATTTCCCGTAAAAACATCGTTCGCGATTACTATTAATAAGTCGCATGGTCAAACATTCTCTTTGGTTGGAATCGACCTACGAAAAGAGCGTTTTTCCCACGGCCAACTATATGTTAGTTTATCACGAGTTGGAAGTCCCGAGAAACGGTACATTTTGCTACCAAACAATAACAGGACTTTAAACATTGTCTACAGAGAATGTCTTAGCCAATAACATATTAAATACGTCTATCTCAGATAAATTGCATTGTAATATAATGTATATTAATATGAAAAATTATAAAAAAGTAAAAAAATATCAAATAAAAATAGCAAAACAACTTTAAATTATAAATTACTTAATTATTAAATTATAATGTGCTTTTTAATGCTTTAGGAGAGTTTACCCACCCTAATTAACGCCGGGTTAAGCAATTTTTTTTTTACTTAATTGCATCCGTGCAAAGCCGGGGCGGGTCGCTAGTTGGCTATAAAAGCCGAGAATGGATTTCGTTAAATGCTATTCACGATAAAGTGAGTACTTTAGAAATGAAGCCTGGAAAAAAGTCACTGCCCATGCATGCATATATTTAAACGGGAGCGCTCAGTGACATGCGCCCAGTGAAGTTGGTGACTTTTGATGGGGAAGTAGTTCCATATCTTAACGTCAAATAAAAAGTAAAGCGTCGAAATGAGCAGATTTTTAAAATATCTACTTTTGTAATAATTTCACAATTTCACTTGACCGACACATGAATAAAATGATAAGGTCATTGGCAATGTTAAATTTACATTAGGCGAATGGACACACAACGTGCATACATGTAGATCTTCAGCAGGGCTTTCAAAAGCGCTCGGTTTACCTTGAACAACCTGTACTTCCATTTCCTTCCCATATCCCAAACAAAGTAGTAGCCGCAAACACAAAAGTACTCGCGTAAAACCTACGACCGTGTTCCCGACATAGCGATGTCCCGATTACAGTTATTAAAATTTGAGGCGTTAAATTGGGTTATATTTATAACGCATATCTCAGAAGGTCAAGCCCAATTTAACACTGCAGAGAAAGTTATTTCCTGCTGGAAAATTAGCCACGCTGTTTAATCTTCTTTTTTATTTTCTATGAGAGGACAGACGTAATTGACAGTTTCGATTCACAAAGTTGCTGATAGGGATCCCGGTTATGCATAGCTATTTGTATCCGTTACTTTTTTGACGTCAAACTCTTTTCTTGGCTACTAGAGCACTTTTGAAAAGCCTTCTTCGTATCTACTTTTCTGTTTATTTTGTATCCTCCTTTCATACGGAAAATGAGCATTATCACGAGCAAAGTATCTTTATTCTTCCTTTATTGATTCGTTCATAAAGTGTAAGTGTTAAATTGTTAGAAAATTTAGTATGTAATACGAGAGATCTATTGTGTACATAAAACAAAATTAATCTAAATGAAATAAATTCCGTGATTGTAAATGTTAAAAATGTACGGCATTAAGCAAAGGGACTACTTTACATACTACTCGCTTCCATCTTTACTGAAAGCATGAAAGTCCGTTAAGATAAATGAAGTTTGTGGCAGGGATTATTTTCTCAAAGTCCGACATCAAAAGTGTTTGAGTAACCTTTAAACCAATGTTATTTTAGTTCACATGCCGATTTATATTTGGTTTTTCCGGCTTAAATGTGAGGCGTTAGAAAGACAAAAATATGAGTTAGTTGAGTGATTCGGGCGGCTCTTTACAACGAGGTATTGGGAGGCGATGAGGGTGAAATGAGGTGAGAATGAAGCAGCGTCGGAATGCAAGGGTGCGGTAAACGGGAGATCTCCAAGAAAACCCGCCTACAAGCGGCATTGTCCAGCACGATACCCGCTTGCGAAAATAGGGGATTGGCCTGGCAAAGGGATTGAACTCGGTTCGACTTGGTGGGAGGCGAGCAGGCTAACCGCTCATTCACCGCGGCCTCTACAAAAATTTGATACATTTAATTCGGTAAACTTAAAGGTTAGACATAAATTGGAATTAGAATCGGTTTCCACCACTCTGAGTGCTTCCTTCTTCCCAAACGGAAATATTTACCTTCAGACTTTCAGTTAAATGGGGGAAAAGAAACCCCCTTGTGTTAGATGTTCATCCTGCAAAGTTATTCCATCTGAACTTGCAAAGTTTAGTGTTTGTTCACGTGTTTACTGTAGTGGCTCCAAGGTTGGAATCGGTTACCAGATGCGGTCAGGACTAAAACTTCAACAGTCACGTTTTAAAAATATGTAAGAAGATTAGTTTGTAGCACACAACCTCTTTTAAACGAGTTATATCAAGATGTTAGCAGTAACTTTTATCTCTTAAAGAAATAATGTTTCATAACTTCTAAACTTTATGGTTAAATGGATTAAATAAGGTATGCGTTAACTTCGTTATACAAAATTAAATCGTGAATAAATAAATACATTGATT
Source organism: Dryococelus australis (assembly GCA_029891345.1). Lineage (NCBI taxonomy): Eukaryota > Metazoa > Arthropoda > Insecta > Phasmatodea > Phasmatidae > Dryococelus > Dryococelus australis. The sequence goes on from CM056997.1 coordinate 44,143,381, forward strand.
ATTATATAACACCTAATGCTAGTCTTCATTATTCGGCATTGTTGAGTAACCGCAAGCTGAAATTTGGTTATTGGAAACCTCCAGGGAAAAAATTTTCTGCATCACTAAGCCTTTCACAGTTTGGTCACTTATATTCGTAAAGCTATGTTTATCACATCTCTCTACCATGCGAAAATTCGGTCCATCAACGCAAATGTGTAAAAAAAATAACACTAATAAGTTTGCGAAGTAAAAACAATAATTGTTTTGGAACATTTAACAAATTTGTCATTGTTAAAATTTTTGAAAGAATAGTACAAAGTTGTTTTGAATTGAAATGACGTTTGTAATTACGTGTATGGTAATTTTCTAGTAGCACGATCTATCTACACTTAATACAATTTATTCTTAAAATGAATTAAGTTTTTTTATGATATGAAAAGGTAGATAGCTGAAAAGAATCAGAAACGCTGAAAACATTATTCTTTAAATGACTATGCAACATTCGTATTACAAGCAAAGACTTGTTTCATAAAATGAATTTTTACAGACGCATGCTTACAATATTAAGAAACAAGCAAGACACACACACACACTATTGTTTTGAATCTCATTATAACTTCCAGAAACCTCATTAACAAAGTTTTGTACATCGGATATATAAAAAAATATTTCAAAGAAGTTTCAGTTTCTTAGCCGACTTTTAACTTTCCTTCGTGCCACAACAAATTCAAAGCCCTTTTCCAAAACGGATGTAGTAAACACTCGGGGCATTAAAACTCTTAAACTAGAGTCATTCTTTATCTGACAACTTAAATCAATTTTGTTTTGTTTGTTTTGTAACACGTGTCACGAAAATTAACGCAAATTTCAATTATGTGTTAATTGTAGAGAGATTAAATATAGCTCTTGTATTAAACTCAGTGCGCAGTTCAAAAATTAATGTGAAAAAAATTTTAACACTTGTATAATTATTTTACATTGAAATTTTTTTATAATACTTTACTTCCGAATTCAAGAAAACTTTGTGGAATAAGGAAAATCCAAATCAAGAAGAATATTTAACATCTGTATATTAGGCATTTCTTCGTTCATAACAATATTACAGTTTTTATTTTATGCACTTTAATTGTAAACTATTTGCAAATTTTTGTTTGCAAAGTCGAAAAACGTGTTAGTTGGTTAATGTAAAAATGCGGAGTGCCGGAAATAACATAGACCATAACAAATGGTGAGAAAATGAGAGAATACGAACATTCATGTAAGTATACGTGGGCGACGAACGCGTTGATCAGAAAACACTGGGCGGGATAAATAAAACTGGAAGATGCACCTGTATATATTGTTACATCCTACACGATATACTGATTTACTGGGATTTACTGGGTATTTTCACTTTTATTCCGCGAGCCAAGGATGTTCTCGCCAGTTTTCGCTGTGTTAAAAAAAAAACTATTTTGTATGTAATAAATATTATACGTATTTTATATAATATTTATCTTGCACACCCTCGCCATCACGAAGGATATATACTGGAGTATCTCGATCTTTTTTCTCCAAAAAAAAAACTACTTAACTCTATCCTCGTAGACTTTGTGGCAACATATACACGTGAAAACTATTTCCTTGCATCCTATCCACACCTAAGTAATGCGAATTTTTCCCCACATTCTCAAAAATAATTTGTTTATTTTTATACCCTCTTACATCCAAGGGCGTCCGTATGAGGCGAAAGAGAGAGGAGGGAAGACGTCTCGAGCCTCTCGTAGCAAAAGGTTTTTGATACTTCGCAAATTGATTTCAGCGCTCGGCACTTTTAATTAGTTGCAAGATTCTATTAGTCGTCTGCAAACCTCACTTCTGCGGTGGTTTTAGAATGCGAATTTAATTCGCAGCATAAATAAATACGGTTTTTGTGCATCAAATATGAAGTTGAGTTTGCGGTCTTGTGCCTCGAGGTTGGAGCAGAAAGGCCACACGCGCCGGAACTCTAAGATTACAAGACACGCTTAAACACGGACTCTAATTCTGAGCAGACTCCCGCCCGGCGTTGCGCACAAGTGTCGCCTTCTCAACAACGCATGAGCATCACGCCTTTACTGTATCACCATGGACCCCGTTTTATTAGCCATTTTCCAGTTCATGTTAACATTTGTCACCTGAGACATGTTACAACTTGATATTAGTTGTGCATCGTTTATTTCGAGTAATTCGTTAAGAATAATAGATATAGCCTCTTCGCGGTTTATTCTCTCTTTTTGTATCAAACATTTGTAAAAACACCCCCTGTTTGACGTGTTTGGTTGTTTCCTACTGTTGTCATACTCGACAAGCGCTTTATACTTGTGTTCACATTAAAGTGCCTTATTTTTTATTAAATTTAAATTTACTTATACATTAACTACAAATTATAATATTACATTTATAACTAATACGAATAGACAGGGACAACATAGGTGTGTTGGTAACGCTTAGTAACAAATAGTTCTTATGGAAAATATTTTTACACCGAGTTCGTACGAATGCGGTGCATTGGGCCTCTGATGTAATTCTCTGAACTACGTTTATATGAGGCGGAGGAATATCACTGAAGTAGAACATAACCAAGGATGAAGGAAATTTAGAAGTAACCGTGAACGGATTGTAAGTGCCCGTGGAACTTTCTTCTCCTCTACTTCACTACAGAAGAGCAAAATTGCCCACGCGCCTATCAGATCGTCGGCTTTATTTTACACCGAGAACTATATTACACCGAGAACTATATTACAATGCTATCAGGGCTGTTCGGTTGTCTGCGGGAGCATGTGCCAACTTTCACCTAAAATAACAATTAAAAATTAAGGTGACTTAGGCGATATTACACTTCCAAACCATCCGATCTGTTTTCTCTATGAAATGTCAATAGTAAACAAGGCAAGTAAAAATAAAACAGACTATTCTTAGATTCTTCACACTTTCTTAATCAAACTTTTGAAAAATCACCCCAGAGTGACGCGTTAGATTGTATCCTAAATATTAAATTTACCACAGGGTTTTTTATACTTTGTTAACATAAATGTATCTTATTGTTGGTTGAATTAAAGTTTTGCCTGTTTTATCTATAAATTGTAATATTGCATTTAAAATTAATATGAGTGGAAACGGGGAAAATATAGATACGTTGGTAATGCCTGGTAAATAAATAGTTCTCGCGCAAAATTATATTGAACTCAGTGCACACGACTGCGGTGCGATGTCCCTTTGGTGTAGTTTTTGAAACTTAAAGGCTGATCACGATAAAGTTAGCACTTTTGAAATCAACCTTAGAAAAATTTAACTGCCCCTGCCTGCGTATATTTTAATGGGCGTCCTAAGTGACATGCGACCATTTAAGTTGGTAACGATGGATGGGAAGTAGTTCCGTATTTTAACGTCGAATAAAATGTGTTAGGTAACCACTTGTGATAACTGAAATTATTTCTATCGTTTTCTGTTTTTTTTTTTTTTTTTTTTTAATTGAATTGAAGTGTAAAAATTAACAGATTTGTTCAATATTTTCTTTTCCAATAACTTCGCAGTTTCACTTGACCCACGCATGAATAAAGTTATGAGGTCCATGACAATGCTAACCTTACATAAGGCAGAAGAATACACACCATGCATACAAGTAGTTCTTAAGCAGGGCTTTCGAAAGTGCTCATTTTACCGTGAATAACCTATAGTTCAGCTTTGTAAGGATTAGGCAGAGGGGCAGCTTGAATGTAGAACTTTTTGCAGAGCGTCAAAATGTTGGAAGCAACCTCGAATGGATTAGACTATAGAAATTACTTTTTTTAAGTAATGTCACACGCTAGCAATAAAATATTCAGTGCGTGTATATGTGATTATTGCACTTGTTTTACTATTGATTCACGCAAAACATTGAGCGACATCCTGTGCAATATTAGCATGTGAAAATAAAACATCCTATAAAAAAAACCCGTTAATTACGTGAAATTGTTTGAAGACTTACTTTTCAGTACATAAAAATGAGATAGAAATTATAAATTGTATTTTAATAAGAAAAAAATAAGTCCCACAGTTTTGCCCCCCAAATTGTCTGAACAGTAGTAAAGAACAGAATTATCAAACGCAGTTGAATTCCAAAATTCTTTCAACGAATACTGGACTTTTTCCATTACTTAGCGGATAGGTATGGTTACAGGCACTGTACTTTTTCAGAAGTATTAGAAGCAACTGGTTTTTTTCCCGCTATTTTATCATTTAATACATGAATAGAATGCATCGAACATTTCGAAAATTTTTATCTCACTTTAAGCAAACGATCCACTTTAAGGCGATGAATGATTTTAATTTTTTGTCAGATCAACGGCTCTGTAACCTTAGTACAGATTATATTACGTTATTATTAAAACGTACGCATGCCAATCTGTCTTGTATGTTCCAGCAGGAATAATATTCCAGATAATAGGCTGGGCTAGGTATTAGCGAATGTGGTAAGGGGGTTAGGAGCCCGGTCAATTCAGTGAAACTAACTAAACGAAAACGCCGGACTCACTTAAAAGAAAAAAAATTACCTCCAGCTTTTTTGTACTAAATCAACTGCTAATTTTAGAGAGCTTACAATTTAGAGCTGTATAATCTGATTATGTTACTGATAAAATTCTATATGTTGAGGAAACCTGATAGGTATGTGCATTAATGTAAATCGGAGATATAGATAGATAGAGATATAGATAGATAGATATATATAGATATAGAGAGATATAGAGCGAGAGAGAGATAAACTTATTTGAAGGATCTCCTATTTGTTATTTTAGTCTAATATAAAAGTCGTGTAACAAATGAAATAATTATAACCATACCAATAATTGCAATACGAGTTGAATACCTTCTGAGAAATGGCGCTTGCTACAGCTATTATTCGCACAGCAAGTTGATGAACTTTTAACTTTCTTAAGCAAGCAGCCAACGAGAACCATGCAATCCTATTGCCACGCACGCCACTGTAAATTTCACAGCCGCACTTTTTTTTCCCCCTTCACGAAACTAAACATAAACGTCACTTTAATTATCGCTACTCATTTTGGGTGTTTTTTTTTTAAATATTGTTTTTGTAGCATGTGTTTTGTGGACATGAGAACTACATCGGTTCCAATATTTCTTCTTTTTTCAGTACGACAGGGGGAAAAATAAAAACTATATATAACAAGTTGGCAAACTTACGAGCAAAAATTAAAATAACTATTCGTAAAACGTTTCATTTTGGAAGTGAAATCTTATTTGCCGACAGACTATAACATTATGTTTTACTATCTCAATTACAAAACAGGATTTTCACTATAGGGTAGTAAATGGTTATTGTTATAATTATGTTAATGGTACTTTCGATTGTAGCACGGACGTAAAACGTAACTTTGACATTGATCTGATGAATGGTATTCATGCGTTGATCAACTGTCTGTGAAATTGTTAGGAGAGTGAATATATTAACAACGCGCCATTCCATACTCTAAATACAGAAAAATCGAATACTATTTAAGAGACCGTCAATTTTACAATCGAGCAAACATGTGTATTGAGTTACTTTTCCTAATTTGCCGTTAACGAATTAAACCTGCAGACAATATAAGATCAAAAATGTTCGGTTACGAGCAATGATTTGTTTCAAAGGTTGGTACCAAAATGTTATACTAACCGCGGAACATCGCTAAACTGGACACAGCAGGATTATTTGAGAAATACCTATTTGGACGAGGAGCGACACCGTTATGGGGAAAAAAAAAATTACTTTTAGGTTGTTAACAAATTTGAAGACCCAGATTGCTATGAATTCAGCACGGAACGGTTTCCACATCTGGCGAATCTCAGTAATAATTTGCTCAATGCAAACTTGTAGTTAAGTTACAAATGATAGCTGGATTTTGCTAATGCATTTCATAGGTATTTCACATTTCCATGTCGTGCTTTGAGAGTTCACACTAAATAGTAATGATAATTTCGTGAGTCATAGGACCACTCTATGGTAACATATTCCTCCTTCCGCAAAAATGCAGTGAATCAGTGTATTGGAGTGTGAAATTACACCAATGAACGGTTGAATTAGGGACACCTACCGTGTTGGCGAAGAGGCGCTGTGGTTGTCCAGTCGAATGGAACAGTGACCAGTTACGCATGACTGTGATGTTGTCAGACTTATAAGAGTAAGAATAACGGTCAAGTACAGATCGTGACCAGATAGTTGGGGCCAGATTTATGGGAGACTCCATCTCCGACGTCGTGGAGCCAATATGGGACATCGTGTCGAGGATGTACCACGAGTTCATGAATCAGGTAGAACCACATCCGCCAGCGACAACTACCGTGGCATACAACATATCGATAACAACGGTCCTAGCTCTGTTGCCAATAGCGGACAGACCACAGTGCAGCAGATCACTGGCCAATTCAATACTGGACCACCATGACATGTGAGCAGCCCACCCAGAACCATCTCTTCACTATGGGGTACAGAATCCGCCACCCCATTAGGGTAAAACTGTTCACCGTACCTCGCAAGGCTCAACGATAAACGTGGACGCTGGAATACCGCCATTGGACTCTCGATGATAAAAGGTCGCCTGGACAGATGAGCCATGATAAACATTGATACAAGCCAATAGCATGGTACGAGAGCTTTGCAAAACACATGAAGCGATGGATACTTCATGTCAGCAGGGTGCAGTCAAGGCTTGCGATTGTGGTATACTCGTATGGGGACTGTTTACTTGGGATGAAATCCCCCCCCCCCCCTTGGTAGAAGTGTCATCGTACCTCACAGGCGAACAATACATGGACTTGTTGGTAGATCATGTACATAGATTTCTGATTTTATAGCACACTGACGATGACCTACACCGCTCCTGAATTGTGACAGAGTGGTTAGATGAACACTCCGCGGAACTTGCTGTTGCACGTTGGCCGTCGAGGTCACACGACTTCAGTTCTATCGAAGGCATGTGGGATGCTGTCGAGAGGGATGTGAGCGCTGGGTATACTGCTCCGACTATTTCCTTGTACTGCAGGAGATTGTACAATGGTCGTGGTTCAGTATTGCTCCCGACCACTTCCCGATGTCTTGAGAGATCCATGGAGTCCATGCTATGCCGTATCACAACCATCACTAGGGAGAGGGGGAGGTATCTCTGATTGAACTGATCATAAGAGTACAACAGTTTCGTCGTAAGAACACGGTTTGTATTTGATGTACTTTAAAAAAATTGAAAGTGTGACAGAATAGTCGTAAAGCCAAGTGTGCCAGTGCGTGGCTCTTGGTACATAATACTTTATTTCTACTGATGTTGGTGAAGTAAGTTAAATAGAGCACTGAGTTTCATGGTGAGTCACTGGGGCAGAGTGGAATTTAGTATAGATTATAGTCATCGAAGGAGAGGCGTTTGTGTACCTGTACAGCCATTTGTATACCTGTACACCATTTCTTAAAACGTAAAATTGGATTTAATTATTTAATGTGGTCATCCAGATCTTGAAGAATATTGAAGGGAGAGCGATGGAAGACATTTTGGGATTATCACTTATGAAACTTTAATTATATTTAAATTTTTAAGTAAAAATGTTTTTCTTCGTATTTATAGCAAGAATCTCAATGATTTGCATGAAGTTTGAACTGCTGGGATACATTCTATATTTTTTCACTTAGGATTGGTGAATACAAAAATCAATTTAAATTGTTAAGGATATACATAGGCCCTAAATGTAATTACAGAACAAGTGGCAAACATCGAGGTTCTTAGAAATTATGATTGGAGCAGAATTGTGCCCTTTCAAATTCGCATATCTAGTGGGGAGGGGGGAATTATTACACTTGCTGTAGTAAAAATTGTTTATTTCACAAGTCCGCCATGTTTTGTTTTATCCTTTCCTTAAATAAGCCAATAATTGCGTAAAATCGTTGATGATATTGGTTTCTTTACCGAAAGGTGGACATTTTTTATTGTGAGCACAGAACTTTCAGGAACGTACAAACTTCGACTAAAAAAAAAAATCACCGCAACACTAAGCATAGATAAAAACAGAAAAAAATTCGTTAGAAATATTGGCAATACTCCGTGCAGTAGCAGACTAGGTCCCAGGATGATTTCCACCATCAGTTGATAGGACTAGTAAAAGTAATGAGGCAAGTTTGTATTATTTGAACTGATGTGCAGTGAGAACTTTTTACCGCACAACTTTGCAAAGTCGTGGATAAAGACGCAACAAAAGGAATCGTCGCTTACCTCTAACGAGACCCATCAAGTAGGCGCCTTGCATGGCGGTGTATTATCTTCCGGAAACTCGCCAAGCTGGGAGGTTCTTGGAGTTACCCTAGTGGGAGGATAGCTGCTGGGAGATAACGCTGTCTTGGTCCGCCCGTATGTAACAGTCTCCTCAAGGGGGAGAGAGAAACACAATGAGGTGGAGGATGAGGGAAACGTGTTCTCATTCTTCACGTTTACTGGCGAGATGATTCCCCCTCCCTTCAGCGGGCGTAGCGAACAATGGCTGCTAAACAAAGCCATTCCATGGCGGGAAGAGGGTACTTATCGCCGAGATTCGCGCTAGCTACAGGAGTTAGTAAATTTACTTCTGCCCACACGACTCCTTACCTGTGTCGCGAAAATTTTAATTTTCCCTTCCCTCCTCGACTCCCTTCTGGTCAGCAGTCTTCATTAACACTGTGGGTGTGTTGCATGCAGAAAGATCTGTAGCGTGGGAATTGCCATCTTGGGATCTGTGGTCCAGCCTTTTACCATTGGATCTGCAGTCGGTCATATGACTATAGTTCCATTTGCGGTTGCAGTTATAAATGCCTTAGCTCTAACAACTTTCCTTAACACTTAATGTGTAAATAATATTCTGTAAAGTAAGTTATTCACATATTCGAAAGGTGTGAACTTATAATAATAAAATAAGTTTTGTTACTTTCATTCTGTCAGTACTTTAATTGTCTAAATTTTAAAAACTAGTTATTACGCATGACCACGAATGAGGAATACAATTTCAAGGAATATATTTAGTTGGTTGATTCGCACAATGGTTTTCAGTTTCTCATTCCAACACTCCTCCCCCCTCCTCCAACCTAATCATTACTGATCCAATACTACTATCCACAGCCTTGCCAGATACAAACAAATGGTCAACTACAAGCACTGCTTCACGAAGATATTGAGCCTACTAGCTTTTTAGAACGTAAGAGCATTTATCATTATGATAAACCACCCATCTCCAAAATACATATATGGGGTATATGGCGAATAAGACATTTTAACTGACTATCTTTGTGTTACTTGTACTGTCATGGGAGGCCAAGGTCTTCTGTTTCTCGCTGTAAGCTCCGTATAAGTTGTAACTTAAAAGTTGTACAGCTTAGATTGCAACAATTTTGAGATCAACCTTCATCCTTCGGTGACGAGATTTCTGCATATTCACCGCAGATTCATTCCAGAAAATAAGTCTTTGAGAAACTACTTTCATCTGGAGGAGCTAAAGCTTCGCCCGAGAGTACTAAGTTACTGTTTTTGAGAAACTACTTTCATCTGGAGGAGCTAAAGCTTCGCCCGAGAGTACTAAGTTACTGTTTTTGAGAAACTACTTTCATCTGGAGGAGCTAAAGCTTCGCCCGAGAGTACTAAGTTACTGTTTTTTTTTTCAATTGTTCCTAGTGGATTTATCTTTGCTATGCTAATGCCTTTCTTAATTTCTCATACTTACGAGAACTAGCCACAAAATATTAAGTGTCCTTTATTCTCGAATTCAACAAATTTTTCAGAAAAAATCTTTTTAGTGGTAACGTGGGACTTGCGGTCGTGGTGAATGCCAAGACCTAAAACGTCATTTTGCCAACTGCAAATCATACCAGTCGCAAACTTCACAGCCACAGGTCCCACATAGCCAAAATTACTTGTGAAAAATGTAAATACTATTCAGAGGGTGGGGGTTGAATCATTCGTTATGCTTTTACTAACCAAAAGTTTGTTGAATAAATTAAAAAATACGTACGTACATAAATTCAAGCACTATTTAAATTAACTTCAATTAGAAAAGACTAAATCCCTTACAAAGAGGAAGACAATTGAATCCGATCACAAAAGTAAACGTATTCCCGCCTATATAGTGGAAAAAGGGGGGAATATCAATATTGTTGACAGGATGTTTAAGTTGCCGCTATTGGCTGAGAAAGAAAAAACGTAGTATTCCAGATAACAGGAATTACGTAACATCATTGCCTTGTACATATCAGCAAAATTACTCCTGGCTTGAAATTTATTTCTTATGTCTATGTTCTTACGTAACTGTTGCGCAATAATAAGTTACGTCCTCCCGTTCTTTATAATGACGGGTGGTTCAAAGACTTTCGGTGCTGAAAGAATTCCAATTTTTCACTTATGTTATAACGTAACGTAACGTAATTTTGATATTTAAAATTTCCTACAACGTGAGTGCTCCGAAAAAAGTCCAAAGTTATACAACTATTTATAAAAGGCATATGAGGAAAGTACGTACACAGTATTTTGTTACAAAATACTGGGAGCGCCACTAGTAGAGGCTGGCCTTCTTAAATACCCGCGTTTGCGCCATCGGCAAGGCACGATCGGCGGCAGCTGGTATAAGTGACGGCCCAGCTGTGTACCAACTATTACAAAAACATTCGGCGCGCATCGGCAAATGCGCAATTGATTATGCGGACACTAATGTTTTTAGCACGGTTTAGGTTGCGGCAGGCTTCCCTCGCCGGCCTAACCTCGCTCCATGCAAATTCACCCGCCAGCAGCTGTGGCACTAACAGAAGCTATGTTGCAAGTTATAACCTTATTGTATTTTTTTTTTATTTCTACTTTCAAAGCTGTAGTGTAGATTTCCCGCAGAATTTTTAGCCTACTAACCTACTTTCCAAAATAAAGATATGGTTATGCAATCACCTAGTTGTCTGTCTGGAATGTATGTCCCCTCTTAATAAATAATTTTTAAACCTAACAGAATATAATCAGACTAATTTCATATATAGTATTTAGTAAGTACATTGAACTTTTATAGTTTACGATCACGCCGGGTACTTATTTTCAAAATGGCAGCAATTTTTTAATTTAGGGCACTATGTTATGTCACGTGATCCGATTATCCGATTTAAACCAAATTTCAAACATTAACAGCACATTATATAGCATTGCATTTAGAAAGCGATACTGACATTAACCCGTCATTTTGGAAAATAGCACAAATTGAAAGAGTAAAGAATTTCCATTATTTTCGGATACCATTTTCCCGATTTTGTCCAAATTTTGTACGCTGAAAGAGCGTTATATAATCTTTAAATTAAGAAACATATAATGTTATTGGTACGCCATTTTGAAGATAGTGCAAATTTATATAAAAAAAAAAATCTTTTACATTATATCTCGGGAGCCATTTTACAGATTTAAACCAAATTTGGTATATTCAAAGAGCATGATGTACGCATTGAATAGTGATTGTGTGAAGAGATTTGAGTGACACTTAACAGTGAGGTCTTGAGAGCCAATGAGGGTGATTGTGGTGAGAATGAAGCAACGTCTTAACAAAATGGCGGGAGAGACTGGAGATCGCCGAGAAAACCCGCCGAACAGTGGCATCATCCAGCACGATTCCCACATACAAAAATCCGCGAGTGATCTGGCCAGGGATTGAACCTGGTTCGCCTAGGTGTGAGGCGAGCAGACAAACCGCTCGGCCACCGCAGCCCCGCGTTGAATACTGATAATTGTTATTAACAGGCCATTTTGGAAGACATGGCAACGTGAAAAATAAAGTTTTTATGTTATGCATCAGTAACTACACAAACTATTCCTGCCAGATTTTGCATATAAGTGATACTAATGTAGGTCATGTTGACACATGCAATTTACATGAAAAAGGCATTTTTTAAATGGCAACAGTATAAATATGTTGTATATTTGTAATACTTGCCATACTTCATCCAATTTCTACCAAACTTGCTATATGGGTATTATTCTTACAAAGATCAAATGTGGCAATACATAGCCTCTTTTATGCGCGATTTTGTAAGATAGCACTACATGATATATTAAGTTTTACTTTTATATCTCGGGAAACAATTAACCGATTCCTTCCAAAGAAAACACTCAAGTAATACTATGGTATGTCATGTAAACTGACATGTTTTAGTTCAAAATGGCGGCCGTATAAACAATTTAGAACACAATGCTATATGTACGAAACCATGCAACAAATTCCCAATTTACTTTGTATTCTGGTAGTATCTATTACCATTATCAGATTTGTCTAGCCAGTGCCTGTTTTCCCCCATTTTGTAAGATAGTGCTACACGAATAAGTAAGTTTGGTAATTTCTCGGTAAACAATGAACCAATTCGTTCTAGATTTGGCGGACAATAATATGGTGGTAGGCCATATAAACTGAAGGTCTATGTCTTAAGGAAGCAGGCACTTATTTTCAAAATAGCACCCATACAAACATCTTAGCATAGCGTGCTGTATCTACGAAACAATGTGACAAATTTCAACATAACTTTGTATGCAGACAGTAACTATGCAAACAACAAATATGCAAATACATTAACTCATTTGTCCGCCATTTTGTAAAATAACATCACATGAAAAACTAAGTTTTCGTGTCCTATCGTGGGAAATTAAGTGATGCCCACCAAATCCAGGCGGCGAGTTATACTTTTGTAGTCGAATTAAATTTACATGACTTAAGGAGCTAGTCACATATTTTCAAAATCACAGCCATGTAAATATTTTAGGGCTTGTATCAGTATGCCACATGTCCCAAACAATTTCTCAACGGACTTAATATGTAATAGTATCTCTGACACACACAGAATGTGCCAATAAATATGCGTTTTGTTCTCCTGCGATAAAGATGCCACCACATGAGAAAATGACATTTGTTTTACGTCCGGGACCACTAAACCGATTCCCACGGAATTCGTCACACTTTTAGTGCTACAGTAGGCCATGTTGAATGTGTGCCTGGCTTTCTTTACAGTGTGGCTGCAATATTAAAAATTAAGATAATTTTATCATATCTATCGAATAATTTGACACAATTCACTATCTATTATAAGAACTAGCTATGCATACACACAACCTGTTTTAGGATGTTTGTACCATAGCGCCAAATGGGAAAGTAAAGTTTTATTGCCATATCTCAGGAACAGGTCAAACCGTTTTCACCAAATACTGTACACGAGCAGTGTTACGGTAGGCCATGAAGATTTGCATGTTTTATGTTACTCGCACTTGTTTAAATAATGTTGTCTATGTAAATATAAGAAGTTGAACACCCTAATCTTCCAAAATTTTAGATTGATTACTATCGATGTTGTTGATGTGAACCTCTACCTCCATGACGTAATCGGTTGCACGCCAGCTTAGGTTACAAGGCAATCTTTTTTCCGAGTCCCAGGTAAGGCACGTGTGTATTTGTAATTGTCTCACTAGGATTGCATTTGTTTCTGGTTGTATCTCTAATGATACCGCTATCAACGAGATGTCAAGACCCAGCTACAATCTAACCTTTAAATAACCTCAGCCATATTATTTGCATACATGTAAAGGAAAGCAGGTTCATTAGTTAAGTCCTAACCCTGTTTTCAAGGAATAATGGCGTTGTTCCATAAGATGCGATTTCATAGCTTATAACAAAAACGTTAAGAACTAGGCTAGTAAATTATCTTATATCATGTTATAGTCAATTCGAAAAAACATGACTTCAAGAAAGTCCCAGATGAGTAAGATTAATAAATATACTGTACTTCGTGTTCTTGGAATTGTCAAGAAATACAAACCACTGAGAACTTCAGAATTCTAGATATATATATATATATATATATATATATATATATATATATATATATATATATATATATATATATATATATATATATATATTCACATTTCTGTATTTATTATTACACATGACTTCTCGCCTCACACACACGAGCTCCCGTTACGCTAACTATTACACGGTACCAGATTTCGTAAAAGCTTGTGCAAGGTCTGCCATAGCTGCCGTTATGCCGGCTTGTACGGCACCCGTCATGGCATTTTTCGCCTGGCGCTGCTAGATTCCATCACAGGTTTGGTAATTGGACCTGTCCTATTTTCCGTGGCAGGTTCCAAACCGGCTCTCGTACCTGGCCAATCACATTGCAGTTTCAGAGCGTAGGGCGCTCCCCGTGGATACTACTTCAAACGAGTTGATGAAGAAACCGGAAAGGAAGCCTCCATCTTGATTTTACATCCGCTAGGTTGAATCTCTTTCAAATATATTAAAAATATGACGAAGAAGAATAATATTGGTTACGACAACTTTCAATTACTGCTTAAAACCGTTCTAAACACTTGAAACATTACCTACTCTATGGAAAAATTAATTCAAACCCCTTATGATATCTATGGTATATAAACTATTGAAAGTGTGAGTGAACTAGCGTGAGTTCGAAACCCCGCCGGACCCAAACTTCTTTTATCATTAAATTTTAATGCAGGTAATATCACGGTACGTAAAGAAAAAAACTATATTTTGCAACCGGTCAGTAATTTTCGTCAATATTAAAAATACCACACTCCTACTCTTAAGTGAGTTCACGACATTTTCAAGAAAATGAATGAAATTATACTACATAGGCAATTATACTACATAGGCAATCAATTTATATAAAAGGCGAACAGTAATATAGCAATATTAAGATGTGCTAGCTAGTATTTTTATAGGCCTAGGTAAGTTACTTACTGGTAGCTGTTCTACGATCGGGGTTCATATATACTACAAACCACACACTGCGCATCCACTGAGGGTGCCAAATACTAGTACGCGAACTGCTTTCGTGTTATATGAATCTTCCATGGCGGCTCATATAGTGGCTGGTATACCGGCTCGTACACCAGGACTTATAGAAGAAGCTTGTACAAGAACCAAGTACGGCAGCAGGGCGTTTATTCTAAGTTTGTCGAAACAGAGCTCCCGATCGCGAAATAATGATCTACGTCATATTTCTGGGTTTTGGTATTATAAGTTATAAGCGCATAAGGTATAAGAGCATTCGACAGCTATATGTTGTCAAAGGCCGCGTCCCGATCGGGAAGTGGAAATTCAACATGCCGGGTGAAGCGTGGTGGCAGTATTTATTGCATATCTTATGGTTTCGTACTTCTTAAACATAATATATAACATACAAAAGGTTACAATATATGTGGAACATTATTATATGCATCTTATTGTATCCACAAATGTTCGGGAGTCTGATGCTATATTTATGTATCGTGAGTTAATTATGTAGTGTAGCAATGGAAGAGAGGTTGTGTGTTCATACGAGCATTGTGTTGGTGTATTT
Source organism: Dryococelus australis (assembly GCA_029891345.1). Classification (NCBI taxonomy): domain Eukaryota; kingdom Metazoa; phylum Arthropoda; class Insecta; order Phasmatodea; family Phasmatidae; genus Dryococelus; species Dryococelus australis. The sequence continues at coordinate 44,158,736 of CM056997.1, forward strand.
CCTTTCTTCAAGCATAGTTGATCGTAGTGCATTTTATTGAGTGAAATGTGTAATAGTAATCGGCGCATGTATACCGCTTCGTAGAACTGCTAGATCTTTTTCTTAAACGCCGTCTGCAATGAATTGACGAATATAATTTACGTAGTTAAGTTTGTTAGTTTCAGGAAACGTGCGCAGAGTTGATTTAACTTAGTAATTCTGCAAATAATTTATTTAATGCTAGCGACGAACAAAAGTGATTCTAGTGAAGTACACATGCAAGGATTAACCTAGAAAAATACGTGTTCAAGAGGTTGCGGTGTTTACAAAAAAGTTAGCTTGCGTGTTTTGTAAATAATGTATTTGTAAAACACAACTATAATTATTGCAGTACACGTGGTCTAAAAAAGCCGCTCTTTCCACACTTTTGTAACACGTGAATAACATTTATTTGTCTATAACGTAAATGCAACGAGTATAAGGTTAACTTTGGATAGTGTACGTGTGTACAGCTGCATCTGTACGAATAAGAACAGTGACATATGTATCGCATTTTGTTTTTCATTGAAGTTACAATGATGTAAATGTTATCTCCATAAAAAACATGATTTACCACTGCTCCATCGAAACAATATGCAACTCAAAATGCCACACACTCTTAAGAGCATCAAAATAATTCGTCTCATGAAACACGTTATAAACTAAAGCGCCCCCCCCCTCCCCAAACACCTTATACCTACGTGCAATAATAAAACTAATTAAATGGGCAGCGTCTATCATTTTATGAATAACTATATAGGCTACATTCTTTGTGTACGAAGCACGTTACTTCACTAGTAATAGGAATTCATGCATTCCTACAACAAATCAATTACACACTGTATTATTCTAGATTTGTTGTTTAGGCCTAACGTAATTTTCTAAATAAACTTTACAGTTGTATTTATTAAAATGACATTTTACGTATCGTCTTCTGTACTTTTGTTACGTACATCATGGTGAACGTTATTTGAAACGACTGTTAGAGGGAAGAGGGAATACTATGTAACAAATTCTCATCTTTCAACAGTCGTTTTTATACTTGAAACAGTATGTTCCTTCAAAACAAGTAATATTTTCTACAGCCAACCTGTGTGTATAACAAACAACCATTGACCGTGTCACCATTTCCCTCAGCCAAGCGTCTCTACGTCGACGATGAGATCGTAGCCATATCGAGAAATTTCACTCTAAATATCCCGCGTTATGCTTAAATAAATGGAAAAGCATTTGTTTTAAATAAGTCAATGTATAAATAATATATATGTATGTGCACTTTTATGCGTTAACTAACCACTTAAAACGCACAGTTTATAAGAATATCTTTACTTTAATCATACATTATTGCAGGTACAGCGTGTGTTGGGATTCGTCACGTTGCCTGCCTGAACAAAAGTAGGGAAGGGAAGCGAGTTGTGGTGGGGTGGTCGGTAAAACCCGAGGATTGCCGAGGTAGGGAGGTCTCGAACCGATAGTGCGCTTAGAATAACTATTTGGGCACATTTTGCTCCCGATCGTTTCAAACGGCTTGTCTCGATAGCCAGGAAGCTGACTGTCGAGATCTGCCGATAAATTTCCCCAGAAACTTATAATAAACGGCCAAGTATCGTGCAATATCCGCTTTAGGCCGGCACTGTGGGACGACTGACCCCTCCCTCCCTCCCTCCCTCCCTCGCTCGATCCTCCTCTCCAACACAGGCGGTCTGCCACGTTACGTCGCCCAGCTCCTGGCTGGCGTCACAGCCCATCCTCCCCGCTGCTGGTGATGCCTACGAGTTTAGAGGATGCGCAAGGATATTCTGCGGACTAGGACCCTCGTCACAACGCGGCATATAAATAAATTTCTAGGCGATGGCCCACGGCCCTTTAAATATTGCAGCGGTTCAAGGGTAGGCAGTCTTGGTAAAAAGTCTTCTGGCTGAGTGCAGTAACCTAACGAAGTCGAGGGCGGCGAGGTAAATGGGTGAAGTGGACGAACGACGACGGGTGATTGCGAGGCGACGGCGGACAAGGTGTTTGTGGTGTGAATGGACGAGAGAGCGTGAAACTCGACGAGTGATGGCTACTGTGAATGAGGGAGCTCTGAGAACTTTAGAACATTGTGGACTGGTGGGACGTGAGCTAAACTGAGGTGGAACAGAATGAGCATGTAATACGGATTTTGCTGTAAATATTGTGACAGTCAAATATGCGCATACAATTTATATACTATTTAAATAGGTTTTGATACACTGTCTTTTGGGGCTGATTTTTAATTTAACTGCAACAATTTCTTTGTTATAATTGTAAAAATGTATAGATTGAACTCATTAATTGTAAACAAGTGATATCAATTTATCGTGAGAATTTGGATCCAGAGAATTTTGTTTATAGTTATTTGTAAATAAAATTAGTAAATTATAAAAAAACACTTTTATTTAATCAAGATCCCGTCCCTTAATGAAACTGGTTCAGCTAACCGACTTTCAAAAATTGTTACAATATATTATATAGTTCTAAATTATTTGTGTGTGTATAAAACGTACAAATGTATTTTCTCTATTATTTTTCTTCAAAGAAATTACTTTGTGAGTAAGTTAAATGGGCACTGCTCGCTAAAAAAAAAAAAAAAAAGCGGCGATTGTTATTCAGTAGATTCTCCAACACCCTTCTCTGTTTCGTTCGTTTAACTAAGAAAGACTAAGAAAATAAGCGCTTCCCCCCCCCCCCCCCAACGAATTTATTGTGACACAAAAATAACGAAATAACTTATATGAAATTTAAAAAAAGGAAGTTTACAATTTATAAATTTATTACATACAGCGTGTTGCAATATTGCACCTCAATACTTCGGGGAAACATTCCCACATTTGAAGGATGAAAAATTTTAATTGAACATAGGTCTGCAAATGCTTCGTTTCTTCACTACAGTCCATAATACACAACGGGCCATACACGGTGTGTTATGCATTACGGGCTGTAGTGAAGAAACGAAGCATTTGCCGACCTATGTTCATATAGCATTTTTTCTTCCCCCGACGTGAGGAATGTTTCCCCGAAGTATTGACATGCAATATTGCAACAACCTGTATATAGATTAGCGCATGTTTACCTTTCCCTCGGAACGTTACAGTTTTGTAGCTAGTATACTCTCATTTCATTTCAAGTGCATAACATATCACTGGTTTAAATTACAGATTAATTTTAATAGCGATATACTCAACTATCAGCCCTACGATTGTTTCTAACACGCAATATTATCAGTTGCTTTATATTTATATTCGTGGCGGTATATTTTGTTCTTTTTTATGTCAGAAGGCAAGATCGAAGTGAAGTGAAGAGATGTGGATGGCTCTTAACAGCGAGGTATTGAGAGCTGATGAGGGTGAAGTGAGGTGAGTATGTAGCAGCGCCGGAATAAAAGAGCCGAGGAAACGGGAGGTCCCCGAGAAAATCTGCCGAGCAGCGGCATCGTCCGGCACGATTCCTTCTTGCGAAAATCCGGAGTTAACCGGCCGGGGAGCAAGATAAAAGAACTTGGGCGAATTATAAACACAAAAGTTTTCTAGCAGATGGGAATACATTTACATCCAGTAGCTTCATGTATGTTTCAAATAAAATTCTTCGGAAACTCGACCAGATGTCTCGGGCGGCGAGGGGGGATATTAAAATTAAGTCGCGTCAAACCTCCTCTCATTTTAGCTTCTAAACTCCTGCTACCCTCAATACTGTAGTTTGCCTCATTACTCGTCATGGGCCCACTTGGCGATCACTTTCCCCAAAGTTCAGCCCTAATTACCCTTGCAAATTATTTTTTGCGACTTTCTTTTCGCTGTCGTGAGAGTCGTTTTAGGAATTTGAGCACAATTCCAGCGAGCGAAGCTATAAGCGGAACAGGTTGTATGAATCGCTTTCATTACGTAACAGTTGTACCGAAATTCTCCACACTTTAACAGGCAATTCGAGTCTGCCTTTACACTTGGATACCTAACTGAAAAAAATAACTGAATTAACGTAGGCTACTTGGGCTAGAAGGATACTACTTTTAAGACCGATGATGAATTATATTGTAAAAGTCATCATGATTTTTTTTACGGCAAGACAAATTTAATCAAATGCGCACATTTCTGTTGGTGTTTTCATATATTGACTAATACATTTTCAACGCCCTTTAGATGCCTCTGATCGATTAAGATAGGCAAGTAATAAATTATGATTGTTACCGATTTACGATTTATACACCATTTTTTGAAAAGTCCTGCTTAGAGTCTTATTGTAGCCAAACGTAAATAAAACATTGTAGTAAACCAAAACAATCGTGTGTCAATGAAGAAACAGTGCGGTATATTTTTAGAAATTTAATAATGTCACAACATTGTAAAATCTTACTCCAATACGCATCGTTAAAAAATAATTAATTTAATTGGCCAATATTTAATATTGTTACGCGCGGACCCCACGCACAGCTAAAGACAGTTCACGATAAAAGTGAGCTCTTTTGAATTCAATCTTATAAAAAAGGCACTGGCCTTGCCTGTGTGTGTATGTATGTATGTGTATATATATATACACACACACATACTGAGCATCATCATTTGCCCAGTAAAGTTGGTAACTATGAAGGGAAAGTAGTGCCATATCTTAACGCCGAATAAAAAGTGTTAGGTAACTATCTGTGATAACTTAAATTGTTTCTTTCCCGTTCTGCTGTTTTAATGCATAGAAGCGTAAAAAATTAACAAGGTTTTTAAAATATTTACGTTCCTAAAAATTCTACAATTTCACTTGACCGACGCATGAATAAAGTTATGAAGGCCATGGCAATGTTGATTTTACACAAGGGGTAAGATTACACATTGAGCAAACGAGTAGATACTAAGCAGGGCTTTCAAAAGTGCTCATTTCACCGTGAACAGCGTATAGTTTCTGCGCAATGGAGGGTAGCTCACCGGCACCGACCCTCCTCTCCCCCAGGGCGGACCCGACGGCCGCTGCGTCGCCTGGCCGGGGGGAAGGGTGTTGATTGACAGCTGACCTGACTGGCGTCACTGCAACCTCCCCCTCCACCTCCTCCACAGCTGTAGGAGTCGACGGCTGCGAACTATTGCACCAACTTTCTGATTATCACCTCCCTCGGCGTAACGGGATGTGTGAGGAAGGTTCTGGGTCAAGACGCGCCCACCAACTTCGCCAGCGTCTTCTAAGAGATCATTAGCGACAATAAAAAGTGATATACACATGTAGGCTATGAAGCCCCGTTTCAGAGTTCCAGCGATGGAAACGCAATAAACGCACGTGTAACTAATGAATTTCATTATTGTCATTGACAACATGTCTGGGGTTTCATACAAACTGTTTAAAATTGGCCCACCTAACAGTATAGGCGGTTCACGGTAAAATGAGCATATTTGAAAGCCCTGCTTTAAGATCTACTTGTTTGCACGTTGTGTATTTTTTCCACTTCATGTAAAATTAACATTGTCGTGAGTCTCGTTATTTTGTTTATGCGTCAATCAGGTTAAAATATGGAATTATTAGAAAATTAAGTATGTTGCTAATCTGGTAATTATTAGACTTAGGTGAATTAAAAAAAACACAAAACGAAAGAAATAATTTAAGTTATCACATATGGTTACATAACACTTTTTATTCGGCGTTAAGATATGGAACTACTTTTCCTCCACCGTTACCAACTTTTCTGGGCCTATGACACTCGATGCGCCCGTTTAAATACATGCAGGTAGGAGCAGTGATTTTTTTTCCAAGGTTGATTTCAAAAGTGCTCACTTTATCGTGAACAGCCTTTAAGCAGTCTGCTATACATTGCACCACGATGTTCTGCCACTGTATGTCTGCAAGTTCATTTCAGAGTTGAGTGGTGGCATAAGCGATCACCCATATCACCTGGCACCGTGTGGCTGGGTTTCCCTCCGCTGTACATCGTACTCGTCAGGCAGCCCCAGATGAAACAGTCAAATGGGGAGAGGTCAGGAGACCGCGGCGGCCATGGGACTGGACCACCTCTTCCAATTCACCTACGCGGATACTTCGCATTCGAGAATGATGCCACAACCCTGCTGGAGTGTGTAGGTGCACCACCTTGCTGCAGTAGCATGCCACGTCGTACTGCTAACCGCACATCTATCTTCCCATTACAGTGGTAACTCGGTTTCCAGAAATTGTCTGTAGTGATGAGCATTGAAATTGACCTGTATGATATGAAAAAAAAACCCCAGGACGAGGCAACACACTCCGAGTGAAGGGCTTTCCAGCTGGTACCCGTAGGTGCCCGTCATTCTCGGGCGTGACATGAAATGAAACCCTAGAATGGAACGGCCGTGGAATGCAAGGGCGAGGGAAACGGGAGAACCCCGAGAAAACCCACCGGCAAGCGGCTCCCGGCGGGAGTGAACCCGCCGGGATTGAACCTGGATCGCCATGGTGGGAGGCGAGCGCCCTAGCCATAGCGTCACCGTATGAGATGTGGTGTAATGAGATGATTGTCAAGTAATCCGCACTGCACATTCACTGAAAACCTTTCTTGATAATTTGTATTTATTGTATTTCCGTCACTGTACCTCTCAAAAGGAGCTTCGTAGGCTACACGTATATATCATTTTTTTTTGTTACTAATGACCTCTAGAACACGCTGACAATGTGTCACTTTCGTGGTGCATAGGATATTCACGATAATATGAACACTTTCGAAAGCCCTGCTTAAGATCTACTTGTATGCACGGTATGTATTATTCCACCTTATGTAAGATTAATATTGTCATAGGCGTCATCACTTTATTCATGCGTTGGTCAAGTGAAACTGTGAAATTATTAGAAAATAAATATTTTACGAATCTGCTCATTTTTACACTTCGATGCATTTAGAAGAAACAGAAAGCGAAAGAAATAATTTAAGTTAAGAGAAATGGTTACCTAACACTTTTTATACGACGTTCAGATACGGAACTTCTTTCCCCATCCATCGTTACTAACTTTAATGGACGCATGTCACTCAGGGTGTCCGTTTAAATGTTTACAGGTAAAGGCTGTTCACGATAAAGTGAGCACTTTAGCATTAACCTTAGAAAAATGTCACTGCCCCTGCCTGCATATATTGTAACGTGTGCACTGAGTGACATGCGCCCAGTAAAGTTGGCAACGATCGAGGGGAAGTAGTTCCATAACTTAACCTCTAATAAAAAGTGTTAGGTAACAATTTGTGATTACTTAAATAATTTCTTTCACTTTCTGTTCAATTTAATGCGTCAAAGGGTAAAAATGAGTAGATTTGTAAAATATTTACTTTTCTAGTAAGTTCACAGTTTCACTTGACCGACGCATGAATGAGGTGACGAGGTCTAATGTTAATTTTACAAAAGGCGGAAGAATTCACAACGTGCATACAAGTATACCGTAAGCAGGCCTTTCAAAAATGCTCATTTTACCGTGAACATCCTGTAGGAGCAGTGTCAATTTTTCTAAGCTTGATTTCGAAAGTGCTCACTTTATCGCCTTTAACAGCCTGTAATAGCCGCAGCTGGAAGGTTGGGCAGTCTGTGGTAGCAGTCTGACAAAGCGCTCCGAATGGTGAACGAGGCATCTAAGGATGTCGATGACAAGGGTGTCAGACTGCGGCGTACGAGAGAGTGCGCGGTGGCTATGAGCGCGAGTGCATGTGTGCTGGCAGGGCGAGCTGTCCGACAAGTAGAGTGCGGATGTGTACGGGGAGCGCGCTCCGGTCGCTTCAGAAAGTCCCGGACATGAAAAACTGGCGATATCTGGATTGGGACAATGTGAAATTGAATAGACGAGTGATAAATACGTGATTGCAAAGACTGGAACTGTCTGATAGCAAATATATTATTTAAGATTAGTTTTTAAGTTTTTGTCGAGTTGAGATATTTGGGCGGCTCTTGACAACGAGGTCTTGAGAGCCGATGAGGGCGAAATGAAGATGAAAATGGAGCAGCGCCGGAATGCAAGGGCGGGGAAAATGGGATATCCTCGAGAAAACCCGCCGGCCAGCGGCATCGTCCGGCAGGATTCCCACTTGCGAAAATCCGAGTGTGACCTGGCCGCGGGAATTGAAACCGGTTCGCATTGGTGGGAGACGAGAAGTTTAACCGCTCAGCCATCGCGGCCCCTTAGGTATTTGTATTTGCTTCTGTGAGGTTACGGATGATTTTTTTAAATATTAGTTGTAAATAGCGAGTGACATCTACTACTGTCGAGATATTAAGACAAAAAGTTTTTTTGGATTGTTTCTAAATAAATTAAGAAACTATTATCAGATCTATTATTTAATTAAGTCCACCATCCCTTAAAGAATCTGGCTATACCCACGTATTAAAAATAATTATAATATATTTAAGGTTATGTTCGCGTGTTAATTGTACACTTTTGCAAGCCCTCCTTATGATCTACTTTTCTGTATGTCCCGTTTGCTTCCACCAAATATAAAATTGACATAGCCTTTGCCTTATCACGTAATTTATGCGCGGAACAAGTGGAATTGTGAAATTGACCAGAATTATAATTTGTTACTAATCAGCTTAATACAACAGATATGAGCATAAAATAAAACGAAACTAAATCAATTTCTGTAGCCACAAAATTTAATCATTTTTCTTTTTTTAGTACGACGTTAAGACACAAGGAACTATTTTTCCTAAATCGCTTCCTACTTTTCTGGGAGCACGCCGGTCGCTGTAGGGTATCCGTTTAAAATCATGCAGTTAGTGACAGGGAATTCCTTAAGGTCGAATTTGAAAAAAACTAACAGCAAACCAGCTATAACACGTAAAGTGACAATACTACTTTCATTTATTCGTTGCGGACTTTATTAATGGTACATCGGTATGTGTATGCTCACCCATGGACATGAAGACATCAGCTCAGGCATTATCAAAAGATTACCATCAAGGATGTTTAGATTAACCGTGCCAGTTGTTACTATTTTAATATTATTACTCAAAGGCACCAGCCAAAAAAAAAAAAAAAAAGAGCTCAACCAGTTTAACCCTCTGCTGCTCACTGTGGATCTGAAGTCAGGGTATTTTATTATTTCTTTTGTATAACATGATACTGTGATGTTTTCTTGTGGACGGGAAATTTCAACTGACTTTGCACAAGGGTCTACTTCCCAGTGTCACCTCATAGCCGCATAACTGTTTCTAATAAAATACACTTTATAAATATTCACCTTAAATGTGTTTCGTAATTCAGTCGTAAACGACATGTTTACATGTTTTATTTTTGTGAACATTAATAATTAATTCCAGCAGTGTATGAATGTTGTTTATGGAGTAGGCAGCATTTTGAACTGTGGGCTAGCTTAAGCTATCATATCAGCGAAAACAGTATCCATGCCAGCAAAATAATTTGATAGCAGATGGAACCATGTTTGGTAATACTATACATATTACTCCAAGACACCATATAATCCCCCCTCCATGTCACGTGGAGTTCGGGGAACCATTATGCCATGCATAAGCTACTAAACGCAGTGAAATACGTATAAGGTTATCTGTTCCTGCCATCAAGAAACACCGACGAAAATTTTCTACAGCTGAGCTTGAAGATCGCCGACGTGATGATGCTATCAACATTTTTCTTCGCGTACTGAGGTTTGTATTTTATAAAGATGCTGTGCTTATGATACTAACCGCAAGTTCATCCGTTCTCTGTATACGCCATTTACTGTAGTATTTTGTAATTCCAGGAAAAATCATAAAGAGCATATTTGCTCAAGTTAGTCAATATCCGTGTGAGAAAATTCACAAGTGTGACATAGAAACAAAATTAATAAATCAGTATCTATGGCATTTAATCACAATCGCGGGCTTACAAATAATTTATTTTATAAACGTTCAATTTAACACAATCAAAAACCATTGACTGAAATATAAAGTATCAATAAAATTTATATTTAAAAGACAATTAACAGAATTATTAAAATACATTAACGGACTAAGATGTGCTCTCTCAGTGGCAAATAAAGATATCTAGCGACAGGTTAAAAATAATTACAATAAATATATCGCCAAAAACGTGGGGGTCCTCTAGTGGAGCCGAACAAAGTCCCACGGCTATAAAATTATGACAAAATACACACGTTTAAAGGATTCTTTAAAACAAAGTGGTCTAAGCAAAATGTACAAAAGTGCTAAGCCTATTAAAAATGTTCCTGCCGGTGGGTCATCAAGAACGGAATATAACCAGAAACGAGTGACCAAGTCCGGTCCCATTAACCCGCGCTAACTGGCCATTTAAAATTTACACACACAAATCCAGCTACGGTAGAAAAAAACTATTACATTCGAATGGCAAAAGAAAACATACAATACAAAGCATAACCGGGATCCACACTACAACCATGCAAGCCAAACAAAACGTAAATTTATAACGGACCACCAAAGGAGAATTTTGAATGCAACGGATACGGTGCTGCCCTAAACTACCATACACTAGCCTTACGAAAAACACTAAAAAACCAAACGCACTAAAAAACCTTTCAGACGACGACCCACATGTGCTTTGCCCAAGGACCATAGCATAGCAGCTTTTAATTAACATATGAACCACAATGATGTTAGAAGCGGCGACGATTATAGTCCTAATCAATTGGGCTGAAGCAGACGAAGTGACGATAAGACCAATAAAACGGCCATGCGCAAGGTTATATAAATTCACCAGGAGCAGAAAGCTGCCAAACGGGCATGTGCGGGAGGGAGCAGGACACAGAGCAGGTGTTATCGATTGCAACACCTGCCACGCGGTGCACTCAGGAGAAAGACGGTCAGCGGTAGCCTACCAAGGAAACTTGCTCAGCACGTGCAGCACTTCGCAAGCAGAATATATCGGCGGCGGCAACAACAACAAGGATTAAGTATTGCTCCGGTCCCCGGCGGGTTGCCGTTACTGGAGTTGGGTGTTTTAGTAATGGTCCACCTCATGGAGCATCCTTGACCGTGGCCACACAGGGAGCCCAGTGGCATATCACCACTCGACCCTGGGGGGGGGGGGGGGGCGTGGTCTCAGCCACAGCGGCTGACCTCCACCCGTAAAGATGTTCTTACATCACCGGATAGGTCCACTATCTGCATACGTACCTGCATTGAATACCACCGGCCAGTCTAAGATTGGTCGGGGTAGAAAGGCCATTATGATTGTCTCAATTCTATTATTGCGCTTGTCATAGAACAAAGCACGCCGATTGCAACCATCCATAGCAGGAGTCCATCCTCAGTCTGACCTCCGGACGCCGGAGTAAGCGGGTGGATCCACGAACCCATGCCCCTTTCTTCAGGGCGGGGTCACCACCCCACCCCCCCCCCCAACACGGGTAAGGAATCCACTAGAGGAAAACGAGGTTATCCCATGTTGCTCCTTCCTACAGGTTCTCCACCTCGGTGGACTAATAACATTTCTTCACATTGAAATTCAGCTTTTGGGCCTTGCTGACCCTATCGGCAAAGAAACCTGCATGTTGGGTCGTATTACTTAGTTCTGGCTGACACGGGAGGTTGGCCATTAGCTGACGACCATAACTCCGCCTACGCTAAGCTATCGGCGAATAGGAACGAGGTGCAACATACTTACAGGGGGGGGGGGGGGGTGTTCGAGAAGAGTGGTCTGGGGATCCGAACCAGGAGAGGGTCTATTAGAGCGTCAGGGGCGCGAGGTGGACAAAAGTCACCAGGACTCCGATCTCCTGCTCGTTATGGGTCAGTTGTTAAGGAGAAAGAAAGCAATTCCTGCCCAGTCCTTCCGTAACATGTTCCCGAGGACTTGTAGAGACGGTTCACGGTAAAATGAGCCCTTTTGAAAGCCCTGCTTAAGATGTACTTGTATGCACGTTGTGTATTCTTTCGCCTTATGTAAAATTAAAATTTCCATGGGCCTCATCACTTCATTCATGCGTCGGTCATGTAAAACTGTAGAATTATTTAAAAAGTAAATATTTTACAATTATGCTCATTTTTATACTTCGCTGCATTAAAAAATCACAAAGCAAAATAAATAATTTAAGTTTTTACAAATGGTTACGTAACACTTTTTATTTGACGTTAATATATGGAACTACTTCTCATCCATCGTTACCAACATTACTGGGTGCATACCACTCAGTGCACCCGTTAAAATATACGCAGGTAGAGGCCATTACGTTTTTTCTAAAGTTGATTTAAAAAGTGCTCACTTTATCGTGAACCGCCTTTAATGTTTCTTTGCTTTAAAAATTATTGGTAGCCCTAATTATTCTTTTAAATCGCCCTTTCCCTCCTGTCTTCCTTTAATTTGGGGTGTCACCTTAAGTGGTATCCTCGACACAGGCAAGACAGTAAGAGAACCCGAATCCTGGACGCGAGCGGAGTGGCGTCCAAAAAACTTTAATTTGCCAGGAGCGCGCTCAGCACAACTCGCATCCATAAAAAAACTAATTAATTAAATAGTAAACATAATTTTAAACAAAATGTCATGGACTCGCAAATTTTGCATGTTCGTAATATTGGTGTCCGTCAGTGTTGACGTAAATACTTCCATTTTCTAACTGGGGGAAAGAGGAGAGTGGAGAATTCGCGATGTCTCTAGACTACCTTCAACATGACAAAGAATTTGAGTACCGAGTATTTAGGGCCTACTCTAGTTATTCGTATGTCACGACAAACACACCGCGGGGCGAACAAGCAATCTAGAAATTAATTTCGAACTTTGGGGGGAAAAAGAGTAACAATATTAATTAAAAAGTCATGTTCTAGACCTAAGAATGAAGAAGAATTGCATACATAAGGCGGGTTTAAATATAAACCTCAAGGAAGGAGGAAAATTGCGATTTCTAACTGCACAGAATTGCCATACACGAAATGCATGTGAATATATTGACGATTAATTGAAGTAATCCGCAAATTTTAAAGGAGGCTCGTCCAAGTAGCGTATTTTCGAATCTATAGAAATTACATTTTATAAAGACCCAGTAGTGTTGCTGCCATATATTTAGACGAACCCCAGAACCATTGCTTTGTAGAAAACAGCATATTAAAGAGTAGGCTGGTATGGTTTTAGTATTTTTATACTTGTATCCAGAGACTAGGGAAGGTGTTTATTCTTATGAGGTAGAACTGAAGTTAATTATGAACACAGAGCATGTATTTAACTGAACTATTATGGTATTATGGTGTATAATAAATATAGGTTATTGGCGAGGGAGGTCCTAATCAATTACAGTATATGACTAACCTGAATGGCACAGTCGCCGGAGGCTGAGTGTTGAGCCGGGAGGCAACGAGCGATACGCCAAGCTGCATCTTGATGCCTTCATCTCGGCGCGGGTCCACAGACAGACAGACCCCGTACAAAGTGTTGCTAAGTATTATATAGTATCTGGTGGCGTAATTGTAACCAGGTGGGGAGATCCGCTGTCGCTTCGCTGAATGTTTAATAAACTATTATTGCTGTAATATGCTTTGTATTCTTCACCTGGCCTGGATACCAATGCGTCGCTGCTGTTCGCTAGGCTTGTCCGCCTTTACTGAATCATAACAACGTTCACTAAATCCCCTCATAATACGATGGAGGTGCTCTGGCTTTGTAAACTATCAAGTCATCATCCTACATAATCCCCGAAGCTTCGATCGGAGCAGCGCATTTATGCAACTTCCCGAAACAGTTGCCCGATTTAAGGGGCATTTGTGCTGATACTCATCGTTTGAAGAGAGAGTTAACAAGAGTATGTTTATGACTGAATATAGCACACCTATTCTTTCGTATCATAAAAAAAAGCGTATACCAAACATGTTATACTTTTCATATTTTGTTGCTGTGATAATATTAATTCATGTAGAAAAATCTAACATGTCAGTGGTAGCATTTCTTGTCCTCCATATAGCTTTACATGAAATGAGACGTCATCAATGTGAACTACGAATGCCTGTAAATTTGTTCAAGTGAGCTGATTACCGTCCTCATATACGAAGAAACCCTACCTAAACTTACAGCTAAAAATAGCTCACTTCCATGTCAACCGGAACTCAAACACGGCACTCGTAGTGAGATGGTGGTCCTGTAATAACCTTCCTCGTGGAGGTAACCGGAAGTCAGCGATTGGAGGAATTGGTAGAAGGAGAACAAATAGCAAACCGACCAGTAAACAGCAACCTTCCACAAGGGTAGTTTAATTCGCTGGGAACAGATCCCGATTCTCCATGCGTGTAAGGGTTGGAGATGACTGCATGATCACTGCCAATAATTTCAATAAATAACGGAAACAGCCAAGAATTTGAATACGAGTATTTTAGTGAAAGTATGCACTTGCATCATTTTCGAGTCGGTTTGCAAGAGAACTCAAATTCATTTTCCAGGATTCTTTTTTTTTTTTGTTGGAACGTATTTCTATTCAAAATTATAAACCGACGTTCGAACCGGAACAAACAAAAAGTTCATCCACGCGAGGCCACGTGCGGTATTTTATTTTTTGTCTTCGCAAGGCGAACGCGGAGAAAATGGGAAAAGTTCGAACGCCTAACTTATTTCACGGGTCGCATGCGTCGAGTAATTTGTTCGCATTGCAGGGTTTCGGCAAAGCGAAAGTCATGGTTTGGACAAGGAGCCGGGGGGGGGGGCAATAAGCCCTCTCCTGATTGGTGCACATCCATCACAACGAGGTCTGTAGCACAGCCGGGATAAAATGAATAAATAAAAAAAAACTTCCGCTTTCCATACGTGCGTACCTTCATAAATAAGGATCCCGGCGTCATAAGGACTTGAAAAATACGCAGGTAAAAACACTAGTGGCAAGGCTTTTAAAAAATGGTTTGCAGCCAGAGAAGGGGGGAGAAGTATAAAGGAAAGAAGGTACGTTTGCCACCAGCTCTCACGAAACGTGAAGCCATAAAGAGTCCTCTGAATTATATAAGAGTTATAAATCCCGAGATATCGAGTTGAGGTCGTAAAAACATCTGCGAATTCTATCTTAAGGAAGAGGGTTTGTAGGTTTTGGTCGTAAACACTGACATTTATATTTCTTTTCTCAGTTCGATTCTCGCGTGTTTGGCGGGAGAACTTAAAAGAAAAAAAAGACGGAAAGCACAAGATTGGCTGAAGGGTTCTCGAGTCGTGCACAAAACTGGGCCAGTTCGTGAAATATTGGGTATAGATGTCCAATCTTACATCTTCTACATTACTCCTGAATGTCATGTCCAAGGGGTACTTTTGCAACCTTGCACTGATGTATTTATATCTTCCCGTCGCAGAAAGAGCGTGTCAGATAACAAAACGCTTGAGACCTTAAAATATTACGTATTTCCAAGTTAATAAATCTTTAAAAATATTAAAATATTAAAAATAACGTTAACTCTGAAAATATTTTTTTCTGGATACTCACTGATCAAACAGTATTTCTACTGATTCTTTGAGACGCCCTCGGCTTCAAAACTTTTGAGCACAAATTTCACGGCTAGTTCCCAATAGAAACATTATAATTCTTATTGACAAGATATAAAGTAACAGAGTCTTTCTCCATTGAGATGTTAACACTACGCAAGATACGAGTCTGTTAAAAAATTTTCTTTTATGGGTTACCATTTGTTGAGAAAATATTTGCCTTGGTATACTCATTTTCCAACAAGGTTAAACGCATATTATACGTCAAACAATATCTGGCCGCAATGTTACTGTTCCGTTTCAGTCATTTGTGCGGCGATGCCAAGATTTTTTTACTCAACACAATCATTACCATAATATCTACAACATTTTAAAATATTTAAAAACATGACCTTATACCACACGTAAATGGTAACCATAATTAATGCCGGGCTCGCTACTTTATGTCACAACACTTCAATTAATGCTTGGCAATTCAATTCGCCCTCGGAATGGGCCTCGCACGGACAGTGGCAATTGTCATGTGCACGGGGGAGGTTGGCTGACTATGACGCCCACGAAAAATTTGCGGGCGTAAAACATCTCGTCGTGTCATACCTGGTGGAATTATGGCCCAGCCAAGATGCGACGTCTCTGAAGCAAGCCTCGAGCTGGGTACTGCCTGCCGGCGGTGGCGATGACTGGTGCCCATACGCACCTCTTCAAATGCAGCTATTAAAATCGGCCCCCGGACGGCAGCAGCAACACTTTGCGACTCGTAGGAAATGTCAATTCTTCGGCCATGCAAGATATTTCGAATTAAGTGCACACATCCGATAATGACCGCTTACAAAGTTTACCATGCCGGAAAAACCGGTCAAACGGCGCACGGGCATCGGCGCGATTTTAATGTGAACATAGTCCCACTCGGCAAACAAACACTCGCTAAATTTGCCCGCGCCACCCGTCAACTTTACGATCACAAAGTTTGCATACTTTCACAAGGACTGTTCCATTTTAACACCGGCGATTTTTTTTTTACTCCGCGGCAAACAGCATAAAAAGTTACTTTCTTTAACGCGTTCGTATTCAAGTCACTTTCAGAAACGGTGTTCAAAAATTGCCGCAATAAACTATTAACTGCGTGCACGCTCCGGACGCCTTCTCGTAAAAAAATAGTTCCCGTCATACTTGCGAACAAATTTCGCAACTAGCCACGCGCGCACACATGCACCCAAGGCCGGAGTCTAGACCGCGCTTCCCTCGCCAAGCGGAACAGCTGACACATCGACCCCTCCCCTCGCGTTTCCCCCCCTCGTCAAGCGGTCGCGACGTCACCCCGAGCGATCGCCGCATTCTGGAGGCGGCTTTTACAATCAAACACGTACTAAACAATCTGCGTATCGATTATACATATCCAATAGTTGATGCAACAGGGATATTGTGCCGTTTTATGACACGATTCTGTAATCTTATATTGTAATTTTATTGCGACACTTCTATTTTTAAATGTGTCACTACAGTTTTTTTTTACAAGTTTTCATTTAACTTGCCTTGTTAGTTTATTTGTACGTTCGGGTGAAATCTCGCAAGTGAATTTCAACCCACTTCTAGGTATTCAATCGAGCTGAAACTTGGTATACATATAGAAACCCGATGACAATGCAATAATATGGTGACAGCGACCTAGTATTGCAGCCAGGATCATTTCCTCACGAGGGAACTCCTCAGCGGTTAATAATACTGTCTCGTGTTTGGGCTCATTCCATTGCTCTTGGAGGAAGATGGCCAGTAAGCCATGAGGGATTCGGAAGATGGTCATAGGAACTTCATCAAAGTTAAACGTGGTTCGAGTTTGGGGTAATTTGACTAGGCAAGTCGACCGTTTATTTTAATTTCACTTGTACGTACGTGGGTGTGTTTAGGTCAAATATTGCAAGTCGATTTTAAACCACTTCCCATTATCCAATTGAGCTTGTTGCAGCAATGTTGCCAGACCTCCCTGTCTTTGACTGTCGCCCTTGTGTGGGTGGTACAATCCTGCCTCGATCAGGCAGGGTGGCTTGGTGCGTCCGATCAGCTGTGCTCGCGCGCACGTGCACACACAGTCGAGTTGCGTCGTTATCTAGTGTATTAATGCCGATTTTTCATATTACGTAACTAATACATTTCGCATAAATGTTTTAGTATGTTGGTGAAAGTGTATGCGAAACTTCGATGTCTTGTAAATGCTGATTTAAATTAATTTCTCTCCTCACGTAGAAAATGTATCGAGTTTGGCCTTGTTGGACTTGTCTCGATGAGTAATTTGATGTTGTAGATGGTGACCAGGGTCTGTGGCAATTATGTAGCAGTGCGTATTAACAGGCACAAAGTTTGTCCCAAGATGTGAATTACTACATAATTTTACAAAAAAATTGGTGAAACTAAAAAGTGAAAAATAAAATAACCGTAAAAAACTTTTTAAAGCCAAGCTTTTATTTATAAATTTACTAAAAAGAGAAAAAAAATATATAGTAGTGACACAATTTGTAGAACTTGTAAGATGTGGTCGAACAGCCGTAATAAACTTTACTACAAATTAATATGTCTGTTTCAATTTATATTTAGTATATAAAGGCTTGGCGCGATATAGAACATATACCTCATTTGCATAAGCGTAGTAAACACACATCTTGCGTAAGGCTCTTGACTATTTGCACCAAGCTTTTATATACTAAATATAAATTGATACAAACATATTAATTTGTAGTAAAGTTTATTACGGCTGTTCGACCACATCTTACAAGTTCTACAAATTGTGTAACTTCTATAATTATTTTTCTCTTTTTAATACATTTATAAATAAAAGCTTGGTTTTAAAAGTTTTTTTACAGTGATTTTTTTTCATATATGCGACAAATTTTATTTTTATTTGCGTCACTAAGAATTTTTCTATGACACTCCTTTTATTAAAGTATTTTACTACAGTATAGATATAAGCTACAATTAAGATTGTTATGATGTCACTGATATGAGCTATTTTGAAATCTTAGTTTTAAAAATGTTTTCAGTTACTGCTTTTCCGAATATTATTACTATTATGTCACTGATAATTAACTTCATTTATCCGTTTTGGTGATATTTATCTAAGTTTCAGTTATTATCAAGATTTCGAGTATTTTTTATTAATTGTCTGGTTATTTCTATTATCTTGATTATGACGGTAATTCATTATTTTAGGCTCATTTTGAATTATGTGAGTCATTTAATTTACATTTCAAGTAAATTTGTCCGGTAAATAATACATTTTCTTTAAGTTTAAATTATTTACGACTTTTGTACTTCATAATTGAATTCCAGTGGCCAGACATTCATTGGTATCGGTTTTATTTTGGTAGATAATTGATATATTATGATATCTGCTTTATCTGACTACTTATATTGTCCAAAATATTTAACGGGCCTGCCTACCAAGCCGGCAGCCACGAACTTCAAATGGGGAATCAATGTTAAACGAGTTCCCTTCTCATTGCGCCAATTTTAAAGATAAGAAATTTCACTTAGAATACTTTTCGGTTGAAATAGTTAAAGAATGATGCTACGTTAAAATATTTTGCCAATTTTTTTGTTTAACATGTTTTATATAAAATGTAAATATTGAAATTTACATATAACAAAAAACAATGAATAAAAAAAAATGTAGTAGGCTAATATTCTGTGAGAAAATCGCGTCAACGTGTTTTTGTTTGAAAAAGTTATCTTTAAAATTGACGCAATGAGAAAGAATTTCGTTTAACATTGATTCCCCATTTGAAGTTCGCGACTGCCGGCTTGTTAGGCAGGCCCGTTAATAAATAAATTCATTTAAGGAGGTTATTTTTCTATATAAACTTAGTAATTAATGGTTTATTAATATTTCATCATTTGGGTATTCTGTTCATAAGATTTAATTTAATCCCGTTCAGAAATGTAGTCCTTCCTATGCTTCAATCTCAAACTCGTAGGAAGGCTTCCAGGCGGACTTTTCATCCCATTGTTTTTCATACGAGCGGATGTACGCTGCATCGTCCGCAGGATATTGCCTTTCACAGCCGCCGTTACTCCCTTCCACACTTCAAGTTCTGGCGTGGCTGTATTCGCAAAGTCCTCGAGTAATCACGCGCTTGCTGCGTGACTTAACAGAAAAAAAATACGCGTTTCGATCACGCGTAATTTTGCCATTCTCGCTGACACCTTACTTGTTCAAGTCTCTTGCGGGTCGTCTGCGACACCTAGCAGCGACTTTAGTACTATCTGGTCGGCCATTTCCCCTTTTCGCTGCGTCATTGTTTCCGTCCACGTCGTAATCTTGGCTTGTCTGCAAAAAGACTCCGCGTGTCCCGTCCGGGATGGTGTTTGCAGCGTCTTGACGCCCCTTGGTTTTTCTTTTAACTACCACCATCACGCAGTGTAGTGAAGCGAGGATGTAGTGTGGTGTAGTGCATAAAGTAATTAATTAATTAATTTTTCTTTTTTGTGCAACATGGGAAGGATATTTAATTTGCCCTCGTGGAGAGTACCATCACCAAATTATTCTATTTGCCCCTTCTTCCTAATGGTTCGATTGTGGACTTACTTTATTTTCTCCCTCTCGCTTTATAGAGAGGGTAGACTACGTCACGAAGCACCTAATTTATTGAAGCACTTATTTGCATCCATGTAGTAGACGTATTTATTTGACTACTCAGGCTCGTCTTCCGTTGTCTTCCTGATGTGATGGCACACGTTCCTTGTGGGAGTTTACTGGTGGAACTGTTTTAAAGTAATGTAAAAATGCTGGCAATCAATTTACTTCAAACAGTTTTTTCATTTCTATTTTAAATATATAACTTGATGTTCTGTTGAAAACCTTTTAATTTAATGTTACTTGTTTACATATGGTTTGTTAAGGCACTCAAGTGTGCTGAATTTGATGGTTTAACTGAATTTTATTATAATATTTTATATCATACCAGTCAACATATATTTTATTATGTTTTATCATTTACTAAAAGGAACTAAATAAATGTAGTAAAACAATAAATTCAATGCACCAGCACAAATCTCTGTCTTGTTATTAAGATAGATTTACTCTCTACCCTTTGGGTAATATACACTATGTACCAAAAAGTAATTGGGCACCCGTGAAGATAGGTAATTCAGTACGTCAGTTGACTTGTGTTTCATGGCCTTCGGCGTAGGACCGCTGGTGTTTGTCCGTGGTAGCATGAACACAGGGACCTATTGTAACATTCTGGATAATGAAATGCTCCCAGAATCGTGGCATTTTACGGAATGGACCCATGTTACTTCCAGGATGACAATGCCAGGTGCCATGTTTCAAGGGCCACTATGCAGTGGTACGCCGACAACAATGTTCTCCGATTGGACTGGCCCGCCCAGAGCCCCGACCTCAACCCTATAGAACATCTTTGGGGCGAATTGGATCGCCGGGTGAGGGCTCGTCAGGCGCGGCCAAAATCCATTGCTCAACTCATGGAATGGTTGCCAGAGGAATGGCGACGAATCCCCGTGGATGTCCTGCAAACACTCGTAGAGCATGCTAGACAGGGTGGCTGCTGTTATAGCCGCAAGAGATGGCCCTAGAGATTCTAGTTGGGTGACAACCACCGAGCAAACATTGTCAACAGGTGCCCAATTACTTTTTGGTAGATAGGGTATGTACGTTGCTTTAATCATGAAGTATTTAACCTCCTTTTCTTTATTGCGACCATGTACGATCACCCGGAATTTGATTAATGTGTTGTTTATTTGCTTCCTTGCCACTTCAGTGTCTCTTATTTCTTGAATAGCCGTTAAGTTAATTTTACATTTATGCTTTTATGTTATTAACCACCTTGTCTAACATTTTTGTGTTTGCGTGTAATTTCACTGTTCCAATGACTTGTTGTTTACCTACGTTGAAGTGGACATTTAACCTTGTATCTGTCTAATGATCGTACATGCGTTAAAATATTCCAAATATTAATGACAGGGAAAAATAACTGCCATTCGTATTTATTATTTATATTATGTTTTTAGTATTATTTTTGCCAGATTATTGCAGAACCACTTCATATCGCAACCACATGCCGCCACACAATATGAATTTTATAGAACAGTACTTTACTGTGCCTAAACGAAAACGACTTACCCAAACGAAACAAGAAAAAGTATCACTTTCGAATATGTATTTCCATGAAGTGTCATAGAAAATCTAGCAGGGAAATGAGCAGTCGCAGTGCTGCCATAGGAAAGATGATGCGCATTTAAACCTTTTATGGTGAAAGATTAAAATAGAGACGACTGCGCTGATTAGATAAGTATATGGGAGAGGCAGAGAATGCTTTCCGACTTCTAATGAAATGGAAGTGGGAAAGAGGGCGGCCAGTGTGTAGGTGAATGAGCGAATCGACAGAAATTCGTAGCACTGAGATTTTACTAGTAGAAGATGGAATGCAAAGGAGTAATAAGAGCAGAAAATGCTGCAGGTAAGAGAACATCAATGGACCATTATTACAGACGCTTTTGGTTGACGACAACCGTAAGCCACAGGAAGTCGGAAATTTCCGAATTAAAAATATCTGGACCACACTTTCACAGTTATAAAGAATTTTTTAAAATTATTTTTAAAGTGTTGTTGACGGAGACGCATTTCATGTATTACCAGACCATAGTAATTATTCAGGTGCGTATCTCATTAAGAATAATAGGTTGTCATTAAAATTTTTGATTATAAATAGACTGAGTGAGAATGTATTGTTTATGGGAAGCCCAAAAATCCTTATCATAAATAATGTAGATAAAATTAAAACATTATAATTTATTGCTCTTTTGATTTCGATGAAGTTCTGTTTATGTAGATAAAACGTTATTGCATTTTGTGCATGTAACAAACAACTTTTAAAACTGTGTATTCAGAACAAAACAAATGTGGTTTTGTAAAGAAAAAACATAGGAAATATTCAGCAAACTTTGCCAAGCTGGAATAATATTTAGTTTTTACATCTGATAATTATGAAAGGAAATAATAAACACAACAGAAAGTAACTAAAATTGTAGCGCACAAGGTTTTTTGAAGGCGGGAAGAAAGTAATTATACTTCTTTGAGGCATTTTATTGCACGTTATAAGTACCTTCTTTATTGATAACTTAAGCCTCCAGGAGTAAAACCAGACATGAGTAAACCACCTTCATTGTAGGCCACCCGTAAAACAAGTCATATGTGGGTTGCATCAGTGAAGGAGCTGCCTATCTTGATGCATTAGATAGGCTTCGTAGACGCGTCAGAGTCTTCTAATTTTTTCCCCTAACTTGCTCTAATCTAATTTTCAGGTTCCAAATATACAGGATGATTCAGATAAGATGTTCACCCCAAATTCTTCCACGCCGCTGAAGATATCAAAACGTTGATTTAGAATTGGTAAATATCAATACACGGCTCATAAGACTCCGTCTATATATGTTCCGAGATTAGGTACTGAGATATCAATATCAGCTTTGGTTTTTAAAATGGGAATATGTATACCCATCTCTCCCGATAGCAGAACATGTTATTAAGTGGCGAGTTCAGTGACATGATTATTTTGAAAATCTGACGAGCACATTTTCAGACATAAGGGTGTTCATAGCTGTATGAATTTGACTATCTGTGGTGGGGTACGTTTATACCTCCATTTTTTCCGCTCAATGTGTGCAACGATGTAGGACCTCTCCGCTGGACATCTCCCAGCCGACGACGCAATGACCTGAGCCAGATTGTTGCAATCAATTCATAAGTATAGCAGTCGTAACATATTTCCAATGTTCGTACATCGCTTTACCGATCCCAGCCCAACACTTCACTTTGTTTTGTCAGTACATTACTCTTTGCACCGAACATAGTACAGGGGAGGTCGCTACTGTACATTGAAAATTAATTTCTCCGTATCAAACATTACGAGTCACAGTAATAGCACTGATAGCTACAGATGTAGCGGCTCCAATAACATAGCCGTGGCCTAGACGCTTTTAAACTGCCTACTTCCGCGCCATGTAGATTGGCGAGCGTTTTTATCGCTAGCGATCTGCGCACCTCTGAAAGTGTGCTGATGGCCCCGGGCGTTTCCAACGTCTGCTGTTGTAGCGGCAGATATTCTTGCCTGGTCTGATTATGTTTGTGCGTAGGATTCAGCTCAACGGGGCGGCTGCTAGCTGTGGAACAACGGCGTTTTGACTGCTCGTGTAGAATAAGCCTAAGAAGACACAGGAAAAAATCGCCATGGACACCGTAAGAAAACCTCTCGGCAGAATAGAAGTTCATTATATTAATGCCGTATATAAATTGTACTATGGGCAGTTCACGGTAAAGGGAGCACTTTTGAAGCCCTAGTTACTTTTTCCTTTCAGCCATTTTTTATCCTTTAACTACCTTTTCAAATAAATATCGCCATACAAGTAATAAGCACAGTGTGTATATACCACATCACTTAGAAGTTAAAAGTCTAAGGCTAAAATTAAATATATTTTAAAACTATTATTAGACATGAGAGCGCTTTGAGAAGTGCTCACTTTACCGTGAATAGCCTTTACAAGAGAAACATATGTGAGAAACATGCTCTATTAGTTTGGCATGGAAAAGGTGGAAAAGCTACCAGAGAGGGGGTGGAAATTCACTCCGTTTCATAAACTACAATTATAATATTCTCAAACGAATAAGATATTGAAGGGCATCATGTCAAGCGTACGTGCTGGCGTGGCTATAAGGAAGTTCACACTAAGATTCCAGCAAAAACAGTTCGTGTCCATTCAATATGCGATTGCTATAAACTGTTTGGCTGTAAAACACCTGGGATAGAAGTTACTTATTTTTTGGACAAATTCTACCAGCCACATCACTTGGTGTTCTGTCGTTCACACTCGTTCTGTACGTTTATTCCTTTACGAGATTCCGTAATTTTCATTTGTAAATCAGATTACCTTCGGGACCGTGGTTATTAAAGCGCTTTCTAAGAGTTCCTAAGTTAGAATAGGCGGTAAGCAACGCATGCGTGCCACATTTCCTGAAGTCAGTTTCGGTTAGGCTGTATCCATTCCCTTCAGAGGTAGCAAACTTGTATTACTCCGCATGTCAGCATACTTGGAACGTATTGCTTATACTGCCGGCACCAGAATTAACCTCATTGGCATACGCGTCTGCGGAAGTAAATAATGCACATCGTTGTGTGATAACGAATCGCTTATTCACCAATTATCGTAGGTTAGTTACAACTGCCAAAACTCGTATCCAACTGCAGAAACTCACCCGTTACAAAGGACCCTATTAAAGCGGACGTCATTTATAACGAACGCGTGGTTGTGTCAAAGTCATTGCGCCGCGTAACTCACGCCGCCCGCCATCCAAGCGGCATTGTCTGGAATTCCATTAATTATGACGTTGATTCAGGCACAGTGCATATTTATATTTCAATCGGCATTAGTCAGTTATTCGTTCACGCATACAGTGTGATTTTTAGAACTGCACAGTATTTATAATTCATGAACTGCAGAAGCTTTCTTCTGTATTACTGTATATGCTTTTACTATGTAAAATACGTAAACACGTTCTGTATCTATTTCCATTGGTTATTTGATGTAAATACATTTCAAGACTTATTTGTTAGAAACATAGCTTTCATTGAACCGGACAACCTTCAGCCCCAATTAGACCGCTGTAATTGGGGGGGGGGGGGGCGTGCACTGTAGTAGCATATGTTAGTTTAGGTTAGGTGCTGTCAGGTTAAACTGTAAAAATGTATATTCGCCTACTATCATGTGTGCGTTTAGGGCGTTCTATTAAACATTAACGGGCGAAAGCGTACTTGTGCAGGTATGATGGTCGCCTACAAATGCATTCATAATAATCATGGCCCCTTTTACTTTCACGCTGTAAAAAAATATATCTGAACCTTTTTGCTTTTTACGTTTCAGCCGCGTCGCAGCCGATGAGTATCCCGAGGTCTCAGTACACATTTCAGTCGCCATCTTCAGAAACCGCAATATACGCCGATACGTCGACATACACTTCAGCAGTGACGCGGACGAAACCAAAAAACTAATAATGCTCAGACAACTGCCGTGAATACCTGCCAACTTTAAAAAACTTCTTTACAACAATGATTATATATATTTTATTCGTCACTATTTTCTGTTTTCGTTGTAACTTTCTGCCTATTTTGTCAAAAAAAAAGGCGAAACTCCAGCCTGAGCCGCTGCGTCCGCCATCTTTCACAGCAGTGGTAACATGGTGAGTTTATACCCCAAAACAAAACGTTAAGTAAATATATTTAGTCTACAAGCGAATCTATTCCATGCCACCAGAGTATTTTAATATTCTAAAGTATTAACAAACGCGCCTGATAACGTGCATAATAGCCACTTTTAATCTTAAAAGTTCCAAAATAGCTTCCGAACTATTTTCTGCTGTCAAATCACCGCGAACCGACCATCCAGCCAGTAGCTGTGACTTCGTCCGTGTTGATGTTTATTTCTACTTTCACCTTATAATGGATGGGATATAGTTTAGGCAATCGTTTGTCACAAGCGGGTGCTTTATAAATCACCTTATAATCGCTAGTCTAGTCACATGTTATAACGTAGCCAGATTACCTGTTGACCGTTATTTAGAGTACGGCTCCAGTGTCAGCTATTAAATGTGGAATAGCCTTGCGTGCTTCATAGCTTCATACCAAAGAGAAGTCTGTATAGTTTGGGTTAATTCTCATTTCAGCTGCGATTTTGTTACTCTTGGTAGGATTTTTTGGGTCAGAAATTACACGCACGAGTAAGCTATGCATTTTAGTAGCTAAAGTAATAACAGGGTAATTACGGCGCGATTATTTCAGTACCAATTTGCATTAACGAAGCCCCTTATCGGGCCAAAAAAGGGGCGCAATTTTTTTAATTCTCAACTATTAGGTTTCAGAAAAAAAGTAATAAAAAAACAAAAAATTTAAATGAACTTTTCTTACGCCAGTTGAATGCGTGCACACGCAGACTGTGGGGCTGATTTACACACATTTTTTCGTTAAAATGCAGTCCCATTAAATTAAATGTTAAAAATAAACATTCAATTTTGTGTTATGGTTTTATATATTTTCTTCACGATAGTTATATGAATCACATGATCATACATCAAAATAGTTCATATTATAACTTTCCATAGCCTAAAGTTTAAGTTATAAACGTTTGTACCAGCGTAGTAATACTACACAGTAGATAAATTAATAATTGCATAAAATAAAATTGCCTCGTACTGTACATAAAAAATGTTTCATTTTAACCTATAATTTCAATGTAGCCCTAGACATACTAGTGAGTTCGTTAAAATATTCATACCACAATAAATAGACTGAGGCATGAAATTATAGGTGAAAAATGTGAAATATAATTTACTGAATGCTTTTGATGTGCATATAAATAAAATATCATACCAATGTCAGGAAGGAATACTTCTGTGCTCAGGTATTCAAAATTTGCCATTATAGACGAATGTTTTCTACGTGTATAAAAATCTAAATTATATGCGTTTAGGGGAAGAACTGACGAAAACTTTATCTTCTAATAAATTTAGGGGACTATCGAAGACGTTAATTAAATATCCTAGTAAGATGAGGTTGCATAAATCGAGCTGGAAACTGGGGGAAGGGAAACTGCTGCAATAAACAGTTTTCCCTAGAGTTGCAAGCCTAGGAGACCCATGTTGTAAGGAAGTATGGGGAAACAGTCCAGCCACGAAAACTTGACCACTTGTGCGCATGGCTTACCAAAATTACTCGCTGGGTAACTTCGCACTATTAGTTTTAGATTTACTGTGGTTATAGGTTTTACTCTTTATAAACATATAGAATTCAAAATTACGCATCCAAGGTTTGCCATTAAATGTAACAAGAGAAAGAGAAATACGTTGAATGGAAAATATACCAATACACTTGAGCTCCGCACAAAGCAAATACGCGCGTTACATGTAGAGAAGAGTGCCAAAACGTGTCAGTAAAAAACATAGCAACAACGTAGCAAGCTAATATTTTCCTTGCGATCTTTGAATTAATTGTGCGATGGGGTGAATGACTAGGTGGTGATTTCTGGACATTCGCTATCGCGATGCAGATGTCCGTCATGGAAGTACACGGCTGAAGACAAAAGAAATATTTAAATAAGACAAGTAACCACTGGACGAGAAAATAAATATATGTATACAACACTGAAGAATTCAAAGTGGGAATAGAGTAAAAAACAGGGGAGCAACTAGTTACGACAAATGTGTGTGTGTGTGTGTAATATTATTTATATATATTATATATATATATATATATACACACACACACACACACACGACCAGCAGATAAACCATAGAAAACAAAACAACACAGGCTAGAAACCTGCTTGAAAAAGTAGGACAACACTGACGAA
Source organism: Dryococelus australis (assembly GCA_029891345.1). Taxonomy (NCBI): domain Eukaryota; kingdom Metazoa; phylum Arthropoda; class Insecta; order Phasmatodea; family Phasmatidae; genus Dryococelus; species Dryococelus australis. Next base: position 44,186,516 of record CM056997.1, read on the forward strand.
ATAATGTACGTATCAAATGGGACAACACAACGAAGAAACGAGCTCATACACAGCGGTTTTACCAGACACGACAGAATACAAGCCAGGTATACCTGTTCACGGTAATGTGACCACTTTTGAGATCCTAGTTACTTTGTACTATAAGCCATTTTTCATCCTTCCACCAATTTTTCAATTAAATAGTGTTATGTAAGTAATAAACACAGTGTGTATTTTTCACCAGACTTGAAAGTTAATGTATAATGCTAAAACGAAATATATTAATTGCCTCTAATTCCAAATGAGAGGGCTTCAAAAAGTGCTCACTTTAATGTGAATAGCTTATGGTGATGTAAGTAATACAAGCTGTAAAGTTTTAGAAAACATGCTTCCACCACCATTTTGTGTTAACTGTTAGTATTCTATCCTTAAAATGTCGTAATTGTCTTGATCAAATCCGATCTCTGCACGGGTGATAAGACTGGAACAAAGCATTTTCGTCAGGGCTCGGTTTTATCTCTTATTCAGAAATGATAAGTTTTAGTGCTATAAATTTAGTTTCCGGTCAATAATTAAGAATTAATGACACTTGGGATTTTACATTTTACCTGTTGTTTAATACTTTTGTATTTCATTTTTACTACTCTATCTGGTAATTACAAAAAAAAAAAAAAAGGTAAGTCTTGATATTATAAACTTATCATCAAGCTGTTTGTAACTAAAATGTTTTCTGATATAGGAATGTAGACGTATAAGTTATGAGGGTCGTGGTGGTCCGTACCTTACTGGAAATGTACTGACCCCCATGGATCTTTGGATTGTATTTATAGCGTGTTTCTTGTTTGTTGTAAGTTTCGTATCTTTTAAAAATCACACAGATTACATTAACCCCTATTTACTTTATTAGACGCATAGCAGTACAGAATAGGACATAGAATATGCTTTCAAGTTGAAGCAAACGTCAAGTCAAATTACCATTAACTCGTGTACCTTCGCACATTTAATATTTTAGAAGTAGTCAAGTTCAACAGTTACGTGGAAGTCTAGTCACACACACCAACATATATTATATATATTTGTGTGTCTATATATGTATATGCATCCCCCGCCCCTGGGTAAAGCTTTCTATGGGCTCTTCAATGCCCTAGTCACTTTTTTGCTTTCAGCCATTTATCATCCTGTAACCAAGTTTTTTTTTTTTTTAAATAAATATTGCCATATAAGTAATATGTAAACACGGTGTGTGTATTCCACCGCACTCGGAAGTTAACGTCTATGGCTATTATATATATTATATATATATATATATATATATATATATATATATATATATATATATATATATATATATATATATAAAACTATTATTACAAATCTGACGGCTATCAAAAGTGCTCACTTTACAAATAATAAATAGCTTTTTAACATAAGTTTTATAAAGTAAATCCAAAACAAAAATTTGGTCACCAATACTTCTCTTTGCTTCGGCAGCGGGTTTGAAGGCTGTGGTAGTCTGGCAGTTAAAAATAAATAAATGAATTAAATAAAAATTCAACTCCGACGGAAAATCGTGCTTCGTGTGCCCTTCTCAGACGAGGTGTGCGTCTCACTGGCGTACCCCCCTCCCACTGAAACTGCTGAACTCCCCGCTTGACAGCGATGTACTCGTGTGTGCGGAAACGCGCCGTGACCTTGTTCCGCTCGTGGACCCCACCCAGCCCCCAGCATTCAAATGCGATCGACGCCGCCCTCGACTCTTTCTTCTCCCGAACGCTCGCGACTCCCCCGTCCCGCGCCTTGCAGATTCCATCCGATAGCAGCCTCTCTTGGCCCGGCGCGACCTCAGAGGAAATTGCATTTCCTTGTTCCCGCGGCCCGGATTCTTTCGGAGTCGCTAACAGAGAGGAGAGTTCGACCATCACGCAACTCTGGTCGCTCGTCCCTGGCTTATCCTACATTATAAACGACGGCACGCTGAGGAGTGAAGGAGTGGAAGCGCGAGTGTGTGGCAATTTAAGTGTGTTGGACTGGGGGGGGGGGGTCCATGTATTATTTTATAATCATTGCAAACATTGTCCAACGCGTATGTTTTGTATGCTGTACAGATAAAAAACTTACATCGTAAACTAATGCCGTGGGCTACTGCTTGACATATATGTATAGGCTGTTTACGGTAAACTGAGCACCTTTGAAAGCCCTGCTCAAGATCTACTTATATGCACGTTGTGCATCCTTCTGCCTTATATAAAATTAACACTGCTATAGGCCTCAACACTTTCTTCATGCGTCGGTCAAGTGAAACTGTGAAATTTTTAGAATAATAAATATTTTGAAAGTTGCTCATTTTTGCACTTTGGTACTTTAAAAAACTCAGAAAGCGAAAGTAATAATTTGAATTACCACAAATGTTTACCTAACACTTTTTATTCGACGTTAAGATATGGAACTATATTCCCTCCATCGCTACCAACTTAACTGGACGCATTTCACTCAGTGCCCCTGTTAAAATATATGCAGTTAGAGGCAGTGATTTTTTTCTAAGGTTTATTTCAAAAGTGCTCACTATATTGGGAACAGCCTTTAACCACCAAATAACAGTTCATACATTTGTGACGGGTTATCAATAGCGCCACAACTTCCCTCCCAACTTCCGCCTACCTACCACTAGGACTACCCAGGACCAGGACGAGAATGGGAATCATAATATATTATCAAAAACTTTTAAAGCAAAGTAATTTATAGTTACTTTATCTTGCTGACCAGAATGGGTGGGTGCACTCACAAATGTCCGAAACACCATATAGTGTTTTGTTTAGTTTAATTTTGGTCTCAGATTCTTTCCTTAGGACCTTTTATTATAATTTACAATAATATAAATAAAAATTTTATTGAGCATGTACAACCAATGGATTTTTAAAATAATTCGCAAATTACATTTAAGATTCCATCAAACATATTTTTAAAAATCCGGTAACTCTCCCAGCAAACCTATTATTACGGAACACAAATCATATATAAAAAAAATTCATATTGAAACAATCACCGACGTTTTTGGTCTCTAGAAGAAAAGGACCCCAACAGCAATCCAAAATTATTCTCTTTTCCATACACAATCACCTTCACACCAGTCCACAAACATCTGAGCCTTAGGGTATTTCCCTCACCGGTACACCCATAGGGTGTAGGTAGCGCTCATACACATCCACAACAAATACACAGTCATACAAAACAATCTCGTTTATACTTTGGCAATTTTTGACGTCCCAGATCACCGACTACGTCCGCAAATAAAATTCCCGAATTCTTTCTTCTCAATATCAAAATATCTCATTCACCAGTTTTTAGGCTAAGTTCCACTACGGGCGTCCAACACCTAAGTCCACTATTCCCGCAAAAAAAAAATGCAAAACTCCCCACGCGCTTCCGCCAGAAACAAAGTTATTTACTTCAGTCGGACTAATATTTAAAAAGTCCAACCCATCACTACCAAAGTCCAAGTCCCTCATTCTATTCCACAGGAATATTCTCCTAAACCACAGCCCTTGTATACTACCCAGCGACCCCCTCCACGCACACCCCCTTCTCAAGTGTCTCAAGGCCCAGTTTCAGCACTCTCTATACAGGTGGCCCCTTCAAACATTGCACTGCAACCAGCGAAACAATAGTTCGCTGCGGGCAGACGCAACAACAGGAGTCGAGCGCGGGAGAGTCAGAAGGCAGAGCTGGAAAAGCCACAAGTCTTAACCATCACACTTTAAAATACAAACTCACATATGTGATGGAGCACACAGCGTCGCATCTTTTTTTTTTAATGTTAATAATATATATATATTTTTTTAATAATCAACATTTTTTTTTTTAATATGGATTGCTATTTGATGATACATATGTGTTATGGGATAACTTCACTTTGTACATTTTTTCACCTATACAACTGAGTTAGTATTTGTTATTACAGCTACAACAAACAGAAGACATCTGTATTTGTCATCAAATTATTTAAAATATATATACATTTTAATATTTTTTTATTCTAGGAAAATGGCACCAAATACAATGAGCATGCATTGAACAATGTATGGTACAAATATAAAATTAGTAATTTTTTGGGGTCTGACACACTTAAATCAATACCTTGCCACAGCTCCAGAATTATAATTATTTTTTTTTATTACTGGGTGAGTGTCACGACCATTCTTGTACTCCCAAGGCAAAAAATTAACTGCACTGTGAACTGTTTTATAAGGTTGGGTGGTAACAGGTTGTTCGCATTATTGCCCCGTCCTCTTCTCTCCCTTCTTTTCCACTCACTTCCTTTTCAATCAATCCTTCCTCCTCCTCCTTGCCAGGCAAGGGATGCCATTCACATTCGGAACGCGTTTTCCTCTCCGACAGACGGCAACTTCTGCTACAGTGGCCATCGCGTCGGTGTCAGCGGCATTCTGCAGAGAGCAGTGAAGACTAAGGCTGCGTCTTTAAGGAGGTAGTTTCACTCCAGCTTCAATTTTTCTTACAAATCGTCGTAATGAAAATTTATAACCAGGCATAAAAAATCAAAGCAAGTCATGAGCTAGAGAACAATTTAAAGAACTTTTAAAAATTTGTACGTTTTCAATTATACCTGTATTTTCCCATGTAGGGTTGGCATTAAAATGCGGTGGGACACACGGAGTTTATTATAGGCAAACAAACTTCAAAGCAACTCTTGGGTTTACTTTACAAACATTGAGGACTCAATACAATAGTTTCCACCAGAATGTAGAAAAATACATTTTAAAACATTACACATTAAAAGTCGCTTCTCGAGTGCCGTTATGCGGCCAAGCAGAGCCGACAGCGAAATAAGATTCTAAAAAGAGAGCTTAGAAGGGAAATACAATCACATTAAAACTGCCCAGTACAATATACTTTTTTTCTGGTATTTTTAATAGCTTATAAGGCAGATTTAAAATTTATACTTGGAAATAAACTCCACTACTGGAGACAATTTGAATTCTCTAAATGAATCTTTAAAATGCAAACAGGGAGTCCGAGCGCCTTAGCCTACTAAAGTGCGACCACATAAAACTTTTTATTAAAACTGCATACATTTAAAGACAATATTTCTAAAACCATTCCATGTTATAATTTTCTCAAACCAATTAAAAATATGAACCTGACGAATTATTTAAAAAGGTGGGTTACCAAAAAAAATAAATCAAACCAAGTGGATACGAGTGATGCAGGCCCCATCTTACGGCCATCAACTTCCCAAGAACTCTGTGTATCGCTCAAACATTTGCATGCTGTCAAAAAACTTCCACACAAGACTAAGCAAAATATGTGAGTGGGCTCCACAGCTATACAAGTTAAGCCAAAAAGAATTTAGCACACAAATCCAAACTAAATTTTGGACGCAAGCTAAGAACACGCTTAACGAATTACTCCATCCCACCAATGTTTGTCTTCCCTAGAGTCACATACACAGAAATATTTCTCCGTGCTGGTCCACCAGATTCCATTGGAGCTGCAATTCTGCGGGAGGGATGTCAGAAAAGAATTTCTAATATTCATAGACCATTTTATTAAGAAGGTTGTGATTCAGACTCCGAAACTGAAGAATGGTATTGTTTAGTCTTGAACGGGGCATCTAACACTTCTAGCAAAGAGGATTGGGTAATATGCATATGTGCAATATGTGGGCACATGTCAAATGTGTGTTAGGAGACGTTTACTCATTTATTTGCATTAATTGCAATCCTGAAGAAGACTTATTTAAGTACTTATTAAGTGTCAATTAGGTCTTTTCCTACTCAAAGGCTGATTATAAATAATTGACGGTAATAATGCCATATTTATATAAGGTTTCAGAGACTGTAAACCTGTAAATAATGAGCCATATTGATTTCTAATTATAGATCATCGTACAAGAAAAAATACTTACATAAATAAAAGATTTCCAAAGAATGATTATTTTTGTATTTATCTTTCAAAATAAACGCTCCAACCTATTAAAAACTTTACGATTATACAATTGTTATTACCTGCCCCATTGCTGTTACAATTAGCCCAAACACGGGGCAAATTGTAACAACCTACTTTCTATAATAAAACGCCTGTTGTGGGGAAAAGGTTTAATTTTTGATATTTTTGCTGTCCTGAATTAATAGATGAATGATCGGTTTACCGATTCAAGCAATCATAGTTATATATTACCTGATAGGTTTCATGATACACAATTTTCTGAAAATTGTTGCAACAAGCTCCTCGCTCCCCTATCTTAATCCACGCTCATTATTTAGCCATGTTCAGTCTTTCTATCGCTATCATTCCAAATGTCTTACACACACACACGCATCCAGTTAAAAGTGACCTGACCCACCACTCTCACCCTTCACTGCACCGATGCTCGCAGTCCAAGTCTTCCGTCCCGCTGGTCACTCTAGCCGCCTCTCGATACTCTGCTGGCTCGCTGTCTTCGCACACTCGTCGCTCAAGATCGCACAACCCTCCAAATCCTCAACTCTCGAAACTGTCAGACCGGAGGCCCTTCGCAACTTAAATAGTCTCGTTATCCCGATCTGGATGGTTCCTCGCTAACCGAGAGTCTCGCTGAGAGTTTCAAGAGCAGTAAAACAAAACTTTTTTTTTTTTTTTTTTTTTTTTTTTTTTTAAATAAAAACGCATAAATTCAATCCGCTGAAGGTGAGGTTTCCGCAAGTTGCGATAGGCTTATTGCGGAGGCACGCCTTTGAAAATCGCCGTGTTTTTGCCACGTTACTACCGTGTCTTACTGCGAGGGACGGGTCGAGTGCAGCGAGAGCGTAACGATACACTGTAGAAAATTGTCTCGTAAACTTCCTAAATTCTAATGGAAGTTTTTAACATATAAATTGCATGGGAATAATGCCAGACATCAAACTGCAGGTGTAGGAATGTTTAGCGTCGCTACTATACAAAGTTGGGAACTTCCCTACACATTTGACTGTTTCCTGAGCAAATGTAGGAACGTTACAATTAATGTATACGGGGGGAAATTATCATTCCCTCTTTCTCATCAAGCGAATACACTGATATGGTCAATTTCCGAACAAGTAGATGAATAATGCGGGAGCTGGTGCAACTCAATTTTTCATCGAAAAATCGTGGTATTTTGCTCCAAAATCAAGGTTTTTTAGGCAAAATTTACGCTCCGAAATTTTTTTAAAAAGCATTTCTCAAAACTAAGATTTTTACTCCAAAATCAAGCAACTTTACCCTTAAATCAAGTAAACTTGCCAGCTTTTCAAAAATGTTCGCTCAGGATTTGCGTAACTTTAAAAAACAAGCAATTTTATCTCAAAAACAAGCAAATTTTCACGTTTTCTAGAAATGCCAATTTTGCCAGTCAGTGATCTAAATCAATTAAATTTACACCAAAAACAAGAAAAATAAGCTAAAAATCAAATGAAATATCTTAATATTTACAGTTTATATTCGAAGCTCTACTAATTTTTTAAAAACTACTTCTATTTACTCTAGATTTTCGCAAATATCTCGAAGCTCATATTTATCTTCAATGTTATCTAAGATTGATAATTGTAAGCTTTGTAAATTTGAATGAAATTTGCGAAACATATTTTTAAGATCTTCGGATGGTTTATTTAATTTATAGGAAGGCGGTCTTGAACCACTACCATTACCTTTAAAATGTTAGGCAGGCTGCAAGGGAAGACAGGCATTTGTATTTAGAGAGAAAATTAATATATTAAGAGAAAGAAAAAAACTCATTTAGAATTATGAAAACGATTTTTTATTTGATCGAATAATTCGTCTATATTTCAAAAAATTTGTAAAACTCTTATATGTGACCACTCAACTATAAGCCTAAAATATTGAATTAAGATATCGAAACATTTTGTTGAATTTTCCATTTATTAATTTAAAAAAATTTATATATTCAGTAATTCTCTCTTTCAAATAACCGTGCGTTAAATTCCGTTGACTAAAACATTGCAAATTGTATTTGCTCCAACTTCTTTATTAAAATCAACACTAATTTTTATATTTGCCTTTTCTTTAACTACAGTCGTTTTTATATATAAGCACTCAATAATATACAATGGATTCGCCCAAAAAATGAATAATAATTTATATTGCCTTCGAAGTTTACAGTTGGTTTATAATAAAGTTCATTATTTCTTCAGTAAATAGTATCTAGTTTTGTTTTTTATTTTCTAAAATCACTATAAGCAAGGAACATTTTATCACAAAGACCCTTTTCAAAATCTAGGTTTCCATTTTCTTTTGGAAAAAATTTAATTTCAACCAATTTTAACATACATATTTTTCACATTACAATGCTTATACATAGAAGCGTAGCCATACAACCAAGCACCTTTTTTTCTATTAATTTGAAACCCAACATTTACAAATTGTAAATTATTAAACTGATCTTTTATATCAAAATTAAAAACAGTTGTTCCAGTTGTTTTTTTTATATAAATTGCCAATAATCGAAATTAATAGGTATTTTAGGATGTTTTTTATTTTTTATTTATTTGCAATGGCCGTGTTAGATTCGTATTCAACAATAGGCCACATAATTACTAATTTTTTTATTTCAATTTTACCTGGATCAGCATAGCTGTTCTGAACCGTACCATTTGCATTTTTTGTTTCATAAACAAATAAACAGTTGTTATCAGATGAATTTATTTAAAAAAAAGTAATTTTATAACAGCCTTTCCAATAAATTTAATTGTTGTCATGAACAAAACCAAACAAATATCTTAGTGGATACGTTGTTTTATTTGTTTTATAACTATGAACAGATTTTTCTCGATATTTATTATCAACACCAGAAAATTTTAAATAATTTTGTTCACTTGCCGATCTTAACTAAGCTTTCGTTATTGTTGATGTTGTACCTGGATTATCATTAACTTAAATAATATTTCCATTTTTGAAATTTCTACCTTAGAAAACTGAAAAGGAAAAAAGTTCAAACAGACACCAATACTGTCTTCTTTTACATATTTTTTTGGCATCTCCAACCTTATGTCTCTTTTTTTTATATATATTGCTCATAAACATAAGCATCATTGGGAAAAGAAAAGCCACCTCCTATAGGAATATCAGATTCAATTCTATTATTGTAAACATTTAAATACCTCCTGGTTTGATCGGTCGGGGGAAAAGTTTGTGTATCAAAGGTCTCAATACTTTTATAACTCATTTAGAAGAAAAAATTATATATAAATGAAAAACTCGAAGAACATTTCTCGAGTTAAATTACTCATTGAAAGATACAAAAAAATATTTAAAAAAAAAGCCGTGAGGTAGAATATGAAAAAAATAAGAAGAAAGATCTACCTTTAATTAACGAACTACTCAATATTGGTAAAAAAAAAAAAAAAAAAAAGTATAACAAGTTTATGATGAAAATATAAATTTAATAAATTTTTAGATTATCCACCAACTCCTGAAGAAACATTATTTGAAAGGGACTTATTTGTTAAGGTATGTCTCCAAATTCGGGTATAATGCCACTGAAAGACTCAACTATTAGACTCGGAAAATATATTTCAGCAGATATTAATAACATTAAAGAAAAATACGGTTTATGTGCAGAAGGGCAGAATTTTAAAATTGGTGATACACAAGTAGAGATAGATGGTGATACACTATTTGTCAAAGATAAAGAATGTGAATTAACAAAAGTACTTTCTAAATTGTTAACGAATAGTGACAATGAAGAACTTGCAGGTAATTGCAATGATAACGACCTTAAAATTATGCAGAAATTGTTAAAACAACCAATGCTGCATTCCGACAATATAATCATAATAAAAATTTTGTTTCGAGTGGAGGTTGGAAGTATAATAATATAATAAGCCCAATTTATGAAACGCATATCAAATTATATTTAAGATCAGCACCAAACACATCAGAAAAATGATTTCTCCAAGAACTCCCTAGATCTGGAGAAGGTATAAAAAAAATACAATTTGCCGAAAGAATATGCTTGGATGGATGATGTTAGAAATTTAATTGACAGATTGTTAGTTATTAATGGCGAAGAAAATTCTGGTAATAACAATTATTACAAGGAAAAAGTAAGCATAATGAATATGTTGAACAATAAATATTCTGGTTTGGTTGTTAATGATCCAAAAGGAATACCTTATCTTATAAGAGTTTTAAATGTAATTCCACACTCATTTTGGAATTCAGAACACCATGGCAAAGGCATTGTAAATTGGGCATTAAATAATTTAAATTTGCCCGAAATGTATTTGCCTGGCTATAACTATTGTGGCACATTTACAAAATTAAATAGAAGACAGGAAAGAGGCGACACAGTAATAAATAAATTAGACGAAGCCTGCGAATTGTACAAGAAGAAGGTAAAGAAATTATGTTAGATAAAAACACATCAGATGGTGAAAAAATTGCTTCTGCAGCTGTTGCTTCAACTATGTTTACAAAACGAAAACTTGGTTGGGGAATTGAAATGTTTTATTATTTATAAATAGTTTTTTATTTATAAATGATGAAAACAAATATAACTTTCGATATTCCCTTTGAGGAATTAAAAGATTTGGGTATAGATAAATTTTTAACAAAATATCAAATTGAGAGAAAAAATAAAAATAATGAAAAGGTAAAAGTTTCAAATTAACTTTATTACTACCAACAGTCAAAAAGATGGCCAAAGAAAAATCTGGAAGTGGTTTACGCGATGGAGGAATTATTCCTATTATACTTGCTGCTTTAGGTACACTTGGTGCCTTAGCTGGGGGATCTAGTCCAATCTACAATTCTGTTGAACAAACTAGAAAAAATCAAAAAGAATTAGAACAACAGAGACACGATTTGGCAATGTAAAATAAAGCAGGAAATGGTTTAGTTGCAAAGAAGAGGGGAAGACAAAAAAAAATAATTGAATGTATCCCCATTATCTAATATCGATATTGAAAAATATGAAAAAAATATAAAATATAAGAAATTTCAGAAATGTTTATATTATTGACAAATTACCAAACAAAATGCCTAAAAATGAATATCGTGTGGTTAATTTTGACATTTCAACAAATCCTGACACTCATTGGGTTGCTATTTTAAAGAAAAACATGTTGTTTATTATTTTGATTCATTTGAAGGCAATATTCCTAATAATTTTATTAATTATTTCAAAAACAGAAATGTTCTTTACAATGATGATCGAATTCAGAATTTTGATTCTGTTATTTGTTGACATCTATGTTTAATCGTATTACATCTTTTTTTCGAGAGAATTTAATTTTAACAATATAATTTATTTGTTTTTAAATGACAAATAGTTGGGAAACCACTAATCAAATCTTTAAATAAAATTTTTTACATTATGCTTTAAAATCATATGTAGATTCACAATGCAATTCCAGTGTTTCTTCTTAACAAAGTGAACTATACAACTGTTTAGATTATACAAAATCTTTTGTTTCTTTTCAGGGACATAGAATTGTTAATATAGGTTAACCTAAAAACAATAAAGACACGGTCAATAAAAGATTTTTTGATACACATATAGCAGGTTATGAATTAAAAAAGAATGTCTATTCAAAATATATAACTATTGTTTATGATTATGCTTTAAAAGAAGTTATACATTTACAATCCAGTAACATTATTGCTGATTATATAAAACGAACAAATAATGTAGAGCAGGTACTAAATAGGCAAGTAGATTCAAAATATAAACCTATTGTTTCTGATTATGCCTTAAAAACCGATGTACATTCAAAATAAAGTACTAGTGTTTCTGATATAAAAACAGATGTAGCTTCAAAATTCAATACTATTGTTTCTGCTTTACGAGATCAACTTAGTAAAGTTTTTGTTTATACAACAGACTATGTTCCTATTAAAAATCTTAGAATTAATAATATAGCTGATCCTGTAGATGGAAAAAATGCTGTCAATAAGAGATATTTCGATAAAGAAATACCAGATAAATCGAAAAATTTGAACCAATCATTTTTGAATTATTGTAATACACTTGTTCACTTGAAGGTTGAAGAAAAATCTCATATTTTATTTACCTGCAAAGTGGAATAAAATAACTGATAATTTTCATTTTGGTTAATATATTTTTCTTTTCTTTTTTATGGATTGTACCATATGTAAAATGATTTCTGATCATTTACCTGATGATACTCTGTTACTAAGGATTCCAAAAGAATTGATCATAGTAAACCATTTGGTGTTAAAAGAGGTGATAAATTTGTTTTTAAAATAAATAAATAAATAAAACATCTGATAATGGATAATTAGTCCAGAAAAGTAAATGCTCAATGTGCAATTCTAATAAATCAACATTCTTAAAAAAAATCTCAAATAAGAGAAGGTATAATCAATTAATTATATAAACCTGGATGAAAAAATTTCCAATTTGTATAGTATTGATGATTTATGGCAAATTGATCTTGCGGAGATGGATACCGGAAATGTAAAAGGTATATCGCATATAAACAATGGCTAGAAGTATATTATGACAATTATCGATGTTTTCTCAAAATATGCATTTGCTATACCAATTTAATATAAAACAGCCAATAATGTAGCAATTGCTCTAGATTCTATATTAGTTAAAAGAAAACCGCATAATACTCAAAACGATGCTGGCTTAGAATTTTATAATAAAATATTTAAAGAACTTATGCAAAAGTATAACATGAATTATTATTCTACATCAGTGGATACAAGTTGTTTACAAAGATATAACTGTACAGCGAAAAACAAAATGTGGAAGAAATTTAATTGAATGGCAAATACAAATGAGTAAATATATCATATCATTTAGTTAAAGAATACAACAATACCAAACATAGAACAATTGATATGAAACAGATCGAAGACAATAAAAAAAGAAAACAAATTTAAGACAAGATTTTGCGAATGTGATTACTAAACCCAAATACAAAGTCGGGGATGTCCGTGTGAGTAAGAGTACATGGATCTTTGAAAAGGGTTATACAGCTAATTGAACAAAAGAATTATTTACCATTTCTGAGGTTTTAAATAATGACATGCCATCTTACAAATTGAAAGATGCCATTGGAGAATAAATAAAAGGCAATTTTTACGAATAATAAATTATGAAGACCAACTATCCTGATGAATATTTGGTTGAAAAAGTCTTAAAAACTAAAGGTTACAAAATATATGTAAAATGGCTGGATGTTGATAACTTGCATAACTCTTTGATTAATAAAACAGGTGTTTTGTAAATTTAAAAATAAAAATGGTCTTACTCAATTCGATGATTATTAATATCATTAATCAATTTTTATCGAGAATATTTATTTCTGGCAATATTAAAATAGTTGTGGGAACACCCAATGTGGCCATTCAATGTTTCTTTCATTCTTTGATATAAATTGATAGCATTAGGAATATAATCAAATTTCAATAATTCTTCGCTATTTGGAGGTCTATCTTCAATTCTATACAACTGTCATTGAACATATTTTCTTTGAGTTCTAATGACATAGTAATGAAATTCACAATCACCTACAAATAATTTTAAAAGAACGTAAGTTGGATTTATATTTTAATTGTGTTTGTGGTACAACATGAGGAGACATTTATCTGATTTCGGCATTTCTGAAATTTATTACATCGAAAGCCATATGAACCGATTCTCTTGAATTTTTTATGATTATCTTTAATTCTATTTAAATCTTTTAAATGGTTAACTTTAATTTCGTTGCTAAAGAAATACAGTAAACCATTTGTATATCTAAAAGCCGACTATCATATTTGGTAAATGAGGAAATTTCTTGCTAATTAGGTCATTCTCATTTATTTGGAAACTACATTCCTTTATTTCAGCATAATACGGCTATTCATTGAAGATAAAAGTTTTTCCCGAGTATGAATTAATAATAGCCTTATTTTATATTCATCACTTAATCCAAATGAAGAAAATCCTTTTGGATATCCATTAAGAAGATAACTTCGATAATCAGCCATATAAATTTCATCATCAACAAACAGAACTAACTCGCCCAAAGGTCTTTAGAATATAAAAAATTATTGTAATTGCTTGGTTAAAACTTAAACATTTTTGCTATCAAAATTGGCCTATTGATTATTTCCTTGTCATTCAAACTTTTTGTCCAAACTTTTTTCTTGTAAAAAATATACAATTCGCTATCAATTAATAAATATGTTTTTACATGCCTGTCTTTGCAAAGATAAATTGGTTCCTTTTCATTAAATTATTTTGTTGGGGTGGTTCATAAAAGTTTTGAATGCTTTGGATGTCATCTAGATGCAAATAAAAAAACCATTGTTAAGAATCGGATACATGATTGCACTTTTATCACTTATGTGTTGTAAACCCAATGCATGGCCGATTTAGTGTATCAAAACAGTCAGTAAATTAACTATTTTTTCAGGAGTGTTTTTCCCATCATTATACCAATATTCCTGCCTATTGACATGACTATTTCGTTGATTTGGAAAAAATGCACATGCTAGTTCACTACCATGCGGAAATAATGTATAAGGACAAGATCCATGTAATCTCTTATGTCTATGCTGAGCTTGTTGGTAAAATATAAGTAATTCCGGAGAATTTCTATCATAAAAAAATTTCGAACTTGTATGCTTTTGCCAAATTGTAAAAGCCTCTTTTGATAACTTTGTAATTGAATTATTTGCAAGTGCAAAATGCCATTTTAAAATATTTTTATTTCATTTGTTGGATAATGTATAACTAGAGGACATTTCATCCTTAACACCGCATCTTGGCTTATTCATCAAATTAAGCGTTTCTTTATTCAATTTACCATTAATTGAAGAAATGTTGTGATGTTCTTGAAAGATTCTTAAAAAATTTTCGAACTTTCAGTATCAATTTTTGAAAGCGAATTTGTATCACTCTCTAGATATCCATATTTATTAAAAAAGTGATAACACATTTTGTTCGATTCTCTTTTTTGGGCAGCACAAAATGTATAATTGTGATAGTGAAAACGATAATACAAGTCTTCATTTATAACCAAATATTTTCTTTAAAAATTGCAAAAGGTTTACGAGCAACTTAAGACAGAGTTTTATTATAAAATGTTGGATTTCGTCTCTATACTTACCACTGTTAATTTTCTGTACAAATATATTGTGATAAAACCGTACTCTTTATTTAAGCATTTTGAACAAATTCCTTTAAACTTCTCGTAACCCATATCACCACCAACCAATTGGCTATATGTGTGTTTTAAATTTGTGTCATCTTGTCTAAATATACATAGAAAGTTTGTATTGTCTCTGACCAGTTGCTTTGGCACTTTCGAATATGTTTGTGCTACATAAAATACATAAAATATTTTATGTCTATCCATGATAAAATATTCGCAAATTACATCCTGGTTTTCTAAAATGACATCAAATACAATTAGAGGTTCGTTTTCACACTGATCTAAAGGAATCATTTCATCATTATTATTTTAAAAAGTATGTCATGTTTTCTTTGACTATTAATTTTTTAATGCCTCATCAAAGTCATCTTTTAACTCAATATATTCGTGTAGGTTTAAACTTTTTTTTTTGCAAACATACAATTCATTAAAATTTAGCCATCCCGTCTTATAAATAAAATTAATCATCAGGTTGGTTTCCTCACTTTTTTGGGCCCAACAATTAAGCCTCTTATGTTATCAGGCAACAATTTACCATTCTTTATATTGTTAAATTTTCTTTGGAAATTGAATCACCAGTATGTTGTTCTGCCTAAAATTTATAAAATTATCGAAATCAAACATTTAATATTTACACAATTTTATCAACCTTGGATAATTATATAACGAGGCAAAGTTAATATACTGGTTTATACTTATGGGAAAATTACATCCTTAGGAAAATATTTACGTACGTGATAAACTCATAACGTTTTCGCACAAATTATTTTATTTGATTTTACAGTAAAATTCATAAATGAAAGTTTGGTAAATTACTAACAAATATATGTTTTCAAGATGAGTAATTGGCTACATGTAATAGTTAGCAGCCCCAAATCTGACTATTAAATAAGTATCATTATTTAGTCTGGGAGTGCCAACCTTTTTTCTCACAAGCTCCTTGGTCCAGTCTCTTCAGCATAAGAGCGTGACGTTTTAATAGTGCATATTCGCCGAACCCACTCTTCAAATATATAGTTTTAGGACGTCTGATGTGGCATTATTATTCACCACATGATAGCTGCAGATGTCGAATATATATATATAGTTCGAATTTTGATACATTCATGGACACGCAAGGAAATTTTCTGTTTGTTTTCGAACTGCAGAGAAGAGTCTGCTGTATTTAATGCCTCAGTAAATGTTATTTCGCACAGTATATTTACATATATTACAGTAGTCAGAGTTTTGAGTTTTAAGATGTATGTGTTTATTTTATTACTTATTTTGATAACCCCACCTAACAAGTTTCGGAAAGTAAATACAATGTGCCCATGCACATGGTAGATTAAGGGTATTGTATAATTTAGTTGCTGTATGTGAACAAAGTAATCAATGTCATTTCCGTAGAAATAGCTTGTATGCGTTTGAAGTCGAGATTACTGATACACCGTGTATGCCTCTCGTCTCACTACCGAAATTTGAGTCAATCTCTCGAGAAGATTTAACCACCTACTTGCTACGAAGATTTAAAGCCAGGTCTCTCGGAGCCTCTGCTTGCTGGAGGTACTCGACATAATTTTCTACAAGCCACTTCTGGCATTCGAGCACTCGCTCGCAACTTAGTGTTTCGACCTGTAGAATTTCTTCGTACCTATTGGTCCGTGGCCCATCCGAGCCGCTAAACAGTCTAGTAAAAAAAAAAATACAGTCGCAGGCCGAAACGGTGTGCGGAAGCACTCTAAAGTACTTCGAAATATTTCTTCGCTTATGTACCAGTATTTGTTTCACAAGCTCACAAAATACAGGGTAGAAGAGTTTGGGTTCTATGGAACTGCTCATAGAATAGTTCCAACAAGATTGATAGCTGTGTATGGCACTGGGCAGCAAACATTTTATAGTTGTTTTTTTTTTTTTTTTTTTCAATTAAAAGAGAATGTTATTGATGAATTGGTATTTAGCATTGTTTTGATTCTGAGAGGTTTTGTTGGCTCGTAACAGTGATGTCTTAAACGCCGGCTAGGGTGATGTGAGGCGAGGATGGAGCAGGGCTGGAATGCAATGGCGATGTAAATGGGATTACCCCGAGAAAAGACGCCCGTCAACGGCAACGTCGGCCACATTTCCCACATGCAAATATCCGGGTGACCCCGCCAGGAACTGAACCAATAGCTAGTGCGGGATGATAGAACAGCTTTTTGGTATTTCAACGTGAGATGACGCACACACATAAGCATAAAACGTTTGTCGCCAAAAAAATTATTACCCCTTTACGGCTGCTTTGACCTCGTTATTCTTATCTGCAGTACACTTGTCAAATAGGTTATAATTGGTCGTAGCGTGTTGGGGTCGGGAGTTCATCTCACAGCAAAGCCACATTTGTGCATACTACGTAATTAACCAAACATAACTCAGGTTTTGGGGCCACGGTGACTGAGCGGTTAGCCTGCTCGCCTCCCACCAAGGCGATCCGGATTCAATCCCTGCCGAGTCACTCCGGATTTTCGCATGTGTGAATCGTGTCGAACGATGCCGTTGGTCGGCGGGTTTTCTCAGGGGTCTTCCGTCTCCCCCACCCTTTCATTACGGTGCTACTCCATACTCGCCTAAATAACCCTCATCGGCTCTCAAGACCTCGATGTTAAGAGCCATCCAAATCTCTTCACTTCACTAACTCAGGTTTTGGTATCGATCACAGTCTTCTAAACGCAATACGCTCGTCTACATCAAAGTGTTGGGTCTATTCGTATAGCATAATAACTTTGAATAATATTCGAGTGTTTCATAGATGTTTAAAATACGGAGTTTGTTTGTATATTGCAACGCTATGAAGGAAGGATTTTCAAGTAAATCACGACGTCAAGCGTGGACGGCAAGATGCTGTCGTCAGTTCTATCGTACCGGCCAATAACAGCAACGCCATCTCCCCGAGTGCCGCGAGAGCTGAACTGTCGTCGTCCTGGCGGTAGCCGCGCGCGCGCGCGCGCACACACACACGTCGGTGGTGGGGCAGCGCCGATGACGGATGTTATAAATGGCGGTCGTGCTCCTCGTTCGCAGCAACGGCGGCCCCGCCGAGCTGATATTTCATCGCGAGGGAACTGCGGTGGAGTTCCCGTGTCCACGCCAGACAACGTGCGTTCTTCACCGATCGAAACCTCCTGTGGAAATACGGGCAGATTGCCGAAGTAGTTCCACTGCAGTTCCTTGCCGTCGTTGGACTGTAAAAAATAATGGGAAAAATTACCTGACAAGTGTAAGGTAATATTCGCAACCATGTGTGGGAAATATAGTTTTCCTTACGGGTAAGGTAAAATTACCGCACTCTGGAGTAAAGTTCGCGTACATGGCAGTGGAAAATCCCATACATGGATTTGAAAATTTCCGTACGAAGTGTGGATCTCTTCGTCGATTTGTAACTATTTGATAATTGCATTTTATATATTTTACCTTAAAATTAATTTGTATTGTTTTGTTATACAAGCCGTCCGACATGGTTCTTTATATGTAAGGTATAATTACCGTACTACGGAGTAAAATTCACGTACATAGCGGTAGAAAATCCCATAAATGAATGGGAAAATTACCTCCGGGCGCGTGTATCTCTTCAGCATTGTCAACAGCTAATTGGGAGGACGGATGGAAGAAACAATCTTGTAACACGCTAATATTCAGTGATACAGTCACGCTGTTGTCGCAGTGTAATGAATAGCGCATCGGCCTATCGTGAGAGAAGACCATGGTTCGCGCCAACCCACCAGTAAGTGTCGATGAATTTTAATGTTGAGGTTTCGGTTACTATTCGTCAGAGGATAGAGCTAGTAAAAAAAATTAACAGTACTAATACTCCGGGCTGTTTTTAAATATAATTTTATTATACAACGTAGTTAATATTCCGTTACTTGTATAGGATTTTCCCTCACTTTTGTCAGGTAATTTTTCGGCACGGTTCGGGAATATTACTTGTTTTGTAAATTTGCTCTACAGTTAAGGTAATTTTACCTTACATGTCGTGGTAATAAGCTTCCCTTACATTTAAGGGAATTTTTTCTTAAATTTTTTACAGGTTGTACTATCGCGCCTGTATCGCCTAGTAAGGTCTTCACAGTTGACTAAACATTGGTTTATGATTTCATTTATTTATAGAGTTTCCATATCTCCCAGCAACTGGCAATTGCAGTCTTAGCCCGAAATATTGATACATATCTTCTAAAAGCATACAAAAATAAACACGGGCAGGAAAACATTTTTATATTTTAGATTCCTGTAAGCCAGAGTCTACATTCCTCCGCATATCTGATTCATAACTTACTTTTAATTGATAACTGCCCCAATAAGAAACCTGTTTAACCTTACACTTAGTAGCAAAAGATTAGGTCGCTTTTTTTTTTCGGGAGCTTCTTTTTGTATCATAATTTTTCAGGGCGTGTAAAACAAAGTATGATCCAATTGCCGATGTTAACTCAAATACACAAATGTTAGCGAACAATGTTTGTTATTATTACAAAATTGTAACATGCTTGATCTTTTTAAGCAAAGTATTAAGGTGCCAAGTTTGTTTCTAATATAAATCGTACGCTGTTCTATCCTAAAATCTGTATTTTATTTATAGCGATAAGCCAGCGATAACAGCCGTGCCAGTTCGTGCGAGTATATTCGCATCCCGACAGTTCACGCTGTTTCGTTCCACAACAGGAACGAAATACATAATACATTTTTTCAGTATTTTATTGGTATCAGGAACGATAACTTTAGTACTTTGATAAGATATGGAACTTAATCACTACGCCAAGTTACACATTCGTTTGTTTTCTATTTATTTTCAGTTTATTGGCTGCTCTGAATGGATCATCAGTGGGTGCTGAGCCCTGATAAACAATTCCTTCAGGCATACACCCTGTTAGTTTAATATCTTAGGTGTAGGCTCTTTCCCGTCGCTACCATCAAGAAAACAGCTTAGCTGCTGTGATTAGCTAATGTTATATTTATATGGGTACGATTCCTGGCACCGCGCCTTGGAATTTTACAAAAGTTTTGTGGGTGGGGCTCATCTCCATAATGCGGAAGGCAGTGACTTCATCCTGCCCAATGAGCCAACCGCACCACAGTTTCCACCATCGCGCCGCTACCCGAGACTTCCAACAGCCTGCAACTACGCATCATCAGAGACCCTACCAGTTCGCGTTACAATTCAGATCCAAGGTAGACTGCATACAAGAAGATGATTATGTTAGCATGACGCTGGACCTCCGCTCGCCTGACACGCCCTGCAGGCACTCTGGTAGCTTCATTCCGTGTGGTCGAGTCAAACAGGCGAATGAGCTTTGTCTGCGGTTGCAGCTAATGAACAAATGATTTCTACTCCAGTACATAAACTACTTTTTCGAGTCTAGCTTGGTGCCATATTATGACGCGATATAGCAGGGTCTGTATTAATCGTATATGCGAGGCATTTGACGCCATGACGACGCCGCGCTCGGCTAGCCACTGTGTAAACTCAAGTCCACGGTCTTCCTGGAACTCGCATGTAGTTTCCTATGGAGTTACGTTCGCCATGTGTTGTAAATTGTCTTTGTATGTCTTGATAAGTTTCTTCGGTTGGTTGCGGCAAAATCGAGTGTGGGTGGAGTGGGGAGATTTGGGCGGCATAAAATCGAGGTCCTGAGAGCCGATGAGGGTGAAGCGAGGTGAGTATTGAGCAGCGTCGGAATGCATGTGGGGGGGGGGGGGGAGATCCCTGAGAAAATCAGCCGACCAGCGGCATCGTCCAGCACAATTCCCACGTGCGAAAATAAGGGAGCGACCTCGCCGGGAATCTAACGCTGTCTCAGGTCAATTAGAGAATATTGGCAGACATTGTGGCCAGACTCATATTTACGTACTATTTTATCTGAAGCAATGCATGTGCGCATTGACACATGCATTAAGGGCTATTAGAATCTCAGAAGTCCTGAGCGAGTCCTTGTTGTATAGTTAGAGTTTTATTTTATTATTTCATGAGCAAGTGATACCTATAAGTAACTCATTTGAAATTTTTACATAATATTTTGTGTAGTTAACTTATAGTTGAATATGTTGCTGAAATGTATTGGTGTAATTTATGCCCTTAGTAGGGCACCACTGAAATAAATATCAATGCCCCACGTTGATGGAGCCACTAAAATGTATGTACATGTTGGGTATAGTGTTATGTGTGAATAAACAACACTATAATTATAATAAAAATATATGCCATTACTAAGCCAACTACCAACCAATAAAGCTGTTCAAATATTGAGGAGCGTTTAATTATTTCATTTGAATGTTTGGTGAAGAAACATAAGCGATCAAGGTTCTCATATAAGAATATATGCAGCTCAATTTGAAAACGCTCAACTCAAAATATAATTATAATGACAGTTGACATTTGGCAGTGTAAGCAAGTATTTTCACACTAGTCCAATAAACGAAAAGTGTCATTTGGTTACACTCCATTAATCCGCAAATACCTTTTCTTGCCTCAGCTGCTCAGATACATAAAATATATTTAAGTAGAAGCATTAGAACTTAACTTCTGAAGGAAATCTAGGCAAATTTAAAAAAGGTTAGCTTTATAGGAAGGGTTATGCAGAATTCTTGCAGACTAAATTGGAGAAATCATATTATATCTGGCTGCTGCCACGTGCAACTTATTTCAGACTACTTGCTGTAGCTGTAGTTCTTCTCGAGCAATAAGTTATCGTAATTTATAATAGCAATTTAATTGCTATAAAACATGACATACATGAACTCAAAGAGCTCTTTCTGCGAATTCACTCTCCTGGAGTTCTTTTTATGCCACTCGCACACCGGCGGCATAATATGGTGTCCTTAATAAATATTGCCTATAGGACCCACTTTAAATAATTTTTAAGTATATTTCCGATGAGCTTCAGGGTCGAATATGCTCGATTAAAAGTTCCAAGAACAGAGATAATTGTTCAACACAGTCCAGTTTGAATTTGCCAAGTACAATAGGCGAAGCACTTCCGAAAATTCCCATGCTAAATAATTCATATTGTACTATGCTGCTAACTATCGATTCATGTTTACACGTAAGTAGATTTCTTTCACCAATCTATTTAACGCTGCTATCTTAAAAAGCTGCATTAAAACATTGAATTAATCTAACAGTTCTGAAAATACTTCAATGTGTGGTCTTATACAACTCTACTGCAATTAAAGATTTAAACAATAAACAAAACAAACTTTTGCAAAACATTACAAGCTCATAGGGTAACTAAATAACAAATAATTCTGCGAAGAGAACCATCATGCAAGTAGTAAATATAAACAATAAATTTGCAGTGGAAATAAAATGAAAATTAATACATTGGCAGAAATACCACGTTATCATGGGTTACATTGCTTTCATTGTTTCTCTTACATTTCTAAAGCAGTATGAATCTCTCTTTTTTACAGATTTATATTCGATAGTATGTTTTGTGAAAAGGTACTTATTAATACTCCACAACTGTAACAGACTTACAGAGGACACGAGACTTGCTCGATGTTATACACTTGGAGAATTTCTTTCACAATTATCACACACAGAGATAACTATACTTGATTTTATTTCAGTGACAACAAAAGACTGCTAAATTTCTTATCTAACACTTATATGAGCTACCCAACGAATATTAAGTCTTACCGTTATGCTAAATCACTCCCAGTTCTGATGTGTGCAAATTTAGAGTGTGCATTAGACCTAGTACATTTCAAAGCACTGTGTCCGTCGGATAAAAACAGAGTTATATATGAAGGTGAAAAGAATTCGAAAAATAAATCAATGAATCAGTGACCTATTTCTGCTACTAAGAGTCATGTTTCCACTGTCAAATTGACAGGAGAAACCGTTTTTAGTATACTTTCGAAAGAAAGAAAGAAAGGCTTATACGATCACTTTCCTGTCTGTGTGTGTATGTATGTGTCGCCCCTTTCAATGTTTGAACGCGTTAACCAAATTTCACCAAACTCGGTATACATAATAGTACTTAATAAAAAGACCTGGCTTATAAAGTTTTAGACAACGCCAGGCATTAACTTTCAAAATAGCGGCAAACTAAATATTTAGGCCCATATGTCATATCACGAGAACCACTCATCCGATTTAAACTACATTTTATGCGCTGGCAGATCATTCCATAAACATTAAATTTTGAAATTGGTATTGTTATTAGTCGCAAATTTTGGAAGGTAGCACCAAATTAAAAATTAAGATTTTGCATTATATCTCGAAAACTATCAAAGTAATTCTCAGCCAATTTGGCATGGAAGTAATTCTATGACAGACCAGTTAAATGTAAGTTACTAAATGGCGGACATACATATATATAAGGTTTATTTGGATTTATACTATATCATTTAACCAATTATGACCAAATTTTGTATGCTGAAAGTATATATCACAAGCATCACATATGCCAACGAATAATTATTTCTGCCGACCGTTTTGTAAGATAACGCCACATGAATAAATAACGTTTTTTGAGTCATATCTCGGTAAACAATGAACTGATTCGTACAAAATTTGGCAAACTAGTAGTACTGCGGCAGATGATAAAAAATAGTATGTTTCATGTATGTCAGATAATTTAAAAATGGCGGCCACATATGCATCTTAGCTTATAGCGCTAAATTGTCGTAACCATGCAATCAATTCCAACTTAACTTTGCATGTTGGCAGTAGATATAATAACTATTTACCATATCAACACAAATCATATTTTTTCCGCCATTTTTTAAGATAGAGCCACACGAATATATCAAGTTTTTATGTTATATCTTGGGGAAAAATGGACCGATTCCTATCAAATTTTCCAAAAGCAAGTAGCACTGCGGCAAATGATGGAAAAAAAGGAGGTTTTCAGTCATCAAATACTTATTTTCAAAATAGCGGACATATGGGTGTTTTAGCATATAATGCTAAAAAGTTGAGACCACGTAATCGATTTCAACTTCAGTTTATAAGTTGGCACTATATCTTAAAACTATCTACTGTATCTACACGAAACATATGTGATCCGCCATTTTATAAGATAGCACCATATGAATAAATAAAGTTTGTATGTCGTATCTCGGGAAACGAATGACCGATTCCTACTAAATTTGGCAAACAATTTTGCTGCAGTTGGTGGTACAAACGATATTTTTTTTTTAAGTAGGCCAGGCACTTATTTTAAAATTGGTGGCTATATAAATATTTTATCTCACCATATTTTACCAACGAAACAAATTGCAAGTTAACTTTGCATGCTGACAGTATTAATTACAGCCATCAAATTTGTCTATACATAGCTTCATTTCTCTGTCTTTTTGTAAGTTAGCATCACAAAAAAATGAGGTTTTTATGCCATATATCGGGAAATAATAAATCCACTCTAACTAAATTTGGCGAAGAAATTGTACCAAGTTAGGCAATTTTTTAAACATGACAGACACTTATTTTCAGAATGGTGGCTATAAAACAATTTTAGACTTGTGTGCTATTTTTACGAAACCATGTAATAGGATTTAGCTTCACTCTGTATACTGGCAGTATAAAATAATCGAATGTGCTTATACACAACTCTTTTGACCTCCATTTATGACGATCGTCTCATGAAAACAATGGAGATTTTATGCCATGTCTGAAGAACCATACAACCGATTTTCGCCAAATTCTTCACACAAGAGGCGCTATGGTAGACCATGTAAACTTGCATGCTTTAAGTGCCTCAGTCGCTTATTTTCAAAATGAGAGCCCTGTAAATATTTTAGGTTAGTTAATAAAACTATCATTCAAAACAGTAGACTGATTACACCCCAAGTTGATGCTCCGAATGTGACCTCCGCAGTGCAGAGGATTGCACCCTGCCTTGCGGTACGAGGTTTTATGGTTTCGAGGTTCAGTGTAAGTCACCTGTGTGTTTGTAACAGTCTCACTACTCTTGCGTATGTTTCTGTTTTCATCTCTAATATCATTGCTTTCAACGAAACGACAAGTCAAACCTACAAACTCCGCTGTTAAAAATATTATTAAAAAAATGTATTGCATCCATGCTGAGGAAAGTAGGCTCATTTGTTATATTAGTAACGTCTTATTTATGAATTGTAACATTTGGAGAGAACGTAGTTTGCTCTTGTTGCCACTTAAAATAATAATAATAAACGAGGTGTAATACTTATAACCGCAAAGTAACATTTTACGAGAAATGTTCAAAGTAAAGTTTTTTTCTGGGGGGGGGGGGGGAGGTTAACAGGTCAATAATAAAATACTAAAATCCATAAAGCTCGATTCACCTGGAGCACTCGTTAAAAGACAGGGTGCCACAACATGTATTTAATTTTAGTAAGGCACAGACAATTTGTTCCTTGTTTCGTTTGTTCCGAATTCTTGCTTTTGACATAAAAGAACCACCAAAGCCCTGCTGTCCGAACGAAAACTGTTAACAAAGAGGAATATGTATAATCCCTGGACTGGCTGCAGAGATCCAAAGCGTTTGAACACTTACATAAACTACGCACTCGTGCGAGCGCGCACGAAGAGAATGTGACACTGGAATGGACTGGAAGTGGCTATCCGACTTTTTTTCTTGCAAAAATGATAACACCGGAGATACAGAAGAGAGAAAATGAGAGAAAAGACTGACACAACAAAGCAATTTTCTGGGGCAGACATAAAACGTTCCCGATGAATAATGAAAGTGGTAGTAATGAGAGCAGAAGAGAGCGGCCTGAAAATGATGTGTAGTTTGGGAGGGACTGATGAAAAAGATAAAAAGAGCTGGAGATATTTCAGCAAGAAATTTGTGTGAAACAGCAGTGGTGGAGGATTTTTGGCTCCTCCGCATTTTTTTTTTTTTTCCATTCTCTACCTGAACTACGGGTTTGTACTTATCAGTTGGATAGTTACAGAGCTCTGTCGCTTCCAGTTTCACTTGATGGACTAAGTTAAAACACAGGATTTTTTTTTTTTTTTTTTTTTGCGTTTTACATAAACTTCAATTTTTTTTTTTTTTTTTTTTTTTTTTTAACTCTGCCTCATGGTTGGTTTTTTGCAGACACATTTACGAAATGCAGTATAGCAAAAAAATTATTTTAATCGCTCTGAGCCAGACGTGCACATTCATTATCAGCCGGACAGCCCCTTGGGCAAGAGTGAGCTGGATCGAAGGTACGAACAGAAGCATGGTGCTGCAATTAACCAGTTTAGAGGATTCCCTTGTTCAGTTGATTAAATTAATTAAACGTTATCGTATGCCTTTGAGTACCGGGAACGGCTACACGGTTACATTTATGTTCTACGAATTGGAATACCAAAGTCACAGATACAAGGTTAAAAGTCGTGTCGCAAATTCATGTGGTTTTTGCCAAGTCGTTCCGAAATGCGCACTGACCCGAATCAACTCGCCCCTTATTGCATAGGACTGGAAAATCCGTGATTAATGCCCGTTTTCAATGACAGGAAGCCTCACACCACGTTCTGTGTAGCGTCAGGTTTCAAAGAACGTATTAAATAACTCTGCGTATATTACAACAAATTGTTCTCAGATTCACCACGTGGGTGTAAACGCTTTTTAAAAAAGCATCAATAGTTTTTTTTTTTGTACATTCAAGGCATCTTTTCAGAACGGCGTCAAATACATAGTGAAATCCCAGCTCATTGTAGTAACTCTCCACATTTCTGCATTTGCAGCATGATGGTATGGAAAATGTTAGATACTACGCAGAGGTTATAATCGTACATTACAGTTTCGGAAAGTTGAGTAGATTATTTTATACCATGCAACATGTCAATGAAGAATGATCGGCCAGCTATTTTGTTGCACGGGTTCAAACTTGCA
Organism: Dryococelus australis; assembly: GCA_029891345.1. Taxonomy (NCBI): domain Eukaryota; kingdom Metazoa; phylum Arthropoda; class Insecta; order Phasmatodea; family Phasmatidae; genus Dryococelus; species Dryococelus australis. Next base: position 44,213,463 of record CM056997.1, read on the forward strand.
CATATGGCGGAAAATAGTAATGTGGCGAGTGCATATGACGTAGACGAAACTTATCGGGAAACAGTGTATTGCAGTTTCGAGAACTTTCGTGGCGGTAAAGCAGGAATCAAATATCCCCGACAAATACAGCACGATACAACAAAAACCGTAATCTCGTCACAACATTTAGGTTTTCAATGTGACTGCTCGAATTTGCAGCCCGACAGTTTACTGGCGCAACACGAAGAGTAGAAATTTTCGGAACCATTTAGCAGGCACTGATTAACTACGATAGTTTTAAAGGCGGTGGGCAGACGGGAAATTTGGAATACATGCTGGAGACAAATTGTTATCGCTAATGCATACGAAGGTAAAATAATTATTTTTTAGAGTTACATACTGAAATTTTCAAAATTGTTTTTTTTTTTCTTTTCAACTGCTTGCCATACAATTTCATTGTGCAAGGTTGTACATCCTGTGTGTCGTGCCGCACGAGATGACAAAAAATAGAAACCATATCTAATCCAAGATCTCTGGTCGGACGACAGAATTTGTCGGGCTTACGTCAGGTATGTCTTGTATCTCATTGGCTGTTTAGTTTTACGTGTCGTGTCGAGGCTGTCGTATCGTGCTTGTCGGGGCTATGTGACTCCGGCATGACGAGACCAATGTAACGGTCGCAGATCACGGGTGGATAATGATGCTTTAAAGTCATGCGTGAATATAAATCTACGTACCACCGTCAGAGAAATTGCCCGACAGGTCACGGTTTCCAGTCGCGACCGTTTCCGACCATCTGCAAAAAAATAGGCAGAATAAAAATATAAAAAAAATAAAAAACAAGGTACGGAATGAAATGACAGATCATCACAAACAGCTCCAACTGGACATCGCCCCAAAGATACCTTACTCATATAGTGACGTGCAATAACCGGTGGATCCTGTGTGATAATTGTAAGCGTTGTGGTTATATTCAGTTCACGGTTAACAAACACAGCATTAAATCAACCTTTGAAATCATTCCCTACTGTTGATTGCAAATATTATATAAGTTACATTTTTAATGGCGAACAGACCTGAACATGCACCAGCAAATTTGGTAACGTGCGAGGTAAAGCATAATGCGAAAGTAAAAGTTTCTTGGAAAACATTACTGAACACTGAGATTATGTACTTCGCTTCCAGACTTTTACACATACGATAGTAAGAATCAGGATATTTGTAAAATAAATATTTACTTTTCTAATTATTTCACAGTTTCACTTTACTGACGCATGAATAAAGTGATAAGGCCTATGACAATGTTGATTTTTCATACGGCGGAAGGATACATAATGTGCATACTAGTAGATCTTAAACGGGGCTTTCAAAAGTGTTCATTTCACAGTGATCAGCTCATAGTTCTCAATAATAATCATCCTTCGCTATTGGCAGACAACACCAAATCATTCGTGGTAAACAATTACTATAAAAAAAGCTTAGTGACGTAAGGTATGAAGTAATATCACATTCTACATAGTCAGAACTTGCAGCTAGGTATCGTGTCTCGTCGGGCATAAATATAATTGAAGTTAAGTGATTGAAAATGTAAAACGACTGTACCTTACTCTACTGCCCTGTATCGGGATCAGTACTGCGACTGTACACTGAGAAAAAGGTTTTGTTGAATCAAACAAGATTTGTTTGGTGCAATAAAATTATTTGTTTGTATAGGGTAATGAAATATTTGGTTGCTGAAACCAAATTATTTTGTTGTCCTCATTTGTTTGCCCCAGATTGTAAGATTTTGTTGGTGCAACTAAAGATTTGTTTGGCTTAACGTACGTTAAACAGTTTGGGCAGATATAAGAAATCTTACAAGTCTGACCGAGTTTCGAACCCAGATCACCTGTGTCCGACAGCTACGCCTAAGTAATCTCAGCTAACGTGACAACTGATGACGCTGAAAAGCTTTTAAGTAAATATTATTCAAAAATTGGACAACGTGTGCAAACAAATATTTAAAGTTTTACAGCTTTACTTGTCAGTTTATTGTTGCATTGTTTTATTAATGTGTTTATACGATGGTTAAGCATCAATAGATGCACTAACAAACACAGTTATTACCCTAACTGTCACAAAAGAATACAAACTCTCGAGATGTATTTTCGTACGAAGGCAGTCAAATGAGTGGCCAAACAAATGTGTACAGTTGATTCAACAAAATATTAAGTTGACAGTCTAATTTTTTTGGCCCAACACAGAGATTATGTTTATTCAATCATATATTGTTAGACTAACAAATGTAATTTTTTTTGCTTTTTTGAAATTTTGTTTGCTCAACAATATATTTTGTTAGGGCAACTAAATATATATTTGGCCCTATAAAAAGAAATATTTTGTTTGAGTTTCTCTCGGTGTAGAGGCGAAATGTATTATAGTGTGCGCACGAAGTACGCAGTAGCCGTTTCCCAACACTGAACTGCACTTCTGGCAATACCACTATCATAAACAACGTGGGCCGGATTAGCGGTTGTATCACTGCTCATGTAAACAAGTGTTTTCAGAGGATTTATACTTCCATTAACCAATTTCAAACACCTTCAGACTAATTTGAAATTGGTAAATGTATTCTATTTATATGTATACTGGCGACCGGCTCGGGTGCGATTTACACGCGTGAGCAATGTGACGTCATAATTTTATCCTCATCAGCTCGCTCGACCGCTGTAATTATGGTTGTGCGTAATTAATAAATTCGTGCTTGCTCCTAAAATTACATGGCGTAACTAACATATTCAATTTGATAAGTATTAATACTGTAGTGTTCAAAAAGTCTTCGTAAGTGAACTTTAAAATACAAAAATGGCTACTGTGCGTCATTCTTAAAAGAAACATTTGCTGTCGCGGACATTTTGTAAACTTCTTTGAGATATACAATTCTGTAGCACATTAATTTCGTGTATCAAGTAGTAGAGGCAACGAGGTTCTACCCGACTTTTGATTAATCGGATTTACCCTTTGATATCGAAAGGGTTAATCCTTAACCAGATCTTATTCCAACAAAAATTATTAATCCTATTGTAATCCGACAAATTTTTTGTATTAATTCTTAATCCGATCGATTTTTTTAAAATGATTTATTTTCTTTACTTTCTTCGGATAAAAATTGTATGTAACTTTGATTGATTGATCCAATTAATTTAAATTGAATTAATCAATCAGAAATTGTTGTGAGATAAGTGTATATATGTTCTTTTTCTTTCTTTTCTTGAGGTGGGGAGCAGCTCTTGTAGATGTTACGACGACGACGACTGGCACTCGGATGAGGTGTGGCGTGTTGGGGACAGGGTGGGTATATATGTGGTGAGTGTTGTGCAAAAGTGTCATAAGTGTTTTTTTGGGTTTAGAGTGGGATATTGCTCGTAGATGGTGTTGGGAGATAGGCGACTTTGAAAGATACTATTATTCCGAATGAATAACAGTGCTGATGCAACACACAAGAGAAATTTTGGAGTGTTTAAACGAAATATATTTCAAACGAGTTCTACCTATCAATATAAATCAATAACATGAGAGATAGGTATAACAAACACAACCACGTGAATAACCTGGTGTCGACAAGTACCTAACTCACTAAGCAGTCACAATTACACGAGTCTCCAGGTGTTCTAAAGAAAATTAATTAACGAGCTACAACGAAGCAAAAATGATGATTTAAATTAAACAGCAGTCTTCCTAAATGCTTTATCGAAGGATTTGAAAACATACAAATTACACGTACCTTATATGATTTTAAAACACGTCCATCAGCCTGTGAGGTTAGTGAGGATCTTTTGAAATGGAATCTACATGTTAAAATAAATTAATTAATATGTGTAAAAAAGAAAACGTTTAAGAGTCAGTGATTTTAATATACATCCATTCGCTCAGGAGGTCGCTGCAGTTCAAACTTTGCTATATTACTTACGTCGAGTTATAAACTGAACGAGGTTTTGAGAGCAAACAGAACTTGCGTGTGTGTCGGCCTACGTTTGCTCATAGACTGCGCTGAAAAACTCGGAAATGAACGAAAAAAGAGATGTGAATACAATTTACATAACAAATGGATAAAAATTGTGTTTAAGATGCAACGTACTAATATATAAATTACACTGGTTGAATTAAAAAAACACATAATAAAATCACGCAAGCACCTTTCCCAAAACACGTCTGGTCGGCTCAAAGCTCAGTGAACCTAGACTGCAATGTATGACATGCGGAGATTTATAAGCGTGGCCGGCATCTGTCCGGCAGGTAGGTCAGTCAACGAATGATAAGCAGAGCTTGCGGCCGAGTTGTAATTACGGCAAAAACTTGGAACTTTCAAACTAATTGATATTTCCATAGAAAACTCGTTTATTGCCTATTCTGATAATTTAACTATGAAATAAAGTACATGTTAGAAATATGCAAACTTACTAAGAAATGAGTTGAAATTGTGGCAAATACTCTGAATACGATTCACAAAACGATTTGCACACTACTCATACACATTCAGAATTATATATATATATATATATATATATATATATCTCCCTACCAAGCTACTATTAATGGTGAACAATTTAATCACATCTTCATAAACATTTAATATTAATTAAAAAAAACTGACGAAGATTTTAAACGCAAATGTCACTATGGTAAGAATAATTCACTTTTATCACATATTTACATTGCAGCGTAGGGGGACTTGTATGGTATGAACAATTCCTTAATCATGCAAAGCGTAATCCTGTAACTTTATAGAAACATAGTATATATTTTACGAAATTCTCAAACTTCCTCTACGAAAAATTATTTAAAGAAACGGACGTACTACAAATTTACCGTTAAGTCTGTGAAATCCACCGCTTTTTGTAACACAAACGCGATTTGAAAACCCTATAAACTTTTGTCGACTGAGTTCAGAAACAGGGTTTATACAATAAATGAACTATATCGACCAAAATTTATTTTTTGCCGATAAATTAAAAGTTATCGAGAAAAATTTATACTAATAAGACAGGTGAAGCCAGCTGGCTGCCGACCCTTCGATCTTCACATGGAAACCCGCAAGAGCGCCATGCCCGGTGATATCGGAAGAGCAGGTCCAGAGGAGTGATGAGTAGCGCATCTATCCTGGACAAGTATCTACAAAGAACTAACATGAAGCTGCCCAGCGAGAAGTGTCCATATCGCTCCTGACTGCAGCTCCCGTCCTCCTCCCTCAACTACTCCTCCCTTAGACCAGACCACATCTTCAGTGATGAGCCCCCCTCTCCCCAAACCCAGAACGCGTTTTCGTCAGAAAAGAGAGTTTCTATCCAAAGCCACGCACCCCTGCTATTGTTCCAAAAACACGAAAAACCGGCTAGTGCCACACACCCCCGACATCCTGCAGCATCACCACCAGCCCAAATCACATTTTCGGTTAGCTGGAGGACTGCCCTGTTCAAGGCCACACACCCTACTATCGATCCAAGGTCACACACCCCACCCTCCTCCAGCCCAGAGTGCATTTTGGGCAATCTCGAGAGCTGCTTGCCTCGACTAGGCAGCCCCCAGCCCAGAAAGGGTGTATTTTGTCCATCACGACGGGAACTCTCCACCCCTCAGACCAGCAAATTTTTAATTCACTCTGCCTGGCTAGTTCTCCTCTCTACTCTGCCCTTCAAACTTTTACTTTTCCCTATCGCTGGACTTGCTCAGAAAGGAAGCATCCTCCTATTTTCCGAGACACCAGAGCCTGTCTTATTTGCAGCAAAATAAAATTTCACAAGTCCCGCAGGATGTAATTTATATACCTGAAGCTAAAATAAATTAAATGTTACCCATATTGTAATCCCTAGATTTAACATTGCAAGAAATTTTATATTTTAATCCAATAAACCTTAAGTTTAATCCTGCAAGCTTTATCCCATGTACCATCAAACTTACAATAAATTTTAAGTTTAAACTGATCCATGTTTAATTTCATACCAACACAAATACAAGAGATATTCTCACTCTCTAATTTGTTTTATTAATTAAAAGCACACATTAGATTTAAGCAATACACAAGTTAAAAATTTTTTAACCATTGAATACTTATGTTAAACAAACATGTTAAAACTAAATGTCTTTGAATATGTATGTTTACTATTCCCTTGAATTTAATCTGTTTTAAATATTTGTGCATATTTTTGCGTGTAGATTTCTCTGTAAGTTTCCCAGCGAAGAATTTCAACTGTACTATGTAGCATAAAATGTGTATATTTGACCTTATTTTATATTTAAAAAAAATTCATTTTGGTGTAATATTACTGAAATAGCACGAATCCAGCTTGAAATGACTGCTATTGAAGCTGAAATCTGACAAATTTCATGATATTTCAACTTATTTTCAAAAAGGCTCAAATTTAAGTAAATCTAAGGAAATTGGTGACCATTTTGAATCAATTTACTATATGAGGAATAAATTATTTTTTTCTCAGTGTTATGTCGTTAACTGCCAATATCACTTTGTGTGAATGCATGCATGTGCACTGCATTAGCAGTAGCGGGCCTTAGTCGTCTAGACCGAGAACGGCACTAGACGTCTACAATGACAGGCATCCATCACATTTACAACAATGCCAGACATCTACTACAATTCCAGATGTCCACTACATAATCTAGATTTACAACCCAGTATCTACAAGGGATTTCATCGCTGCATCAGCCCGCAACAGGTGCAATGCATCGAGGTGATTCTTGTGAATATTGTGATTCAAAATGTGTTGAAATATTCAATACGATTTTAGTATATGGGAAAGCGAAAACATTATTGAGTTTATACTTTTCTCAATTGCGAGTGCTGCTGTAAGAATTTATTATTTCTTTTGTGGGACACAAAATAAAACTAGTATTCCATTTCTTGCTGAACATTTACAAGCTGATGAGGGTATCGTATCTTATTTGTCATGTGAAGACTGCCCTTACGGCATGCCTGTCTTTGCTAATGCTGAGAATTTACAGCATATGAGGAGGGATTGTATGTCGCAAATACTGGAACAGACACTTGAAGCTAAAATCATCCCAGATGTAGTAATGAACGATTCTGGAATCGATGAAGTAGATTCCGAGCGAGCACTGTGATCTTATAACTAAAATGAGTTGAAACTTTTTGTACATAGTGTATAATTTGCGAGTGTAAAAAGAAATAACAAAAATGATGTGTTATGTGCAAGGTTTCGAAAACTACCATTACAACTCTTTTGTAATTAAGGAGCTTGCTATTTCTTATGCAACTGATGCTAATGACCTTAAAGTACTATGCTTTATATCTCCCAAACCTTGGTATACTTTAAAACCTCAAGTTAAAATGATGTGTTTAGGAACAGACTTACGAGATGCATGACATAAAATGGGATTTTGGTGTCATAGGTTACAAAGAGCATTTCCAATATGTATTTGTTGCACTCCTCGAAGATTATCCAGTATATGTGCTTGGAAAAATGCAGAAGGAAATTTTAAAAACTTTAACCAGTGCAGAAATAATAAATATCAGAAGATATCGCGACTGTTCGAGTATTAATTCAATAGTCAAACACTATAATACCAATCACTATGAGAAAAAAACTGTTCTGTTCACAATGCAAAAGCGAAGTTCTAAGAGAATATTTGTACCAGCATCCTACACATGAGTAAATATATTAATTTCGAAAAGATTTGCGTAAGTTTTCGAAAAAAAAATTGAGAAACTCAACACAGAGAAGACATACTCCAGTATTACTCGATGATGCAAGAAAGTACGGTTCCAGTCTCTAAACAACATATATTTCCAAATACAGATGTGCAACGGAGATGAGCATCGGAACTTTGCAAAAAGTTTCGAAGGAAAACAATGTACAGAAAGAGTGTTGTGTTATGAATAAGAAGACTGTCCGGTTTTTAATATGCGGCCTGGCAGCGAACTAGCCTGTTCTTCTTGGGACCTGTGTCTTAAAAATAGAAGTGATGATTAACCAAGGAACCAGGTTTTTGACGAATAAAATATAAATTGAGTAGAGAGTTTTATGGCAGCCCCACCTTATGGACTGAAAGATGTAATAAGGAACACATCACGTAAATGCAAGGCAGTAGCCTGCTTCAAAGGTCGCCTTGTGGAATGTGGGACTGTGAGGTTTGGAACAGCAATTATTGTGTATGTAAATTTTGATTTAACCAAGTTAACATTGAAGAAATAATACTATATCAAATTGGAAGAAAATTTAACTGTATAAAGAGCGTGCATGATACTCTAGAGCTTCAGATATGACGGAGAGATTTTACTTAGCACTTACTTTTGCCAGTGTTACTCCAGGATACAGGTGAGTGTGGTTTCGATTGAAGATGAAGATAGTCCACTAGATATACAGATGTGGAACAGAGATAAAATTGGCATTTCTCGTTAATCAGTCCTGATTATACTATAAAAGTTTTCAACGTATGTTATAAGCGAAATTCTTGTCTTTTATATAATATAGATCCTGGCAGCAAACTACTTTGCAGTGAGAGTCAATTAGAATTTGATGCTCAAAGTGGATATATCACAAAACATATGTCCTGCAAGAAAATCAATTACATAATGCAGAAGGAATACAGTTGCTGCTCTCTTACTACAGTTTGGACAGAACAATGTAACAAGCAACATTTTACATAGATCGGTGACCAAGAATTAACTACTCCCTTGTGGTATGTGAAATTGTAAAGTTTGGCTCAGCAAGAACAGCTAAAAATGAGAAAAAGTGATGACACAACAGCTATATAAAGGAGACAGTTTAATATCAAAACGGCAGTCATGGCTAGAATCTTCAACCATACTGACATATAATAGTATCTTTCAAAGTCGCCTATCTCCCAACACCATCTACACGAGCAATATCCCACACCAAACGCAAAAAAACACTTCTGACACTGTTGCACAAAACTCACCATATATATATATACACACCCTGTCCCCAACACGCCACACCTCATCGAGTGCTAGTCGTCCTGATAACATCTACAGGAGCTGCTCCCCACCCCAAAAAAAGAAAGAAAGAAAATAAATTACAGTTATATACTTATCTCAACAATTTTTTATCGATTAATTCAATTTAAATTAATTTGATCAATCAATCAAAGTTACGTACCATTTTTATCCGATGAAAATACAGAAATTTTAAAAAATAAATAAAAAATCTATCATATTAAGATCGTATTAAGGATTAATGTAAAAACTAATTAAAATCGGATTAAAATAGGGTTAATGATTAACCCTTTTGATATCAAAAGTTTAATCTGATTAATCAAAAGTGGGGTAGAACCCCTGTCGCCCCTACTACTGTATCTCATGTTTTAATCAGCGTAAGCTATGTAAGCACCCGAAAAGCGGCCTTTTCTGACTTTATAAGAAAACGTCAACATTTCTCTACTATCCTTTAATTAACTATTGAAGTATTATAAATGTAACCCTTCCTCGAGAAATTGGCTAAATTATGGTGAAAACCGGATCAAAGCGCATCAAGTTGTCTAGAAGCCCTAGGCGAATACACAGACAGCCGCGGCCGAAAGACTGTTTTATACTGTGTATATACAAAATAGTAAGCATGTTGAAAATTAAAATGTAAACGAACTCGTTCATGACTGTTGACCGTGGGCGAGAAAACTTAGTGGAGATGCGCGGAGGATGAAAGTCGCTCTAGCTCATCTTAATTTCTAGGTGTGACTGACAACTCGCTCTCCTAAAGTTTCCCTTCCTGGTTGGTTTTTATCTAGTGCGATTTTGATTAGATAAAAAGAAACAGCGTTACCTAACAATAATATTTGATGGTCGAAACATATTGGGGCCTCGGTGATGCAGTGGTTAGACTATCCGCTTCTCACCTAGGCGAACCGGGCTCGATTCCCGGCGGATTCGCTCCCGAACCTTCGAATGTGGGAATCGTGCCGGACGATGCCGCTGGTTGGCGTGTTTTATCGGATATCTCCCCCCCCCCCCCCGCTCTAGCATCGCGGCGCCGCTCCATACTCGCCTCATTTCACCCTCGCCGGCGTTGATCTCAAGACCTCGACGTTACGAGCCGCCCAAATCACTCCACTCGAAACGTTTTAATATCAGTGATATCGTTTGATCCAGTAGAAATATTTAGAAAACTGTAATTTTGTTCAAACGCGAGTTTCATCATCTCTCAGCTATTCAGATTTTCTAGCGGCCCCAGTTGTCCAGGTTTGTTATGAGTAGCCTGAGTTATAAATCATATCGTAATCAAATCACAGTTTTCATCGACAGACCAGTTAAGTTTCAATGTGACGCCTACCCACATAAAAAAATTAATTATAGCATACAGCGGGAATTAATTTAGTCGCCATATTACTGTAAAAACTGTGGAAAAGAAAACAAATGAAAATTCACTAAAATGAATTGATTATAATTTACTTAACATAATCTTACGCCCACCCGAAGAACTGACACGTCACAATGTGATGTACGAAAACGGCGATATTTTATAATTAAAACGTGAGATATTAATTATGTTAATGGTGAGGTTTAGTTAATGTTAAGGTTTAGTCTTTTATAATGTTGAGTAATTTTACGTAAACCTCTCATAATCACCCCTTCTTTGTATAAGCATAATTTTTTTTTATAGAAAGAAACCGTGAACGGTGGAAAATGTAGTGAGTGATGAGAGCGTGTAGTATATTATGGAGCATCAATAACAGCTGCCGGAACAATCCCCGGCGTGGTTTATGAACTCGATGGTACACTCACCGAACAAACAATATCGGGGAAACGACCGTGCGGAATGCAGGTCCATGAATCATGTATCTAGAGGCCTCGAACAGCCGCGCCGGCGATCAACTGGGGAATGATGCAGTTAAAAAATATAGAATGTGAGGGAGGTGAATTACGCCAGTCAGTTTGGACCTTTAACAATTTAAAGAAACGTAACATTATGAGGACGTGGTTACTCAATTACTTGACCGTTTTGTCCGGAGTATGGCTTCGCCATGTAGGGCAACGCACTTGCCGAGTAAAAAAAAAAAAAAAAAAATCGTAATTACTCATGTGCTGCAAAGCTTATTGCAACAGTAAACGAGATCCGATGGCTCATCTGACTTCATACATCTTTATTTATAAATATTTCTAACGTAATTTACAATCATGATTTTGCTATAAAAATGCCCGAGTCTTATTTTCTTAGAACCTTAGATTTTCTTGCTGTGTTACTATTCTTCTATCTGCAGTTGTAATAAGTGATGAAAAATTGGAAATTAAAATACACTTAAAGAGGATGAACTCAAAATAACTTTTAATCAACGAACTTAATAAAAGCTTTAGTAGGAGCAATTTTGGAAGAATTTCGCACCGTCTTTTCTCTGAATGATGAGTATTGAATATCTTACCGTAATTAAACTATTTAATGAATCTTTGTGTTCACAATTACTGACAATTGCAGGAAATTCGAGGGTTACTTTTAGAAATTTTTGGGTAAACCTACCTGTGCAAATCTGTTTTACAGAAAGTCTGTGTAAGAACTGCTACTTGTAACCCTATATATAAACAAATCTCTCGAGTGATAACACACATTTGTAACATTTTTTTTTTTTTCGGTAATGAACATCAAACATTACATTGCAGCGCAAAACTAATTTTAGGCCACATGGAGCGAAAGATAGTCGAATAAACTGCCGGTTCCGCGTTTTGAAAGCGTTCAATGAAATGTGCAATAACTAAACAGCAAAAATAGTTTGACTCAGCATTCTAAATAAAATCTTCATCATTCATATCTATAATTACGACAAAACAGTTTTTAACAGCAGTTTTATTTGCTCTTGAAGTTATTGCTGGCTGTGTGTATGAGGATGTGTTATTTGACTGAGGTTAACCTTCAGTAGGCTACATGTTTCTTTCACCACCATCAGCGTCCTTATCACCATTACTATCATAATCTTGTTGGGAGATATCATGGATGTCATCCCTGGGAACTGGAGGCAAGTTTCCTCTCACCTCAACTACTGATGGCTGTAGCTTATCATACACACAATATAGCTTCATTCTCTTGTTACCACTTGGAGCAAACTTCGTACATCTTCCAAAAACGGTTCGGATGTGCCTTCACTTTTCTTTGCATCGTGATAATGGAACAGCAAGAAAGTCAGGAAATAATTAACTAAATACAATGACTTGCAACTATAACTAATCTGCATAATTGATACTAATTAATTACTTCATCACAAAAGAAGAATAAATGCAGTTCGGACTAATTTTTTGTATTAGTTGTTTCAGATACTTGGGTACCGGGTGCAGTTTCAGAACGAATATAATTTTGCCTGTGGGAACTGTACCATCGGAAGAATCACCCATGAACGCTGCACTGCGGTTTGGGATGTGTTACATGAGAAATATATGCCCATACCAGATCATTCTCGTTCGAAAGAAATATCACATCGATTTGAAATGCTTTGGAACCTTCCAAATTCTTTAGTCTCAATTGATGGTAAATATGTACGCATTAGGAAGATACCGCGCAGTGGGTCAACAAATTTCAATTACATGACTTATTCTGTAGCGTTGTTCGCAATTTCCGATGCTGATGGAAATTTCATTATCAATGAATCAGTTTACCCTGGCCGAAACAGCGAATGGTGGTATCGTAAAATCACCAAGAATGAATCACTGGCTAAATGAAGGTATGCTTGATTTACTTGAGCCCAAGCCACTACCCCATGACGTAAACAGATCGAGTTTTCCATTTTATTTTACTACTGATGAAGTATTTACTCTTAAAAGAGATCTACTACGACCTTATCCAAAAAGAAGATTAAACGACTGATCAAGGTCTTTTAATTACAGAATAAGCAGGGGTCATAAGACTGCAGAATGGGCATTTGACATAATGTCTCAGAATCTTCAGGTTTTGTTGAACACAATAACATGTAAAAACGAAACGTTGTAAACAGCATCGTGAAGGCTGTATGCGTGCTTCACAACCTCATCAGAAAAAAATAGAAGGTACATCGTTTGCTAATATGTCACGATAATGCGAATAATTATAGCAGTCAACAGGTTGGGGAGGAAAGAGAGGTCGTAAAAAATGGAAGAAACATGAAACGCTCGAATGGTGCGAGATTATTAATTTTATTATTTCCTCAAACCAAATGTCTCTCTACCATTGCAGTAGGATCGTTGTGGTTGAGACTAGAGTCTCAATTTACTGCTAAATTCGCCCCCCCCCCCACCAAAATCCCGTACTTGGTGCTCAAGTTTACTGTACTTTAACGCTAAGAAGAGTAATGTGAAGTTTATCAAGCGTTTTAAAAAAATTTTCTTCAAAATTATCCAAGCAAGAAAACACTTTTTACCTGAAAAATATAATCAGACTAGCCTAGAATAACTGTTCATGGCCGACTCTGCGTTGAAAAGTGATTCGCTGTTTCGACAAGAAAAACAAGATGTCCGACACGGGTGTTTTCACTAAATACATCGTTCTCGCACGTCCGTTCGCTCAGCGCTGGGACACACGAGCTCTGGTGTTTTGCGCTAGTGATACTGTGCGGCGCTGCCATCGCTCGTGGTAGTGGGCAAGCAAAGAGCATGCGCGCCATGACGCCATTTCCTTAAAGTGACACTTGTATCCACAACTTCAAAATATTATGGAATATTCCACGCTCTCTGATTGGTCAGTTATTTTGCCTTACCCCGATAGGGGCTATTGAAATAGTCTCTGTATAAATACTAGCAGGCGGCCTCGGCAGGCCAGACATGGACAGTCTGGGGTCTGCAGTTGAGATAAGTATTTTAAAACCGTTAATATAATGTTATAAATTATTGGAGTCAGGGTCCATCCGGCCAGAAAATAAAAACATTTTGATATCATGTGTAGGCTTCTTAAATCATGGTGCATAATATTGGAAAATCATGCATCACCTAAAATATTGGCATTTTAAAAAATTGTCAACTTAGTGTTGTTGAAAATAATTGTTGAGAAATAAAACCATGCTAAGAAGAAACAGTTTTCCCAAGTTGTTTTTAGTCAGAGTCTATGTTTGACCATTTGTTTTATGATCCAGTTGTGTCCATTTGGAACTTTATTCGAAAATAGTGTTAAAATATTGAGTTGAAATGGCATTTTAATGTTCCTACCTGTTGGTACGCCAGTTCATTTGCAAAGGTTTTATAACTATAGTTTCTGATGACGTATTCATGAATTCAAAGTTGCCATGTGTCGTGGCACACATCTACCTGAACGTGTAACTTTAAAATCTGCCCACGTGAAATTTGATGATTTCGTAATTAGTCACGTGTCGTGGTGTACTTATATTAGAATTTGCAGTTGTAATTTTTGCTCACGTGGGACACAATAATATAACTTGTCATTATTTCAATGTTTCCATGTGTCGTAGCGCACATATATCTAAATTAGTAATTTTAATTTATGCCCACATGAAACTTGCTGAATTGATAGTTAGACACATGTCGTGGTGCAGATACACTATCAACCAAAAAGTAATTGGGCGCCTGTCCACAATGTTTGTTCGGTGGTTGTCACCCTGTTAGAATCTCGTAGGGCCACCTCTTGCGGCTATAACAGCAGCCACCCTGTCAGGCATTTTCTCTACGAGTGTTTGCAGGACATCCACGGGGATTTGTCACCATTCCTCTTGCAACCATTCCATGAGTTGAGCAATGGATATTGGCTGCGCCTGACGAGCCCTCACCCGACGATCCAATTAGCCCCAAAGATGTTCTATAGAGTTCAGGTCGGGGCTCGAGGCGGGCCAGTCCAATCGGCAAACATTGTCGGCGTACCACTGCATCGTGGCCCTTGAAACATGTCACCTGGCATTGTCATCCTGGAAGTAACACAGGTCCATTCCGCAAAAACGCCACAATGTTGGGAGCATTTCATTATCCTGAATGCTACAATAGGCATCTGTGTTCATACAACCATGGACAAACACCAGCAGTTTTACGCCGAAGGCCATGAAAGAGCCACACCATCACTCCACCACCACCGAATTTCCTAGTTGGCACTATACACACCGGCAGAAGCCGTTCCCCAGGTAGACGCCACACTCATACACGTCTATCAGACCGGAATAATGTAAACCTTGACTCTTCACTCCACAGAACCGATTTCCACTGCTCCAGTGTCCAGTTGCGACGGTCCAAACACCACCTGCATCGGCGAGCTTTATTGCTGGTCGTGATATGGGGCTTATGTGCAGCTGCTCTTCCGAAATATCCAAGTCGGTGGACCTCTGTACGCAATGTTCCAATGGAAACCGATACTCCTGTTGCTGCATGAAACACCTTTCGAATGGTAGTCATGGATTGTGCCCTATTTTTGACTATTTCACGTTTCAGGGTTCTGCGATTTCTGTGGGTCAAGATTGGAGGTCGCCCAGAACGTGAAGCATTGGCACAATACCCATCGACCTTCCACTTACGCAGGACGAATGCGACCGTTGATTTGGGCCTGTTTACCTTCGATGTAATCGCCCGGCTAGACAGCCCACTGAGATGGCCGCCCACAATCACGCCCTTATCGAAGTCCGATAGCTCTGTACCTCTTGTCATCTCCTTGTCAACTGGTTCTACACCGGCCTGCAGCGTATGGCGGCTACACAAGCAACTGACGTACTGAATGACTTATCTTCACGGATGCCCAATTACTTTTTGGTCGGTAGTGTACATTTGAATTTGCAGTTGTAATTTTTGATCATATGGGACACAATAATATAACTTACTATGAATTCAAAGTTGGCATGTGTCGAGGTGCACATAAACCTGAAATTGTAACTTTTAACTTTGTTCACGTTTTCTTGAGCTTAGAGTTGGCCATGTGTTGTGGTAGTAATGTAAGAAATTATAGTACAAAAATATTTTGCATGCTTTTAGTATTTTGTATGAAGCAATTGTGAAATATGTTTGCCACACAATTTTGGTATATAAAGAAAGGTATTAATCCAAGTATTGTGTTCTTTTTCTTCTTTTCAGTGATTCTAGATAGTTTGGGAAGAGATTGCAGTTTAACACTCTTTTTAAGTTGAATTGAGAAAGGTTCTTAATTACATAGTTTTATGATTGAATTTTGAGCTGTGTTATGCCCCTTTGCCATGTACTTGAGATAAGGGCGTCGCATTTTGACAGCTGATATGTTGTTACAAGACAAAAACCGTCGTTATAAGTGAGCACTACAGTAAATAACATTATTACAAATATGTTTCGGAAATAGTACCGATGTACAAAAAATTAATGATAAAGATACTTTTGTGATGGTGTAGTTATAGATATGTATATTGAAGATGTTAGATTCTGTTATTTCAATAATTGTTTCATGTTCTCTCAGATTTTTACTTTTTTCCAGTTGAATATTACTTCTTAATAATGTTCATATTACTAATTATATTATAGTTTTAATATTACCACCGTACTTACCTTTATTTTTCTAAAAATACATCATAAGTATTGCTGGTTAACACGGAATTAGCGTCAAATTATTTTCCTACATCTTTCCAACCCTTGTCCACTGCGTCCTTGTTGAAATATTCAGTCAGTCGTTAGTTGTACAAGCACGGATGCTTTTCAACTACTTCAACAAATTTCATGCTGAAATCTTGCTCTGGATCTCACACGTCCAGTCCACTGCGATCATCCTGCGACAGACGCTGTCTAGATCGCGTTGCAGTTGCATCAAACACACGCATCAGAGTCCTTTGCATCCGCTAGATTACTCTCCTGCAACTCTTTCACAGCTTGAGTGGTAGTTGCGTTGACGAAGGGCTGAAGAGCCGTTCTCACTTGACGAGACATCCGGTCGATACATAGGAAAAGTAATGTACATCTTAAAATAAATAATATTAGCAAATAAAAAATTATCTTATTATTATTATTGTTTTTTTTTTTTTTCGTATTCCCTGCACCAAAATACATATACTTTTCTCCCGCTCTATTGTTATTCAGCGTTGCTGATCAAGTTTTGATAACTTAATTCTTGTCTGCACAAACTCCAATTTCGATGTGAAAAAAACGATTACACGTTAGTAAGGCAGGATTTACTACAGCACGTCTCGCCCGTCCGTTATCCGCCCGTCCGTCTCTCAGCTGAACGATTTACAACCAAACATCCTACGTCCGTTGTACGTTCATTGCTGAAAACTAATAAAAACAAAACTGTTTACAAATAGGAACAAACTATACATAAAAAATGAAAACAATCATACATGTACGTAACGGAAATTAATCAATGTTAAAAAATGTTTAATAGCATATAAATCATAATTTTACTATCTTTACTATGGCACAAAAGAAGCTAGTTTATCCAAACGTAATTTTCAATTAATGTTTAAGAAAAATGTAACTTAATTTTACAATTACATAAACAAACACATGAAAACAAAAGACAGCCGAAACAAAACGCTGCAGACACTACACAGTCTTGTAAAGAACTCGGGATGAATCAGAGATGAGTAAATACTTATCTCTGGGATGAACGAGTAACAAAACGTTCAAGTTTAGAAGGCTGTGGTTTCATCCGTTCGTCCGTCAAAAGTTAAAGCCTGCCAAGGTTTTGACGGAGGATAGAATTAATGGCCACTTCTGATTGGCTGTTGGTCACGTGACGGACGGATGACGGACGGACGCGACGGGTCGTTGTAAATCCTGCCTAACTCAGTTGTAAAATTTTCCATGTTATCTGTGCTTTCTTTTATGCTACAATGGGATTATTAGCACAATGTATAAATTGTATTTTTATTCCTATGTTTATAAATGGAACGTGAAAATTCGCAGGCTTTATGCTTAATAACTGTAAACCAGGAGTAGAAGCGAACTACTTTCTTTCTCTACCTCTTTCTTGGATTTCTACTTATGACAGGTGTCTACGTACGCCGGCGACACCAGTTGGTGCAAATTGTTCCAGGCGAGGAAAATAAATGGCGGTGTGGGTTGAAAAGGGGACGGGCTGGCGGCTGATGGGCCTGACTAACCCGCACAGACCCGAAGCCTTCTCCTTTCCGGCACCCGGTTGTCGACGGTGGCGGCATCTGTGCGCGGGCGTGCGGAACTAAACCGCGTGCGGTTACTCGGCCACCGACGCGCGCAGGTCGCATGTGCTGACGAGATTTTGCGGCTGAAAGGAATTCAAATAAAGACGAGAGAAAAAAAAAATAGCATGTGTGCGCTTTTTTTCCTCCTCCAAGGCAGCATAGCCATCTGTCACCCAGAAATCCAACTGCGTGGCAACGCCATTTTCAACATGGGGGGTGGGGGATGACAGAAAAAAAAAAGAAGAAAAGTTCAGCTCTAGTTTTACTGGCAATGTGAGTGCAAAATTCATCTCCCGCGCGAAGAGAGACTAGAGCGCAGTTGGTCAGTTGCGCGTTCCAAATAAAATGATTAGAGACTTTGACCCTTTCAATCTTCCGAGGCAGAAAATAAATGGAAATTCCGGATGCAGTCGCAAATATCTGGCTATACGGCCAGTGGTTTCATATGAGTTTTTATCATCTGCAGAGGACCAGTGTCAACCCACTCTCGTGGATGTAATTCATTGGATGTCATTCTAACGACAGTGTTGTGTCACTGCTACCAGTGGTCGCATTAAAGGAATCATGATTAATACAGATTTTGTTTTAAAGATGCATTAAAATAATGTGTGTATCAAACAAAGGTCAATTATAATCTCAATGATTTTAAGCGAAGAAAAGTTTCAGAAATGTAATTCTTGGCAGTGTGACACACTGAAACACAGCAGGTTTTGATAGAAAATGACGTAATAGCATGAACTGAATTGGCCCACAGAGAAAAAGCATCAGTCTCAGAATTTTAAAATTAAGTCAATAATAGTAAAAGTTATTATATTGATAGACCAGCTGTGTATGCTGAATGGGCTTCACTCCCATTATAGGCTGTTCACGGTAAAACGAGTACTTTTGAATGCCCTGCTTAAGATCTACTTCTGTGCACGTTCTGAATTATTCCGCCTAACGTAAAATTATAATTTCCATGGGCTTCGTCACTTTATTCATGCGTCGGTCAAACCAAACTGTGAAATTATTTGAAAAGTAAACATTTTATAAATTTGCTCATATTTTATGTCGATGCATATAAAGATCAGAAAACGAAATAATAAATTTAAGCTATCGCAAGTGGTTACCCGACACTTTTTATTCGGCATTAAGATATGGAACTACTTTCCACCCATCGTTACCAACGTTACTGGGCGTATGTCACTCAGTGTGCTCGTTTAAATATAATGCAGGCAGGGGTGGTGATTTTTTCTATGGTTGATTTCAAAATTGCTCACTTTATCGTGAACAGCCTTTATAAATCAAACGGTAACGGACCTGCTTCAATTGGTGTTCCCTGATGTCCTGTTGAAAAGGCACCAGTCCTGGACTACACAAATTTCTTCATGGAATGTGACTGGGGTATTTGGAAAAGGACATTTTGGTACTCCTGATTTCATAGTCAACTGTCTTGTAATCATATTTACTGTACAAGGAAGGTATACACAGTATACGTCTGGAGAGCCCTGCTGTTATGCTGTAAGTATATTGTTCCAGGTGAAGCCAGTGAGGCGGAGCATAGACTAAAAATCAGGTATACCGCATATTTGTCTTCTGCGCATGTACCCATCATTGACCTATCCCAAAGAAACACAACTGTAAAAGTCACATGGTCAACATTGATGAACGTGTTTGTTTTTATCTTAATTTTTGAATGACAAGCATTGTTATATAATATACTATAGTATACTATTATTGGTTAGAGGAAGTACGAAAACATCTCAAAATCACTTGTTTACTAAGGAGTGTTCTAAGCTCAAACCCAATCCACGCCATTTTTGCTAGCTGTATTGGCAGAAAAGCAGTTCAATGTTGGGACACGGAGATTGGTTGTGCACAGCCAAAGAGATCGGTATACCTCATCTTTAGTCTATGGGGTGGAGCTTGTTCCCTAACTTAGCACTTTAAGAACGACCAGCAAAAGGAAAAATGAGTTTGGAAAAGATCTCTGTACTTCGTGTAACGTTTCTACGAAACTGTTCATTAAAGCTACTCCATACTTTTTTTTTTTTTTTAATAGAAATAACGTAATATAATTTAAGGATCAAAGACTTGCTAAAATTTAGTGCAAAATTCTGGAAAAGTTACTGCGTCAAAGTAAGATGCTTTAAGATTTTGGTTTGAAGAGATAGATGAAGGATGAAAGCATATGAAATGTAGAAAAAGGAAGAAAATTTTACACGAAGTTTGCAGAATTATTGTAAGTGGTCTGGTTTTCAATTAATGGTCCGATAAGTTTAGAGGAGTTTATAGTTAACATTAATTATGAAGTATTGAGTTTAAACAGTGCATATCTTCGACACCAAGCTTACGCGAAAGTAAATAAATGCAGGAATCCAATTTTCCTTCCTAAATTACCAGGTTGAGATCACTGTACACTATCGCAATCAGTTGACGTAGGCGCGATTCTCTGCAGGGACATTAATTTTAGAAATTTACAAACGATTGGATTGAATTAGTCAGTATATAAGTCTAGCTGTAATGTCGATTTTGATATTTGTAGAGTTTTGAATTTTAAATCAACGCTTTAAAACCTTGTTTAATTGCTCTTGTAATCAGTTAGTTGCATATCCTTCATACCCGTGAAGAATTTAACACTGGCCATTGGTATCAAGATTTGTATTCATCGATACGCCTAGTGACACTTATACCTAATAAGCAATATCTTACAAAAAATACACAAACTTAAAACTATTTCATCTGCCACAAATCTGAAGAGTGCGATTTCAAGATGTAGGAATAAGTTACAAGAATTTTTCCGTACTCGTTTCCAGCAATACCGCAGTGTAAAATCCCCTGTCAGAATTCGTAGTATAGTGTGAGAGTGAAGAGAAGGATTGCATAAATGTAAATATTGCAGGAAGTACGTGAGATGGAGTGACCAAAATCGGTATGGTATTGTGTGTAAATAATTTGGTTGGTCAAATCGTACCGCTTCATTATATAAGTAGAGGTAGTCGCCCACTTTTCGGAATGAACTTTGAAGCACTGGATGGTAGAGTAAAAGTCTAGGCACATTACGACCCACCATGGTACAATGAAGATAAAAGTTCCTCTTGTTCGAACTCTCTCCGGTGAACCTTTTTCGAGAAAATGCCACTCAAAGTTTCGAAGTTGCGGTGCAGCCCTGCGGGGGTAGGCAACACTTTTTAGTTTTCCTGGGAGGTAGGCAGCTGGCGCCTGTCATGTGCAACACTAATTGCCCACCTCCCAGGCGTTATAACGTGGTGTGAAATGACTCCTAGTGTCGAAATGGGACGTCTCGGGAGATCCGATTTCTGACAAAAGTTGTTCCTCATTACAATACCTATCACCCCTAGAAGCTTGTCACAATGACCATGTTACACCGTGTGTGTGTGTGTACGTATATATTCCCAGCTAAGTATAGCCACTCTGAGGTGCCTACACCTGAAAATAATAGGGGATACTCTTGTTACAGGAGATATATGCGTAAACACGAGAGTAATCATATCAAATGAAATTTTCCCAGCCTCATATTGCTTGACAAGACATGTTAATACCATAATATGTCCAACTGACGTACCATGAGACACTGGCAAATATATAAACTCACATTTTTAAAACACGGCCAATACTGAAATACACATACATCAAACATCACACTGAATAAGACAATACTTGAAAATTATTAAAAATGAAAAAAAGAGCAGCGAGAGTGCGAGTAATATTGAATGTAGGCAGGTAGTTCAATTCGGCGGAGAATAAAGTCTTGAAATCAGGGTATTTGTTGGTAAAAAATTTTCAAGTCAGTTCAAAACTAAATTTTCCAGTAATAATCTGCTTTTACTCTTCTCAACTTGACATCTTTGTAACACTTATCTAGCGTAATTTAAATTGCCTGACTTAGAAGATCTCCGCTGCAAATCTTCTAACGATTCCGACAGAAATAAATTAAAAACCTCTCTTTTCTTTAAGCTTCCCATTTTACGGCTCTCGGGCCAAAAATGACGTATAGAGTCTTTGGCACTAAGATCCATTATACGCGCATTGAATCCTGAATAATTAATTAAAATAATTGCGTGTTTATGCCGTTCTCTTCTAAATTCGTGGCACGTCTTCTACAATGTCGGGTGACTTGTGGGAGATGACGGACTTGCAAATGATATTACAAATAAGCACAATAGCTATCAGGGGAGACCAAGTCCCATCTCTACCATCCAGCACGGATGTTCAATATGACTTGACTCTCTCATCAGAAATTTAAAAAAAAAAAAAAAAGTTTAAATGTTATAACAATTATATAGAAATGTCGCGTATCACGCACCAAGAGAGACCACTCCAGACAAAAAACATTTCAGCACTGTACACAAAAAGATTCTTTCAGAAGACCTTAATATCAACCAAAAAGAAAAATGCGGAGAACGACAGTTATTATACCTCGTTAACGAAGTGTCCACCCTATTTATTAAGGATAAAAAATATGACTATGCAATGCTTAAAAAAGAATATTCCGTTGTTCAATGCACTGTAACGTATACGTGCTGGTTTTAATAGAGTCTTAGAGTGGCACGACTGGATCGTATTTGATCATATACATGAAAAAAAAAGTTTCTCTGAGGATTGTCCAATGTTGGGAAAATGACCTAGGCTTCAGGGTGAGCATATTTTTTATCCTGATGTTGGTAAATTCGCCTTCCAGGTTCTGGACGGTAGATGCTCCTGTGTTTGAGGAATATCGTCTTGATTACTACTGTAACAGATTTATTAAGCGCATGTGAGAAGGTATCTCAGTGCACTTGCTTGCTAAGTGTTGCCTGGGGGTATTTATTACCTAGGAATAGCCAATTTGGTTTGTTTCGAATGAGCAACCCCCACAGAAAGGTTAGGTTTTCAATCGAGTAACTGTAGTTTAAGCAGATAGGCCGTAATGGCAGTTTGAAAAGCATAGAGGGTTATTGAAGAGGACCTAATAGAGATTTCTAGTGAATCGAGCTGTCCTAGTCCCTCTCTGCTTGGCGAGGGCTACTAATTCTGCCAGTTTGGTGGCCTGTAAGCTATACACCATAGTACTCTCTGTTCATTGGCTGCTACCACAGTGAGCAACCAGTTATACATTTGATCGAGTAGCACTGGTTTCGATCCTAATTTTCTTGCATGATTTTTATCAACGCAGTCCTCTGTGGCTTACCTAATAAAATGTAATCCTACAGTAAATTTATTTATATGGACATAAATTTAGCGTAACTTGATCTCAAATGATTTCGCAAAATTTTCTATATCTGTAGCTGTATTTTGTTTCAAGTGCGGTAAATTTTGTCCTTTCAAATAAAGAAAGAGAGATGCTTCCCATTTAAATAATTTGGTAAGACGTTTCATCCCCAACCCTGATTTTTGCAACTCTTTCCCACCCCCAAATCCTCGCTCTAAGAGAGGTCTCTTAAATCCTTCAGTAGCTTCACGTCACTCCTTCGTTTTAGGTTAATTCTAGCACTTAAAACTGCGGTAAAAGGAATGGCAAAGGCTTTTTTTGATGAAATGTTTATTCAACAGTTTCACTAATATAAATTCAAATTGCTCTTTTTGTTGGTTATGGAACAGGAACAGGACATTTCCGTAGAAAATTTTTTACCCATTTCCTGACAAAAAAAAAAAAAAAAAAAAAAAAGAGGAGTGCGGAACCGTTTGAGGTAAATAAAAAAATTAAATATCTTAAGGAGAGAATAGTATTCTCTATTACAAATACACCCATTTTTAATATGAATCACAGTGCATAGAATAAACATTTTCTTTACGTGCAGTAGGTAACAGGCAAGGCTTAAAAATTTTAATGCCAACCCAAATCACCTAATAAATCTCAATATTCCACGCATTGTATTTACACCACTAATTATATGTGCTTATTTCGCTTATTTTTGCAATGGCGACATTCCAAATGTTCGTAGTGTATCATTTCTTAGGAAACATCCGAAGAATCAATCGGAGCTACAACACGCGCGTCGACGGTATACAGTTTTAACATCTAATTTAGAAGTATAGTATATCGGCATCAGTACGTCATTATAGAAGATAGCGTCTCTTGAATAAAAAGAACTCGAGTGGGGAACGAACCCAGGGCGAGGCTTACCAGCAGGGACCCGTAGAGTCCCGTCATCCCCGGAAATGACATGAAGTGAGAACCTAGGATGGAGCGGCGCTGGAATTCAAGGGCGGGGGAAGCGGGAGAACTCCGAGATAACCCGCCGGCAAGCGGCATCGTCCCATATACGAGAGTCCGGGGAGTGAGCCCGCCGGGCATCGAACCCGGATCGCCGTGGTGAGGGGAGAGCACCCTAGCCACTGCTCTACCGCTGCCCCTGTCTCTTGAATTTATCAAGCTTATACATTGTACATATTTCATTACCTATAAAAAACATTGGCGCACAATTTGGTGTAAAAGCCATACCGGTATGGCTTTAGTGCAGCACACTTGTCTTATAAATAGCTACCATAGTATGTCAGTACGACCAAAACAGTGAAGGAAGACGGGTAACTGTTTAAGCATTGTCACGTCGTAATTCTGAAAGTAAGACGTAAGATAAAAATAATTTTACTTCGATCAGCAAGAAATGTTGTACTTTATTAACATATCCGTGTTACCGTACGATGCCGAGAGACGTTTATTTTTCAACGATAAAAACAAGTTCTGCGTATTTTTACCCGACATGAGCGAATTATCATACGCGTTGCTCTTACGTAGCGTGCAATTAATTTTCTATGCTCGAACTGATGTTCAGGTTTTTTTTTTTCGACGCATATCTGAAAAGGGGAAAAAAAAAAAAAAAGTTTTCTTTTCGGTGCCGTCTTTCTTGGCGTGACTGTAAAATTTTCTGAACGTTGTTTTATTTTCGGTGTCTTTCTTGTCCCTTTGTCCTTGGTGTGGATGGATTTACACATCTGAGCAAAGGAAATGTGTGGCTTTATAATTGTGACAGTTACATCCGCGTTACAAGATGAATTTTCCTGCACAACTGCGGATATGAGTTTTATCATCACCATACAAGTGTTGTTTTTTTTCTTTCTGAAGTTTTGGATGTGCACTTACCAACGCAAAGAAAAGGTCATCTTACTCGAAGATTTCGTCGTTAACAGGGTATATTTCTTGTTTTGCAAAACGAGAAAGGGGTTTGTTGATTCCATTTACTTTTCAGTACACGGTCTTCGACCATCAAATGACATCTTCCTTACCAATTCTCACGAAATTTGAGTTATTTTTAATGCAAATTCACTATTAGAGGCAGTTTTTGAGGACCAGTGAAACACATAAGGCCGAGTAGTTGTATTCGATGACTAGCATGAGATGCAAAGGTAAGAACAACAATATCATTGTCTCTTCAAAAGTTACAGTATAAAAACAAGGTTTCACTTGAGTGAGTGATTGTCCTCATATATAAAGTTGGATACCATTTGGAAGATTAGGCATTGTCAACAAAGTGATTAGTTCAGTCTGATTATGATCCTTTGAACGTGTGATCGAAAGAGGTTTATGAACGTGTGTAAAAACATATTTTACCAGCGTATACAATATTTGGGCAGGTGAAAAATAATAGTTTTGCATGAAAGTTAATAGATTGGTATATAATTTATATACGTCAATCTTGTTTAAGGGGGAAATTTTCCTTAAACCGTTTATTCGTGTTCACGTAGATAAACAAAGCATTGCATTTGGATAAACACAGTGTCCAATCCATTCTAGCAAGTTTATTTGTTTTTATTAATAATATATTGTACCACACGTAAAATGTACGTTATATTACATAGCTATTCAACATACTATCTTATGTTAACCTTTATCATTTTTCATTCTACGTTCTACGTGTTTTTCTCGCTATACAAATATTGTTTTCCTACACAAGTGATATGTAATTTCCATGTAATTTGCATTTGTATCTATTTTAATGTTTTTCTAATTTTTATTTTTATTTTATCATGCTAGGATATTTTACCTTAGATTTAACTGTGGCAATCTATTTGTGTGTAAGGATAAGATCTTAGCTAATTTTCATTTTTGTGTTTATTTTGTGTTAGTAATTTTATTTCTTTCTGATGGTTTCGTATTTGTGTTTACTTATATTTGATTCTATTGTGTATGTTTTGATACCTAGTACTTTATACCTTTTAACAGTTAGGACGTTGCAAGTGGTACGCACGGGCGTTTATATAGTTTCTAGCATCCCATTGGCCCACAGGTTCTAGTCCTGACTTACCATTGGCTGGAACATTAGGTCCCATTTAAGCTAACTCCAGTCAAAAGAGCTTAGCTCTCTCTCTCTCTCTCTCTCTCTCTCTCTCTCTCTCTCTCTCTCTTATCAATCATCGTGCAGTATGGACGCTAGATAGGACTTTCACCTTACGTGGGTGTAGAGTAGGATTTACTATAGTTTGTTAGGGTGTTTCACCTTCTATGTGATTTGACGTAATTTTAAGTGCCAAACATTAGAGAGCGGCAATTTGCCTTTTTTGCTAAGATTAGAAAGTTAGGAGATAGAAGCTACGCCATGAACGTGTACAAGTAGTAGCTCCACGTCGATGAGGCACCTTAACAAGTCCTACTGTCTGAGAGACCTGCGCCGGTTAATTCTTGTTTGTACTGATGAGGAGAATCTACGTATACGAGAGCCACAAGGACTGCACGTTTTCTGCAAACAGATAAGTTCGTCATATAACATTTTTAAGGTGACAAAGCGTCAGCCGTAACGTTCTAGAAGCTTTTCCCTTATTGGCGACGCCATATTGTTTT
Source organism: Dryococelus australis (assembly GCA_029891345.1). Classification (NCBI taxonomy): domain Eukaryota; kingdom Metazoa; phylum Arthropoda; class Insecta; order Phasmatodea; family Phasmatidae; genus Dryococelus; species Dryococelus australis. Next base: position 44,240,236 of record CM056997.1, read on the forward strand.
AAGTGAACTTACGTCCCAGCTTTAAGACTTTGCCTACGGTAAACCTGAGGCGTTTCACTCACACTGAGTTAGGCACATTTGATTTTTATTTTGAAAAAAATGACTAATATTTTTTTTGGAGAGTCACATTAACATTAACAAAATATTTTAGTGTTTGAACTTAAATTCAGTGCATCTACATATACCAGGGATTTTGCTAGGCTAGGTAAGGCCACTTTCACGTATTTGAGGAGTGTTGTGTGTCTTAATTAGTTCTTGCAAATTGCCATCAGGATTTTTCACTGTAGACAGTCCAGAAACAATAAGCGAATAAATAAAATTTGAAAATAATTTATTAATAAATACTGGACTTAAACTAAAGTGGCTTGGTGGTCGCCTAACTCATTTCAGTTGCTATCCCTGTTTCCCTATGCTCAATACATACCAATGGTGACTAAATACAGGATAAGTTTTTCTGAGTTGTGAATGAACACAAATAGTGTACGATGCAGTGGTCCAGCTCTACGAGTGGTGATCGAATGGTAAGCTTCGGACCGGGCAGAACAGAATTTCAAGCTCGGTAATTTACACTTAGCTACATTTAAAATTAAAACTGAATATTTGTGCTGTATTGTTAACCATTATCTTTCACCTGAATATACACACTATATATATAGATATATTTAGGCCTTGTTATGTCGGATCATGCACGTGGACACAAATGTAATTCCAGTACAAATGTTTAATCTATTACAGAGCAGTTAAAAGTATCACATTACAGAATTATTGTGGCCCAACGTGATATCTGTTTACGTTAAAGGTTACAATAGTACTCTTTACTATATATATAATGTTATTCCTTTCTGGGTTTTCGAAGGCCATCATCAAATGTTTAATAAAGTTGAAACCACTTAAAGTTTACCACAAAGGAGTAGTTTCTGCTGATATATATATATATATCCAATTTTTTTTATTACAGTTCATTTTAAAGAGCTGGTAAATTCATATAGCGTGAAATATCTACACGAAAGAAATGGCAAATGTAAATAAAACAGTGACAAACTTATCTCACCTCAGGTATTCGGGTATGGTGCTGTACCTTCTGAGAAATTAATGCATTTTTATTACTGTTTCATTCGTCTGCACTATGATAATTCTTATTATGGGTTAATGTTTGTACTGACACACTGAAATATTATTAGCGTAATTTTTATTTGAATCAATTATTTTGTTTTGAATCTTGAATGAGTAATTTCTATAGATTTTTATTTATCAGTATTTTTTTACGGTAAGTATATAACCAGAAAATGTTTATCAGTTTGAGAGTATGCTATCTGCATTTCGTTACGTCACCAAGGCAACTAATAATTGGTAACAGTAATCCTGGCTCTTGCAACACTAATTTTCAAATTTAATTTTTATACAAGTTTTCACGTTTTTGGAATACGAGCCATATTGGACTTTTCGACGCATGACCAGGAAGGCTGGATGTAGTCTCCCCTGAGAGGAAAGTTCGCAACTTTCAAATTATTTCACGAGTCAGGCATTAAATACAGGCCGTCCTATGTGACAGAAGTGTCGCGGATTTTTTTACTAGAAGAGGGCCATCACGGGCTATAGCCGCGCATTTAGGTACTTCAGTTTAGTTATGAGAGATTCGACGAGCAAGTAGGTTGTTTAGTGCCACGGACTTTATAAGGCATTTGAGGCACGAGATATTTTGGGAAGACTGCAAGTAAAGAAGAGATCACCAAGAGACTGTATTTAATTTTTCGTTTGGATTCGCCGGAAATTTTTTTCTACGGACTTCCATCAACTCACGTCAGTAATATGATTTATATCTGGTAAGTAAGAAAACGAGTTGACCAGCGTCTGGGCTATTTTGATTTACTTGCACGCACAGTTTTAACTGATACGAACAATCTTTAATAAGAAAAATTGGGTTTGGCTGTGTTGAGGACACGGCCGTTTGTTTCGCATGAATACGTCTACGTTGACGCGCTCGGACGACTTCACTCGATCACATGGGTTTTATGGGTATCACTGGATTGCTTTTGAGATGCTCTTTCCAACCGTATACGATACATGCAGTTTCACCATAACCACGCCACACAAATGTTTTTATACACTCGATCGAGTGCTCTTGACGGCAGCTGTCGAATGAAACTCGAGCGTCGTAGCTTCTAGTCACACGTTATACTACGCGGAAGTTATGAGACGCGGCGAATCGAACTCAAATCTGTGCGCCCCCCCCCCCCAACCAACTCACAATGCTTCTTAGTTCTCACTCAAATTAAGATATTCTTTGATCCTTTGGTAATTGAGTGGTGTAATTGAATTTCGAATGTAGACGATAGATTCGGAGTTGCAATGTCAAACTTTATCCCCCAATTTTGTTATCATCGGATTTTATGGATTGCCTCCCACTATGGTCGCAAATTTAAAGATTTATTCACGTCAAAAAAAACCTTGATATGTTTATTTTTCCTCTAACGATTTAATTATCTGCCAAACTTTCAAACCGAACTTAATCCAATTTACTCAAAGCAAGCTACTCTAGCGTTACCAGCTAATCGAAAAATACATAAGGTTTTTTGATAAAACCGTGGTATTTTTAATTTATTTAGATTTTGGGGAAATAACTGTTTTTTAAAGTTTTCTGTAAAATGCTCTTATAAGATCATTTCTCAATTAAATATTACTCAAGCCCTCTATGCTCTTCTTATTATTTCTGGAAGTTGGTAACAGTATGGTTTTATTCTGTGAATTGTTTTAGGTCTGCGTTTTTCAGTTGTGGAAAGTGGAGTGGGGTGGAAATATTTCGGCGGCTCTTAAGATCGAGATCTTGAGAGACGATTTGCAGTTGTGAGTTCTGTGTTTAAGCAAGTGAGTTTATGTTCTTACCAGTATCGTATGGCACATCAATGCATTGTGATGTGTTTGTTTGTGTAATGCACAACGAAGCCGAGCAAGTTTCAGAGAAGCAGTAGATTTTTCACAAGCGTCATTGCAGTGTGGAGCTTCATTACACGCACACACAAATTACGCAACATACTGCATTCGTGTTAATGGAATGTCAAATAAACAATTTAACTCCACTTCTGCGATACTGTGTTTAAACATAATTAGTTCTAAATCTTTCTTTCGACAAGGAAGCACATGCCAGTAATAATATGCAATGTAAACGAAAATTGTCACTAAAATAACATTAAATTATACAAGCTTCTTGAATTACCAACAACATGAGAGTAAGATACTTTTAACGTCAAATAAATGCGTGAGTATTTATATTTGCATGTATGTGTGCAAGGAGAAGGAAAATAAAAATTGCCTCGTTTCGTGATTGTTTCGCTGTGAGCCAACACTATGAAAACAAACACCACGCAGTTTGCGTACATCTGCGAGAAAGTTAAGTACCTATGAGCTGCAGCCAGCCGGTAGCAACACATTTATTCAGTAGTGCCAACCATTGATGTAAAAAAATTACGACACCAAAGTTATACACTAGAAGATTAAAATTTATTTTCTGTGGTAAGTTATATACCGGTACGTTAATCGCGGTACGTGTTTAACGCTCGCTCGGGATTCGATCTCATAACCCCATGGTCCGAAAGAAATAATTCAGTGACATCAGCCACTTTTAGCCAAAAGCGTCGGGGAGATTCACCGAGACGATTGACTGTACATATTTCAAGAGCATTTCATGGGGAAATATGCGTTAAATATAGGCACTAATAGAAATACGACACTTGCTCAGTAACCAAACTTAAGCCACGACATCGACGCGCGTAAGCGTCTGTTGACTGTGGGGTGTTATTCTCAGTCATGGAGATCGTTGGTCTATTTGCGTTGCCGGGCGGATTAACTGAACTGGTGTGCTGGCACTCAAGGGCGGCCTTTTGCCAGACGTGATAGATGATGTTCCCCACGAAGCCAGAATGAACACGGTTTATCCATTACAAAACACAGCCACATAAGTGATGAAATATCGACTTATCCTGGTGCAATGTTCTCTGAACAAATAGCACTGAACCAGAGTGGGCATTTCATTCAAATTCACATTGTGAAGAGTTAATACTACAGCCCCTACCCATGTTAAAAGGTGTATATGCTTCTATATGTAAAATTACATGAGAAATTTGTGTTTTAATTAATTTAAATTAATATGTAATATAATGAGGCTAATGAAAGGTGAACCTACATTTAAGTTTATGTTTTTTATAAATGTAGCCTTTAATCTCCGTTATCCTTAGAGTAAAGTATTTTAGTTTTTTGTTTTTTGTTTTATTGATTGATTCAATATGAACGCTTTTTGGTAAAAAGGAATATAACTATTGTGAAGTCTTAAGAACATTTGATTCTGCGATGACTGGAGATTAATAGAGACTTGTGATAGTAACGCAAATTATTAATCAATGTGATTTATATTATAATATATGAATACTGAAATAACCGTTATATTAGAATGGATTGGTTTAACATCAAGAACGCTTCCATATGAAACTTAACGTAATTTTTAAAACTTTTATTAATATTTTGAGAACAAGAAATCAGAGGAAATGTAATAAAATATTAAGTAATCCGCATTGATTGATATTTAATACCCAGTGGAATCATGAGATATTAGTCTAATTCAAAAACTGGAGAATTAGAAAGAGATTGTAAAACACAGATAAAATTATTCAAAGCTTCATTATGTATGATAGTCACTATTTCTCTGATCATATTTAAAATATCCAAATGTTCTCATTTATTCAATAATTTAGAGTAGTATTAAAATTTGATGCCTAGATTTTTTCTTGTGTCTTATTTAGTGATGAATGACCAGATAAAAAATATTTCAATCGTTTAAAAATGTACTACGTATATATTTATTTATTGTAGAGAACTGTTGTGTGTACGCAATATAAGTTTATTTCTTATACATTTCGTCCAAACTGCCTCAGTGTCACTGTAAATCACCATTTTACATCATATGTGTTAATATTATTGGGTACGCGTTGAGTAAACTGATATTATTCTTTTCCTTCTTTCTATTTTCATACCATACCATTTATTACAATAAATTAATTTTTTTATCTTTACCACATATACACTAACCTTTTTTCTTTCCTTCTTATGCATCTTTTACAACATAGTCTCTAATATTTAAACGTGCAACAGGATTCTCACTTTAAATACTTCATTTTGTCAAATAAAAGACTTACTATTTCTGAAGTAAAGTAACATTTTCTCTTTCTTTTGAAGCTACATATATATTAAAAAAAAAGAGACGATGTTATATAGCACTTGGTAGGACTAATTAACACTTTCGGCATTGGTCGAATAAATTCCATATATTAAAAGTGTTATATACTAAAGAATATTTACTCAATATTTGAACTTATTTAATGCCATTTACTTCAAGCAGCTAAAATAAATTATAACAAGTCGTATAACCAACTCTGGCATATGTACGGCATGAATACATAAAACTTAAAATAAACTTCAATTCGTTAAATAGCTGCCTATGCAATTACTACAACCAAACAGTGAAACGTAGCATGGGGAATGGAAAGCCCTACGCTATGCACACATCATCTCCCGAACTAAGCTAACATTATCCTCAGAAGCGCCATATATGTGTGTCTGCGCATGTACTAAGCAGATGTGGGCGAGTCTACTGTGGGATGCTGCTCTCATATAAGCTACATTCCAGAGCAAGTAATTTGCTTTCTTTCTTCACCCGACTGTGATGAAGCAAAAGAAGGGTTATGATTTAAATAATGTATGTATGATTATATTTTGGATATTACACTGTAGCACCTATAGCACCGGTTTTGATAAATGAGGTGTCTATCGATTCCTTTGATAACCCAAGTGTCATAGGCTATGACACAATCAAGAAAAATCAAGATGGTGGCCGTGGCAAACTAGATGGCTTTACAAGTAAAGTTAGCTTGCGCAAGCATTTCGTTGCCATTTTATTTTCTTGGAACTATGTGCCATTAATGTCTTACGAAAATACATTATTAATAATATGTAGGTTAAGCATGATAATTAAACTATATTTGTGTATGTAGAGAAGAGTCCGTAAATAAAAAATAAAGTTATAAAAAACTAAAACCCGACTACTCCAAAGTTAAAAACAAGTCTTGAGTTAAGTGTACGAGTATAATCATAAAACCGCAGGTCACACGTCGTTCCGTTTAAGACACTTTCCTGAGAGAGGCACAGGAGAAAAACAATTTACAATTTTATGTCACTTTTCAATTCTAACTAAATCTCGCTCAAGACAGTGACAAATGGAAAGCATAGGTGGAGACCTTTGCTCAGCAATGGAACTCAATAGGTTAATAGTAAAATATTAAGTCCATCCGTTTGTCCATCCTGGGGTGTCACAGCGGTGTAGTTTGTACAGCACTTAACTGAAATGCACTAAATTTAGAACACATGCCTACTTTAGTTATATTTCAATAATTGCCTTTCTTTCTTTTTTTTGTTAATCAATTGACTACAGCAAATTCACGATGAAATAGTTTGTTCAGAACTATCTGAACACATTGGAACGTGCACCCCAGTGTGTTTTTTTCAGCCATTTAAGTAACATAACAAAATTAACTTTACCATAGATGTAATGACAAAATGAAATTTCTGATATATATATATATATATTTTTGTGTCGCTGGTGTACGTTGACCTTGGCCTGTCCTGTCCCACGCGAGCGAGCGGAAAAAAAGGACACACAAGTTATATGATGACGAGCGGCAAGTAAATGGAATATTTTGCATGACAGGTGAGTAATAAACCAAGAAGCGCGGATTTGTTATACAAAGCATCCCGCCGCATGTACCTCTACATGGCACTGTCACTAACCTTTTTCGGTTGTACAAAATTTCTGCATTTGTCTGAAGAATTTTCTAGTGGTATCCTGCCATAGTTTCTCTCAACATGACTCGGAGTCCATCAAACTTTCCAGGCCAAGGCCAGAGAGTATAAAAGTCCAATGGGTCTGCGAGCCGGAGGTTAATGGATGGATGGATGGATGGATGGATGGATGGAGTGAAGAGTTTGTGACCGTCGGGAGACAGATATCGTGTGATGAGAGACGACGAGCGAGGAGAGAAACGAGTAGCGCCGGAAGTGACCAGTAGGTGAAAAATCTGCGACTGCGAACATCGGGGCAGTGAAGGGTGCGACTAGCAGGTTGGACTATTGGACTGTATGCGTGAGCAAAAGACATTACAAATGATGGCAACAGACAGACGGAACGTGTGTTAATGATGAGTATGAGTTAGTCGACTATAACCAAACAGGACGATAAGGAGGTTAGTTAGGGTTTTAAAAACACACTAAATATTGCATTAACTGAGAAATAAAAAGATCAGTAGCGATAATATATTGATTATTGCTGTTAACAGCTGTGTGAATAAATTTGAAATCAAATTTAGTAATTTTATTTATATATTACGATCTTCATCCTTCACGAACTCGTATACGACCCTCGGGCGTCTTAAAACATATACCCACACTTTATTTTGCTAAAGCAAAATTAAAACTTCTCGAAGGCAGAATGTTTGGAAATTACTTCATACTAACGAAGTACTTGATCTTTATTCATAAGGAGCCTAACGTTATTTCTCAACTACATATGGAATTCTATAATTACTTGATACTATCAATTTAGAAAAAATGGAAATGGAGTTATAGAGTATTTAAGTTACTTAGCACTTTTAGCATATAAGATACTAAAGTTCACTCAAAATACAAAGTATTGTTAACAGTTTCTCAAAGTCGGTGAGTTAAGCCAGATTTTTTTAAGAGACGGAGGTATTATGTAAATTAGACTTAACCGTTTTTTCTTAATTTATTTACAGTTACTTCAAGTAAAATATGTTCGATTTAATACCTAACAATAAATCGCTATGACTTGTTATTTACAATTAATAAATGCAATCAATACAATTCACAAATACCTTGATCCTTAAGGATCCTAACGTTATTTCGCACCTACATATGAAATTCTATAATTTATTGATACTATCAATTTAGAAAAAATTGATGTAGTCAAATAACTAAAATCAATCCCAATAAACAATATATCGAAAGCTATTGAATTATTTTATAAATTATGTCCATATTTGACATATCCAATATTTGCAACTAGTTTTCCTGTGCTACTTCGCCCGCATGACATTTAGGATTTGGAATCGCTCTTGAGAAGGAAAGGAGGACAGCCCATAGACAAAAAAGCAGAAATGGCGAAACTTTTTTTAACAACGCTTTTTTATGCAGTAATGCTAAGAAAAGCTTAATCCAGTACCTATGTACATCCTTGATCATCATATTTTCGGAACCGTTGGAGATATCTCGATGGAACAAAGACTAAGTTGGTCCTGGGGTTATTATATAATATATACTGTGTAAATTTGATGTCAATACGATCACTGGTTTTTGAGTTAAATCCGGTCGGACAGACAGACAGACAGACACACGAAAAAAAAAAAAAAAATTAAATACGGCTTAGTAAAGGTTGTTCACGATAAAATGAGCACTTTTGAAATCGACCTTAGAAAAAAGTTACTTCTCATACCTGCATATATTTCAACGGTCAAACTGAGTGACATGCGCCCAGTGAAGTTGGTAACGATGAATGGAAAGTAGTTCCATATATTAACGTCGAATGAAAAGTGTCACGTAACCATTTGTAATAACTTAAATTATTCCTTTCTCTTTTTTATTCTATTTTATGTATCCTAGTGTGAAAATGAGAATATTTGCTAAATATTTACTTTTGTAATAATTTCGAATTTTTACTTGACCGACGCATGAATAAAGTTATGAGGCGAATGGTAAAGTTAATTTCACATAAGGCGGAATGAGACACAACGTACATATAAGTAGATCTTCAGCAGGGCTTTCAAAAGTGCACATTTTAGCGTGAACAGTCTATAATCAATTATAGTATATGATAAAATTAATAAAAGTGGAAAATTCGTCGAAAATCTAAGACACTTCTATTTTATTTGGTTGTATTGATAAAGTCTGTATCACATGTCCATTTAGTCCCACCTTCGTTCAGTCCACAGACCACCAATTCGGAATGTTCTAGATATCTCCGACCGTCTTCGTGAACAGTAGCCCTCTCTCTCATCCGTTCACACCACAAACATCTCGTCCACCGTCGTCTCGCAACCTTCGCTGTCGTCCGTCCTCTTTGGCAATGTCCCTCGTTGCACCCGATTTAACCCGATTGCCGCACTTCAGCCAGACGACTGACTGTTCTCCAGCTGCGGGGGGTATTTATAGTATAGTTGATTGTGGTACAAAATCTTCACAGAATACCACGTTGCGCCGATCAAGGGCTTACCAGAAAATTCTTGCTTATTATCTTCTGGCAGGGGGGGGGAGGAGGAGGGGCTGTGACACCAGGTCGGCTGTCAATCATTCCACCCGGCCGCTGGGCGACATAGGAGTGAGAGGATCTGCCTAGAAGGGGCGGGGTGGGTCACCCCATACAGCGCTGGACCGCGCACAACCAGGTAGCACGAAACCTGCATTCGGTGCCTGAGTCTAACAATATCAACGCCTTTTCACCCTCCTACAACTACTCAATTACATACGATAAAAAGTAAGAAAAAAATGCAACATCTCGTGAAATGTTAAGTAAGTATAATGACATATTGTCTGTAACTACCTTAATATAAAAGATGCTGTACAAAATTGAAAGCCTCTATCACCACACTGCGAGCGAAATGGGAGCCACATTTATGTAACAATTAACAACTCCACAGAATCCAAGCCAGCGTAGAAATAAATAATAAATACCATCGTGTGAACTTACATCGCATGCGCTTGACTTCGTGGCTCACGACGATATTTTTCCGCAAATGTATAAATAATGTATGCTGTGTTCCTATTCAATTTGCATTATTCATAGGTTTGTATTGCAAATGGCGAGACAGACTTTCATAACAACGTGGTACGTGTGCATACGAGAACAGCGTTGAGTTTTTTTTCCTGCGAAAATGATTTTTGCATGTCATGAGTTTGTGCTAGGAAAGAAATATGCACGCAGGTACGAATCGCTAACTTATTTACATGCGAAACGAAAAAATAAAACGTTTCGTAGGGCGTTTCGTAAATCATTTGTTTGTAAAATTGTTAGTGGAGAGAAAGGGTGATAATTTTCAGTTTTTGTAGAGGGGCAATAAATTTTTTATAAATGCCCTTAAGTTTTTTTTTTTTTTTTTTTAACAAATAATTTCAGTTTGCGAATGCATAAAATTGCAATAACAGGTTTTACCTCCCACACGAGATGAATAAGTGAAAAATTCTACAAGTCTTCTTTTGTGATCAGTATTTAATATAAATACAATGTAAGAATAATGCAAAGCTTTTATTATAAATATGTTGCTGTTTTGAATTGATGGCATTGAATGTCCCCAATTAAATGCCAATATACGCACAGTTATTTTTAATGAATAGTTTACACACCGGACTAAAACACGAATGTTACTACTTTTGAGCCTGGCTTTTGAATAAGGTGTAGTATTCGATTTACGCTATTTTAATCGGTAAGGTACCATAGGCAATTTTATGAATAAAGTACAGAAAACAATTAAGAAATATCTATATACACCAAAACAGCACTAGTCCTCGTTTGGTGAGAGTAGGGAATTGCACATGATTTCCTGTAAAAACATGTTTTTTTTTATCGCACGTTAAAAAATAAAATAGTAATGGTCTAATTTACAAAGCTGCCTGCAAAACTCAGAATTGCAAAGCGCCATTCCCACACATAATAGTTCCCCTCGCTGCGACTAAAATATGAATCGAGTTAATTAACCAACATCATAATAACTTAGATCAAGGTAAGCAGACTAGGCCACCGGTCACTACAGTGACCCAGCTTCGCAAGTTTCTCACTGATTTTGTGATCTACAGCTCCAAGTCACTGTCCGCGATCTCACCGATTCGCCATCTAAAATGCAGGAGGTCAAAGCAAACAGTAACACAACATAAATAAATTGTTGAAAGTTATTGAGATCTAGAAGAGTTAAAAGTGCGGGAGTGCAATTTGCAGTTCATTTTCACGTGCTCTGAGTACGCGTGTCTTTTCGCGACAGAAATGCGAGAATAATGTTGGACCTGCCACTCAATAGCAATATTTTAAAACCAGCGCTACAGTACGTTCACAGCAAATTCAGACTTCATTAATGTTTTCAAGAACTGCACTGAAAAAAACTGTGGAGCACAAAGACAATAATTACGAATTCTCAATGAATCGTTCCTTATTGTTGTTTTAACATAATGCGTTGTTTTTCTAAAGGAATTTCACTGTTTTTATTCTAGTTTTATAATTAGCATGATTGGCCTTTACCTGACCATGACAACATATAAAATATTGGGTTTGGCTGTGCTGGGAACACGGCCGTTCGTTTTGCGTAAATACGTCTACGTTGACGCGCTCTGACACCTTGATGTTTATTTTACGTTCCCGGCACCGCTTCACTCGATCATATGGGGTTTTATGAGTATCAGTGGATTACTTTTGAGATGCTCTTTCTAACCGTATACTATTTATGTATTTCGACTTGGCTTTTTGACGAGTATAGGCCAAAATTGTGTCAAGTTTAATTTTTTACATTAAACTTATAAAATTTCACCATAACCAATCGCATAAATACTTTTATGCACCGCAATCGATTGCTCTTGATGAGAGCTGTCGATTGAAACTTAAAGGAGCGTCGTAGCTTCTCGTAGTCAAAAGTTATACTACGCGGAAATTATGAGACTCGAAATTGCGGCACTCCCTCCCCTCCCCCCTCATACACCGTGCGCGATGCTTCGCAGTCGTCACTCAACGTAGCGTATTCATTGATCCTTTGGCAATAGAGTGGTGTAATTGAATTTCGAATGCAGACGATAGATCCGGAGCTGCAATGCGAAACTGTATCCCCCGATTTTGTTATCATCGGGTTTTCTGGATTGCCTGACACTATGATCGCGAATTTAAAGACTTATTACAGGCAAAAAAAAGTTTTATTGCTCCTATCAGACATGATAAAATAAGACGCGTTTTGAAATTCAATTACCAAGCTAATGTTTCGGTTTTATATAATTGCTGCTGCTAACGCCTCTAATTTTATTCCGATAGACTGATCGGATTGTGCCCAGTGTACGAAAGTAAGTTTAAACCTGGTAACACTACTTACTGATATCGCGGTAGTGATTTCCTTTTTTGTAACTAACTCATCGAAGTTCGTGGTTTAAATATCTAACGTTAAATAATTCAGTTTTAGGCTACCACAATACATTTGCATTAACAATGTTGCCATTTTATTCTCTGTGAATTTATCCAAGCAATGAAGAACTGTTACGTGAAGCTACTTGAAGAGCGCGCGCAATTGCAAGAGATCCTTGTCGCGTATTTAAAGGAAGGAAATCACGTTAGCTTTGAAAGTAACATCAAGGAAGTAAGAGGCTTTCTTACTCTACGTGGGGTCCCAATTTCCGGAATTACATCTATCTATCTAACTCACTCTCTACCACACACTCTCTCTACCACACACTCTCTACCACACTCCCTACCTCCCCCTCTCTCTATCTCTCTCTCAAAACGCATTATGCACGCCATTTGCCGAAGGTTAAAACCATGCACAAGAAATGCTAGATCGTTATTCTCCCCGATAAATTTACATAATTCAAAAGTGACGAATACTGAAACACAGTTTGTGTACGAGCTGTAAGGTTTGTTTGGGTAAAATACATCAATGCCGCCAGCAACTATGAATGTAAACTAGCATTTTATTCGAGGTTAGTTTTCAAATACGACTACTATATTTTCCGCTCAACAGTTGTGTGTGGTATTCTCAGAAATTTATATGCTAGCGGTAAAACTTATATAGTGCACAAAGCCTGTGAGAAGAATGAAAATGGGGGAGGGGGGCGGGTGGTTGCCTGTTTAGAACAGGATCGTGTATCTATCATATTTCCTGGCGCTAAATATTTGTTTTCAAAAGTGGAAGCTAATGGCCCGCCACGTTTTGGTGGTTGTTGAACTTAACTGACTATCTCGCAGACAGAGCGCCGGTTTGCGAGGATTATTCAGACGGCTCATTTGACAGCGCTGGGTGTTAACCTTACTCGCTCTCGTTTACTTTGCGATCACGAAAAAAAACACGGGGATGATAAGCAGGTAAAGAGGGCCGCAGATGCTACCTTATGAAGAGGGAATATATTCGGGAAGTGTGGAGGAAGCCGGAAGACAGATAGCGGTGACGCATCTCGACCGCATGAACGCATCAGCCGACGAATATACGGAAGAGAGAGAGAAGCTGGGGAGTTATCGCTCGCTAAAATGATACAGCAGGCGCCTAGTAGGGCTGGCATCAAAACAGGCGTGAACTTACGGTTCTTGTTTACCTGGTATATACACAACGATGCAGTGTGTTTTAAATATAAGTTTTCACCATACTATATTTTACTTGTTCGCTATGTCGTTTCTTATAAAAACAAACTACTAGTTCGGAATATAACTTTCGAGAGAGCTCACATTATTCAAACATTATTTCGGAGCACTTAATCATTCCTAAAAACAGAATTTTAAGAATACTGTTTCTTGAAATATGCGATACAAGTATCTATAGGCTGTTCACGGTAAAGTGAGCACTTTTTAAAGCCCTCGCACCAGGCATTAGCCAGTAATAAATACGTTTCATTTTAGACTCAGACATTAACGTTTGAGCATGCTGGAAATATACACTGCATTTGTTAGTCACATGACGATGTAGATATTAAAAAGTGGACGGAAAGACAAAAATTGGCAAAAAGAAAAAATTTTAAGGGCCTTAAAAAGGGCTCACTTTATCGTGAATAGCCTATAAACATATGCACAACACACTATAGTGGTCTTTGCTACAAACTTTCCACCAATAAAATGACACGTCCACCGTTTGCTCCTATAGTTACACACAACACGAGAAAAGCCTGCATAGCAATTTACAGCTGCAGCTCACAGGTGATGTAGCACTTGATTTACATACGGCAGTCAGATTATCGCTGCGTAGCTGGCATGCGAAATCAATCCATTTCTCCTCTACGTTTCAAATGCGTTCTTTAAATTCAGGCATAAACGCCCCTAACCACAAGTTTATGAATGAAACACAGTCACGTGTCCGTAATTCGGAGACCACATTAAAATTAAGAACGGCTCTAGCTTTAACATAGCAAAAAAAAAATCGAATTCTGTGTTACTTTCATAGCTGGAACTATAAAGAAATTAGCCTGGAAGTAGGTAGATGTGCTAATCGCGAGCTGCTCAGCGCCTCTATAGCGCTGTAGCTGGCGCTTGAATTGGGTTGCGATGTGTTTGAAATTCTGCTTTTCTTTGGGGAGCCAGCAAACGTGAACACAAAATGCTTATCTGTGAAAAGAAAACACGGTTCGGACTAAACGCGCATCGTGCTTGCAAGACACTGCGCACATTGGAAATATTTTAATGCCCTCCAGCGTGGCTGGAAACGGCTTCCAAACTGCATTCATGCGAAACTATAGTAGAGGATTACAATGGGATTTGGTACAGTGTCGCGTCCAACAAAATTGCAGATAGAATCACACCTTAAAAAGGAACGTCCCTCCACCGTATAGGATGTTTCTCTAGCTTGTGTTTTTGAAAGCTTCTAGTTTTTTTTTGGAAAGGAAATTCGGAATGTACCCCTATACCCAACTAGCTATTTACTTTACAGTGCAGGACAGATAAGACAAGGGAACTACGAACTTATAATTAAGTTACACTGCTATTTTAATACCGTCAAAATTTGGCTAAATCAATATTGTGACATAAATACGAGTTCGTAGTTGAGCCGTTATGTCTGTATTGATTGTAAGGTCAGTTGGTTACATGGGTGCTTTCGGAATATCCTTTTTTAAAGAAAATAAAACACGCTAGAAAAAAATAAGATTTCCAATATGGCTGTGGAAGATTCCCCTTAAAGACGGAAACACCATGGGAATAAACAACCTTCTATGTATGACGATATCGCTTTACATGCGCGTCTCGGCGTCGCCCTTAGCGCTGCATCGAGATTTGTCGCGCGCGCGCGCACACACACGCGCACACACACACACCTCACTAGGCGGCAAACTTAAGGTACGTTTCCTTCCAACCTTCTCTTGCAATTATTTCCACGATCTTCGCCCCGCGGCTGTAGCTTTTGACTAGTGTATGTGGCATAGAATAGAGCTGTTTCCCTCCAAGCGTTTATTGCTGGAGGAGCTGAAAAGTTTCAAGTTGAAGTAACAGAGTACTTTGCCCTTTCCAATTTGGCACGCAAAAACGACCGTGATCAGATATTAAGGCTCTTAAATTTATTCTAAATCATATCGCACAAGGCATTGGAAGATCGAGTGATATTCTAAACTATTTTTTAAAGTAATCTGGAATCAGTAGACGTGGAGTATTTAGTAATTTTTGCTTGCCAACGCCAAAGAGTACGACTGTCATAGTTTTGTGAGATAATACGTATTGTGTGGTATCGAAGATGAGATGTAAAATATGTAAGTAAAACATACGGAAGGATACAAATTAAAGTCAAAGTTTAAAGTAGTTAGGTCTCTCAAAATTGTTCAGTTATCCGCATATGGTCTACTCGTGGTTTCTTCATACATAGAATCAAACTTTTGAAGAAACACCCCATATATGACTTGTTTGGTTCTTTTCTAAACATGCCGTGCATCACAAGTGTTCTATAAACTTAAAAGTACCTTCTTTTTGGTTTAATTGAACTTTTGCTAATATTTGATTCATAAATAGTAATATTTAATTCATAAATTATATGAACACATGCCGGAGGAATATAGACGTGTTGGCAATGCCTCGTAAGAAATAGTTCTCACGCAAAATATTGTTATAGGCTGTTCACGGTAACGTGAGCACTTTTTAAGGCCCTCCCAAAATGCATAAATCCTTAATAAATATATTTTATTGCAGTCTCAGACGTTAACTTCTGAGATTGATGAAATGTATACCCTATGTTTATTAGTCATATTGGAACGTTTACTTTAAAAAGTGGCGGAAAGATAGAAATTAATTGAAAGGAAAAAATTTAGCAGGGCTTTACAAAGTGCTCACTTTGCCGTGAATAGCTTATCTACTAAGTGAGCAGGAATGCGGCGCGTTTGCCCTTGTGTAATTTTGTAGACTTGGTTAAGATTCGTTTTTGCAAGATGCGAAGGGATATACTGAAAGAAGAACTTGAGCAGGGCTCCAGAAAAGTTGGTGGTAACCGTGAATGGACTAGAGCCAACCGTGAATGGACTAGAGCCAACCGTGAATGGACTAGAGCCAACCGTGAATGGACTAGAGCCACGGCACCACACAAGCGACAACATCGCCGACATTCACGGTCGCCTTCGTGCGGCGGAAAGGTGGCGCGGCACATCTACAATGCTGTTGTTAAGCGCTCACAACGCGCGCGCGGCAGTGAAACGGAACACGACTATCGACTCGCACATCTCCTGGGCCCCTTTCATCCCTCCCGAACTACGGCGAACACAAAAAAAAAAAAACTATTGGAGTGTATATATGCGAGTCATTTCACAACACCCTTCTGAACTATTAAACATTTTAGCCTGTGCAAGTGAAAAAAATATGACAGGTTTACAGATAAATAAATACGTCTTAATACAGTAACTGCATACATTTTAACATAAACACAGAGCAGGCATTTGTGGGATATTTACAATAACGTTGTCCGTAAATTATAACGTCTTGTTAAGTGTGGAAAATTAATTTTTACAGTAATGTTGGTAGGAAATTACTGCATATACAGTTTTTTACATTACGTAACGTCTTGTTAAGTGTTAAAAATGAGTTTATAGTAAGATTGTCCTCGAATCCATACATATGATGTTTTTATATTATTTAACGTCTTGTTTAGGGTGAAAAATGGTTTTTGGCCGCAAAATAAAATGTATTGTTGGTTAGGTGAACAATACATTTTATGTATTTTACTATATAACGTAATGTACTTGATTATATAAACAATTAGTGTCGTTTGGTCGAATGATGAGTGATATAATATTACAATAATATAATATAATAAATGTTTATATGTGTCGAAAGGATAAAGGATGGGATACAATGAGTTGCTAAGTAACGTTTCTTGAGTTTTATGATCATTCAGAACTTATAATAGCTCTAACGTTAATCATTTTACGCAATTCTGTTAGTTTTATATATTTTTTTAAATTTTGTTTTAAAGTTTTATAATTATACACTTTAGATTTTTAGTTGTTAGAAAACTTCAATTTAAGTATAATATTACCCCGTATGTGATACGTAAAGTAGGTTTGGCGACTATGAGATGTCAAACGTAAGAACTGTCCACAGCTCGGGCACGCAGAGCCTACAAGATATGCAACTTGCTACGCAACTATGTTTTGTGTCATGCATACTATAGCGCGTTGGTACTGGCGAAGTCAAGCGTTTGAAACTTACGTGTTCGTGTAAATCTCCAACTTAAAACCACGTCGGTTATTATGCATGGTTCTCCTTTAACCGACGAGTCTTTTGAGAGCCCTGCTTACATCCAATTTTCAGCCGATAGTGTGACATTCCTTTACTTTATAAAGACATAAACGATGGTTATCATCGCGTCTGTCAGTTGAAAGAATCTAATTATTATAAATTGCATTCATTTTTTATGCAGTTTTTTCCTTTGCGTGTATAAAACAAATTAATATCGATTCAGTGCCTACTAGTATAAACACTAAATTTTTTTAATTATTCTTAAAGTGGCAAACATTTTCTTTTCCCCTGTTTGGTTCCGAAATCGTACAAGAAAGCCTGTCACATTAAAATATGCATGGTTTAGGAGAAAAAAAAGTCACTAAAAGTTATCAAAAGTGCTTCATCGCTGTGGAAAATATATATTTGCTAGTTAAAATACTTAGTAGCAGATTATTGCGTACATTCGTCCCTACAGCATACATAATTGCATTAACGATGCAAACCCTAAACACTCCAGTAAGTTAGTGATGTTGATTGACTGACTTGTGCCATCTGTGTACACAAATATGCACGATTGGAAACAATGAAGACGAATTTATGTTAGCGAGCGAGACATTTTGGAACGAAAAGATTAAAACTCTTGTCTCAACAAGTTAACTTGTTTTCAATTAATTCAATATTTACTAATAATATGCCATGCAAATCTTATGTATATTGTAAGAGAAGGCCACATAATTTATCTTGACGAAAACAAACAGAATACTTTTACAGTTAATCTGACTTAACTATTGATACCTGATCGGCAAAATAATATTTTAATGAGATTGTCCCAGTATTTGTCTGAACAGGAATAAAGCCTTATAGGATAAACAACTACGACTAGTGCAAATGTGCAAAGAATCAAGGCAAATTTAACGACATTCAGAATGCGAGGCAGATATGCTACTGCAAAGCCAAACGCTTCGGTTGGCTAGAATTTGTGTCGTTGATGCCGGCTTTAAAACAAAGATATTTGCTCCTTGCTGGCGAGTAATCCTACAGAGAACACTGGAAATAATTGATTAATGAAAGTTACAAATCCTTTGATTCCCAGATAATCATAGCCATGGAAAAAAATTTTTTACATTCATAATACTTCTCCATTTAGCAATGGTAACTCTGGTAGGTATTGACAAATACTGTAGGGAGCAAAATCATTACGTGATATCCATCATAATTCACGTCACCAAAATTAAATATTTTTGGTTTTGGCACTCGTATAAAATGTTTATTTCATCGTACCCTCGTTCCAGAGAAAGAAGTTCTAAGTATAAAATTATTACGAAGTGTGTGTGCGTAAATTCCTATTCATATCATCTGGCTGGTGTATTTTCTAATTTAGTAACATGATCTCGACCATACTAATTTTAGTCGTCGCCAGTTCGGTCTTAACGTGAACCAAGCAAATAACTATCAAACATAATTTAGGACTACTGCTTTGCAGTGGAGTTGCGTTCTTTCTTTTGCAGAAATTGGCGTTGCAATGTATACTGTTATAGTTCATTATATTTTTAATCTACAAATAAAACATATTCAAATATCCTCATAAATGATGAAACTCATCAGGCACGGTATATTATTATATTGTACATGCTTTGTGGTAAATTAAACGCTTTGCAAATTAATACAGAGAATGCTTGCACATGGCTGCATATATCGCTACGTAAAAATCGAATTATATATCTACAGTAATGTTAGCAGGATACTATAAAAAATCCTACGTTTATTTTTAGTTTGTTAAAATTGCAGTGCTTATATTAGTGACCATTAAAATAGGATTTACTTGTTCGATAAGTGTAATACCAACGTATATATGTTTCTACTTTTTTCAAAGTGTTATCGGATCGACGTATGGCCTCGACAAAGTAAATTTTTTCACGTGGCAAAACAATAATACACAGTGAGAAACATGAAGAAACTAAGAGTGATCATTCAGAAGCGAAGCATCTCTTCTCTTGGTTGTAATCGACAGTGATCTTCCAGTTTCTCCTCCGATGCGATGGCTGAGGGGGACTACGTTCACAAGAGAGTTTTTGCTGAGCTCTTAACGAGAAGAAAATGATCATCGTTGGTTGAGAATCGACGTCGTTGGCGACGAAGTTCGAACATCACGCGCCGGATCGATAATGTACGATGGGTCACAACAGCAGCGCTAATCGCCTCACGCACAGTATTTCCACGAGCAGCTTCGTTAGGATTCTGCGCGCGGAGAGGTTTTTCTCGCTGCCCGCCGGTGGGTTCAGTAACCGCCTGGATCTCGCCCGCGTGTAAATTCAGGAAGCACACTATCCGAGCTGGCAGAACTGCAGATATCATGGCGAGCGAATTAGAAGACATGCCAGCAGTTAAATACATTTCCCTTGATTCAATATGCAGTAGGGTATTTAATTTAAGACGGAGTTCGAATTATCCTGCAAAATAAACATTGCTCCTGTAGTCACTGATTACATACATCATTTTTCCATGCGGAAGAATATTGTGATTATGATTGCCACATTCGAAGTAAAATTAACTTCTAGTTAAATAAACACACGATTTTTCTCTCTCTCTCACACACACTCACATTATATATATATATATATATATATATATATATATATATAAAGTAGTGTATTTATCTCCATATTGACGCAGGCATCTGACAGAAGGATCCAGGATCCGACCGCCATCTCGGTAGGCACAGCCGACGACCATGTTGGTCGGCGGCCTGGGGTAGCCCTATTATAGCCAAAAATGCCTGTTTCACTCCGAAAACCACTTCCATAATAAATTATTTTTTGCAAAAATCACTGTTTACCAAAACATTTCCAAAAATTGAAAACTGGGAGGAGTGGGCTTAAAGCTCCTCGAAGAGAGAGAGAGAGAGAGAGAGAGAGAGAGAGAGAGAGAGAGAGAGAGAGAGAGAGAGAGAGAGAGAGAGAGAGAGAGAGAGAGAGAGAGAGCCAAAAAAATCCTCAGTAGAGCAAGAGGATCAGAGGCTCTTAGAGGAATATGCCCCTTAATCCTCAGCAGGAGAGGAGGATTGGAGACTCCGAGCCAGGTCAAGCGGACCATGGAGGATCAGCGGAACTTGCCGCTTCCCCAGCCTACATCCTGCACCTACGATGTCCATACCCCACTATCACCACTCCTCCCCATCCCAATATCCCTCTCCTCCATCGCCTCCCCCCCTCTAAAAAAATTGAGAAATATATAATATTAACCTCACATTAATCCCACCGCATTCGCCTCACCCTCTTCCCACCCCCTCCGCTCACCAATCATAAAATGAAATCGAGAAAAATCGCAACAAACATTTAAACCTTCTAAAAAATCTAGTAACATAATTTTACCTCACACTCACCCCTCAATCACCGCCCCATCTCCGAAAATTGATCATTGGACCTACAACAGAAACTATTCCTCCGCTCATAATTTATGTAGTATGCCCATCGTCCACTACATTACGGCTTTAACCTAATGTTTTCAATATTGGGCACTATAGATTGTGTTACTTATATTTTCAGCATCTGCCACCAGAGAATTCCCGTGCCATCCGTTTTAAAATTTTTTTGCCGACGTAATTGTATCTTCGTGTTGACATATTGGCATTTGGAATGTTGGATCCGGATCCGTCCGCCATATTGGTAGGCACGGGCTGCGGCTATATTGGTTGGTGCAGTCCGTAGTCTTGGTAGGCGTCACAGCCACCGTCCACCATCCTGGTAGGCGTCACAGCCACCGTCCACCATCCTGGTAGGCGTCACAGCCACCGTCCACCATCCTGGTAGGCGTCAACAGCCACCGTCCACCATCCTGGTAGGCGTCACAGCCACCGTCCACCATCCTGGTAGGCGTCAACAGCCACCGTCCACCATCCTGGTAGGCGTCAACAGCCACCGTCCACCATCTTGGTAGGCGTTACAGCCACCGTCCACCATCTTGGTAGGCGTCACAGCCACCGTCCACCATCCCGGTAGGCGTCACAGCCACCGTCCACCATCCCGGTAGGCGTCACAGCCACCGTCCACCATCCCGGTAGGCGTCACAGCCACCGTCCACCATCCCGGTAGGCGTCACAGCCACCGTCCACCATCCCGGTAGGCGTCACAGCCACCGTCCACCATCCCGGTAGGCGTCACAGCCACCGTCCACCATCCCGGTAGGCGTCACAGCCACCGTCCACCATCCCGGTAGGCGTCACAGCCACCGTCCACCATCCCGGTAGGCGTCACAGCCACCGTCCACCATCCCGGTAGGCGTCACAGCCACCGTCCACCATCCCGGTAGGCGTCACAGCCACCGTCCACCATCTTGGTAGGCGTCACAGCCACCGTCCACCATCTTGGTAGGCGTCACAGCCACCGTCCACCATCTTGGTAGGCGTCACAGCCACCGTCCACCATCTTGGTAGGCGTCACAGCCACCGTCCACCATCTTGGTAGGCGTCACAGCCACCGTCCACCATCCTGGTAGGCGTCACAGCCACCGTCCACCATCCTGGTAGGCGTCACAGCCACCGTCCACCATCCTGGTAGGCGTCACAGCCACCGTCCACCATCCTGGTAGGCGTCACAGCCACCGTCCACCATCCTGGTAGGCGTCACAGCCACCGTCCACCATCCTGGTAGGCGCCACAGCCACCGTCCACCATCCTGGTAGGCGCCACAGCCACCGTCCACCATCCTGGTAGGCGCCACAGCCACCGTCCACCATCTTGGTAGGCGTCACAGCCACCGTCCACCATCCCGGTAGGCGTCACAGCCACCGTCCACTATTTTGGTAGGCGTCACAGCCACCCTTGCCATCCTGGTAGGTGCGGCTGGAGTCCATATTCGTTGGTGCCATTAACTATCTTGGTAGACGTCACAGCCATGTTGGATGTTAGTCTCCTCGACATCCAAAAAAATAGTGTATAAAAATAATTATAATAACAATATTTTAATAAAAATATATTTCAATAAAAATTATGAAAAACTAACACCCACCACCCCGCATCTCATCACCACCACCACCACCACCATACTTCTCACTGCTCCTAACGCCCTTCAAAAGCCCAGTGACCTCTGACCTTGACCCTTCACTTAATATGACAAACTAACTTTTCGATGAGGTGGAAAATTACTGCGGTGTAAAATGTAATATGTGACTGGACTATAACTATACGAAACCAGAGACCCGCGATTACAAATATTTTACTAGAGCCTTCAATATCTTGAATATAGCTGTTTGTATAATGTAGACGCAACTGAAAGCACTGTTGAGATAGTATACACAAGTAATGCCAAAAGGAAGAAAAATTAATTCCAATGGATCAGGTTGAACATTGGCTTCAATAAATCATCTAGATGTGAGACCAAGTGGGCTCAATCCACATGGCAAATAGTCACTAATTCCTGTCTACCTGACTACAGAGAATTACAGCATAAAAAACCAGCAAAACACTTCACAGATGTGAAGCCTGGATTGTGTGAGGGGTCAGTTGGGGAGCGTGAGGGGTCAGTTGCGGTGCATAAGGGACCATTTGCGGAACAGGAAGGGTCATTTAGGGTCATTTGCGGAGCATGAGTTCAAGCTGAGCAAAGAATTTGTGTAGAAGAAACTGCTGAAGACGTAACTGCATGATATTGTGATCAAGGAAATCGATCAAATGTATGATAAAATTGATGCATAAAAATGTTTAAAACTCACTGACGAAATACTTCAGTAAATTTGTATATAGAAAATTAGCTAGGCAAAGTAGATGCACAAGTTGCTAATGTAGAAAGTATGTCAGTTTTTTCATTAATATGACAGAAACCAATGATTGTTGTTTAAGTCTACTATGGAGCATACCTCTTACATCAAGTGATGGGATTTCCCTGTCCGCTTCAATTCTTGTGTCGCTGAAGTGGACGTCGAGAGGTGAACTTGCAGTGGAAGAGGACGATGCATATTAAGACTTTTATTCAAGGGCATATGTATTTCCTCATGTCTTTTTTAATAAATTTAAAAATAAAAAGTCATGTTGCGTTTTTTATTTATTTTTATTATTGACCTTAAAATTTAGAATATTGTGAGCAAAACAGTAAATACTTAATATTTCGAGTCACAAAAAAAAATGGAAATGGGTGACATGGGAGCTATATGGTGGTACATACTAAAAAAAAAAAGAAATAACTACAAAATCAATCTTTAGAGTGCTCAATACTTTACAAATATGTGTTAAAGTCATAATTTAGTGCCCAAGTGTTGGGGGATGGAAGAGAAAAGGAAGGAGGATCTAATATTAAATGTTACTCAATTTTAATTTTTTTTTTTTTTTTTCAATTTTTTATGTATAGAAGGGTGAAGATGAAGAGGGGTGAGGTGTGGGTGGTGGTATGAGCGTGAGGTATTTTAAGAACTAAGTTTTTTCCTATATTTGCGATTTTATAACAATTTCAAGGAGGTAAGAGTGGAGAGGGGTTAATATGAAATTGGTGGGTTGAGCGAGGAGTAGGGTGGGGTAACTTTACATGTTCTTCGAATTTAATTTTTTTTTTTTTAGATTTTTTCTTGATTTTTATGATTGGTTTGGTGAAAGGGTTAGGGCAGGGGTCAAGGTCAGTGACCAAGGTGAAGGTCATTGGTCAAGGTCAGGGGTCACTGGGTTGTTGAAGGGGTTAAGAGTGGTGAATGTTATGGAGGTGATAGGACGGGTGGTGGGTGTTAATTTTTTTATATTTTTATTGAAATAATTTTTTATTAAAATATTTTTACCAGAATAATTTTTATTAAATGTATTTCTTGGGATGTCGGGGGGGGGGGGATGAACACTCGACATTGCTGCGACGCCTACCAAGATGTGGTTGATGGCACTGGCCAATAAGTCTTCCGGCCGCGCCAACCAAGATGGCGGACGGTGGCTGTAACGCCTACCAAGATGGCGGACTGCACCGACCAATGTGGCCGCCTCCCGCGCCTACGTATCCAGATCCGACATGCCAAATGCCCTTGTCCCAACACGAAGATAAGCATACGTCGAGAAAAAAATGGTTGGAAATCGAAGATATGGGAGCTCTGGTGGTAGATGGAAAAAAAAAAAGAAATAACTAGCACAATTTATAGTGACCAATACTGGAAAAAATGTGTGTTAAAGTCGTAATTTAGCGGCCAATGGGCCTTTACCATTGGTTGGCAAGGCTGGAAGAATAATTTATGTTATGTAGGTTCAATGATTAATAATTCTGTAGAGGAGGGTGGCGACGGAGGGGTGAGTGTGAGGTAAATATTGTATGTTCATCGATTTTTTAGAATATTTTTGAATTTCTTGCGATTTTCTCTTTTTTTATGATTGGAAGGGGGTTGGGATGGTGAGGTCATGGGGTGAGGGTGGTGGGATGAGAGTGAGGTTAACATTATGTTTTTCGATTGCTAGGTTTTTTTTTTTTTTTTTTTTTTGCGATTTTTTAATGTTTGGAAGTTGGGGTGATGAGGGGTGAGGGGAGAATGGTGGGATGACTGTGGCTAACATGATATGTTTCTCTGTTCTTAGATTTTTTTTTTTCAACTTTTGCCAATTTGTATAACTTTTGCCAGGGGATTGGGTGGAGGGGAATGGTGAGGTGATGGAGAAAGTTTATTGGGTGAGGGGGAGGGCTTGATGTAGCAAGGTATGGACATGGTTGGTGCAGGATGGTTGTCGGGGGAGAGGACCAGGTCAGCTGATCCTCCCTGGTCCGCTTGACCTGACTCGGAGTCTCCAATCCTCCTCTCCTGCTCTGAGGATAAGGTGGTGCCTCCCTCTAAGAGCCTCTAATCCTCTTGCTCGACTGAGGATTTTTCGGCTTTTGCTTCGAGGAGCTTCATATCCGCTTTTATGAATTTTTTTTTGGCGAAAAAGTGATTTTTGGGCAAAATAATTTATTTCGGAAGTGGTTATCGCAGTGAAACATGCAATTATACCGATAACATGGCCGTCCCATGCCACCGACCAACATGACCACCAGCCGCGCCTACCAAGATGGCGGACGAACCTGGATCCTACTGCTAGATGCCTGAGCCAAAACTAAGATAGATACACTTCTTATATACATATATAATAAGTGTATTATTAGGCTTATAAGTTATTTCGTCATATTATTTAAGGAGCAGTTTTTGTTCGCATACATTCTAATCAATTCTGTGTAGTGTTGAAGTACCTCATTTTATAAAGAAATTCATAGCTATATATACACATAAACCAACGTTTATTTTTAGAAACAAAATTTATCAAACGAGAACTTATTTTTAAGCAGTAGCGGCAGCTTTATTAGCTTTCAACATGTACGCTTGTATAAGAACTGTGATAAAAAAAAGTGCGTGTTTTTGTTCTAATAAGGTATGGAATTTTGGGCTAACATCATTATAGTTGCCATTTGCTGACGAATAAGTGAAACACAGCCTGTGTAGTTATTTGGAAATCCGAAGTCGTAAGTTTACAAGGTTATGTTTGACGAGACCTCTTGATTGTAGGGTTTTCTCAACCAAAATGGCTACCAACTTGACGCTTGTAAGGTGGGTGATGGAGCTCAGCGTGACCTATGTAATATAATGTTGCTACTGCTGTGTATGGTGTAGAATTTGCATTTAATTTTCGCCCCACGTAAAGTTGCCAACATGTAATCTTGTGTTGTTGTAATGCCCATATATTGCAGGTATGCAAATACACAGTGCCATCACGTTGCGTGTCCAGTATGAAACATTATATTGTTGTAATTCTCCTTTTTATATTTCTCACTCTCGTGCACATTGTAGTTTACGTATATAACAATGGAATAACACATATATAATTTAGAGTGACCAGGATGTACAGCTGACTTGCAATAATTCAGTGGGAAAATAATGTGATCTTACCTAGGCTGCCTCTGTATAATTGCTCTGTGCAGTCCTCGGCCAGTAGGTGAACAAGTTTATTACCCTTGGCACCCTCTATAAAATTATAATTGAGCACGTACACCATTTGTGTATGTACGTCACAGTAAGACAGAAAATTGAAAAGTCTAGTAAACACACATGTTAGGCATTGGGTAAGAAACAGGTTAACTTAGCACTACAGAAGAGAGAACGACAAAACAGATACGCCCTCTGGACATACTTAATTTATTTAACTTTTCATTTATTTTTTCATTGTAATTGTTTGGTATCAGAAATAATCAAAAACCCTGGTGGCAATATAAGCAAAGCTATAACAACGCTAAAAGTGGTCATGCCTAGCCTAACTGGGCCCTCTGACGGTTGCCTAACATAGCTTGCCAGTGTGAATATACTGGTTTCAAAAATAAATAAATTCAACTGTTCTCTGTAGTGAGTGTTACTTTAAGAATTAGTGTGCTGGAAACTTACGTACTAATAAAAGTCAAAATGGCTTCACTTGAGTACTGACGCTGACGGACCTCGAGCTGATTCAAACTAAAATCACTTAAAAGTCGGTTCAGGGGCACGCCTACACACCCTAAAACCAATTAAAAATCCTACCTCTCCGTCCGCATCAGATGGGAGGTCGCGCCCTACGTCTGACTTCGTTGGATGCTACTACCAAGAGTGCGTTAAGCCCTGCCGGCTAGCGCTAGCTTAAGGGTGCCTATGGCGCCAGCCAATCAATAATCAGGATTTAAACATGCTGGCCAATGAGAATTAAAACTATTCAAACCACCCACATGAACCACTCCTAACTGCCTGAATGCTGAATAATCGAAGAATACGTGATCTCGGAACTGAGATATAATACAATAATAAGTAGAAAAACAAAATTGAGATCACCCCAAAAATAAATATTAATTATATAAAAATACATACACAATGAAAAATGAACTAGCCTATCCAAATTACACATAAATATTATAGCCACCATACATCTAAGTTTTAAAAATCATACGTGTTAAAAAAATTAATAAAAATAAATAAAATTTACATAGACAGTTGAAATAATATAAGTGACATGTGTGAAAAATATTACATACAATCTTGCATGACAATATGTGTAGCAATAAGAACAGAAAAAATAATATATGCCAATTGTATGCATAAAAACCCTGTTTTCAAGGGTGTTAAGCTATCTGCAATGTGATATGTTTGCCACGTGAGTATGATTTCTCAGCCTGTACGACTACAGAAAACCTGCCCCACAAATAGTGTAAGTGATTACTTCGAATGTATATAGTTAAGAGTGATAGAAAAAGGAAATAATTTTGTGTCTTATTTTGCAAGAACTATAAAACACTATGAAATAAAAAGCATAGGAAGAAGTAAAGTCTTTTTCTTAAACCGTGAGGACAGACGTTATAATAGGCCTACAGTTTTAACGTTTTCAGAGCACACATGTAAAGTTTCACGTACATTTTCATTCGTCATTATTTCAAATGTAGTGACATACTTTCCATGGTATAAATTCGTAAAATGGGGATCGCATAAATAATAAATATATACATACACACACGTTTATTTTAAGCCTTCAAAAGTGCCTCAAATGTATTGCAAATATAATTAAACACACTTCCAAAGTTCCTTCAAATTTATTCGAGGTTATACATTCTACCAACTTAAATTTCATGAAGTCGGCATTATATGAAATTCCAATAACCTCTGGGACAAGAAAGTACGCGGAAATACAGCAAAAATCAAATTACAACCAATGCCCCTTCATTCAGAATACGCATATAAATATTTTACAAATAACTTTAGTGAATTTTAAAATCACGTTGTTTGTGAAGTGATCCACCGTTTCGTTAACATACGAGCGCGGACCGGAAAAAAAAAACAGAAACAAATAAATTAACCAGCTAACTTGAACGTTGTATCAACCAGGTGATGATGTGAAACAGATACAAATATGTCTTATAATCACGCCAAATTGTATTCACGTTTGCATACAGCAAAAAGAAACTGAGCAGCAGGTGACAAACATTTTTAAAAACCATTATAAGACTAGTTATGCCTCCTTCGCATGTACGTCGATCACTCCGAACAGCCAGCGGAAAAATACAACAGCCAATAGAAGCCGTCGTCGGTTCCCACGCGAGTCGCGCAGAAATGTCGAGCTCACGCCGATATTTTCTGCTCGCGGAAAGTGCAGACTTCGCGTGCCTTGGATAATTGACGTGTATTGATGTAAATGCATGGAAGAGTTTAATATTTGTAATGAAATACGTGAATATAAACGTTAATTTTATTCAACGTTTGTGTTCATTTAAAGTAGTTTGAAAATTAAACGATAGATAGCACTAAGTTGTAAAATATTTTTGGATGTAAAAATACAATTACGATCTCTTCAAAGTCATTAAGTAAATAAATCGAACTTTAATGGAATTAATAAACTAGAGTAGAAAGACTAAGTATCTAGTTTGTTATCTATAATTTGTTTTAGAATCGTGGCGTTAGAAATCACGAATTCAACACCAAGATGTCTACGCAGAAAATTTTCTTGCCTGCGAACAATCATCGGTTGTGTTTGCTCCGTCTGTTCGGCATGAACGGCGTAAATGTGAACCAGTCATTAGAAGTTAAAACATGGACCTACTTCTCGTAGTTCGCCGCCGAGTTATAGCTGTGACTACTATGGTCATTGCTTTCGTTAAAACATACGCAGTTATGGGCAGTTACTTTTTTTTTTTCCATCGGATGCGTGGAACTATTATAATTTTTAATACAAATCTTTGTTTCATCTTAGACGTAACACGATCATCACATAGAGTTTTAAAATATTTATAAAGCCTATGTGGCTCCTTAAAAGTGTTTCCGTGTGTCCTAGTTATCTATCAGAATATAAAATAAGCAAAAATTTTAATACGGTTGGTAGAAAAATACAAATTTTCATTAATTGACTGTAACTTAACAAAGGGCATTATGAATAATTATGAGATAGATGTATTGTAGTATTATAATATGAAAATCATAGCGTATCTATTAGGTTCTAGTAATATACCGAAAACTCGTGTGTTAATTGTTATCTGTGTTTCAATATAAGTGCACGTTTTTATGGGGACTGTATAATTCACTCAAAAACTGAGTAGTCATGCCTACCAAATATACACAACAAACATAGAAATTCTAAGTTTGAGTATAAAACCAATTATAAACTAAAACAAAAAAAAAATAGTATTGATTTGGCTGGTAAAATTATGTTTTAGTATTATTAATTCAGCTGACTTATTACAAGTATTTTCACAAAAGCGGTTTTGCTACGTTTATAATTTTTGGTCGGCATATTATATAAGGACCAATTTTGTTCGTGCACTTTCTAATAGATTATGTCTAGCTTTAGAGTACCTAATTTTACAATAAATAATTATGTAAATGTGATAATTACATATGACAGAATCACTTCTCGTGACAGCATCTTCAATCGAGTACCACGAACACATGCAATATGTAGGCCTGCATACTTTTGCAGCTGAGTTTTTCGTGATTTAATTAAATACATACTATTTTTTTTTTTACTAAACAGTTTCTCCCTTTCCAATATGCTTTCTTTACTCATTAACTATGCGCAGAATAAAATTCAACAAAGTCCCTGAAAACAAAACTAGCCACGCATTTTCTATTGTCTAGGTGGAAAACGCGTCAGGTCAACTAGGTAAAAGTTGTTCAAGATAAAGTGAGCACTTTTGAAATCAACCTTAGAAAAATGTCACTGCCTCTACCTGCAAATATTTTAACGGGCGCACTGAGTGAGATTCCCTCAGTAAAGTTGGTAACGATGGAGGGAGAGTAGTTCGATATCTTGACGTCGAACGAAAAGTATTAGGGTAACCATTTGTGATAACTTAAATTATTTCTTTAGCTTCCCGTTTTTTTTTTTTTAAGCATCGAAGTGTAAAAATTAACAGATTTTTAAAACATTTTCTTTTCTAATAACTCACAGTTTCGCCAGACCAACGCATGGCAAGGTTAATTTTGCATAAGGCGGAGGAATACACAACGTCTGCACAAGTAGATCTTGAGCAGGGCTTTCAAAAGTGCTCATTTTACCGTGAACAGCATATAAGAACATATTTATGACCACTCCGGCAGTCTCCTAGACGCGACGGTGCTGCTCCTAGCGCTACTTTGCAGCCCCCATTACCACGGTCCGTAGCACCTCATCAACGTAGTGGCGCGCCGTTAATGTGCCAATAATGCGCACCAGAGGTAAGCGGCTATTGGCGCCGAGAGCACTACAAGCCATAACTTCACGTCACCCTGCGGGCTGTGTGGCTCTGCACAACGGCAGGGGACTCCGCCCGATAATCACGTCATCGCTAGACACTCACACGGTGATCACCATTGGCGAGACAGGAACTTAGGAGGGTGGTGTGGTTGTTAGACTAATCGCCTCCCACCCGGGCGAACCGGGCTCTATTCCCGGCGGGGCCGCACCCGGAATTTCGCGCGTGTGGGACTCGCGCAGGGCGATACCGCTGGTCGGCGGTCTTCTCGCGGTTCTTCCGTTTCCCCCGCCCCTGCATTCCGGCGCGGGTAGTAAGAACGTGCTAAAAGTTGTTATTTATGTCTTGAAGAGCCAAAAATTTAAAATAAAAAAAAATAAAATCTGCTGTGAAGCACGTTATGGCACAAACCATATAAATATACTGCTCTCATGCACCGATCGCCTTAATTACACTGTTCCATTCTGCACCTCACGCAGCTTTGGTGCGACGTCATTCCAAGCGAAGACGACAATGGCACGCTCTCAAGTGTAACCTTCGCAACGTAAGACTCGACAACAAAGCTGCCTCAACATATAGGCTAGACACTGTCAGTGATGACATTGTAACATCCAAGCCACCCTGCACACTTCGCTAAATGTCACCAGTCGTGGCTTGTGTGTCTGAAGCGAAGATTGTGCACTCTGACGCCCGGCTTCAAGATCCGCTTCCACCACGACGATGCCCATTTCCTTCCTGGGACCGCTGTTGCCAAGTGCGACTGGTAGTTCTGGTAATAAGTAACGTTTCTTTAGCAATATGACGCAAGGGTCAACCGGCAATACAGAAACCTACGTGAACTTCGTTCTTAGGTAATCATTTAGTTTATGTGATTGAATATGGACGGTTTATGATGAAAGGGACTCAGTTGTTGATAACCTTGTTTGATTAAATGTCATTAATTGTTATGAGTTTTGTTTTATTTATTTTTTCTTAAATAGATAATATTAGAGGTGATTTATTTATTAATCGTTTTATAATCTAATGGTTTTAATATTTATTTTTCTATGAAATTTACGATTGTTAGTCATAATTTGATTAGAAATGTGTTAGGTTATGGTTAGTTTCCTATTGTTTAGTGATTTATTATCATAATGTTTAATAATTTA
This sequence comes from Dryococelus australis, assembly GCA_029891345.1. Taxonomy (NCBI): domain Eukaryota; kingdom Metazoa; phylum Arthropoda; class Insecta; order Phasmatodea; family Phasmatidae; genus Dryococelus; species Dryococelus australis. Next base: position 44,272,020 of record CM056997.1, read on the forward strand.
ATGTTGGATTAATTACAACCCGTTTGACCGAACTGTGTACGACGACGTCTTAAAGGCATTGCTACGCCTTTATTTATTCTTCAGACACAGTAACAGCCAAAACAACTTTTCACGCCCGTGACGATTATGTCTTGACTGGCGGAATAACGTGCTGATTGTCCGTCTGCCCATAGCACGTACGCGCTTCGTGTAAAGTCTCGGTTTCCAGGAACGCGCGCTTACAAAGTCGCATTTCAGTTCAGCAGAGCGCAAACGCGCGTCGGACACTCCGTCGGTTTCCGAGAAACAATGACGTTCACGGAGTGGAGTGGAGATATTTGCGCGGATCTTAACATCATGGTCCTGAAAGCTGATGAGGTGAGTATGGAGCAGCTCCGGAATGCGATGGCGGAGGAAACGGCATCGCCAACCATCGTTCGGCACGATTCCCCCATGCGAAAAATCTGGGAGTCACCTCTCCGGGCATTGAACCCGGTTCGCTTAGGTGAGAGGCGAGTAATCTATCCACTAGACCACTGTGGCCCCTTACAATGTCCATGGCAAGCTCGTCATAAAGATTGACGACGACATTTTTATTATTTGACTATATGGAACAAGGTGAAAATTATCTTTTACATCTACACACTGTCAAGAAAATTATCGGAATATGTAATGGTCAGATATGGTAAATCAAACCAAAACAGTCATACGTGCATCCGCTCTACAGTTCTGATGGCACTGCATTCACGTCTTTATGGCGTATAATTTTCTGTCAGGCAATATAATTCAAAATTTATCTCTGTTTTCCCACTTCTATGTTAGTTACATATCGAATTTTGTTTTTGGGAGAATGATAAAAAATAATTTTATTAAATTAATCAACACCGTAAGTTTAAATACAAGTCAATAATTTGTAGTGTCACAGATATATGTCTTAAAGTTATATTTCATTTAGCAAAATATATTTTCTTTTATAAAAGATACTTTTTGTTGTACTACAAAGGCTGGAATTACCCCAATCCCAGAAGAATTGAATATGCGTAATACCGTCTTTTATTAATTTCAATATTTATTTTTTTCTCTCTCTTTTCTCTTCGGTTTCTGCAAATATCACACTATAAGGAAAGATCGCCATATGCGTGTATCATAACAGCCAATATATTAATTCAAAATTATCATTACAAAAAATACCTTTTAGAAAAATACTCAATAATTTTCTGCCACAATGCAGCTATATTAATAACACTTTCCCAGTTACTAGAAATAACCAACCAGTGTGAAATGTCTGGTTTAAATCCAAGAAAAAGCCAAATTGCACAAAACATATTTTATGATTCCAGTATGTTTACCTTTACAATATTTATTGCTTGGCTCCCAGGCCATCCACAACCATACTGAATATACCGACTTTAGTGCCAAAATAATATCAACATGATGACTTATGATGATTTGTACTTTTATAATACCTCGTTTTTCCTGACTACCCGGTAATTTCAAGGCCACGTTACATAAAGTGCTTTATTACCAAATCAATTTCAATCATGAAATTTACATAACATATTTTTATGGTAACATAACTTTCTCTGGCTGTATGACCATTCCAAGGCCATGCTACATATACTACTTTTAAATTAATTCTCTAAGCAAAAATTGTGTTTCATAAAATGTACAAAGCAAACTGGTATTTACTAGTTTTATTACATAGTATTTATATTTTTATATACGAAAGTTATAGTGAACATTTTTTATCTGATAATTATATTGGATACTTCAATCAGCCAGAAAAATTTGCTTTAGAATTTCAGACCTACAGCCATGCCTATTTTATTTCAAATCACTTTTTTTCTGTTAGACTTACAAATGAAATGTGACGTATTAAACAGGCATTAAGTACGCACGACAATTCATATAATAATTTACTTGTGATGTGAAGCCAGGTTATAAATCCTTGAGTTCTAAACAATTGTATCCCTGGAGGGCATAAAACTAGGCTGACGTGATGTGTCACAATTTATGTTCGAAGTCGCGAACTGTGTACACCACTCACCAGATTTTTACTCGAATAACGCGTGGTGATGAGCCGTTGGATCGTTGAACGTATAGTGCGTGGCCTTCAAAGGCCGTTAAGCTGTCCTCTATGACCTACAGTAGGTTGACGGCCATTGTCGATGCAGGAAGACGACGAAAATTGGGGCTCTCTCGGTTATAAACTATTCGCGGTTTCTGCACGCGTTTTTAATCAAACCTTAGAAAAATCACCCCATATATAATATGTTTGGTTGTGTCCTAAATATATCACTATATCAATCTTTTTTTTGTGTGTTAATAGAAACGTACTTTGTTTTTAGTTTAACTGAACTTTTTATTATATTCTATCTATGACATATAATAATATGACTGGAAATAAAATAGGTGTGTTGGTAACACCAAGTAATAAATAGTTCTCGTGCAAAATAATCTCACATTGAGTACTCACAAATCCGGTCCGTTGTCCCTTCGGTGTATTTTTCTATACTCCGTTAAACTTTGCATGAGGTGGAGGAATATACTGGTAGTAGAACTTCAGCAGGGCTTCAGAAAAGTTGGGGGCGAGTGTTTTGGGTGATGCTGTTTTGTTACGCATGTCGACATGTTTCCGTAGGTATGTGCAATGTTCTGTTCAGTGATTACATACTTCGTATGTATAATGGTTTGTCCAATGTAATAGGTGTGTTGAAACAGATGCGGAAACGTGACCCGCTTGCGAATGCGCCTTGTTTGTAAACGTTACCTGGAATTTTCATCGAACGTATTTACGGCTGCATCACAGGGCGCTAGGTCCCGTCGTAACATACTTAAAATATTGTACACTGAAATGGGAAAGAGGGTATGATTTGAAATTTAGTTTGATGGGTATATAAATGAAAATCAACTAGTATTAGGAATAAAATAATTATTAGTGATAACTGGTTTTAAAAGTTATATTTTTTAATGCTGTATAAAAAATTCATTCGTACTTAAAAAAACTTCAATTAAAATGCCAAAATTCTTTTCATAGTATGATTCAACACATCCAAATCGTTCAAAAGAGACATATTATGCACTACTGAATTTTTTTCGTAGCTAGCTGAAAAAAATTTCTTTCATATATTCGTAATAAAGTTACAGATTCATGAAACCGAAATGGTTATCTAGACATTCGTGATTAAAAAAAAAAAAAGTAACATTCAAAGAGTTTATTTAACAAGTTATAACAGAACGTGTGGAAAATTATCATGGGGATGTTCATGATTTTATTTCAAACGGTGACTGATGTTCTGTCACAAATTTTGGTAGAGAATTTTAACAGAATTTTGATATATTATTTAATTTTTTTTTTCAGTAACTGAACTTTTTTTTGTTTCTTTCACATATTGACGTAATAGAAACATATCTGGCTCTTCAATAATTTTGCGTTGCGAACTGGTTGAAAAATGGGCACTGTTAAAAAGTCCATGATAAAGCATTTTTTTGTTTTGCTTTTGACAAGATGACACAAACGTAGAGAAACAATTAACTGAGCAAGGCTTTCCACAGACGTCAACTAACCACTAGCCATGTATAATCCCCAGACAGCATCCAAGTGGATAACTCCATGAGCTGAGGTTTTATATACAGCGTATGCGTATAGCGTCATGATGATTGTGGACCACGTGAATGTGCCCTTCACCGAAAAATAATTTGCCACCTAAGCCAATAACACAGTATATTAATTGCACCTAACTTCATAGGTTAAATATTGAATATTAAGTTTAAACAGGAAACTTCTATGCAGGCTGGTGCAGCAACTGTTGTATCTCATAACATGCCTTGAATAATGAATACGGTGTAGGTTAGTGGATAAAGATGTTCATGGAAAAATAAACATTTTAAATCACATCTTTCAAAAAAGTTTTTTTCATTCAACTGGATAGTTTTGTGTATTAACGTATTTTCGAAACCATAGCAGTTTACTTAGAGGTCACTGATAATGATTTATTTCTGTGTAATAAATTCAGAATAAATGTGGACTTACTACTAGTAATCCTTATTACTACATAAGTGCGAAAGTGTGTGTGTTTGTCCTTTCACGTCAAAACGGAGCAACGGATCGACGTGATTTTCTGCACAAATATAGTTGAAGGGTCGGAGAGTGGCACAGGTTACTTTTTATTCCAGGAAAATCTCATTCCGTTAGGAAAATTCTTATTGTAAATAGGTAGAGTTTACTTGATTAAGCTTTTTCTTAGGATTGATTACTGCATAAAAGAGCATTGTAAAAAATTTGTTTTCGTCATTTCTCCTTTCTGTTTTGTCTACGGGCTGTAAACATTTCCTTCCAAAAAACCGTAGTGGCTCAGTGGTTAGAGTTATTTCAAGTGGGGCCGTAGTGATCTAGTGTATAGATGTATATCTAGTGGGGTAGCAGTAGCTCAGTGGCTAGAGCACCCAATAAGGGTGCCACAGAAGCTCAGGGACTAGAGAACCCAATAGTGGGGCCGCAAAACTCAGTGGGTAGAGAACCCAATAGTAGCTTAGTGTCACAAAACTTCATTATTTATCCCTATAAATACGCGCGCGAAGCCGCGGGTTAAAGCTAGTAGATTCATATTTTTTTAAATAGCCACATTCGCGTCGCTGCACTATCGGTTGCCTCGTGAATGCAATATTAGGTGCCGGATAAAACAGCAGAACACCACTTCATGGGCAGAAAGAAGGAAGTGTTTTCAAAGCTGTTAAATTAACCATGTGTCACAATATTGGCCATAGAGGGCACGGTCAAAGAAGAATTTAGCAGCATGTTACACGACACAACAAGTAAAATGAAAGTAGCTGCCCACAGCGCGGCACAGGCGTGAGTGCAGTCTTCGTTCCAGTCACGCTTCGTATTACCCAATTTATTATTTTCCATTATATAAATTGTGCCGTTTTAGGCACTCGCTAAGATTTGCTTTTGTTATTGTTTTCTCTTCCAGAGAATTTATTTTTTTTATGTCAAAGCACTTATTTTTCAGCACCTACTATATCGTTTATTTATGTAATGTCATTTACGATCACGATTAATTAATGTTATGGTCACCTTTTTTGGCCATTTTGCGTATTTTACCAGCAATATTTGTGTATTTCCATCAATTTTTTATTTTAATATTTAAACTTCAAGTGGCGATCTCATCAATTAAAAAATTTTTTGAAGCCACGTTTACTGTGTAAAATATTGTTCTGCAAAATGTTATTTTTCTTATTTGAAATTTTCCATTCAGTTCTTTTGTATTAAATATTATCATTTCAAATCTTTAAATATTTGTAGTTGTGTCTAGTGTTGAGCCAAGCGACTTGATATCTGTGGCAGTCACTGTTACTTCCAGAACGCACCCTTTCCCTTTCTTCTTGCTTGAAACTAATATTGGCGCAGCTTCGTTGTTTGGATCGTCTCTTTTTTATCCTTTAATTATGGACTAATCGTCCAACTTCATCAGATCAGTTAAGTTCTTTTAATTTATTTTTAATGTCCCTATCTTGTAAATTATTATTTTGTGCTGGGCTTCTATTTTTCCGGTGTTTTTGTTTTGAATTAGTAGTCGCCCAGTCGGGACTAAAATTATGCCTTGGCCTGGCTTGACCACGACTCCATGTCGCTGCTCGTGTCTAGGCAATTTGGCTGATGCCTAGCTGACTTTTGCACTTTCGTGATATCAAGGGCGTTACGGTAAATTCAGGAACGGGAGAAAAAAACCCGCCTTTGACTTTCCATCAGTTCATCTTGTGCGTGAGCATGCAGCAGTATTCAACGCATCAAGTCGCTCATGCAACATTTTCTGACGGAAATTATTTTATTCTTAATAACCCAAAATTATGTTTTCAATAACCAAAAATTTGATTTCAAATAACCTTGTTAAAGCAAATGACCTCTTATTATCTGCTTTGGGATCCCAATAATAAAAACTACACAATTAATTACTAAAAAAAATTATGATTTTGCAGCAATAAAAAAGAAAAATTAAAATCATTTTAAAGTCTGTATTATCTATTGAAACGATGATATTATGTTATCCTTTTGTTATTTTCTTGATAAGATGATGGTGGCCATTATCAAAAGGTTTATTGTTTGAGAACTTTTGTAACTGAATAACTCTTACTTGCTTCCAAATCATACACACACATAAATATACATAGATAAATAACGGCTTTACACGATGGTTATATTTTTAAACATTAAAATATTCCTGTTGTAAAGGTGCTGGAATCTAGGCTTGGCGCACGATATTGCCTTTGTTATGTGAAATTATGCTCAGCCTTGAACCACCGGAGCTTCCCTCCCATAATCCTCGCCAGTAGTTTCAGGCTTGCCAAGACTACAAACTCTTGTTTGGAGTTCAGCGCCAGGACTACGGACGAGACGCGTGGCGTAGTTGAGAACCCTATTCAATGAAGGACGCCTAGCAGAGCTGATGAAACTACGTTATTTAATCAAATGTGTTCTTTGAGGGAAGGCGACGCGCAAGCAGTATCGCTGTGAAGTTGGCTGCCGTGAAGTAATTCTCATTAGTGAAACGTAGGAAATACGTAAGGGGCGGTAATACCTGTAACTCGCGCCGTCAAAATGGGAGTCTCCTAGGAACTGCAAATGCGAAGTATAACTTACTGCGATACATATCTGCGAGTGATATTTCTTGAGACAGAAATAAGAAGCAGATGTATTCTCAGCAATGCAATGGACGAGCAAAGAAGACTGTGAAGATGTGCAAGGCAAATGTGCGGAGTGTATTAATGTGAATATTTCCGTACGTCGGTTCGCATAAATAAAAACTCATTAAGTCACTGACCGTTCTTTACCGCTGGACATTAAAATTACAATATTAAGAAGGGCTCCGTTTCGGGGGAAATCGTAAAGCAGGGTAGGAAAATTCCGTGATTAGTTGTTCAGCCTGGTGGCGTGGCACGTGCGCCATTGGCTACACTGGTAAGTGATAAATAAGTGAATGTCGGGGAACGTCAGAGTGGTTGGTGGCATTGCTTTCCCTGCTGTCTGTGTGCACAAGCGGATCGAGCATGCCGCGTTGAAGATCACGTCTACCATACGAACGTCTTTGATCGTGGGAGAATCGCAGCATAACGGGTCTGTAGATTATCCTACCGCGAAATTAGTTCTCGCGTTGGAAGGAAATCAACCGCGGTGAAGCGGATGTCAGATCCATGGGTCGAGGAGAAACGAGCTGAGCGACGTGGTCCCGTCGCACCAACGAGCGCGATGACAGACATCTAATGCGCATGCGTGTTGCTAGCCATACAACCATATCAAACACCCTCGCTTAGGTGTTCAGGCAGGTTGTACATATGTCTACAGCTGCATTCACTGGGCTTCGCCGTCTTCAGCATCAGGTAATTTCGTCCAGGCGTCCATCACTGCGACTGCCCCTGACAGTTCTCCATCTATGCCTGTGACTGCAATGGTGCAGGGGAAGTCATGCCTGGAGGGACCAATGGCATGCCATTATCTTCTCCGACGAATCCCGCTTCCGCTTGCAGCACCATAATGATCGTATCCGTGTCTGGCCGCACCGTGGAACACGCCCTGCCGAGTCCTGCGTTACCCGACGTCATACCGGCCCAGTACCCTGAGTTGTATGGGCTGCCATCGGATTCCATTCCTCGCGCCTAGTCTGCACCGCTGGTACGCTGTTACCAACAGTCACATTGCGGAGGTGTTGGAGTGTGCTGTTGTCCCCTATCTTCAGGGCAGTGCCGTGTAGTGAGTTTTTATACAGGATAAGCAATATATAGCCCCACATATTAGAGTGTTTTAGATAACATCTGCTAGTGCCGGGCTGTGGTTCCAGTTTCAATTTCTACTAACAAACGCAACTTCCAACTATGCTTAACTTCCACATGTATTGACCGTTTTAAAATACCTATCATTAGTTATAAAAACGGAAACGAAATGGATGTAATAATAATTAAACTGAATATTATTTACAAAGCATATTCTAAATTATAATAAAACACCCGTTTTCCCGAACACTTTCATCCACTTTCCAAGGAAAAATTATCACTGGCGAGTTACCCTGCCGCGTTTTTTCGGCAGGGTAACTCGCTTGCAAGTTCGATTCATCGCTAGTCACTCCCGTTTGTGGAAATAAATACTAGATAGCAGCACTATGCGTGTTACAGTACTGGAGTTACTAAAACACTGTTTCTGGAATCGGAAACGGCAAACATAGATTTAAATGTGTTTAAATTTAAAGTTAAGGCGAAAACTATGAAGGGTCAGGCATTTCCAATATATATATATATATATATATATATATATAGGGTAAGCATTGCTTACCTTGTATCTGTGGAATAAACGCCACTGCTTCAGGGTCAGATACTCCAGTCTGCATACAAATAAGAAAATGCGTGACCACATGGGGTCCACGCCATTCGACGGGTTCGTGGATGATAACTATGTCACACTGCAACCTTGGCCTGCACGTTCACTAGATCTCTCGCCCATCCGAAACGTGTGATCCATAGTTGGACGACTTCTGGCCTGCCACAGGACAACCGCGGCTACAAGGCTTGAACTTTGGGCACGAATTGTCTTCCTCTAAATGCCGTGTCGTGCAGTAGCGGTTATTACCGTACGTGGTAGAGCCACGTAGCACTGATTTCCCCAGCTCCTGTACGTCATACAGAGCTGCAGGAATAATCATGGAATCTGGTCAAATGGGTATTCTGTCCAATAAATCTGGATGTGATTTCTCGCGTCCTTCTCGTTTTCGCAATTTTAATGGCTGACAGTGTACTATTTCTGACATGTAACGGTATGCTTATAATTAGAAATTTAATGTGTTAAACAATGGTACACATTTTATTTGTCATTTATTTCTACATTGGTGTGTATAGAATAAGTTCGAATTTGTCTGTGGATTGGTTCTCCGAATGTACCGCATCTACGAGACAAGGTTAAATTCGTCGACTAACGATGAGGTACAACGATTTTCCGCTTCTGCGCATGTCTCCTACATTGAACTGCAAAGCGCCAGCATAACTGTCATTCACATGATCAACAGCGATCAACGTGTTTGTTACACTTGAATTTCCCACAAATCCACGATTCATTACGAATAAAAGACATCTGATAACTTCAATATTATCAAGTTGCATTAAAACTAGGCGAGAGGAAGTGTATAAATATTTCAAAGCATTTGAAAAAGCAATGTGCTAACTTAAATGCTATCAATAGTGTTTGATTATTTTATTCTTATAAATGGGGAAGTGGATTGAAAAGAAACTGCGTTCATCGTTGTTGACCATGTAACCGACAGCTATATTGGCTAAGGGCGGGGACATACGCAGAAGACCAAAATTAGTATTCCTCTTTGACTGAGTACTTTAAATATCAACCTTTGAAAAAATTACCCTGCTCCTAGCTGTATACAATTAAATTGAACACTGACTGGGACAGCCACAGTAATATTGGTGAATAATTGGAAAAGCACTTCCGTATGTATATGTTTTACTGGAAGTTTAATGCTCAAAATTAGTGACTACTAACATTAGTTTACCATCATTATTTTATGGGCGTTATCATAACAGTTTGCGTCGCTGACAAAAGACTAGCATTAAAAATATCGCAGTGTTCTTTGCTCGACATTTTCTCTTGTGTGCCTTATCGACTGCCCAGTTCTCATAGAACTGCTATAGTCTTTTACCATTTAAGTTGAATTCCTTTTCGCGTCTGACTCCTCAGGCTATGAGTAATTACTCTACACATTATTAAAAACTTAGTTATAGTTTAAAGTGTTTTGTCTTATTTGTTGTAGTACACCAAATACTTTTCTAAGTAATTTATATTAATTACATTACGGTACGTCATTATCATTACTGTGAATCTCGTGCGACTCGTTTCAAAAAATAATTATTTAATTCTGTTTAGTGGCTGTGAGTTGAAGCTCGCTCGCTCGCGCTCTCTCTCTCTCTCTCTCTCTCTCTCTCTCTCTCTCTCTCTCTCTCTCTATGTGCGTGTGTGCGCGTGAGAGTGTATGTGAAAATAATATCCTGCTGAGCTGCGAAATGGAAAATTAAGATTTTGTGTAAAGGGCAAACTTCGTAATGGCAGATAGGACCTCCCCTGTTCACGAAGTTCAGATATCCGCTTCACCAATCATATATCGTCTAACAATGTTTCGGTATACGCTTCACGTGAGCCACAGCACACAAAATATATCAGTATGCTGCTCGGTATACTCCACTGTTGCCTCTCTCCTGACAAGAGATTTTTTTTTACAGATAACGAGATGTTCCTTTTATTTCTCGCGACAAACACCAAGAGAGGTTGTCATCGCTGCAGGAACTGGCGCATGTCTGGCTTCCGCCCAGAGAGAAGCGTCTCTTTTGCTGTCGCTGTCTGCAGCAGGATGACGCCGGCTCCGCAGCCAGCGTCGTGCTTCGTTTGTACGGGAGCGCCGCGACGTTTGGCTGTCCGATGTCGTTAGTAAAAAAAAAATCTTACCTCGCGTCCTTTTCTGATCCCAGAATTCATATTAAATATGGGATACGTTTTGAAAAGGGGAAATTGTGGAGCATCATGACTTCTTTAAGGGGATAGTATCCACTCCATCTTCGAATTTTCTTACAAATCTTCGTAATGAAAATGTATGACCAGAAATAAAAAAAAATAATGCTAGACATGACATGGACGACTACTCAACGAATTTTTTTTCATTTGTAGGGTTTCGAATATACCTGAATTTTCCCATGTGGGACTGAAATTATTTAAAAAAAATAGATCATTTTTGATTACGGTTACAGTGGCACTAATCATGTAAGAAAAATAAGTGGGATTTAGAAATAACTGTTAAAATGTTCCCTATGTCATGACTAGCTTGGTTTTTAAATATTGACTCCGAAAATTAAGTTAATGAGGAAAATACGTAAATCCAAGATAGCAAGGATACTTCCCCACAATCACATTTAAAAGATTCTATAGCAAAAATGACCGACGAGGCAAAGTAAAAAAAAGTAAACACATTTCACGACAGCTAAAACTAACATTAACCCGGACTGCCCTCGGTATGCCATCGTATTGTTTCTTGTTGCGATTCAGTAAACGCGAAAAAGCAAAGCAAACTGCAGCGACGTGTCGGTATACAGACACGACGAAAAACTTAAAACTCACATTGTAACAAGTATAGTTTAAAAAAAAATAGCACCGAAGAGCCAGCGGGTCTCCTCCGAATGGTACGGTCTTCGGGGAAATTACGCCACCAAGAAACTATATAACACTTGGCAACACATTGAACGTGGTCTGTCTGTGGACAGGGGGTAGGGTTGTATGACTCCTCGGTGAGGCACTCTTAGGAGTGTAGTAGCTTGGGAGGAAGGTCCTTGGCATGAGAGATGGCGTGGCAGTTCATGCTATAGTAGCCAAGCCAAGTTGCACCGCACACGACCCCTTCAGGGTGGATGAAGCGTCTCTTATAGCCTCTCTCCACTCAAGGCGACCCAAGGCTTCTCGTACCACCCTTGATTCCGCAAATTGGGCTACACCAGGGGTATCTGCCGTGATGGTTGGACCGATAGATGGTACCTAGGCTCAACCACTTGGCGGAGTGTTGGACCACTTAGCACTCAGGCCGTTGGGGCACAAGGTCTGTACTTAAGGAAGAAGTACAAATACGTGTAATGGAGTGTGGCCGACGTCCTCCCGTACAGGGAATTGGTCACGCAACAACTCGGGGGTTGAGGGAACAATGCTTTGGTTGCAGTGATGAAACCAAAGAGATTATATGATATATGTGACAAACTCTCCAATTCAGAGCAAGGACTGCTATCCCCGGTGAGCCGCGACACCGGGGAGGGATCCAGACTGCTCTCTTGTGCCCGGCCGACGTGGTGGTGGCCATTCTGGTTCATAATAATTTCCCGCCACCAAGGATGTGGCTCCCAAGGAGTGGAATGTGACCGGCCCTTCATTGGGTGTAAGGCTATGCCCGGTGAGATCTTCTCAACCACTTTATGGAAGGGAATTCCTCATGCCACTCCATTCGGGGGGAAATGTCAGTCATGAATAACCCACAAGTGCCATGGAAAGTAAGTAGTAGCACGGGACGATCGATTGACCCCACCATGAGGTTCTCTCTGGTTACCGATCATAGGGTTGGACTCGTGCTGGCAGTGGTTAACTTCATATGCTGGATGAGCCACTCTCGATGACACGCCGGGCGGTGAGCGGCAACCTGCTCCGGTTGTGCCCTGGAGAGGCACTAGAGGTACTGATGGAACCCCTACCAGACCACACGCTTGGTATCTGAGGGCGAGGATCTCGGAACCTCTGTGGCAGAGGGGGGCAGGGATGTGCGGACGTGCCAGGCTTGGGCTTGGATCTGGCCAACGGTCGCATTAATCCTGGTCGCTTTGCGGCGAGAGGACGTGATTCCTCTTCCCCGCCTATTGGGAGGCCGAAGCGCGGTAAGGCCGTAAGGCTAACAGCGCTACGTGAAAATACAAAATACATGACCGAGAGGTCAACTGTAACTGTCTGTGGACTCACGCAGGACAGATCATCCGTCAAGATGAAGCTTCGACTTGGTGTGCCGCACTTCGCTTCCCGTCACAACATTCAGTCTACGGCAACAATACAAACAGGTTGGTTATATATTGTAACTGAGCGGCTGAAGGACTAGTTGGACTTCACTCGCAAGTAGCTTCATATTGTAGTCTTGAGCCAGGGCCAGCGCGACCGGGGTTGCGACCCGTGTTAGTGCACAAGGCGGCAGGCCAAGAGGGGCGGCATGGCGAGAAATCGACGGGGAAAATAAAAATTACGAATCGAAACGAAAAAAAAAATCATTAAAACTACGATAAATACAAAATGTTTTCGTTTGTTATTGCTTTATAAAATATGTTAAATAGATTGTTGTGAAGCAACTATAACCGGTTAATTATTTTTTGTCATCTTCATTTCTATCATAATAACTTTAAGAATGGCCTTTTACGGTATGGACCATTTAAAAATTGTAAGAATAATTTTGAAATTCTTAAATATGTCAACTGGAATAAAACCGAGTTTAATATATTTTAATGTTTCTTAATTTTTAATCAACCACTGCTACTTCCTACACCTATCATTTGTAACATGGTGAAAACATTATTTTCAACATTTTTTAGTTTGGTAAAGGAAGTAATTATAGTAGGCCTCTAGGTCTGTCGTAACTTGTAATATGCAACTTTTGACTCTTGATAGTACCATTGCTTTTATTTTTGGAAAAATATTTATTGTGTTCTTCAAGACTAAATAGTTGGTAGGCCTACTTTAAATAAAGTAAGAGCTTACGGCAGAAACAATCAATAATGTAAGTAAAAGAATATATTACATACTATTACTGTAAGTTAGGGTCAATAAAAATTCTAGTCGTGTGCTTAGATTTTATATTTTCCAATTACAGGGATTGAATTCTATCTCGCGATAAAGAAAAGTTAGGGGGCTGGGCAGCAATTAGAATTTTGCACAGGGCGATGAAATAGTTGGCGCCGGCCCTGTATTGAGCTAATTTAACGAAATCCCTGGTCCTCTATTTGTATAGTTTCGGTTTAGTTACTGTAGACCTTCCCTGCTCCCTCGTCTAGAAATTAAAATCCTAACATTCCGCTTTCTCCAGCCAAAGAAAACTTCAGGGAAAGTCCGCAGCCTTGCCCAAGGTTGAACTATTCGCGACCTGCTATTACATCTTGTTTTTCCCGCTGTTTCACATTGATATCTCTCAGCCCGTCGCTGGGAAGCGACTACTTGTTCGCCCGCTAGCTGACGTCTGCCAGCTATGTTCTAGTCGTGGTTTCTTCACACTTTTTGAATCAAACCTTTGAAAAATCACACTACGTTTGACGTGCTTGGCTATCTCCCAAATGTGTCTTGTATCTCACACGTTTTATAATTCCGTAAACATGTAAAAATACCATGTTTTTTGTTAAATTGAGTTTTAATTTATATTCCATCCGGAAATTATGATGTTTCGTTTATATTTAATACGAATAAAAGCAGGGAGAAAACAGGAAAGTTGGTAATGCCTAGTAAGTAATAGTTCTTATGCAAAATAAGATCACACTGAGTGCGCACGAATGCGGTGCGCTATCTCTTTAGTGTAATTTTGTAGACTCGGCTATGGTTTGTTTGTACGAGGCGGAGGAATATCCTGAAAGTACAACTTTAGCAGGGCTTCAGAGAAGTTGGAACTAACCGTGAATGGACTATAGCGACTAATCCATTTGGTCCGAGCCATCGCCGGTAGGACCTCGGTTCCGCAATACACGGCCGCCTGTTAGGCGTTAACTGCACATTTGTAAAAAAAAAAAATTGGGCTTGTCTGTGTTGGGGAAACGGCCGTTTGTTTTGCGTGAATACGTCTACGTTGACGCGCTCGGACGCCTTGATTCTTTTTTTACGTTCCCGGCAACGCTTCACTCGATCATAAGGGGTTTTATGGGTATCACTGGATTGCTTTTGCAATTGTGTTAAGTTTTCTTAATTTTTTACATTAAACTCATACGATTTCACCATAACCACACCACACAAATGTTTTTATACACGCAATCGATTGATCTCGACGAGAACTGTCGAATGAAACTTAAACGAGCATCGTAGCTTCTCCTCATCAAAAGTTATACTAATGCCAGAATCGCATAGCCCCGACGCGCACGACACGACGGCCAACAGTCAATGAAATATAAGATAGATCGTCGTAAGCCCGACCGATTCTGTGGTACGACCAGCAGTTTTGGATTAGAAATGATTTCGATTCTTCGTTGGGGCGTGCGGCACGACGCACAGAATGTACAACATTGCAAAACGAAATTGTATTGCAAGCTTTCCCTACAATGGTAAATGCGCAGCTTAAAAGAAAAATAAATTGAACATTATTGTATAGGACACTTGAAAATAATAATTTTACCTTTGTATGCATTAGCGATACCAATTTGTCACCATTATGTATTACAAATTTACCTCTTGTTTACGCCTTCGAATCAAACGTAGCCTATCAGCGCCTTCTAAATAGTTAGGTTAAACGCCGAGAGCGTGGTGTTGGTCGTACTGTAAATACAAGTAGTCAAATTGAAATGTGTCGTGGTTGCGTTTTTGGTCTTGTCTGCTGTATTAGTCGGGGCTGTGAGATTTCGGCATTAGCGGAAGTTATTATGGGACGATGCGAAACGAAATCAAAATTGTGGCGCCCTCCTTCCCCTCATCAGCCCCCCCTCCTCCTCTCCAAAAACCATTCCCCGCGTGTTGCTTCACAGTCTTCAATCAACGCAACATATTCTTAGATCCTTTAGCAATAAAGTGGTGTAATTGAATTTTGAATGTAGACGTTAGATTCGGAGCTGCAATGCCAAACTCTATCCTCCATTGTTATCATCAGATTTTCTGGACTGCCTCCCAATATGCTAGCAAATCTAAAGACGTATTCCCGTCAAAAAATGTATCCTGTTGAAGGTAAGCCACTTTCGTAAGTTGCCAACACAGCTGTACGCCGACTGCCACCCTGTGTGGTGTTTCCCAAATATACAACCTCGTTACCCAACAATAAATAAAAGAATCCAAACTAAGGTAAAAAATTCCTTAAAATATTTATGAACATGGTATCTTATACTCCTACGTACAAGGGTTACTTTATTGCCAAAAATTAAATTCAGTGTAAATTTAAATTATCATGGACGCAGTATACTTGGGTTTATACGACTCAGTTCCTTCGTTCCCTTGTATGTTTGTAACAGTTGCCAGGAGGACAGATGACGTGAACATAGATTGATTCTATGCGGAAAGCTAAATTATGACAATTCGGTTACCCGATAAGAAATTTAACCACTTCGCTATTCAGCTTGTTTCAGTTAGATAGCTAATTGACTTATGGTAATACGTGTAATGAATTATATTATTAACATCGGACGCATTTTCACTGCGATAAGCCAACGTTCTCTATTATGAAAAAAATATTGGTGAAATACAATTTCCATATTTTATGTAAATATGGTCATTGTAGTTCAATTTAAAAAAATGTGATGTTATGACAAAAATACATTAAACTTTTATTTTACTTAAACAGACGGCCAATTGGAAACTTTAATGGAGTTTGTACGATTACGAACTCATTCAGAACATTTACTAGACCAAAACTGACCATCTTTTTTGGGAACTCTCGCAAAATTTTCAAATGAACTAGACGCAGTTTTATACAAACCAAATTTTTAAACTAATCCTGTATAGCTGCGACATCCAATACATAGCCAACAAAGATATATCGCCCCCCCTCCCTTCTTCCAGATTATATCATGGAAGAGACAGCAAAATCTTACACATTCGAAGGAAAAAAAATATCGCTATATGTAAGGAGTGAAAACATTCACGAATTTGTTTGAGGGCAAGCTAGTCTTCACATGCACGTGTGTTTACATTTGGATCATACATAACACGTACTGCTGGCTAAGTGAATATTAAACATTAAGGAAAACAAGGGCCGAACTACATAATATCTGTTCACCTTTAAAACATGCCATTCGCCGTGACAGCAACGAACCAACAAATAGCTCAGACTCCATTATACGGAAGGATGTGGAGCCTGAGCTAGTAGGTAGGCTAAATGAACCCCACGAAATGTCATGTTCCCACCTCTATTAGTTATATTATTATGACCTCTAACAATAAGGTTGTGGGTTGCCGGGGCAGTAATTGATAATATGCGTTACGAATTGATATAGGAGTGGCTAGTTATTTGGACACACTAATTATACGTTGTGAATACATTTATTATAGTTTAACGCAATGGCAGCAGAAGGTGTTCGTCATTAGGGGGTCAACGGTCGGAGTTTCTTTTGAAATGGACCTTTTTTGCATATTTTACATGCGTTTCAAATTAAAATGAACACTAGCAAATATCACATAAAAAAATCCTTACTAACGTGTTTAATATACAAGATGTATCTAAATTTTCTACCGACACACTTCGGCTGTAGGTTAATCACGAAACAATAAGTTGAAAAAACATGTACAACCCATGGTATAACGTGAATACTACGTAAGGTACTCATCTTTGAAGTTGGACCTGGAATACTTGTTTATTGCAAATATTGGAGATAATATTTAAGATGGAACACTGTCTGGATAATGGTAAACCGAACAAAGATCCCCAACACAACAATACTTGTGGCAGTCATCAAATTATTTCATGCAAATAATCATTGTTACTACCCCTGTTTCGAAATAACATCCATGTAACGGTAGTATAGACGGGATGTAAAGGATAGATTATTGATCCTCATGTCATAATTAACAAAAATGTCGCCTTGTGTATATACCCTAAACCTCGCCATTGCCAAGTATTTCGTGTTTTACTTTTAAAATAATATTTACCTATTCTTGGCAGATGGGGCTCTTACAATACCCAATACACACTTTTCCGGCTATTAAAGGGAGGAGAAGATTCCAGAGAGAGGTGCATTTCAGTGGTACTGTAGTACACATTTTCTTGTGCTACAACTTCAAAACTGTGTACCTCCCTTAGAATTAATTTTAAATCATATGTCGTACATATGTTTTCAACTTCTTTTTTTCGTTATTAACCTACACTCGAAGTTCGTCGGTCAAATTTAGATACACCATGTATAGCATTACTCAAAACTAGCGTAATACAATACGCCTTCCGTCCCCCGACGGGGGGCCGGGGGGGAGAGGGGATATAACAAAGTGTGCCTCGCTCCGTCACCCAAACAACAATCCCCAACCTCGCCCCTGAATGAAGTTAGACGTGCTCAGCATTAAACACGCTTCTGAACCAAGCCCCGTCCACGATATTGTATGAGGTTATAAATAAATTACTGGTAAAATACATCAAACAGCGATAGAGGTGCATTTCAGTGATGCACGAAACAATGTTTTCCAAGTTCAGACTTTTGGTGGCAACAAATTTAATTTTTAAATTACAATCCATTAATTCACGTGGCATTGCAAAAAAAAAAAAAAAAAAAACTCTGGCCAACACATTTAAGATACTGCATAAAAAACTACTCTTACACCAGTTTACGGAAAGTTCGCTCTCACTCTACGTAATATTATGTACAAATACACTTTTAAACTAGATCCAAAAATTTATAATTACGAGGCACCACAGAGAAGCCACTGAGTTCGCGATCTGGCGAGTCTTAACCACGGCGTTACGTGTCGCACTCCGGTAACGAAGAAATAGCAATATTATAATCACAGCATCTTGGCAGCAGCCCTCCCATGGACCCGACGATGTGGAGGAAACTGCCCGACCATTCGGGCCACGACGCAATGCAGTTGTGCCGCCTCTGCTCGCAACGCCATCGTGTCGTACTTCTCAGCTCTCGGAATTCTGCTCTGTTTATTTTCGCCCCGCAAGCGCTGTCTTCATTTCCATCGGCACTACACTTAAATGACGCCGCTCTTTCGCGATACACTCGCTCTCATATTAAGTTTACTGCGGCCACCATGACGAGGACGTACATACCCGACGAAGTTTTTGGCTAGCGGAACAGTCAAGGTTTTATCCCCAGCCAAAATGACTTCCATCATTCAACCCGACAATTTTACCAGGTCGACTGTCCAGTACCACAGGGCGCAACATCTAACACGTCCGCCGTTATCACAATGTCAGGGTTCACCTCGACACGTTTTACACACCAAGGTCCAGTAATTGTTTCAGCCACATTCATGGTAAAAAAAATTGAGCTATGGAGCTTTGGCGATCTACAACCGTCTCTAAATAGTGTTCAAAAACCTCGGCACAAACTTTCATTAGGAGCAAATGATTCATTCCTCCCCAACTCCGTGCCCTCGATTACCTTATACAACCTGTATACGTCTCTAGTCAGTTTTGCACACGTTTCCCATGGAAGGTTGCGTCGCACGCAATATTAAACGCCAGCTTGTGTCTAGTCCAGCGAGCCCCATTTCACAATGTAGATTTTCGTGCTACGCCTCGCTCGGTCACGGGAATATTTCGTCGCTATCCGACAAGGCACCGTCGGCTCACTCTTTTATAGTATGGGCCCAATCCAAATTTAAGTAAGACGACAGCCGTGGAAATACTGTCGCAGTCCAACGTTACGTCCATTCTCTCTAACCAGACGCTGGCTGGGAACACACATAATCGGGCCTCCGGTGCGCTAGTTTCCGCGACGACCAACAGGCACTTTCCGGCCGCGCGATCATGATTCAGTCCCGTAACATTACACTGCTGGCGCACACAGCTGACTCTCTAGCCCGCCCGCCAAAGCCACACTACCACCATACCGCTTACTACTGCTCCCCGCCCTCACAGCCTATATCATAAACGTTACTCAGCAATAACACTCATTGATAATTATCACGCAGTGAATAATGGTAAATACGATTAAATGTTAGATAAAATTATTACAATGCGTATACAAGCAAATGATTACATGATGGGATTAAATGTATGACCGGTCACAATACAATTGTACATACTAAAATATACCAGCGCGGTACCAGTCGATATAAAACTTACACTAAAAATATATTTACTTAAAATACTACAAAAACTGTGGCGATTCCCAAATCTTTATAACACATACACGTCTCTATTTTGACATAACTGATGTCGCTCATAAACAAGTATCATAACATAACAATTCTACAAATGCTGTATAATTCAACTAGAATCATTTAAAGGAATAATATTTGCAAAGAGTACTCAAATTTGTCTTTACGCATTGATTAACAACAAAAGTATGCGTTTTAGTGCGGGTTTATTATTCCTTCTGATAATCTGACCCTTGCATCAGATTATTAGGGGTCACATGACACACTGGTTCCGTCGCCCCTGGTTTAGCGTGATCTATAGAGAAATGTATTTTTAGTTGTATGTGGAAACGAAGGAGCACTTGGTCCTAGAAGGCGATATTTCCTGCAGCATGTAGGATCCTAGGTGACATAGTTACGACGTGCGATGAATAGGCAAAGGCGCAGGGCCGAGACAGGCCCACGGTAGGACTTAATTTCGTTGGTTGAAATCCCGCTACAGTAGCTAGGGCCCGTCATCTGTAACATTTCTGTGGGCTTATATGTAAATATGTAAAATAAAACCAAACGAATCACAACGTCCGTCGCCCATAAACTTCGGATGTACTCCTATCCTCCCCCTCTCACTTTTCACAAGATATTACACCTTCCTTTCCCTCTATCTCTGGCACGCCTAGTAGACCGCAGGACGATTCTGCGGTATGTTTAACCATGGGTGGTGTCTCCTGCTTTCCAGTTCAAAGAACAGAACGTCTCGTGTCGGTCGTTACAGATCCTCTCCACTTACAACTGCCTAAATATTTGAAGACGTAGCAAGCTGTGCTCTCGGCGGCAATGTAGAAATTCTGCTCCCTGGACCAACCTGCACTTTTCCCGCAGAGCTGGAATTCTTCCTTCCTCCGTCCTTTCCGCTCCATTCTCCCGGCTCAAATGAAGTTTCCGATAGCAACTCCGACTTTATGACTGCGCCACCGTCTGATGAGGGGAGTAACTCCCGCCGATTAATTTTTATTCGTTTTCAAGTATCAGGTAGTCCGTTGCCATTTCATCTAAGCTTAAATAACTCATTACAGCTACTATTTATCGTTTTCTTACAATGTAAAATGTATATTTCAAATGTGTAGAAAAGAGGAGTTACCTTTTTAACCGAGCGAATGTAAGTAATAGTGAGTCCTCGACAAATTGTGTTCATGTATAGTGGCATCTGCTGAGGAAAAATTATGTGCTGATGTACTATTTTCATAGTAGGCCGACTGTACAATAAAGAACATTTATTGGATACCAAATGAAGATGGAGTGAAATATTTAAATAATATCTTATCCATTGTATGAACGTAAACTGTGAAAGGACTGCGCAGCAAAACCCAATAAAATATATTTCTTTTAACTATGTCTCTCTTCGGATGGTTCATTTTCTTGTATAAATAATTTTTCACCTGCCAAATAAAACTTTTGAAATCAAATATCCTAATTTACACTTCATCTACTACAGTTGCCTCCTTATTTGAAGCAAATTGGTCGATACGAGTTCAGTTTTCGATTACAAACACGAAATTCTATAAAGCTCTCCTCGAAATATTATATATATATATATATATATATATATATATATATATATATATATATATATATATATATATATATATATATATATACGTACCTACATATTCCAAATTCATGGAAAGTGCGAATTAATGGTAAGTAAATTAATTTGTATTTAACATTATTTCAATTTTTTCAAGTTCATTGTTTATTTTGATTCCTGAACGCTAAATAGCTTCATTACTTAAATTAAATTTGAGATGACGAAAAAAAAAAAAACAAGTTGGCTTTGAGTCTCTTGTTAATTGTGCGTTTTCCCTGTCACATGTGTTACGTTCTTTTTAAACAGAATATGACAATATTCCGTAAAAGCCCCCAGATGAAAGCGTAACGAGTTGTTTTCTGCAACATAAGCCATATCAGACCCTTAATTATACGAGTTAATACGGAGTATGTTTGTTTTCATTCAAATCCGAGGTGTGTTTAATAATCACATTACATCCTACGCGTCAAATCACTATGCCCTCTCCCAGTCAAAATAAATAAACTCAAGAATTCTTTGAGATAATTCACAAAGGAACTTAAATGTATGCCCTTGCAACTCGCTAGTGTGGATACAAACAAATCTATTGAGAAAATTAAATCTATCCTTGCATCTAACCTGTTCTAATGGGAATTAACATTTTCCAGATAGAATGTTCACATCAGACAATAGTTTCTAGGTTAGTGAAAGGCAGAGTGAAATTTTTTACTGTTCTCTATGGTACTGACCCTCGTCTTCTCGACCCATGTATCCGTATGTTCTTCAAACTGGCGTTGTAAACACAGCCACGTGCGGCGCTTTGTCGCAGGCCTGCGGCTTCTGAAACTAAGTAAACAAGACCACTTAACACTCTTCACGGTATCGTAGAACTTAAGAAGAAGAAAAAAAAGGATGCAAAATAAAGAACCGCCAGGTAAAAAACTGCGGCTATAAAAATTGTTTCCGTGACAAAAAGAACAAAACAGGATTAACTGGTAAGAAATAATTTCCCGTTCTCCGTAACAAGAAGTAATGTGTGCAATCACAAACTACGCCGTATATTGCAGAGCGTTGGTTATAGCTTACTCACGATTTCTTCACATTATTTGAAACGAACCTTTGGAAAATGACCCCATGTACGACATGTTCAGTTGTTTCTCAAGTATGTCATGTATTGCAAACGTTTTATACTACTGTTAACACTAAAGTACTTTATTGTTGCTAAATTGAACATTTACTTATATTTTATTTACTAGCTGACTCGACAGACATCGATCGTTCTGTCAAAAGCTATTGGACTGTGGCAGTCCTATAAACTTATCTTTTCTGGTCAAGTTCTGGTGTCACCAGAACAGATAAGTTTGTGATACTATACAGTCACAAATGTGTAATTTAAATAAAAAAATTAATATGAACGTATTTCAGAGTGATCACTATTTATTGACTATCAAATAATTACCGTGATATCAACAATACATTTGCATAATGTTAATATACTTTTCTATGTATTTTTAATGTCAATCATTAACCACAACTATTTACAAAATTCAGTTTTCTATTTCGTACACTGCAATACTTTAGTAATGTTGTGTTAAATGATATTTTCATTGTAATGCTTTATGGTACATAATATTTTTTGTTTAATTATCTGGTGCGTAAACAAAGCTGATGGTTTTCCAACACGGGAACAGGCGACATACAATTGGCAATGCGAGAAACATGGGTTTTCAAGATTAATGCCGCAAACACTCAATGACTGCCCCTGGGATTTATTTATGGTCATAGCGAAAGCAAGCCGCACTGAAAACTGCAGTCGTTTAAATTCAGATGGTATGTCAGTTGGAATCATTGGGATGCGAGGTATCAAAAGTCTTCTCTTTTATACTTTCCCTTTAGAATGGTTGCTTCGATCACGTTGTTCAGTAATTTTTACACCGCTAGCCGTGTGCCGTTACAAAGACGCAGTTGGTTGATATTTCGCAACATTATGATCACCGATCCGACCTTTAATTGAAGATTGTGAGGCGTCAATCCTAGCAAATCCAGCGAGTTCAAAAATTCGGGTGGATAGTTGACGACATCATCTTGGTTAGTAGCGGAATCAACTGATTTGTATGTCCTCAATTCACCGGCAATTTCATTTTGAATTTTGAAATTTAATTCATTTACATCCATGTTTTTGACAGCCAATATAGCTTGTTCGCTCAACCAAATATGATCTCTGTAATTTTGAGCAAAGTTTGGAAACACCTTTTGAATGAGTTCGGTTTTTGATTCAGTAAACTGAAAAAAATTATCAGGAAAGGTAATGCAGCCAGTCAAAACGTCTGAAGGGAATTTGCCATTACCTATGTCAATGAGTTGTTTTGAAAATATTTCTCCAGATCGATCATTTTGCAGCTCGACACGCATATTCTTGCTTGAATTTAATATCTTGACATGTTTCCACAAAACAGAGGCCTTTAAACATGCATCAAGTTCATCAGCTGGCGTTGACCGTGGAATCACTGGCAATGTTTGACGAAAATCTCCTGCTAACAAAATCATCGCACCACCAAATCGGTTTTGATTGTTCCGCAGATCTTGCATGGTTCGGTCTAATGCCTCGAAAGACTTTTTATGTGCCATCGTGCATTCATTCCACACTATCAATTTACATTGCTGCAAAACCTTTGCCATTGCAGAGTTCTTCGAAATGTTGCAGATCGGAGTTTCGTTGCTTTGCATATTGAACGGCAATTTTAGCGCTGAATGGGCTGTTCGACCGCCTTCCAACAATGTAGATGCAATGCCTGATGAAGCAAGTGCTAGTGCAATTTCATTGTGTGAGCGAATTGTTGCTAAAATTAATGAAATCAAAAAAGTTTTTCCTGATACCACCAGGAGCGTCCAAGAAGTAAATCCCTCCAGTTACATCATTTACAACTTTCATAAGAGTATCAAATACATACTTTTGTTGTTGGTTCAACAGCGGAAGATTTATTCGAACTGATTCTCTTAAAGTATCGAGATCGTGCATATTTTCGTGCTGCAACTCTTGATTAAAAGCGTCGTGCAACGGACGATTGGGCGCGGCCATGCCTAATTGAGATAATACTTTGTTTGACATCATCAAGCACATGTTATCAATTGATATTAACGCCTCGTTGTAAATTTCTTCACTGACTTGTAAATTTGGATTTCTTGTTCTAATGCGCATTTGATGTAAGATAGCGTCACACATCATCTTTGTATTTTATTCATAAATCAATTGGTTTTGATGGGAAGCATGTTGATATAATTATAGAAAACAATGTTCGTATTTGATAAGCTTGTGAAGAAATTACAGCATCATTGAGAGTTTGATCCGAATGAGCGTTATTTTCTAACAGTTGCAAACGTTGACAGGCTTCTCTGTAAGAGCCACACAATTCGCCATTAACAGTTCGTAAATGTTGGAATGATGTTGGGCCTCGAACATTGACTAATAGCAATCGCAAATAAAAACACTCATAGTTGCTTGGATGGACTGAATACATTTGACCTATTGCATTGGTGGAATATACATTTGGGTAACCTGGAACTGGTTTTCCTTGTTTCCGTCGTTGAAATTTCTTTGAGGATTGATTCCAAGTATAATATTTCGGCATTTCGGAGTATAGCAGTGTTCGGGCGAAATCATAATTCTGACACATTAAAAAAAAAACAGGTCAAGGTTGTAGATGGTGGTTGAACAGCTCGTTGTAATGCGTTCTGTGCTGTGAAATATACTCTTTGACCATTTTCTAAGTGTATGGCTAAGTGAACAACAGTGGGGTGTCTTTCATGAGTGGGAAAAGAAAAAATGCGCCAAATTGCTTCATTACTGCTAACATAGCGGCCCATTCGGTATTGGATAACTTCGTCATTGGAATTTTCTGCACCAACTCCAATCACAGCCATGTCACTTCCTTTGGTTACATATTTACAATGATAGATTTCACGGAATGGCAAGATTCAACATTGATGTGCGCCTTGAAAGTCTTTTATAGGATCGTTGAATATGGAACAATCCAAAGATTATCAATTTCAATGTCTTGTTGATTCACTTTGACAATTGTTGATCTTCCGTTGTCTGCAGTCGATCGGCGACGATACAATGGATAACCATCATTTTCGGTAATTGTTTCTGCTACTAATGCCCGTGGATAACGCTTCGAACATTTACCATCCGCCATACACGGTGAATTTTGATTAAGTGTTCCACAGGGACCATGAATCATGTTTTTAATAACTACCTCATGCAAGCCTGGATCTACTTGTATATCAGGGATTCCAGCTGATATCATTTCATCAACTTCATTTGGTCTTATCTTCTCAACCAACCAAATCAGATCGTGTACATGAGGCAATCCACGTTTCTGCCACTCCACAGAATACATCCAGCAGCGCGTCTCGCCAAACACGCTATGTTTCACTATGAAATCCATTAAAGATTTCTACTTTTGTTTGAAGACTCTTGCCGTAATGTCATGGCGATCAATGGGTGATTGGCCAGGGAATAACCTCAAGTTTGATTTCTGTCCACTGCGGATTGCACGTGAATGTGATAAATAAATCTGCTGTACCATAATGACGAACATACGACATGGCATCTTCAGCATATTCATGCATATGTCGAGGACTTCCGATGTATGTTGCTGGAAGAATTGTCATCCGGCCGATGTTCTCTGCATTTCCACCAGTATTAATCGCATCTCGAAGGTGAATATACTCTTCAGAACGGAGTTTGGTCTGGTTCAACCTGATGAATGTCAATCGCTCTGTTTAAATTTTGACATACATATCAACAGCATATTGGTAAAATAATCGCCGACATTTCAAGATGTGATTGTCTTCATTTTCACGAACCATCAGGCGGTATGAATAATAGTTCATTGAACTGACTTTTTTGTTGGTTTCGGCACCTGTAAAAAAATAATTGTTTTAATAACAGTGATTTAATTTGCATTTAATACATATAGTAGCTGATACAAAATCTCCATTGCTAAACCTAATTTTTAATTACCTGTAAGGGGATTTATCATCTTGATTGAGAAGTTATAACCATCTTCACCTTGCCAAAATATGATGGGATATTGTAGCGCATCATTTGAGCGGTGTGTGTCATACACACGCTGTAACTGATCATTCCGGCGATGTAAAACAATATCACGGGCTTACAAATGTTCTCCAACTATAAAAATGGCAACTCCATCAATTGTAGGTGCATTGAAACGTCTTGCATGTTGGCCCGCAGGAGTTTTATCAGCTCTGATTACAATTTTGTGATTATCAGATTGCATGAGATCCAGTGCAGTTTTGAACAATGTAATCAACTGATTGTGTTGATGAAAGAAAGTTTGTAATTCTTCGTCAATAGACCTCTTCACTGAACTATTATGTGCACAACGCAGATAAATTGCTTGTGTTGAATTGCCCATGAAATAAATTTGCAGGAATTTGTAGTCGCCATCTGACACCGGCAACAGTGAACCTGCTCGGTGATATATTTGGCCTTGTATCTGTAAATTAAAAAGACAGGTTTATTACTTTTGTTACAAAAACTATAAAATAAAATAAACAAAGTAATACGGGGGGTAAGTCTGTTATATGTTACCTTGAAAGTTGACATGAAATTGTCCCGAACTACATTTGTTGCCCCAAATGAAGTCATTTTGAAGCAGTTGATATATTTATGGATATTTGTAAGGAAATATATGGAATCTGTTCCTGAAACCAATGAGTACAATGGTTCTGGTGGTGGAACCAATGACACTAATTTCACTTTGCCATTTGCGAAACACAATCTAGCGGCTTCATTTTTGTATTTCAATGCCTTACAATGTGGGCAAACCGAGTTCATAGATCCAATAGCAACGCATTGATAGGCACTGTAGTCAATTGATACCACCGTAACTGAAAGCAGCTCGTTTCAAACTTGCAAGATTATTAGCTGAATGACGCGCTGCACGGGTTTGTGATGTCCGAATCCTTTCAATTTCATTTCGCTCTTCACGTTGCTGTGCAGTCCGATTAGACTGAAAATTAACTTGGTTTCTAGCATTTCGAGTTCTTCGACTCAAATTGCTCCGCCCGCGTCTTATAGGCGGCATGAGTCTTGAACTGAGTATAAATGGAAACACACACAAAATAAACCAATCAACCAAAGATAAATCGAGGAACTTGTTTGTCGATTGAGAAGCGAAGATTTAAAAACAACCAAGAAAATAATTGAGAATCTACTGAAAAAACTATCAAAGACAAACTGTTTAAAGTAGAAAGAGAAAGTGTCAAATCTATGGATGCATTCAAGTAGTTTATAGTAATTTTAATGTTGCGTTCATAAATATAAAGTTACTAATTAAATTTTAAATGTTTTTTCTTTATATTATGGTTTGGTACCTTTTGTTTTATTTGAATAAAACAAAACAGTAAGACAATGAATCGAAAGTCGATTTTAGGGTGTCAGATCGATTCACTTAGTCGATCCATTGCTCAAATCGATCTTTACGACCCCAAAAAATCGATTCTTCGATTAATGTGGTTTTTACGTTTTTCAGTGCAATTTTTCCAATTTTTCTCCTCATAAGAACCTTCCTCGGACTTCAACGAATATTTTTTTTTGGGGGGGGGGGGGGGAAGCCGAATTGGTCCAGCCGTTCTCGAGTTTTGCGCTTAGCAACACATTTAGCCATTCATTTTTATTTATATAGATAAATTACAATATTCATTTTATAATTAATATGAATAAAAAAGAACATTTTTGTGTTGGTAATGCCTAGCAAGAAATAATTCTTATTGAAAATAATTTTGCCATGAGTGCACACGAATGCGGTGCCTTATCCCTTTGGTGCAATTTTCTAGACTCTGTTAAGCTTTGTTTGCGTGAGGCGGAAGAATAGCCCGGAAAAAAAATTTATCTGGGCTTCAGAAAAGTTTGAAGTAACCGTAAATGGATTATACAAAGGTATAACACACGTTGTTCAACTCTAGTTTCTAGTAAACATCGTCATGAAATAATTCGATTATTTAAATGAAATATTTGAATAATATTCTTAATTATTCTACAATACTTTCTGCATCCTTAAGCCAATTTTTTTTTTTAATTCCAGCCCTTATTGCCTGTACCATATTAGTCGTGCTTGGCGGATAAAATGTTTGAGTACGGTAACTTATACCAGAAGCGTTATGTGTAAAATCGAGTGCTAACTTAAACTTGACCTAATAGGGTAGAGAGAGTGGGATACTGAATAATTCTTATTATGTTACAGTAACTTATAAACTGATGCAGGCTTTCAGTTTTAAAATCAAATTTTAAGTTTAAAATGTTATATAATACAGTTGGAAAGATACTGTTACAATGTGAACATATTAATTTTTAATATGGAAATCTATCATTATTTGCATGACGCCGCTAGTATTTATTACCCAAAGAGACCACTTCATGCAGAGCTTCGGAGAGTTAATAAGTAAATTTGTCTTATATGTCGGGCTGAATTTAATGATGTGTACCCATTATGTTATCGCGCCCTTGTCAAACTACTCTAGTTTACTAATAAAATAGTTATGAGAAACCCACAGTGGAGTTGGATTTAATATTAATTTATATTTGAGAATAAGTCTCATTTCATTAAGTAAATATGCAATAAACACACGCCCAAAAACTTCCACTGTATACGGTTGTTCTATTGTCTTTAATGTGTAGCATGAAAAGTACATTTATCTACAATGACATTAAAGCTCTGTCAGCTAATTACAATAGCGAAAATTAAATTTACGCATGCAATATTTTTTGCTTATTAAACAACAGACAAAATTTTACACAGCGCTTCCAGAAAAAAAGCATTATATTCAAAGGTGCGTAAGTTGAGTATGTAGACGCTACGTTCGTGAACTAAACCGAAGCGAAGTAATCACACGAATGCCACATGTTTGCATTCGATAACCCATCTTGAGGAGTCTTGCATTGCGGTCGTATTATAACCCCCACCCCCCCTCCTTACACAGGAAAACTTCCCACGTCTTCAGAATGCGTTATTTCCATCGAGTAGGGCGAGGCTGCGGCCATTCAAATTGTTACATCGAGATTCTACATGGATAGAAGTCCGCAGTAGAGTTTGATTTAGCCACTACGAATTATAAGTAAATTCAGATATAAGTTTTCAGCTAGTCGGTCAAGGTCTTGAAATTACAGCTTTGCTACTTTGAAGGGCTCCAAAAAATACGTTTGCAATACGCAAGGTTTCATGAAAATTAAATAACTTGGTTTTCTCGCCTAATATGTTCCTCACGAAACCTGTGTGACACTGAAATAGTCGACGTGGTAGCAAACTATTTGAACATAACCAATAAAATATGAATATTTGATTAAATCGCCGTCTTGTTTCAAGGCGGTAACAAAGGGTTTAGTTATCTCAAACGTTCAATATATTGTTACGTGCTGTAGCTGGCGCCGACTCCGCTGCCCCGCGCCGTAATCGGAGACCCACCTCGCCCTCCCCTCTTCCTGGAACGACGCGCTCATGGCTGTCTGCCCCCCTTCTGGGAATCCCATGAATGGCGACAGCAGCGGGACTTGATTGCGTTCACAGACTTCCTCTCGCCTGCTAGAGTTCCCGATACGTTTAGTGACGACGCAAGAATGTTCTGGTGAGACTGGCTGGCGCCTCAGCCCTCCGCGACGGATCACGCGAGTTGGGAAAGATTCTAGGTGGCGGCCTAAGACACTATATATACTGCCGCAACCCAGCGGCCGGCAGTCTTTGATGGAGGCCGCCTGGCCGAGTGTGCGCGAGCGAACACAAGTGTGGACGAAGACTGGAGATTGCGGGAC
Organism: Dryococelus australis; assembly: GCA_029891345.1. NCBI lineage: Eukaryota > Metazoa > Arthropoda > Insecta > Phasmatodea > Phasmatidae > Dryococelus > Dryococelus australis. Next base: position 44,301,930 of record CM056997.1, read on the forward strand.
AACGGCGAGTGAGGTGTTCTTGGCTTGAATGGACGAGAGGGTGTGAAACCTACGAGTGAAGCCTACTGTGCGTGAGGGCGCTTGGAGGACTCTAGAATATTGCGACTGGCGGGACATGGACTGAACTGAGGTGGGACTGACTGGAAGTGTAATACTAATTTTATTGTAAATATTCGAAATGTCAAATATGGACGCATAAATTATAAAATAATTTAATAGATTGATACACTGTATATTGGGACTGGTCTTTAATTATTTAATTTCATTGATTTCTTTGTTGTAATTATAAATTTTATTAATTGTTATCAATTTTGAAGAGTAATTGATTTCAATTTATTGTGAGAATTTAAGTTCAGAAAATTTTGCTGTAGTTATTGTAAATAAAATAAGGAAATTATAATTAATTATTTTATTTGATTAAGACCTCCATCCCTTAACGAACTTGGCATAGCCCACTTAAATTCTAGATAGAGAAAGTGTAACAATACTTAACGTACAAAACAAATTCATATTTCAGACATTTTAAGTCGACAATTTTACACCTTGTATTTGGCCGGGGGGAAAAAAAAGGCTCCGTTGTAAATAACCGACACTTATTTTGTAATGGTCGCATGGTTCACTTAACATAGCTTGTGGTCGTAATTATTGGAACTCATATATGTAACTCATGGAAATATAAATTTAATAATATTCGACGTCCACTTGCGAGAGCGCCAGTCATGTTCATCAAACTTCAAGGTTTGTTCGGCGTCTGAATTTACACTCGGGAGGTTCAGTCGCCAAAATGACAAGCACCGAGAGCTCGCCCGTACACGTCGACACTCCGGCGTCCGGCCGAAATAAATTACCTTCGCATAGATGCTGTAATCCATTCGCGGTTACTTCACGCTTTCCTGAAGCCCTGCTGAAGTTTTACTTCCAGGATGTTACTCCGCCTCGTGCACACTGAGCTTAACTACGTCTAGAAAATTACACCAAATGACAATGCACCAAATTCTTGCGCACCTAATTGTAATCATATTTTCCACGAGAACTATTTGTTACTAAGCGCTACTAACACAGATGTTTACTCACTTTTATTATTCATTTTTATTATAAATGAAGTTTTATAATTTATGAATCAAATATAGCCAAAATTTTAATTCAAAATAAAATAAGATACTTTTATGTTAACAGAGGTATAAATGCTTGTGATATACTGAATATAGAGGAAATAACCAAACACGTCATACATGGGGCAATTTTCAAAGGTTTGATTTAAAAAGTGTGAAGTAACTGCGAATGAAGCCTCGTTCTGGCGCCGAGCGCCTCCACTTGCGTGAGACATCTTCAGGCATATTTGCTATACGTAACGTACTGCACCAAGTGATCGTGAGGTAACATTTATACTGGTTAAACTAAATACGTAACCGGCTGCCATAAGTTTACGCGCCTCCGATCGGACCATTTACAAATTAGCGACCAATTTACCATAGGCTGTACACTGTTATTTGATCTCTTTTTGAAAGACCTGCTTAAGTTCAACTCTTCTCTACAATGTTTGCCCTTCTGCCATGTGTAAAATTAACATGCATTCCCATGGGCTTAATGGCATTGTCTGTTCGCGATTTCTTCACAATTTCTTTAATCAAACTATTGAAAAATAACCCCATGTATGACGTGTGTGATTGTTTCCTATATATAGCATGTATCAAAAGCGTTTTATACCTCTGTTAAAATAAAAGTACTTTATTTTCCGATAAATTTAAGTTTTACCTGTATTTTATGTATAAACTATAAATCTTCATTTATAGTAAATATCAACAAAAACAGTGAGAAAACATGCGTGTTGGTAATGCCTAGTAAGGAATAGTTCTAATGAAAAATATTATTACACTGATTGCGCACGAATGCGGTGCGTTGTTCATTTACTATAACTCTCGAGACTCGATTAAGCTTTGTTTGCACGAGGCGGAGGAATAATCCGGAAGTAAAAGTTCAGCAGGGCTTCAAGAAAGTTGTAAGATACCGCGAATGGATTATACTTGCCTGTGTGAATAGTACCATATATTATATATTCAGACAACGGCGAGTGATTGTTTTCGAAGTTTTATTTCAGACGTGCTCGGATTACCGTGAACAGCACACAATAAAATAATTAAAAAAAGTGAAAGGTATTTATTTGAAAGTAACTTCCGCACGTTGCTCTTGTCTTCGAAGCAGGGTCAGAGCGGGAAAGAAATGAGAGAAGGCTGTGACCACGTGGAGACGTCTGCTCTACCTGTCCCTCTTGGCGGCCTAAAGACTGGACGAGGCGAGAAGAAGTGTAAGCGGAAAGGCAAAACCGAGTGAACTAGTGGAGGAAGCTACAGGATAACAATACCGTCTACTCAGTAGTGACAGCTTCTTTCAGTGTGTTTTTAAGGTGACTTCCTCGTTGCTGGTGGCCTAGATGCAAGGCGAAACTAGCAGCGATACAGGCGCTCATGACAGATGCCTCATCGACTCTTCGCTCAAGACACTGTTGGCGGTAATGCGCTTCTTTGGAACTTCCAGAGGGAAGCCCATCATCTTGAGAACTAATATAAAACAACGTGTGCTGCACGTCTGCTTGCCACTTTATTATGTAATTTTAGTATAAAAACTATCAAGAAAACACTCGTTACTATAATTTTCCCTTTCGAAACAATACTTCTAATAGAAAAATGAAGAAACTAACACTTGAATTCGTAAGGATGGTATTTTTAAAATACATTCAATGAGCAGATCCCACTTCCAATATCGAAAATTTCTTCAGTTATTGCTACTTTATTGAATGTCTGACACAGGATAGTCTCAGTTACTGGCCATTTTAAAAACCTCATTGTCAGAAAAATGTTACTTACTTCATTTCTGAACTGTTTTATACAGTGGACGGAAGTTTCCGCTCAGTCAACTAAATCGTTTCTTACCCGTACATAATATTTATTTTTGCAAGATAAAATTTAATCAGCAATAGACTAAGTGTACGGGATTTCTAAATTCGAAGACTCGGTAACGAGGACTAATATACGAACTTCGATCGCGATAAGAGGCAATATGGAGGCCACTGAAAGTAAAAAAAATAACACTTTTTCATTAGATAACGATAAATTATGCTTCAATGCATATAACTTCAAGAGATGAGTGGCATCAGTGCACCAAAACTTCATAGCAAACCACGATAACGAAGTAAACATTCCGGAAAGGCGCACTCAAGTAACGTAATTACTGAAATATAATTTAACTTGGTGATGCAATTTACATACAGGAAAACACTTCGACAAGTTATTCGTCATCGATGAAACTTTTACGAAGAATCTGAATCAATACTAAATATCGTAGCGTTAGCTTAGCATAGGAGATCGTTGTATTACATGCAGCAAATACACTTGCAATTATGGAACAAATAGTTGAAGAAAGGATAAATTCCACGTGAAAAATGATTAACTGCGTAAACAACGTACTAAACGGACTAAAGTAGAGTTAAATACACAACACACTGAGTAATCGCACTGTTAACAATGCCAATATTATTACTATTAATCAATGCAATAACCCGATGTTAGGAATTACTGACATATATTAGCAATTGCACGACTACGAACCTACTACTTCACTTAATTTAGTGGAGAAGAAATCAGATTGGATTTAAAGAAGGTGGACAATGAGATAAAACATTTAATACACAACTCGGCACTGCAAGCGATAAAATCGGTCTGTATCACTCCCTTCCGCTACCTGATTGTAGGCCTATAATATCAGAATCAAAGTTGTTAGTTGAAATATAAATATCACTTAGGTATAAAGCAAAAATTATAAAATTCCTTAAGTAATATCCGTTTCGTTTGCGCTTGAAAAAAAAAACATTCTTTCTTATATCTCATCCTTGGAAATAAATTAACAGAATTTGACCACACAACGGATGTGGTGCGAGAAATTTTGCACCCACGGAACAAGAAAATAAAATTTTCAGAATCCAAAACGAAAGTATAATATTCATGTAACGGAACGTAACAAACATAGGCTAGCGCCTGTGAAACATAGCGTGTCAAAAAAATTACACACCTTATAGCGAAATTGACAACTGCACGAGTGTCTTCAAGGGAAAAAACTCTGAATGCATACGTTGTGCAACAATCCCAGAGATCATCTACCGAGTAGAGGTAAAGCAAGAGTGCGTGTTCAGCGGCACTCGTTCCTGGAACTAGGACTAATGTCCACTTTCACTTGTAACGTAGTGTATACGCTGTTCACGGCAAAGTGAGCACTTTTGAAAGCCATCTCGTTTGGAATAATAGCCAATAACTATATTGTGTTGTAGTCTTAGGCGTTCATTTCCGAGTGCGGTCGGATATACACACTGTGTATTTCTTACATTAAAATATTTATTTAAAAATTTTGGTTAAACGATAAAACATGACACAGGAAAAAGTAACTAGGGCCTCAAAAGTGCTCACTTTACCGTGAACAGCCTATAACGTATTGTGTGAAGTGAAGAATGTGTGTAGGCTGTTCATGGTAAAGTGAGCACTTTTGAAAACCCTCTCACTTGGAATAATAGTCAATAAATATATTTAATTGTATCCTTAGACGTTAAATTCCAAGTACGGTCGAATATACACAGTGTGTTTGTTACCATCATGGCAATATTCATTTAAAAACGTGGTTAAAGGATAAAAAACGGCTGTAAGGTAAAAGTAACTAGGGCCTCAAAAGTGCTCAGTTTACCGCGAACAACCTATAAGGAGAGGTAAGGAGATGAGAATGGCCCCACTTTGCTAACACCAGATAATTATGAAAGACGTTAAATTGTTTCATAGCTAAGTTGTAAATGCGAGGCGAGGTGTAGAGACAGTGTGACAGAGAAACACTCGCAAAAACACTACAAAACTCAATTACTATATACAGGAATAGTACTAGGAAAATATCTACTTTCTACTGGCGGCCTGACTCAACAGAGGCGTTTAAATAATATTCTTGTCACCAAGCACTTGCAAATAATACCTAACAATTATTTCTGTTAAAACATTTAAACTCAGTCTTCAAACGAAGTTCGAATAGTGGCCTCGGCAACACTAGCCCCTCTCGTGGATGGTAACCTGCGTTAACTTTAGTCCGGGTAATTTAAATACTGAACTTTTAAAAGAGTGAGTAATGCGATTTAGGCGGCTCTTAAAGGCAAGGTCTTGAGAGCTAGTGAGGGTGAAGCGAGGTGAGTATGGAGCGGCACCGGAACGAAAGGGCGGGGGAAAAGCGAGATCCCCGAGAAAGTCCGTCGACCAGCGGCATCGTCCGAAACGATTCCCACTTGCGAAAATCCGGAGTGACCCAGCCGGGGAATGAACCCGGTTCGCCTTGGTGGGAGGCGAGCGCGCTAACCTCTCAGCCACCACGGCCCCCTTTTAAAAGAAAATTATTGAATAGCGTCTTTTCTCGAGACTATATCAGGGTATCGCAGATAAACAATGTCAGGTTATACGTGGTTGAAACTAGTACGTGCAGTTCACGTTGAGTTTCATATCTGCTTCATTAAAATAAATCGATGTCATAGATGGAAAAAATTTAGTAAGATGAAATCCGGAACGTCTTGAAAATCTAGTTGGTCTGATCGTAGGCAGGAGCATTCCTCTGAATGCTGCAAGACATCTTTTTGTGGTCTTTCTTTAATAAGGCTCTCGTACCTATAGTGCAATTACAGTCCCAGCACTTCAAATACAAGAGCGGTAGTTCGACTTACTAAACATGCGGAAATAACGCGGGTGGTGACCGATACAGGCGTGCTTCTCACTGTTTTGGCACACGCGTCTTCGTCTTCATCGAGACCGCCTGTCTACAGGTGCAAACCCGAGACGTTACCTTAAAGTTAAATTTAAGTCCCTTCAGGCTGAGCCCACGCGGGTCAGCGTCCTGCCGTCGGAAACCAAGTTCGCTAAATTCTCATTCACTCAACTTGTTTAAAAACGCCCTCAAATATCAACGAATCACGAGAATGGCAGAGGCAAAAATTACTCATTACGCCATTTAGTGGTTATGACAACGGATCAAAAACTGCTCAGAATCAAGGGTCTTCCAAATACATCACAAATATAGCAAACTGGAAAGACCAATAAATATTTTGCAAAACAAAATAAATCAGAAAATGATCTGAGTAGTTAATTTACATACAAAATAATAAGGTTACTGTGCCAAGGAAAAATAACATGTATGAAATAAAATTACGACTTAAAATTACATAAATAAGGAAAATTAATAAAAATTCGGCATATGGCACATATTCACGACGTTACAAACACACTACATAGGCAGTCCCAACAACAATTTCTGAGAACAACTCTCAACTCTCTGCAGCAAGATTCATCATTCACCTACCTCAAATTTTTCTCATATTTACTCATATTTTCTACGTTTACCTGAGACCAGTCATTCTTTAAACTTGGACGAGGATGTTAAGACGGGCCTAGAGATCCGTACCTATGCCGCTATCATAATCAAGACAAATTCCACTATAGCTCAGCAAACAGTCTCCGAGCCCATTTGGGAACAATAAATACCAAGCGCCGAAAACACGGAAATGAGCAAACATTTGGTGAAGCGGCGAAATATGGCACCAGCCCAAAGCTTCCTCCCTAATCACGCTGATGAGGTTGGCATGAAGTATAATGAATAACCCTCAGATACAGTAATCGTGGTCTTTCCTTGCTGGGAGAACCATCAGCACAGAGAGCAGCCCGGTGGTCGCTGTTTGCGCACACCTCTTGCTCGCCAAACCAACGACGCCTTGACCAATCGTGCAGTCCGCGGGACCAACAGTGGTAAGTGGCCCAAGACAGTGGCTTAACTGAAGGTGAGTGATATACCTCGCATAGGAAATGAATAACTTTTACTTTTCCCACGTAAGTGTGCTAGCACCTTCTGGGTAAAATTACTGTCGCCATGGATTTAGGTAACTGTTGAGGTTTCGCTATAATTTTTGGGCTTGAGTAAATCGGGCAAGTATATAAAGTATCTTGTTTGACTTATGTATTATTCTAATAAACTCGTTAAAAGCCTGATTTTGAAGCCTTACTATATCCTCAAGTAGCTAATCTAAGTAGTCGATGTTATGAAGAATAATGTGTAAAAACAGAACTTGTTTGCTATTTACCTCGTCAGGTTTAATGAATGCGAATCTGGTGTGAGAATGAAGAATTTCGAGGCCACACTACCGACTTTAAAGTAAATGGTTTGGCCTCAGGTTTTGCACAGAAGTTTTGTCTCCTCTTGCAAATACTCGCATCCGAATGCAGACACGTGTTTGCCCCGAGGGATGTACGGGAACTGTGTTGAAATGTGGGCAGCGCAGTCTTGCGGGGTCTTGTCGCCGCTCGTCCAGCAGCGATGTCTCCAGGCATCCTGGAGGCGGAGAGTAGGTGCCTCTGGAAGGAGGCCGCCCCGCCCGTCCGCGGCCCCGGGGGTTTCTGCGGGAGTTTTGGGACGCGCGCCTCTGCCGGCATTATCTCGTCACCCGGTAATCCTCTTATCTCTGCACGCAGCGCCCTCGCAGTCTTCATTACCGCCCTGTACGTTCTACCGCACCGCAATAACCCCACCACGCCTCCCTTCCCGAGGTCTGCACCAACCAACACGTGCCACCGCGCGGAGTTGATCTCTCGACGACCCCGAGGACGCGCGGGCGAACGCACAAGGCTAATTGTCAGCCCACAGGTACAGCACTGGCTCCAGGTTTTTGATCACTTCTGCAGTGAGCCTTTGGGAATTAATCCCTGGTCGTAATAACTTTATTTGTTGTAACCACAGACAAGTACGACCCCAGTTGTGCTGGCCGCCAGTAAGACAAAGGGGCTCTGTCTTAACGTATAACCACGGCGAAGAAATGGCGTGGCAATTACTTCGATGTGAATGGCTGTACCACATGTTACTTAAGAATAGTGGTGAAACAGCATCTTACTCCCCGATAGTTTAGTGGTCAGACTACACGCCTCCCACCAATGCGAACTGGGCTCGAGTCCATGCGGAATCGCCCACGGAATTCTGCATGTTGGGGATCGTGCCGGACGATGCCCGCTGGTCAGCGAGTTTTCACTGGGATCTTCTGTTTCCCTCCGCTCGTGCATTCCGGCGCTGCTCCATACCTCGCTTCACCCTCATCGGTTCTCAAGACCACGATGTTAAAAGCCGCCCAAATCTCTCCACTCACTCACTCAACGAAATGTAGAAACGCCATTCACCAAGCAGCGCCCAGTGACCCACTCGCCAGCCGGCAGTTGAGCCAATACGTATCATTTTGCAGCATACGGTAGCCAAAAAGGAGCGGCCCGTTCCCAGAGACCCGCAAAGCCAATCAGAGAATGAGAACGCCCACATAAAAGGCACCGCCTAGCTATTACGTCTCTATGTACTTATCTACTATGTGGCTGCACGGGGCTTTGGAAACGGTTCTTGTATCTGATTGGCTATTGCCTTCTGCGAAATGTTCCTTACTTTCTGGACTGTCGGCTATCGAGTAGGTTCTCAGGCGCTGATTGGCATACGGCTTTCCAACATTTTGCTCGCCAATGACGCAATTTTGCTGGCGTGTGCAGCTGCACTTCTGTATTCCTAAGTACTCTGCGGCCTAACTAAACTTGCAATATTTCGATTTGTACCTACCCAGTGAAATAGGTCCATTTTGATTTTATAACCATTGACATAAGACTAATACATTAGTTAAATATATATATTCGTCTAGCGTTGCAGTGTTTCACGTCGGTAGAGTTATGTTTACGCATGTACGCGAGACGTAAATTGTGACAGGAAAACATATCGAGACACGTTATTTATCAGCTAGACTCCAGGTTAGATTAGGCTACGTTAGTGACGAAGTGAAAAGATGAAAGATATGCTGCGAGGTTTCATTGTCTTGAAATATGCATCGTTATCTGAGTTGTAAATTTTACATACATAGTCGATATTTAGTTCCCTGTATGTGATTTGCGGTTGCTGTAGAAGAAATAATTCATAATTAATCAAAAATTTAATCTGCAGGTACATCATTCTTCCTCACAATCGCCACACGACACAAGGCTTGTATGTATCATTCGACAGCAATTGCTACTTCCATCTCAGCGGCGCTGGCGTCTGTAATTTGGAGCGAATTTGCAGCGTGGGAATTACACGTCTGCTGGGAATTGCGCGCGGTAAGAAATAACAGGAGAGACGAAGTAGTACTTTCTCTTTGCTGTCGTTTTTTGGCCATTGTAACATACTTTTATTTCTGCAGGAGGCCCAAGTGTCTTTTGTTTTTATTTCTTTGCCCCGCGAACGGCGGAAAAAATGCACCATTCTGAGTGCAGTACAATATTCCTCGCAGCTCCGATAAAGGAAATGTTTATTGATGGAGGCCAGATTTATGTTGCGCTTTGAATGGTCCACAGAAAGAAAAATGTCTACGATAAGAGAATAATATTATCCTCGCGCATTTACGCCCGCAGAAATATCGTAGAACAAAATACACCATAGACATTTTTAAAATAGTTCTTTTCACAGTGTTATGATTTTGCATAAATTTTTTGAGATTAAAAAGAATGAATTATAACACACAACTTTGAATTCAGTTTTTGTAAATAAATTAATTTAATACAGATTTTATGCAGCATGGAACCATTGAAAATAACATTTTAAAGCCTCTCTAAAATTAAATTTTTTGTAAATAAAATTTACTAAATACAGCGGGGCATCTGATCAAAAGGCAAATAATTACACAAGTTCATTTGAAGGTTAACTTTAAGTTACCAATTATTGAACCAAACTAGTAGCGTTCATTTGTTCGTTGGCTAAGTTCTTTTGATCAACTTTTATCTTGGCGATAACCACGTAGAATTCTTAATTGTGAAATATACTGTAAAGCGGGTTAACGGACGTGTAATGTGTACATACTGCCACAAAGCCTCGCGTAAGGGCACCAATATGAAATATAGCTTATATTTAATATTAATATGTAATATAGTGCGTAGGGAGCTGTGAAGAACACACACTAGGCCCCCTCGTTGCGATAGCCAATATGAGAGACAATCATATTATATTCAAATATATATGTGCTGTGAGTGGTGAAGAATTTGCATACGTAACAATGGAACAAAACATATAATATTCGAGTGACCAGGCTGCACAGCTGACTTGCAATAAATCAGTGGGAAAGGATGTGATCTTACCTAGACTGCCTCTGTATAATTGCCCGGTGCAGCCCTAGGCCGCTAGGGGAACAAGTTTATTACCATTATCACACTCTAGAAACTATCATTTGGCACGTACACCATTGATGAACTTACTTCAAAATAAGGCAGACAATTGAAAACTCTATTAAACGCATATGTAAGACCCCGGGTAAGAAATATTTTAACTTGACACTACAGTAGAGAAAACGACAAAACAGACACACTCTTTGAATAAACTTCATTTATTTTACTTTTCATTTCCTTTTTTATTGTAATTGTTTAAATAAAAAATAATTAAATATCCTGATGGAAATATAAAAGCTACAAGACAACACACTATCCTAACAACGCTATAAGTGGTTATGCCTAGCCTACTTGAACCCTTTTACGGTTACGTGACATAGCTTGCCAGAGTCTGAAAATACGTGTTTCAAACTCTAATTAATTAAACTGTTCTCTGTAGTAAATATTACGTTAAAACAAATTGTGTTCTCACTAAACAGTCTAGCTCTGGTAGAAACTACTCTTATCACATGTTTTGCAGTGGGCGTGTGTGTGCTGGAAATTTACGTACTTATAAAAGTCAAGATGGCGTCGTTTGTGTACTGTCGCTAACGGACATCAAACTGTAAATAAAATTAGGTCCAGATGAGTGTCAGATCTTTTTGTATGACTTATCTTTTAATCACCAAGCGGTTTGAAGGTAAGATGTTCTTGCAGGATTTGGCGTAGCAGGATTAAGGTGGAGATACGTGGAGCTCCGCTCTACAAGTATGTAGACGGCGTGTTTAAACTATCTAGTTCCTGACCACTTAACCTCGCGAATGGATGGCCATTGACACAAGTTCCATTGCTGGTTACAAATTTACTTAAAAATTGGTTCAGGGACACGTCTACACACCCTAAAACTAATTTAAAGTCCTACCTCTCCGTCCACTTCAGACGGGAGGTCCTGCCCTACGTCTGACGTCGTTGGCGACTGCTATCGAAGAGAGCGTTAGTCTCTGCAGGCTGACGCTAGCTTAAGGGGGCCTATAGCGCCAGCCAATCAACAATCAGGATTTAAACCTGCGGGCCAATTGGGATCAAAACTATTCAAACCACCAACATGAAACACTTCTAACTACCTAAATGAAGAAAAACCAAAGAATACGTGATCTCGGAACTGAGATATAATACAATAATAAATAGAAAGACTTACAAAATTGAGATCGCACCAAAAATAAATATTAATTATATAAAATATAAATACACAACGAAAAATGAACTAGTCTATCAAAATTACACATCAATATTATTGCCCCAATACATTTAAGTTTTAAAAAATCTTACTTGTTAAGGAAAATAAAATTAATAAAAATAAATAAAATTTACACAGGCAGTTGAAATCACATAAGTGACATGTGTTAAAAAGAATCACATCAACTCTTGCATGATAATATGTGTAGTAATAAGAACAGGAACAATAATATAAGTTAGTTGTATGCATAAAAACCCTATTTTCATGGGTGTTACAATCATTTATTATTTTTCTGGGTATTTATTGCTGTCTCAGAACCCTTAAGAGCTTCTATAAAAAGTAGTGTCCTATTAAGAAAAGAAACAACGATGTACAAAATATTGAAAGTATTATGATAAAGTTCCTTTTGCCACAGGGTTCAAGGATCGGAGTTCAGAGTTGTCTCTCGTGATGTCACAGGCACGGCTGGCCGCCATGTTGATCGGAGGTCTCGGACGGTCATGTTATTGACGAAATTCCCTGATTTACTCCAAGAATCATCTCCCAAATTAATTATATTGGTCAAAAATTACTTTCACAGAAAAAAAAAAAGAGGGTAGCAGATTTGAAGCTTCTCGAAGCAAGAGCCGAAAAATCATCAGTCGAGTAGGATGATTGGAGGCTCTTAGCGGAAAGAGTTACTTAATCCTCAGTAGGAGAGGACGATTCGAGACTCCGAGCCTGGTCAAGCGGACCTGGGAGGATCAGAGGACCTGTCCCCCTCCGCCGGCTCCCTTCCTGCACTCCGCTAACTCCGCCCCTTTTCACCGCTACACCACCATCAAACCCCCCTAACATCCCGTCACCCACTGCCACCCGTTCACCTCCCCTCATCTCCATCAATACCCTTAGCAGCCGTCAAACCACCACCCCCCCCCCCCCCAGCAACCATCTCTCTTCTGCCCGGAAATTCTAAAAATCAAGGAACATGCAACATTTACCTCACACACTCACCCCGCCAACCCCACCCCACCTATCCCCAAATTAATCATTGGCCTTACATAATAGAAATTATCTCTCCACCCATACCAATCAATGGTATATGTCCATTGGCCACTAAATTATGACTTAAACACGTGTTTTAACAGTATTAGACACTATAGATTCCGCTAGTTATTTTTTTATTAGCATATTCCTCCAGAGATCTCCCATGTCGTCCATTTTCACACTTTTTTTGTCAGCGAGACACTCTTCCAAGTATTTATTGATACATGATACTAAGTTCACAATTCTGTAAATAAGGAACTCGTCTATTTAAAACAATTTATAGTTGCCTGCTGTGGCATTTCTGGGTGCTAAAGCTGGTGGGAATCTGTTTAGTTTTTCCCGAGATATTATATAAAAGTTTGACTTATTCAGGCGTTGCTATTTTGCAAAATGATGGACTATAGCGCATGCGCTCCGAATTTAATATTGGGAGTGCGAACTGTTGGCAAACGAAATTCTTGTTCAAATTGGTTAAGCGTTTCCTGTGACATAGCGCCTAAAAATTGAAAATGGCAATAAATATGTCAATGCGTCTAAGGAATGATCTAAAAAGTATAGGAATCATGTGAGCTTAGTAAGTAGGTACACCGTGTTCGGTGTAGCTCAGTGTATGAAGTTTTTAGGAACACGCACCCATGCGCACACACAGCAACCCACACGTATACAAAATCAAACTCACAGACAGGAGGGTGATCTGGTAAATGTCTATTTAATATAATGGAAAAAAAGGCTGAAAAGCATATCCTAATAATGCTCAGCGAGTTCCGTAATTAAAACCGGAGACGCGTCCGGTTAAACTTACAGCCACAAGGATGGCGTGTAGTACTGCGTTCTCACACAGATGCTGTAAGGGCGGGTAGGATTTCTGTGGAAAGGAGACTGGGAAAGGAAGAATGAGAAAGAGGTAGGGTAATACAATTAAAGGGCATTTAATAGACTCGTGTCTGGAGAGAAGCAGTGCACGCAGCCGCACGACAACACACCGATCTGCACACATTCACTGGCACTTAACACGAAGTAGAAGTGAAGCTCCTATATCCACCACTGCAAGAACACCGATACTGCTGGTGTCTGCTAGAAGTCCCCATCCTCCTAATGGTCCATACCACACCGGACATTAACCCTGTACTGTACAGCGTTCATTATTGGCCGGTCATCAACCAATGGAGAGCCAAGAAGCTGATATTGACCCAATCAAATGACCTTTATCGTAAAAAAAGGGTTTACAATCAATCCTGTCTCTTTGAGTGGCTATAACAAAACAATTCTATCGTAAGGAATATAATTATTACTACGCTGTCGTGTTCATGTGAGGTCGTCTTAAACACCAGCGGAGCAAAGACTGCACATCCATAGAGGTTTGTTCTGAACAACAAATAAATGTTCAGATTAGTTTTGCTCGACATACACTCGAGCATAGTCTACAACGTGTTAAAGGCACACTCTACCGGGGAGTCCAAAAAGCGCGCAGAGTTTCAGTGGTGTAGTTGTCATTTTGAAAATTGTTCAATATTTTTTAGCAATTTTCCAATTCCGAAAAGAATTATTCGTTTTTAAATTCCGTTTAAAGTTCGTGTGTTCTTTTAAAGTGAAAAAAAAAGGATAAAAAAGGTATTTCACAAGCATATTTTAGGTATGAAATTTCTGGAACAGGGTTATTTACCCTACTTGATAAACATGTAGCATACATTTGTTTTCGTATTTACACAATCTAGTGATAGGTGAGCGCTGAGAATCTCAAGAGGCGAGTCAACGAGAGAACGACTACAGGCCAGTTCAATGCCTTGCGCACAGGGACAACGGGGCATGTGATGCTGAGGTCGCTCCTAACGCTCCATGCACGTTTGTAAGCTTCGGGAACGCAAGAAAATCCTGTCTTCAGACAAGCGCCACTCTTAAGGCCAATTCATATTTACGTTAAAGTGTGCCTCCTTATGTCTAAATTGCACTTACTCTGGTTCAAAAATTATTTTATAGAATTATAGTTGTAATTACACGAGCTAACAACTCCTCGTATTTGATAAATCGTAATGCAGAAATAACAACTATATTGGATTTGACAAACGCTCGTGTACATATTTGTAGGCACTTTTACATGCATAAACCTATAGTTTGTATACGTAAGAAACATTTGCATTTGTGTGCCAATAAGAACCTCATATCACGTTAATTAACGCCTATTTGCGCCCGCAGACTATCAAGATCCGCATTTTTTTTTTCGAAACGTTACTATATCATTCAGACAACCACAAACGTACTTAAAAGTTAAACTTCCGTTGCAACCGTATGTCATAGCAGAATATACAGTCTAGCGAGATGTTGCTGGCAATAAAATAAATACAGAAGACCAAAGACGAAAGTCATTTTGAATACGATTACGTGAGATTACGTTCCCTGCATGTTACAGTGAAATTTATTTCAGCTTCTCGAATGGAAAATTTAACTTTAAGTCATTCTTCATGCAATGTGGGAACACTGTTGTGCGACCTATTCCTGGACATAACGACAGTGCAAGTTACCTTAACTGGCTCCATGTTAACTGCCAAAGTGAATCGGTGCCCCATCGCAAGTGATGGAGTCGCCTTTTGGTGTTACTGCAGGATAACGGGTGGTGTGAAAGAAGCCCTTTTAAATGCGGGTCATCTTATGGTACGGCTTTCACTCTTACAGCCATATAGAGGAACTACAAGGACCATGGACGTCACAATGCTGTCACGCCACGGAATAACAATAAAAGGATGAACTTAAAACAATTTAAAAAATGCTCTTATATATCATAGCGAGAAACTTGCTTGTACAAACTTGATGTGTCTCACATATTCGGGACATTCGTTTTTGGAAGAATTTCTTACTTAAGGACCATAAGAAAATTGTATACATTCATATGCTTAAATATGTATATTTTCATAATAAATGTTAAAAATTTCGGGGCAAAAATTAAAAATTAATTGTAATAACCACCAAAAGTATCGAGCATTTTCTACTCCAAGGACCGAAAATTGTACATACCCATGGGAAATGCTTCCTTTGACCTCTGTAAATTTCACGGATTGCAGAGAAAAACTTCCAGGAAACTGTATAAAGGCATGGCGTTTTTAAAATAGGTCTGCATGCTTACAGAGATATTTTACTACTGCTTACTTCACCTAGAAATGTTACGTCAATCATTACACAAGTTTTCCGCTTCAAAATATTCAACGACTCTGTATATGATTGACTTCCTTTCTCATTGCCTTATTTTGTAGTTTTGAGTTTCCTTTTGCCTCATTTATAAAGTAACATCGCGATGGACGTAATGAAAATATCTGAGTATCAAGTCGCATCGCTAGATTTCTACAGATCTGAATAGCATATTTTCAATTAAATTATTACTACGAGTATACAAAAATAAAAAACAAAAGCCACTTCAGTGGCAATAAATATAAATAATTACATTTTTCAAATAATTTCCCAAAATTTTCTGGTAATATTACTGTTTGCAGATAAGTCAAAAAAGTGTTTAAGGTAAGGCGGTATGTGCTTATATATAAAATATGTGTAGTTGCACGCCACGATTCTACAAAAGTTTATTTCAAATATTCTCTGGTAACCACAAGCAAACTGTGGAGAGTAAATATAGGATTGCCTGTCTCTTAATGAAACTTCTTTATTTTCGTCGTGTTTATATATAGGCGTCTGGCCAGACCCTAAGAGCACAGGGCTTCAATCTTATAGTTGTCATGTAAAAGCTGTTCAATATTTTTGAAAGGCGTCTGCTTGCTAATAACGCCTAAGAAATTTTTTTTAATGTCCAACTACTAATTTCCGTTTTCTATTTCCATCTCTAGCGTATTTTTTTTTTTTTTTTTAAGTAAAAATGGCTAATACATGTTTTTAGAATACTTTATTGATACGAAACTTCTGGCGCAGGCTACTAGACGTATCATAGGGACATGCAGCACACATTTATGTCTGTTATTACGCCATGAAATAATAGTGTCGCCATTGAAACTCCTATGAGGCGAATCAACGAGAAAGAGCGGTCGCATACCAGTTCAGTGCCTTGCGCGTAGGCAAAATAACGCGGGGTAGAAAACAGGACTCGAATAAACGCTAATTACAACAGTCTGATTAAAAAACAGCTTCATGAACTGGAACCGTCTTCCAACATGAAATGCCACGTGAATCCAAATCAGAAAATTCCGTAAAAAAAAAAATGAAGCGGGCGTGTTGTGACGTTTACGGACTAAACCAAACTCCGTAAGTCCACTTCGAGGTTTAGATGTAAAACCTTGTAAACAAAAACGAAACACGAAATTCAATAGAATATAACTCTGTTCTTCACTGACAACTTTCTGACGCCAAGTACTATCATTCTTATCGACATCGTAACTAGCGCAAACAATATTACGAAACACTCTACTTGGATAGTAACTATTTCCCCTGTTAGGGGTAACTATTTCCCCTGTTAGGGTATTTATACATTTTTTTATAACCTGCTCGTCTATCGTAACATAACCCCCATAGGGTCCGTGATTGATGAATCACTATCCTTGGTGGAGTGGGGCGGAGTGGAGAGATTTGGCCGAATATTGACATCGATGTGTTGAGAACCGATGAGGGTGAAGTGAGGTGAGTATGGAGCAGCGCCGGAACGCGAGGGCGGGGTAAACCAGAGATATCCCCGAAAAAACCCGTACGACCAGCGGCATTTTCCGGCCCGATTCCCACGTGCGAAAATTCGGAAGCGGCCCCGTGGTGGAATCGAACCCAGTTCGCCTAGTAGAGGACTATTCTTGGTAATATCTCTGTTACTATAGTGATGTTGTCAAAGTGACACTCGCACTTCTTCAGCAACTAAAAAAAAAAATTACGACCACAATACACCACAAGGTTGTATTCCTTACACATTGCCATAAGTAGTAATTATAAGTAGTAATTACTGTTCACAGACGTTTGGTGCGTGCACCTACTTCGCTCTTAGCGATCCCGCGCTTTAGACCTTCAGCCAAACGACGACGACGGCGACCTCGGAGTGCTCGCGCCCAAGTTTTGCCGCACTTTTCAAATACATCTGCTGTAATCTCAGGTAACGGTTGCTCACCGTAAAGTGAGCACTTTTTAAAATCAACCTTAGACAATTGTCACCGCTAATTCCTGCATATAATTTAACGAATAAAAATTGTTAAGTAACCATTTGTGATAACTTTAATTATTTCTTTCTCTTGCATCGAAGTGTAAACACGAGCAGATTTGTAACGTATTTACTTTTCTAATAATTTCATAGTTTCACTTGACTGACGCATTAATAAAGTGATGAGACCCATGCCAATGTTAATTTTACGTAAGGCGGAAGAATACACGACGTGCATACAAATAGATCTTAAGCAGGGTTTTCAAAAGTGCTCATTTTACCGTGAACAGCCCGTAGTAATTTTACTATAGCCTATTCGCGGTAAAGTGAGCACTTTTGAAAGCTCTCTTATTTGGAATAATAGCCAATAAAGATATTCTATTTTAGCCTTAGACGTTAATTTCCTAGTGCGTTGGGATATGCACGCTGTGTTTATTACTTGAATGACAACATTTATTTAAAAAGGTCGTTAAAGGATAAAGGATAACTGAAAAGGAAAATGAACTATGGCCTCAGAAGTGCTCACTTTACCGTGAACAGCTTATAAAGGAACGTGTAAATGATGGACTCGAAAGTTATTTCGTCAAACACGGGAGAACAAAACGAAATATAACAATAACGACGACGGATGAGAGTGCGACCGGCTTTCAAGGCTGGATGCGCTCCTCGCGAAATGAAGAGAGGAGGTACTCGGGAGGACGGAAAAGGGAGGACGGGAGGGAGTGGGTGGGTGGATGCGCGAGCCGCGAGCGAAGAGCGCGGGATGGAAGGCTAGTGCCGTCCTGGATCTGTACACACGCGCTGTATCCCATCGCCTCGTCCTACTGGGGCTCCCGCGATCGATGCCGTAACGCAAACAAACAGCTCCATAAACCCCGAGTTCACTCCCCCGCAGTGGACAAAACAAGCAGGCCGCTGGGTTTCTCCGACTGCGGACTGTAGACCAATCCCACGAGACAGATTTTTAGCAGCATCTTACAACATTCTCGGTGCAATGAAGTGAGAAAGCCTGAAACATAAAGCTTGTTCTTAAGCATTAAAGCAATGTGCTTAACTTTCAGCGAAAAGATTGGGTTTGGCTGTGTTGCGGACACGGCCGTTTGTTTTGCGTGAATACGTCCACGTTGACGCGCTTGGACGCCTTGATGTTTTTTTTACGTTCCCGGCACCGCTTCACTCGATCATACGGGGTTTTATAGGCATCACTGGATTGCTTTTGGGATGCTGTTTCCAACCGTATAGATATATGTTTTCCGTCTTGGCCTTTTTGATGAGTATAAGCCGAAATTGTGTTAAGTTTTCTTAATTTTCTACGTTAAACTCGTACAATTTCACCATAGCCACGCTACACAAATGTTTTATAAACACAATCGATTGATCTTGACGAGAGCTGTCGACAAACTTAAAAGAGCGCTGTAGCTTCTCCTAGTCAAAAGTTATAATACGCAGAAATTATACGCAGCGAAACGAACTTTATATATATATATATATATAATCCGCACTGCGTCTAGACACACACAAACAATGATTCGGTCTTCATTGAATTAATTATAGCCTATATGTTACAATATATAAGTTTATATTTTATATCTTTGTATTGCAGACACACTGACTGTCCTCTGAAACTAAACTGCATAAGGTTAAAGAATATGTAGAAGAGATATTACGTAATCACAAATGTTATGCATATTTTTTTTTTTTGTTTACTTGCTACTCTTACCAGAGTAAAGTTATTACCTTTTAGTTGTTGAACACTGAACAATTTTGCTATGCAATCCTTAATTAGTATATAAAAAAATTCTTTAAGAGTAAAGTCATATCGTCCACATTATGCACATATATAAACAACCTCAAAATAGCTACAGTTTTAAAATAAGGAAATAGTGTAACCTGTGTATGTAGTTGGTACAAATAAGTAAAATTCTAATTCTTTCGCGATGTTTTAAGACCATGATCTCCCAGAACATTTTTATATTTAATGCATTGTGTATAGCGGGCGCAACCCGGCTTTATTTTTGGTTATACCGAAAAAAAATAACAAAAATTAAGAATGCCAGTATATTTATATTTCCTTTACCGATAACGTGTCATCCAGACATCTGAGTCACATGTCTTGAGAGCAATTCATTAGTTATTTCTTTTCAGATCTTGTATGTTGGCAATCCATAAAAAATGCCATATAACACCGGAAATTATAATACCACTACTTCTGATTGCTTGTAGTTATGAATTGTAGTGGTGATTTTTCTACCAACAGTTAGTTATCTTTCGGTTTTTCGAAAGAATTTGTTTAGATTCCGAGCTTTTACAATAAAACAAACGTTCAGTTAGCCTTCAAACTAGTGCGGGGAAACCAATCTTTTGGACCTTCCTTCCAGACAGAAAATTTAAATCGTTATATAGATTAACTAGGGTTCTATTTACGTCTATAATATCTTTCTCGGGCGAAAAACAATAATTAGAATTGTTCTGGATCTTAATTTTACTATGTGTTTTGGGGGCGGAAGCGGTAAGTTCTTGAGCCCCTTTTCGAAATTATGTTACGTTTCCATAATATTTGTGTGTGTGTCCAAGTATTTCGACTTACAATTATTCTAAACTATTTTTGGTAGTATGTTCTATGTGCCCGTCATCTCCACGTAAAGGCGACGTTCAGAAACCACGGCCTGCACAGAAAAAAAATAAATTGTAACTGGAAGTAACATATATTTGCAATAACAATCTTTTGCTGATTCACATAATCATAATGTGGATGTTTACAATACTTGTTTTGTTGCAAGGATAGCAGCTGTGTTAGATCATTATAGAACCGTTTGTTCGTAGAAATATTAAGACATAAATCTGATGTTATCTTGTCACCTTTTTTTTTTTAATTCTGTCAATACAGAGGTTCATAAGGTATACCCGAAAAGGATATGTTGGGCAAATTTTCAGTGCTATTTGACATTTGGAAAAATTAATTTTTTTTTTTTTTGCATTTTTCCTTAAGTACCACCCATTTTCTCTGTGAACCCCAGAACAGATCGTGGAAAAATAGTTACAGTGGGAGAGCAGAGCAAAGCCCTTGTTAATCAATTATGCATTTACTTAGCTGCCTGCAGACGCATCGGGAAAAGCAGACTTCATTTTCAGGACTGCACATGCACCCGTGAGTCAGAAACATGGAAACTGAGGGGTGGGGAATAAAAGTTTCTGAAGCATCAATAAAAGAGGAGGGGCACGTGGGCAGAACTGAATGGAATTTGCATTGTTAACATGTGCGATGTGGCTGCCCGATCTTTACTGAGGAAAACAAACGCCTTACAGGCGACGTCGCGTAAATACACTTTACTCTGGTTGGGTAGCCGCGCATTAACTGGATGTCCGAGTTGTTTACTTGGTGAAGTATCTGAAAGAGACGAATTCGTGAATTGTTTCATTAATGTTTAAGAAATGTCAGAGGGTCCCGACGCTTATCAGTATTTATACACTGAAAGAAATTACTAATTAGGAGCAACTGCAAAATATTTTGTGGAATTTCACCCTGTCAAATATTTTAAGTGTCAACACAAATTAATTTTGTGGTGATTTCATATATGTTCTTCAGTGACTATAAATTACACTTGAAATGAAATAAACACAATATAAAAATTGGCTTTAATTTAATTTTTAGTGTAGCAGTTACTTAAGGCTCGGATTCACATATTATGCAGACATTCTTCATTTTCGAGTCATGTTTTCTGTTTCAGAGGCACTATTGGAAATGTTTGATTATAGAAAAATTACAAATTACTAGTTGTTTAGTACATTTGTATCTAATTTTCACTTTGTGTTATTTCCTGCTTGCAAAACGCAGAAATGTATTGATATAATGTAAATATGTTCCTGTCTTTTACAGCTAGCAGATAAAATACAATGAAAATTAAGCACAAAGATATTAAACAACTCGCAAAACGCAAATTTTCTATAATCATACATTGTCAGTAATTACTCTGAATCCAAGATGATGACACAAAAACTAGGAATTTCTTTAAAATAGGTGCAGCCTGAGCCTTAATCCTACAATATTACACCGCTGTCTGATAATCAAATGAAATAAAGGGAAGTACATTTTTCACAAAAAAAAATCCTATTACATGCTTGAGAAGCCTTTGCGTTAAAACCTGAAGAGTTCGTTTTCGACCGTATTTACTCCTGAGAAATATTCAGAAGGCCAATAATTTTTATCTTGCAAGCACACAGAAGAGGGTATTTCTCTGGCCAAGTGTAAATCCAAGCGAGATGTCCACCGAGTCGAAAGATTGACTGGGCAGCTGAGTCCAGAGAGTGGGCAGCTGGTCGAGTCAGTTGAGCTGATTTGAGACCCGAGTTAGCTGGGTCACCATTCTCGTCCAGATGAGCACGCGACTGCTCAGGCCCATGTCAAATCTCAACGTGTGTCGAGCTGCTAAACGAGATCAGGGGCAGTTTATATTGTGAGGGGAATGTCGGAAGGCTACGGAAATATATTTGCGGAGAGTAACAGGTGTCATGTAAATGCGCCACCGTTTTGAAGGAAATTTTATTGGTGCTTCCGGATGGCCACTGGAGATTTTGATCAGCCCATAGGACAGTACACAATTCGGGAAATTTTGTTGAGCATCATCTTAATTTAAGCAATTATATTATTGTGTTGGTTATGTACCTGCTTTACGTTGGCAGGCTCCTCTTGTGCTCCGGAGCTAATTAAATTACGTTTTATACACTTTATTGCGCTAAACTCACGTTTAATATAGACCGTTCACGTCAAAGTGAGCACTTTTGACGCCCTAGTTACTTTTTTCTTTGAGTCATTTTTATCCTTTAACCATATATTTAAATAAATATTGCTGTGTCAGTATTAAACACAGTATGTATATTCCCACACGCGCGGAAGTTAACGTCTACTGCTAAAATAAAATACAATTATTGACTGTTAGTCCAAATGAGACGGCTTTCAAAAATGCTCACTTTACCGTGTTCACCAGCGTGATGTAGGATGTAAATTGTGAAAAAATATTTCTTTATTGCAAAAACTGTCATTTTAATTTTATCAGAAAATGAAATAAATAATGTTTTATACGTGTTTGTTTTATCAAACGGAAAGTGAAATACTGACCCTGTTGCGAACTTCGCCAATCCTAAATTTTGTGACAATTTTATGAAGATTTAAAATCTGTAATCTTTTGCTAGGAATTTTTTGTGCCATTTGATGTCACAGTAAAGTTAAAAATTGCCGAAGAGAAAAACAAAATATTGAAGAGTGTACGAGAAGAAACAGTAAATTACACCACACTCACCGTTCGCATGGGCATGGCGGGGCAGTCCTTTCATTTCTCTTTTGGCTTCAACCGACAGGAACCCAGATTTTAAATAAATGAAATCTCTGACATCGCGGTTCTTTAACAGCTACTGCCTTTTGCAAAAATTACCTCGCGGTCAAGTTTTTTTTCCCTACTTTCTAGTTTTTCAGTAAAAAGGGAAAGAGATTGTAGAGGATGGAGGGAGGTAGGGAAGCGTAAAACTGACAAGTAGAAGGAGAAAAAGGGAAAAGAGGGGAAACACGTCCAATAAAGAGAACAGAAACTTTTGAAGTGACGTGGTTAACACGATAAACCTGGCGGTATTCTCCGGCGACACAAAGCGCCGGAGGGAGTGGCGTATCACGCAGTCGCCGCATCATGAGATTGACGCCGGCCGTGAAAGAGAGACGGCGAGAGAGGATGCTGCATGCGTCCATCGGCCTCCCCGGCTCTAAGGTCGAGCCGACCGGCGCGCCGGCCCCGAACTTCGCCCTTAACGACGCCGACGAGATGGCCGGTTGTGGTCCTGGCGGGTGCTGCAGAGGCAGTCGATTGTCCGCGCGCTGCCACGACAATGGCTGCTGGAGGAGGATATAGAGCACTGCCTGAAGGGGCTGGAGGGGGAAGAACGAGTGTTAGAGATGTGTGGAGGTGTGTCGGAGAGAGAGAGAGGGGGGTGGTTGAACGCGAACCTTCACCTCGGTGTGATTGGTACCGGAGTGATGGAGCACGGGTTGGGAGAGGGTATGTAGACGCATCACCATCAATCTCTGGTGGAAGACAGCGGCTCCTACCTACTAGGATGCGCCCAGACAAATGGACGACTGACCTACCTCGAGGTCGTGGAGATGTCAGGAAATAAATCTTTTCGTGGTCCAGGAGTCACGGTTGCCTCCCACCAAGGCGAACCGAGTTCAATTCCCGGCCGGGTCACCGAATTTTAGCATGTGAAAATCGTGCCAGACGATGCTCGGGGATATCGCGTTTCCCCCGCCCTTTCAATCCGCCGCTGCTCCATACTCACCTCAATCGCCCTCATCGGCTCTCAAGACCTCGCTGTTAAGAGCCGACGAAATCTTTTCACTCTTCACTCACTGTTCGTGGTCCATGATGAACATCGTTAAGGGTGCTCGTCACCAAAAAAAAAAATCATTATTTTATATTTGCACGACATAACTTTGAAATATTGTAAAGCAATCTTTCATCGCATAAAATTCAAAATCCCATAGCTTTTGCATCATAGCACGTTAAAATCACCACTGTAGTATTTTAGGGTTTAGGATGTAGGCCTACAACTTGAACAAATGAAAACCTTTTCAGAAAAAAATGTAGGGTCGTAACTTTTTTTTTTGTCCTTACTTTCAACTATTTTGAAAAATTGGTAAAACGTTACAAAGTGTGATTTTAAAGAGTTCTTGAAGTAAGTCATAGTGTCATATTTCAGTACGAGTTATCACACGTCGATGAGTACGTTTTTGTTATTTGTACATCCCGAAAACAATAAAATTGTGATTTTGGTATGCCATTATGCAAAAAATACTCTGTAAAAAAATTTTTATGCGAGGAAATAGTACAATGTTTGCAATTTGAATAATATGTTGTACATATATTATTTAACGAACTCTTGGTCGCTGGAGCCCTCAAGAACATCTGTTTTGGGCGACTACATAACTGATTGCGCGATTAATTGTTTTGACAATGCATAGCATCTGCAGGCAAGTCATATGCAGTATGCGTAAGAGTAGAAGAATTCACACTGGCCAAGTCATTCGGGGAATAAGCTTCACATGCGGACGACAGGAAACAACGGAACATTGGTAACTTGAGACATATGAAAACTTGTATAAACCTAATACGCGATTATTATTTCTCGTTGTAAGTCACTATTTAAGTTAATCATATTTAAGTAAAGTGTTAGATTAGAACTGCAACACCAGCCTTAAATGCTAAATTTAATCTTATCACACACCATAAATGGCACGGATATATACTCTGTCCGTCACTCTGCCTGTAAAATTATATACAGGTAAAGACAGTGATTTTATAAGTTCTCATATACTCGTGAACAGCTTATAACAAGTAGAACTTGTATTGCCAGCAAAAAATTTTACTGGGCTGAGATTTCCTGCTTTAAATGACAAATGTCAAAGTAGCCTGCATCCTTTTTACGTATTTATTAATAAATATATACAAAAATACTTGAGATTTAGTTTCGCCATGCTCGTCATGCAAGAAAAGCTAAAGACAGATAGGTCAAAAGCATAGCACCGAGTGATGCGGTGCAAAGGTAAGACACGGGACTTGTATTAGGAATGACCAATTCGATTCCCGGTTCAGCCATTTTTATTCCGGTTGCCCGTTGATTTTTTTTTTAAATGTCTCTAAGCGAACGGGTTGGTTGCTTAGCCCAAATAATAAACAATTTCTTTCCCAAGTCTGATTTATTGAGCAGTTTGTTCCTTTGATTACCTAGCGGTCGGCGACACCTAAAGCCTCAAGTAGCTACCTACAGTCATATTCATAGTGGAGTCAGAATTACCTTGTTTTAACTTGTTGCTCATGAACTGTGAATCGTGCAAATGGCCAAATGTGAACCGGCATCGATTCGACCTCCTCGCCACACGGATGTGACACCTTAAGTTTTCGTAGCCTCCCTGGCGTAAAACTTCACTCTAAATCTGAATCTGTGGAAATCTCACGGTTTCAATCAGTCAAGCATATCTGACTGATTCAACAGTCACGTGAGCGAATTTAAATGGCGAATGAGTGAAAAATGCCAGGTTTCCTGCACTTGATTCAGTAACATTTTCCACTAATTCATCAGACATTTTTTTTCACTTTTTACTCAGTGGTTAAACAGCGTGTAAAAATGGCCGCTAAACAGCGTGTATCAAGTGGAATAACAAATAATAAACTAATAAAACAACCACAAAATACTTTCTAAAATGTGTTTCGTCTTTCAAAACGCCATTTTATGAGGTACTCGAAACAAACAGCCTTTCATTCAGTTCTTACATATTTCATTTCGTTTTCGTGTAATTATTACAGCGCTCTGTAATATAAAGTGGTGAAGAAAGTGCACTCATACAAAATATTAATTTTGACAATCCTAAAGGTAGCAATTAAGCCAAAGACGAAAAAAAATAGGGCATACAATTCAAATCTTCACGATTTCGATGAGAACTGTAAGACACATATTTTCCTCCTGTTATTTCAACTTGATTTGGTAGAAAAGATAGAGCCGACCTCGGTGGCGCAATTGGTTGCGTGCCGGCTTACGGCGCGGGGACTCCGGGTTCGAGTCCCGCGCAAGGCATGGGCGCATATTAGTACGCGTCTGGCTGTGTCCTCCTGCGTGAGGGATACGTCTAAGACACGCTTTCAAGCCTCTAAAACTACAACTACGCTCTCACTGATTCGAATTTAGAGTGTGTGATAATGTGTTGACAGATCGTAGTTTTGTTGAATTCTGTAAACCGTAAGCAAATTTTTCCGTGGAATTTCAAAAAGTACTGTTTAAAAATCGTGTAGAAATCTTCGTAAAAATACTGACACTTTTTCTTCACTCAGGGACTTTCTGTAGATGTCATAACGATCCATTAATTCACTGACCTCTTCGTAAATTTGCTACATGGGTATACTTTTAAAAGCTTTTACTGCTTATTAAGTGAGATTTTTTTCAAATGCTTAATACTCCTTATCTGCATGTTTCAAGTGTACAAAACAGAAAAATAGTTTCGGATTGGGATTTGAATACGAATCAAGAGAGATTTTATTCCATCGAACTTACCGCTCACCTATCGTATAATTACGAAGCTAATAAATACCGACATATTATCGTAAAACTAACGCACCTAACTTTTTGTATTTCCAGTAATTTTTCGGCATTGAAGTGCTGTTAATCATTACAAGTGGCTGTGTTACTGCCTGACGTTTGAAAGAATATGTTTAAGTGAGATTATTATCCTAACCGCAGCAGGAAGCATAATTTTCCGTTTATAGCGGCGAAGAATGTATCATGCACCATTGGCAATGTTTGTTCCCGGATTCCGAAGCTATTAGATATTCGGAGAGATTCCATATTTCATACGTACAGAGCCTAGTTCGGTTTCATGTTATTACGGGGAGTGTTTCCATGTATTAGCTGTATATAATACCGTAACAATTTCCGTAAATGTATAGAATTTCGTAACAAAGTAGCGCCTTAGAAAAATGATTACTGGGTGTTGTGCCATTGCCTTCCACGTTTTCGAAATGACACAGAACCGCCAACCATGTAAAAAAAATTCGAATGTTTGAAATCGGATCCTGCAGGGGGAGAGAACGAACTTAACCATAAAACTACAGAGGGTGTCGACCACGTTGCAAAGTTAAATGTTATGAGTGAAGAGATTTGGGCGGTTCTTAACAGCGGGGTCTTGCAGGGTCTTAAGAGCCGGTGAGGGTGACTGAGGCGCCGGAATTGGGGGGCAGGGAAGACGGGAGATCCCCGAGAAAGCCCGGCGACCGGCGGCATCGCCCGGCACGATTCCCGCTTGCGAAAATCCAGTGGCCCGGCCGGGAATTGAGCCCGGTTCGACTTGGTGGGAGGCGAGCGTGCTAATCGCTCAGCCACAGCGGCCCCCGTAAAATGTTATGATTCGTAGTGTTTACAACTCTCAAATAGTGCGCGCAGTTAACAGAAAGTAGTGTACTGTTGTGCTGAATGTTAAACCAAGACTTCAAATGATGACAATTTGTATATGCTACAACATTAACTTGTTTTAGAACAGGAAAGTGGATGGAATAACTAAGTACATCACATTTTAAGGTTTATCTATGTCCTTCAATTGTACCCACTTATACCCAATTCCCTTGAAATTTCTATGCAGTATAAGAATAAAAATAATTCAATTCTTGTTATTTAAATTAACAAGGTTGTCGTTTTTTACATGTTTGCTTAAAAAAATGTGTTGGTTTCTTAGGAATAGACTTTATAGGGGAATTAAGTGACAGTCACTATGCATAAGTTACTTATAGTCAATGAAGAAATTAAAATTAATAAACTATTTTTCAGTATCCAGAGATGTTATTGTTCCCAGATGTCCGAAACATGCTATGCTTAAATTTTCGCTATTTCGTCAAAGTGAAGTGAATGTTTGGTTTGCGTTTTTCTACCAACGGGGAAAAGAGCATTTTCTCTTAGAATGTGGATGGTTTTTGTCTCGGTAGCGAAGCACCGAGGAGAGTACATAAATTATATATACAAGTCTATATTATATATATAGGCTTACCTGAAGAATACTACAGCCACTCCACCCGCTATTACCCCACGGCCACCCTCGTAATCATCATCCGTTCCCGGGGGAGGAAAAGTGAAAAATAAACTTTTAAGGAAAGGTTCGCCCATCGGAAAGCACATTTATCATCGCTTCTTACTTTCTCAACCCTGGTCTTCCCTTTCTTAAATCAATTTAATGCCACTCGCTGCTCATATCAGACGCATCAATATTCTTTGCTTCTCTCATGAATCTGGGCTCCTGAGAACGTTTCTTTTCTTTCTCTCTCTCTCTCCTTCTCTCCCTTCAACTTTTCCGCTCGCACGACGCTCTCTCTACGCATGTTTTATCTGCGCTGTTTCCCATGCCCGTCACTGCTCGCGGCGCTTTTCTGCTCTGACGTTTGGACTGCATTAGGCGCCGGGCGGAACAGATAAAATGCGTGATTTGCGTTTGGGCGCCCGGGAGAAAAACCAGAAGACTCCACCAGTGGAGTGAAATTTCAGCCCCGAATGGTCTGTGGATCTAAAATTAATGTTTATTTCTGCGAGGTCTCCAAACCTAATAATGCGTCGAATTTATCACGTATTTTAGAGAACCGCTGCCACGCAACGTAAAAGTTACGTTCCGTTCTGCAACTCACTTAGGAGACCAATAATGACCGACGCAGCTGGTGCAAACGCCAGCGTATCTAAAAGAAGATCATCACGACTGCAACGGAAACACAAACGTTAAGAATCAAGAAGTAACTGATAACTAATGAGCCTGCTTTCCTCTACCTGTGTGTGCAAATAAATTTTAGGGAAGTTCGTAAAAAATTATAGATGGTTGGTAGGCGTTGACGTGTCATTGACAGAAAAATGATTGGAGACGAAACCATAAACATGTGAAAGTTCCAGCACAATTAAAATAAACGAGTGACTTACCTTGGGATTCGAATTCAGAAAAAAAAATAGTATAATTAAGGGAGAAGTATCCTTGCTATCTTGGATTTACGTATTTTCCTCATTAACTTAATTTTCGGAGTCAATATTTAAAAACCAAGCTAGCCATGACATAGGGAACATTTTAACAGTTATTTCTAAATCCCTCTTATTTTTCTTACATGATTAGTGTCACATCTGTAACCATAACCATACATTATCTAATTATTTAATAATTTGTCCCCTATGGGGAAATACAGGTATATTTGAAACCCTACAAACTTAAAAAAATTTGTTAAGTAGTCGTGCGTGTCATGTCTAACTTTGATTTTTTATTTCTGGTCATACATTTTCATTACGAAGATTTGTATGAAAATTCGAAGGTGGAGTGGATAATAGCCCCTTAAGCTAGCTTGTAATCAACTGCATCACGGAGGTAGGATTGGGAGCATCAACTTCGGATATAATCAGTCTAATGTTTTGGATGATAGGGCTCGCTGATCTGAGTCGATTTAGACGGCTATCACTTTGAAAATAAGTGCCTGAGCCAGGAATAAAACAAGTTTACATGACCTACCATAGAGCTAGTAGTGTGAAATATTTGGTGGAAACTGGTTTATTGGTACCGAAAATAAAGAATAAAAACCTTCTTTCTTTACCGGTGCTATCTTACAAAACTGCCTAAAAAAATGTTCTTGATACTATGCGTCTAAATCGATACTGTCAGCATAAAAGTTTGATTGAATTTCGTTAAATCGTTTAATAGAGATGCCGATGCCAAACATAACAAAATGGTCGCCACCACCATTTTGAAAATCAGTTACTGGCACCTTTTAAATAATGCAACGTTACATAGCCTTCTGTAAGTGTGCAAAATATTGTGGAAATTAGTTTAATTATTCCGGAAATATTGCGAAATGTTCATTTTAATCACCCCATACTACTTTACAAAAAAATCCGGCAAAAGAGGATCTCTGTATGCATAAATTATACTTCTAATTAATACTGTTTGCATACAGTAGGTGGCCGAATTTTGTATAAACGTTTCATAAACATCACAAATAAATGTAAATTATTTATATAAAACCCATTAAAACATGCTTGCCGTACATAACATATGTTAATTTACAAAGCCTACTGTAGTAATACTTACCTGAAATTTTGGTATGAATCGGTTAATTGATACTCGAGATATGTCATAAAACCTCCAGTGTTCACGTGACGATCTTCATAAATGGAGATAAAAAGTGTGTGTATTAACACATTCGATTATTGTCTTAGATACAACATGTAAGTTAAAATTTAAATATGTTACATAGCTTCGTAGATACAGTACACTAAGCAAAAACTTGTGTATATGCGCCATTCAGAAAATAACGGACACTTAAAACGTATAAATTAATATGGACTAACACAATACAACGTCTTTGCCAAATTTCAAAGAAATCGGTTCATTGTTTCCTGAGACTCAGCATAACAACTATGATTTTGTGTGGGGCTGTCTTACAAAACGGCGGAGAAATGAGACGTTCATAGACAATTTTGATGGATATAGATGTGGCTGTAAGACTATAAAGTTAAGTTGAAATTTGTTTTGTAATTTCGTAGATGAAAAATTCTGAGCAAAAAGGTTAATAGGCCGCCATTTGGAAAGTATGTGTGTCCTACTCTCCTGAAGTTTATAAGTTTACGTGGCCTGCCATAGTACTACTTGATTGCCAAATTTGGTTGATATGGTTGTTTTATCACAGTAGTATGAGCGTGGGCGTTTCATTTCACTTTTGATTAATCGGATTAACCCTTTGATATTTAACCCTTTCAATCAATTCGATTAACCTTTTCAATGAATTTATCCTTAATCTTATTTGAATCCTATAGAAATAAAATATTCAATGGGATTAATTCTTAATCTAATCTTAATCAGATCGAAATTTGTTTAAAATTTTGTGTGAATTGACAAGTGTATAGTTTTGTGCAAAGGTGTGCTATGGGACAAATTTATTATTTTCTTTCTTTCTTTTTGGGCGGGGAGAAGCTCTGGTACTCGATGAGATGTGGCGTGTTGGGGACAGAGTGTGTGAGTATGTGTGTATATATATATATATATATATACACATATATAGTGAGTTTTGTGCAAGAGTGGCCTATGTGAAATTTTTTTTGGGTTGGTAGTGATATTGCTCATAGATGGTGTTGGGAGATAGGCGATTTTTTGGTAATAGTAATTAAACAGAAAGAGAAAACGATGTATAGTTAACACACGAGAGAAATGTCTAAGTGTTTAAACGAAATATATTTCAAATGAGTTCTACCTTTGAATAAATTATACGAGAGAGATTTTAAACTACATGAATAACCTGTGTCTAAAAGTACTAAATGATCTCAACTACGTGTGTCTCCAGTATGAAATGAAATAATTAACTAAGCAAAAATGTCCGTATCAATATATAAATTAAATAGCTAACGAACACAAGTACATGACAATCACTAAACGAATTACAGAACCCAGCTATCCTGTTTTTTAAATAAATGAAATCGCACCAGGAGCTCTCCCAAAACACATCAGTCTGCCTGTGAGGCTGGTGAATGAATGACTGTAGTGTATGACTTGCACCGGCCTATATGCTGTTATATATGTGGAGTGCGGCCAATAGGCAACTGAGTGGAAAGTATGGCAAAAACTCTGAATACACGACGTCCTAAAACAGACATCAAAACAATAATTAAAAAAAAAAACTTAACCAGAATTATTAACGAAAGTTTAGCTATTGTAAGAAGGATTCACTTTTAACATAAATTTTTAATCAAAGCGTAAGGAGACTCGGATGGCATAATCCCACAACACTTTATAGAAACGTACTACATATTTTTCATTCACAAAAGTTGGTCGAAGAAAAAATATTTTAAATAACAGACATACTACAAATTTTTCCGTTAAGTCTGTGAAATTCATGGCACTAGTTACCAAAACCATAGTTGAAAACACTACGAAGTTTCGTCGACGGAACTCAGAAAACGGGGATTACACGATAAATGCACTACATAGGTTTAACACACGAAAATTATTTTTTCCAGATAAATTAAAAATACTTACAAAAATTTCTAAATTATAAGATGTATATTATATTGCTTAACGAGAGGTGAAGCCTGCTGACCGCCACATCAGGTGAATAGATGCTTTAGAGGAGAGAGCGATGTATATGTGTATCCTGGACAAGTGTTGGCATCAAACTAAGATGCTGTCTAACAGCTAGAAGTGTGAATATCGGTCCTGCCTGCAGCCCCCCCTCCAGCCAAGAGCATGTTTTCATCCGAAAAGAGTTTTTCTCCAAGACCACGCATCCCTGCTATCGACCCAATGCCATGCTATGCAAAACCTGCCCACAGCCCCCTCATGGTCAGAATGCATTTTCGGAGGACTGCCTTGTCCATGTTTATGCACCCTGACCCCCTCCCCATACATCAGCCCAGAGCACATTTTATGCTGGCAGGAGAACTGTCCCGCCCGAGCACCCCGCCCTCCTCCCTTCATCCTGCACCACCCTTGTCCAGAAGCTGTCTTTGTCCAGATCGAGGACTAGCTGCTTCTATACCTACTTTCCCTCGGACAGAGATTTTTGAACTCATCCCAAGGGGTGAGCTGTTTGAAAAAAATATGCGCTAGCCATGAATTGTGGACTCTCCCGAAAATCTGCCCTGTCTGGTTCTGTGAGAGGAATAGTTATTCCCCCATCAGCTCCTTCCCCTGAATTGCCATACCTGGAGCTGGTCAACAGCCTTCAAACCTTTGTGACAGGGAATATTTAAAAATATTCTCGCATTTTGGTTCTCAAGTGTCTGAACGTTTATTTAAATCGAATAAATATTTAAGAAATTTTCTTGAAAAATATTTCCCTTAACATTAATAACTAGTTTGAAAATAATAGCAGTAGATTTATTGTTTCCGACTAACTTTAACTAATATGATAAATGATTAGTTTTTTTTTTTTTTTTTTTACACCTTTTCCTCCAAGTCCCACATAGCAAAGTGAAAACTTTTATAATTCTTTGATGAAAATTTTCCTGAAAGTAATTAATTTTATTCTTAATATTATTATCGAATTAAATTCTATGATGGGAATGAAATTATAACAATTTTTTCTAACACCGAAACCCAAGCTTGTATGTGTGGTTTTCTACACCCATTCTGTATGTTTAAGAGAAACTAGATGACAGCGATGCCAGGAACACACAATGAACATCAACCTATATTTACTTATATCTCACTCATTCTTATATCCTCTCTCTACAGCATTCTATCCTATCGTTAACATGGGATCAATATTCCCTTTCCTTTGTAATAGACATCAGTTATGAAAAACTTCACACTCTCCCTGCATTCAAGTCTTTTTAGAAAAAAAATCTTAGACATATAAGTTGGGAATATTAAAATTATTTTAAAGAAATGTATAATTAAACTGATTCAGCACACAGGATTATCGCTTAAATGTTAATCGAATAAAACGATAATCCAATAACAAAATTCTATTGATTACAGAATAAATGCTACATTCATGACCTATTCAGAGGTTTATAAAAAAATATGACATCAAATATGATTATAGTTCTTTTATTTACTATCATAATTTTACAGTTATTGTATTACAAACTTTTAATATCTTTATTCCTAACCCAGGAGTCATGTGCTTTTGAGAAACCCCTTCATCGAACCTAGGACATATCTTATCCTTTTAATGGTTTTATCATCAAATATTCATTTGGAGAACTAACTTTTTTCAGTACATGTTCGTAAAAGCATCTTTTATGGGCTCTCTGTCATAGGTTTCTAGGTAATACACTCCGGGATGTGTTTGTCCAATTAAAATAATTTTAAATATTTCATAACACCAATTAACCATAATTTTTTTCTCAAAGATTCCTTTCTGCTTCGAGATACGTCTATATTGGCAAACTTTGAACTTTTGTGTTCTCTGATCGATGACTAACATTATTATAAATTGTTTTCATTAAACTACTATTCGTAACTTCTTTGGGCGCCATCTTAATATTTCTATGATATCTGGAATTATGAAATTTAACTATTTCAGGTAAAACATCAACCCATTTGTAAGTCCCTTTCGACGTGAAATGTCTATATATTAACTGCTTAATCGGTTTGATGTATCGTTCCAAAACACTGGCTTTCAGTTCGGAATATGTTGTGTAGTGATTAATACCATAATCTGTCATTAGTTTCCGGAATGATTAAGAAAAAAATTTGGTTCTTCTGTTGGTTTGGAGCGAATTTGGCTCTCTTCCAAAACGATCTTCATTGTATCGCTAACATGTTTCCCAGTTTTGTTTTTCAAAGGTATACCCCAAAGACATTTCGAATAAAAGTCTGTTACGGTTAAAATATACTTGTATCTTTTATTGTATTTGGAAAGTAATATCATTTC
Source organism: Dryococelus australis (assembly GCA_029891345.1). Classification (NCBI taxonomy): domain Eukaryota; kingdom Metazoa; phylum Arthropoda; class Insecta; order Phasmatodea; family Phasmatidae; genus Dryococelus; species Dryococelus australis. The sequence goes on from CM056997.1 coordinate 44,336,421, forward strand.
ACACAAATCGGCTTCAAAAAGAGCATTTCGCCCTTCAGTAATAACTTTTATTCTGGGATATCTTATCCTTGCAGGGGCATGTAGCTCTTCAGAATTATGACTAAACTTTATTGGCAATATAACCGTCTTCTTTCAGCTCTTTAATAATAGAAACAATTTCGTTCGTATGTGAATTATTACCAGATTCTCTCGAAGCTATGAGAAGTTTTATTCTATCAACCAATTCATTATGATTGTTACAATATACAGGTGAAAACCGGTTGTAAGTTTCATTTATATATATTCCACTTGCGACTATATCTCTTATTAAATGTAGTTTTGGGCTGTTTTCCATTTTCATCTCCTAAACACTTATTCGCATTCGTATGACGAACAAGTTCTTTATATTTCTGCAAATCAGTGTCGGAATATCAATTTGGAAAATTTTAAACAAAAATTCAAACAATCCTTGACTCACATCAGTTACGTAATTACCTATTTTAATTTTACTATCAGGTAAAAACCTTATTATTGTATCTCCAAGGAACCAGATGTTTTCATGTCTATTAACACCAAATGTTATATTGCGTAGAGGTGAAATATGTGTTAAAGCTAAATAACAATGTGTTAAATGAGAAAGAGTTTGCTTTTTATTTGTTAATGGTTCTTCTTCCGATTTAATTTCCAAAGCAGTTTCTTTAGGTTTATTCAACACCGAATGCAATGCATCCATTCTACTCGTAACAGGGTCAAATATTTCTTTGTTTAAAAGATCCTGCTCCATTCGGCCTCACTTAGCTTGTAAATATTTCTCCTTCACAGCAGAAATAATGTTATGCAATTCCGAAGCAGAGGCAGACATGTTTTGATTATAATACATTAAATTCAAACTATTTATATGATAATTAAGTTGTTGGATTTTTAACTGTTACAATAGGTCGAATAATTTGGGCTTTTTCAATCTTATCGACTTTACTTAAAACATCTGATTTAGCTATAGTCCTAACTCTCAAATCGTTAATAAAATAATTTGTGTGTGTTTCCAAATCATTATTTTGTTTTCTCAGATCTGTTTGCATAACTAAACGAAATTTTTTATTAATCAATTCATCACTTATATATTGCATTATTTGTTCCATTCGTGTTTCAACTAGTTTTGTAATAGTAGCACTTACCACTTTATTAATCACATCTCTTAAATTATCTTGCATTTCTTCAAGTTGTGTTGTAAAAATTATGTTTGTCATATCATGAAAGTCCCTACTGAAACCATTTAAACATTCTTCTGTTCTAAATTAATTACTCTATAAATCATTACCAATATTGATTTAAATGTTTGCAATTTCATTCGTGTTTTTATAAACATTACCATTCAAATTGACTAATTTTACTACTTTCTCTTAAATATTGTTTGATTGTGATTTAAATACATTTAGGGTACTGGTGTTCAAATCGTCCACATAATGTTTATTTACCATATTAGTATCTTTCACAGCCATACCCATATTACGTAATATATGTCCGTTCAAATCACAATTCCCATCGCTATTCTTGGTTAAACAACTATTGTAATGATTGTGTTTTATACTGCTATGTTCAAACCTTGAAATACTCATACTTCTTCGCCTGGAAGTAAAAAACTATCAAAACCAGGCCTATATCTGCCTTTATATAGGGGAAGCATTGGTATTATCAAGAAAAACCGTAACACATGACTTTAAACTTTATCACGATCATATCGACTAAAACATGATCATTGCAAATATGCTACAGATTCATATTATCCATTTTAAACACAATTACCATATTTGCATTATCATGCAAATTATGTTTTGTTATACATGTGTAGCTTTGTGATAGATAAAAACTATCAACACTTGAATGTCGACCAAAACTAAAATATTGTTGTATTTCACCTTCTGGTTCGCACCAAACATCGCCTTAATAAATACGAAATTAGCCAATGATTCATTCGGAGGCACTGTATCTCCTTTATTTGTAAAAGGGAAATATTGCATTCCTTCAATTAATGACAAAATGGTCGATAATTGTTGATATTTCTCTGTTTTTGCCGAGTGCAATCGAAAGGAATGACAACGTTAAATTGTGCATTTCGCGTAACGAAGCTTCGGTAGTTACAAATATATGAACGGTGCTAAAGATGTCGGCGTCTGGCTTGAACAGCCGATAGCTCCCACGAAATTTATAGTAACTTTTGTGTGCTTTTCGCAATGTTAGTAGCAGTACATTGTCTTGTACATCACCTCACGTTCGTAAAGTTTTACATGTGCGTGAACAGACTGGTGGAATGAAAGCACGTATATTGTGTTACTGAATAAAAGTGGAAATTTGTTTGAAATATTCTTCGCTACGCCGGGTGGCGTGCGGCCGACATCAGCCCACAGACCGTCACATTTGGATGAAATTTCCCAGCAGGCTTTCTAGCCTGCAGATATTGCAGCTGCTAAGAACGGCCGTTATTCTTTGTGTATGCCTGGAGGTTCCATTAACGGGTTCTTCAATCAACAGATATTAAGGTACTGTCTCATCGATCATTTCACCCGAGAACATCGCGGGTGGTTACGATTGAAATTTTGCCCAAAAATTTTGCCCAAATTTGACTATCACGATTCACTCACCCGGCCCACAAGCGGTGACCACTTTTAATGCATGTAAACTGTATTTTTTAATAATCATGTTAAGGTTAATGTTTGACTTTTAGCACCAGTGTGTGACGCATTAATATTTCTTATGGTGTCATATTTACTATCCCAAGCCTAGTGTGCATCATGTATACGAATGAACTCAAAGTTGTGTATAAACAATTTTTTCAATGATTGGAAGTAAATGAACACAAACTTTACTTGCGTAAATTAGTCATTTGTAGCGTCGCTGATCCTGCACAAATTCTATTAAAAAATATTTCGCAAAATCATGAATTCATTTTTGCCGGAGTACATCTGCTTTAAAGTATATACATTTTACTTAGAATATATTCATAGGGACGAAAGGACATAAGGGGTTTTTGTTGAAGACGACTGCTGCTTGTCCCTTTATAAATGTGGTGTGGGGGATTTCGGCAAGTGTGGTAGACTAAGTGCCTGAGCCCTTAAGGGACAAGGGCGACTCAATGGGGGAAGAAGAGGATTAGGAGTCAGTCTGCTGGAGTCAGTAGGCAGGAGTGAATCATTCCATAAATTAGCACCGCACACACCTCAGTCAGCACCGCATGCACCACAATCAGCACCACATGCAACGCACTTAGCGGCGCATGCACTGCACGCACCACACTTAGCACTGCACAAACCACGATTTGCCATTAGTCGATGCACAACTTGGACTTTTGTACTGAACAATGCAACACCATGTCAGCCCCCCCCCCCACAATGCTTCCCAATTGGTCGTTGCGCGACTTGAACTTTGTACAGATTATCCGCGGAGGGATACATAGAAAATAGTTTCAAAATCCGATATGAGCTAGAAACGCACCTGCTACATTCCATTCTGCCTTGCGAATTTGCCGTGTATGATTCTGAGTGCTTCTCCTCTACTATCGTCTTGAGTCTATGAACAAGTTAGCTCGGGTCTTCGGGAAATAGGTAGCCAGTATTCTCGGCGTCTTCCGACTTCATGTCGCTCATTGTCGCATATGTGTTGGAGGGGTGTGTGTGCTCTTCGAGAAAATCGCCATCATCGTCTTCAACATTATCACTGTCTTCATGTTCATTTTCATCTATGCCATCTTCATGATCGTCTTAACTTCATGTTTCGTCCCCAATATCATATTTGCTTTTCTTTGTAGCGGGAGTTGTAAGCCCATCAGTTTTTAGAGCCGACGACCGTTTATTTTGAAGTTCGTCGACTTCACGAGAAAGTCTTGCAAGTGTAAATTCCACACAAACCGACTTTACTGCACTCATTTCGTCTTTAGCATTAACTGTCTCGTCATAATCACCTGTCGAATTGGTACCCATCGATGCAGCAAGAGGTATTGCGGCAACACTTGCTGACTCCCAGTAGACCAATCCTTGAAGATCTTGGTGTGTTCTTTTAATGGATCGCCTTGCAAAAAATACATGGGACCAATGTCGTAATGCTTCATCGCGTGAAAAGGAGTTCTCTCATGCTGACGAGCATTTTGATTATGGGGGAAAACTCGATCGCAGAATCGGCATTGGAGTTATGTTAGAGATGATGCAGGTCGCGGCTGCTTTATTGCTGAGGTCAAAGGCAGGCCTTCGTATCCACAATCAATCTTCGTAGTATTGGAGCACTCTGAGAAAACCAAAATACTCGTGCGCTCCAGAATAAAACACGCAGGTACTATCATATATAAGATAGGAATATACATGATTATGTATAGAATAATATATATGATAGTAATATACATAATTAAGTATATAATTAATGTTGTACCTGTGCAGAGTAACAGATCATCGTGGGCATTGAAAGGAGGCCTCAATTTCAGGATCATACAGACATGCGTCGTAGGACAGAGTGGTACTTGAAAACAGGTGTGATAGTTCAAGGCAGCAGCAAATAAAACAAGGGATTTGATAATCTAATCTTCTATAATACATTATTCTTTTAGACAAATAAAACCATTTTAATGACTTATACCACTTCTTGCGTATTGGGCAACGCGAGTGTCAGGAGACGCAACAAAAAGACTGCTGGTCAAGCCGTAAATGTTTGTCAAGAGCAGGTTGATTGAATTGATGCTTAAGAGAATCTCACATTTTTCTAGTGTCAACTTTGCTGCGAAACTTGCCTTTGAAGGGTGTATTTTTCATGCCACACTTGCAACAATGCAAATCTGTTGCAAAGAAAATCTAGTCATTTTTGACAATGAAAAAGTTCACGGAATTTTTTTTTTTTTTTTAATTACAAGTCTCGCAACAGCCGGCGCGGTTTCAGAGCAGAGAATGCAGATGGATAATTAAACCCGCTCGACTGTTTGACGCATATGGTCGGCAAAAAAAAAATACAAGTAAAAAATTAGTTTTCTGGCTCTCTAGCGTTTTGTTTTTTGCCCTCCGAATTTAATTTGCCGGCCGAAGGGGCCAGGCCGGGGTGTGCACATGGCGGCCAGCCAGTGGCGTGAAGCGAATATTAAGGTGGGGGCAGCGGGCAGTCTGTCGACGGCCGCAGAAACCTTTTGAATGTTGGGTTTTTGCCTCGGCCGTCACTCCTTCCATCTCATTTCTCCTTCGAGGAAATAATCGGTTACTCCATTACCGCTGGGAAAGTTTGTCGCATTATCACTACGTACAAGTCAGCTTGCCACGCAGCCCAATATTCGTGAATCCCATTCTGATTTCTTACGGATAATGCGTTTATACGATAAAGGCCGTTGACGATAAAGTGAACACTTTCGAAATCAACCTTGGAAAAAAGTCACTGCTCCTACCTGTACATATTTTAACCAGCGCCTTGAGTGACATGCGCCCAGTTAAGTTGGTAACGATGAATGGGAAAGTAGTTCCGTATCTTAACGTCGAATAAAAAGTGTCAGGTAACTATTTCTGTTATTTATTTCGCTTTCTGGCGTTTTTTTTAAATACATCGAAGTGTAAAAGTGAGCAGATTTGTAAAATAAATTTACTTTCTAAAAATTTAACAGTTTCACTTGACCGACGCACGAATAAAGTGATGACGCCCATGACAATGTTAATCTTACATAAGGCGTAAGAATACACAAAGTGCATACAAGTAGATCTTAAGAAGGGCTTTCAAAAGTGCTCATTTTATCGTGAATAGCCTATACCAACTATACCCGGTGGTGTAGAATGGAACTTGCCAACTGGATTCTGAATTTAGTTCGCCAACAGGACCAACTTAAGACGAACAACATAACATGACGAGAAAATACTTATTATCATTAGTAACCAATGCAACCATTAATAACAAATAAAAGGTCGAACTAAATCTGATTACAAAGCGATATTTAGAATAAATAGAGATGAGCAACGTATTGGTCCAAATCACCTAACAATATGATGAAATGCGAATTAGAGATTACAAAACAAGAACGATGTGTACAAATTTGTGTGTTAAAATTAATATGTAGATGTTAATCGTTAAATGCGAGTCTAGAATGTAATGAAACGTAAAACGAGACGACTGCATCATACACACTACACACAACATTATACAACAATGGGATACACTAAAATTAATGCGTAGTAATGATAAACTGAGGGAGAAAAGGTGTTTTACACACCTCCGTGTATACAAGGAGGACGTTGCGTCAGCTGAAGTGCGCATAAAGAATTTTCTGAATAGAGTGCCAACTCTATCTGCGCAATCACTATCGTTCCAACCGAGTACTAAATTTGTGTGCTTGTTGAAAATCAGAGCTATTGCCCCTAACTCCTTGACAACACAACGCAGTGTGAGAACTAGAAATTCGATTCACCTTCGTGACACTTGTTTGTGAATTGGCGTGTGAACAGACTTAAATTATTATTTAAATAAAATTATTGTAATGGTGTTGTGGTGTTCAATCTGTCTTCCACACGCTAACATACACGCGCCAAGCTAACTTGGAGTAGATGATTTCGAGATGACTCTTTCCAGAAATAGTTACACCAATGAGCATAAACCACAACTTTTATGCTAATTACCAAATTATTACCAGGATGATAGTCGTACACCAACTCAATAGAAGGCTAGAATACCATACGTACATAGCACCTCAGTCAAACTCAATAGCCTAGCATGCATAAATTCGGGAGTTACTAACTACAAGGATGGAGTCCAGAAGGAGATTAAAATATTCAATCTTGAATAAAAACTGCTTGGATCTGGACAATATTAAACATTCAGTAGTTTGAAAAATAGTCAAACCCGATAGCAGTATTATTAATAACCTTCTGGTGGCATGCATGTATCTTAGTTGACGTAACGGAAGCAAGACGCCCTGTGAGTTGGTACGAAACATAATTTAATAAGTTCTTAGCCTTTTAAAAACAAATTAATAAAATCTTCTTTAAAGGGGTATATATTAATTTAAGCTCACGCCAAGTAAACTAGGAGCAGGGCTAGTAATTTCGGGTATTGGTTTGTAAAATAAAGTTCAAACATCGGCATCTTATGACAGGAAAAATGGCGTCTGCCTTAAGCTACTTTCCAAAATTAAAATCGGCGACCATCTTATTTAAATTTCTTACTGACTTTATACTTGCAGATCGGGATGTCTCACGTGACAAATCTGCGTCAGGCATATCGGGTACTGTCATGGGATGCGGTGATTCTCTTCCGGACGATTATCTTTCCCTAATATCCTAGCCAACGGGCTATGGTACAGCGAGATAGTCCAAAAATGGTACCACTCGCCATGCCGCGGAAGGATATCTAAACTAAATTAAATCGAGCACTACTAGCACCTCAGACCCTCTTCTTCTCTTGCCGGCATCCGGAGAATTTTCTATTGGTCTGGAAAAATATACAAAATCACTCGCGGACTGCCCTAATATCTACATTTAAAATTCTATCGGGGCCGTAACACTCGTTACGCCCTGCCTTACATCGCAGTTGAACTCCCCCTTTTCATCTCTAGCAATAACGTAGCTTAAAAATGACGCTATGTAACGACCAATCACAAGGCGACTGCTTCCTCGTGCAATCAACAGATTGAGTTGCCCCTGGCAACGGGCCTCAGTCTCCAACGATAATCGCTGACAAATAAACACATAACAAAAAACAATTGGAACTCTTGATATATATAAAATATTTAGGCACAATATTCTTAATGCAAAAATAAAGAAAAGTATTTATTTTGAGGCGAATAGAAATTAGCATGGCATAACAAATGAAAAATAAAATAACAGTAATCAGTAATAAATTATCATGCGTTTGAATAAAAAATGTCTGGATTTGCATGTGATTATTTAACGTCTCATTTGCATACTGATAGTGCAAAACGCAGCCGTTACACTCTTGATGGCAGTCTGACGAGTTGCTTTTGCCCGGCCCCGTCTACACTGTAAATAGAAATACACTCATACCTTCTCTTACTAATCCGAAGTAACGTGTACCATTTGTACATCCAGAAATGACTACAATGGGCGACTGCGTTTGAAAAAAAAATATCTGAAGGTTTAATTGAACTCAGAATAACTTGACTTTTCCCAGAAATACAAAATAGTTCATCCGGATAGCAATACAACTTTGCAGATTATTTGTGGCTTCGAAAATATTAACCGTACAATTGAAATATCTATGCTTGATGTACTGGCCTTTGAAACACTAATGCTCTCGCGATGGTTAAGGATTAAAATATTTGACAATGTTGATACAATTGACTTATATTATTTTTTCTGTTCTTATTGCTATAGGCTGTTCACGGTAAAGTGAGCACTTTTTACGCCCTAGTTACTTTTTCCTTTCACCCATATTTTATAATTTAAAGGACTTTTTAAAAAATGTATTGCCATGTAAATAACACACACATTGTGTACATTCCACCGCACTCAGAATTTAACGTCTAAGACTAAAATAAAATATATTTATTGACTCTTATTCCAAATGAGAGGGCTTTCAAAAGCGCTCACTTTAATGCGAACAGCCTATACACACATTGACATGCAAGAGTTAATGTAACATTTTTCACACATGTCACATATGATTTCAACTGCCTATGTGAATTATTTATTTTTATTAATTTAATTTTTCTTAACCTAAGATTTTTTAAAACTTAGATGTGTAGTGGCAAAAAAATTTATGTGTAATCTTGATAGGCTAGTTTATATTCCATTGTGTATTCATTTTTTTATAATTAATATTTATTTTCGGTGCAATCTCAATTATATAGGTTTCCTACTTTGTATTGTATTATATCTCAGTTCCGAGATCACGTATTCTTTGATTTTTCTTCATTTAGGTCGTTAGAAGTGGTTCATGTGGGTGGTTTGAATAGTATTTGATCCCCACTGGCCCGCAGGTTTAAATCCTGATTGTTGATTGGCTGGCATTATACGCCCCCTTAAGCTAGCGTCAGCCTGCAGAGACTAACGCTCTCTTCGCTAGCAGTCGCCAACGACGTCAGACGTAGGGCAGGACCTCCCGTCTGAAGTGGACGGAGAGGTAGGACTTTAAATTAGTTTTAGGGTGTGTAGACGTGTCCCTGAACCAATTTTTAAGTAAATTTGTAACCAGCAATGGAACTTGTGTCAATGGCCATCCATTCGCGAGGTTAAGTGGTCAGGAACTAGATAGTTTAAACACGCCGTCTACATACTTGTAGAGCGGAGCTCCACGTATCTCCACCTTAATCCTGCTACGCCAAATCCTGCGAGAGCATCCTACCTTCAAACCGCTTGGTGATTAAAAGATAAGTCATACAAAAAGATCTGACATTTTCATCTGGACCTAATTTTATTTACAGTTTGATTCAGCTCGATGTCCGTTAGTATCAGTACACAAGCGACGCCATCTTGACTTTTACAAGTACGTAAATTTCCAGCACACATACTCCCACTGTAAAACCTGTGATAAGAGTAGTTTCTACCAGAGTAAGACTGTTTAGTGAGAACACAATTTGTTTTAACGTAATATTTACTACAGAGAACAGTTTAATTAATTTGATTTTGAAACCATTATATTCAGACACTGGCAAAGCTATGTCACGTAACCGTAAAAGGGTTCAAGTAGGCTAGGCATAACCACTTATAGCGTTGTTAGGATAGTGTGTTGTCTTGTAGCTTTTATATTTCCATCAGGATATTTAATTATTTTTATTTAAACAATTGCAATAAAAAAGGAAATGAAAAGTAAAATAAATGAAGTTTATTCAAAGAGTGTGTCTGTTTTGTCGTTTTCTCTACTGTAGTGTCAAGTTAACCTATTTCTTACCCAGGGTCTTACATATGCGTTTAATAGAGTTTTCAATTGTCTGCCTTATTTTGAAGTACGTTCATCAATGGTGTACGTGCCAAATGATAGTTTCTAGAGTGTGATAATGGTAATAAACTTGTTCCCCTACCGGCCTAGGGCTGCACCGGGCAATTATACAGAGGCAGTCTAGGTAAGATCACATTCTTTCCCACTGATTTATTGTAAGTTAGCTGTGCAGCTTGGTCACTCGAGTGTTATATGTGTTGTCCCACTGTTGCGTATGCGAATTCTACACCATACACAGAACATACATATTTGAATATAATATGATTATATCTCATATTGGCTATCGCAACGAGGAGGCCTTGTACGCATTATTCACAGCTCCCTACACACTATGTTACATATTTATATTAAATATAAGGTATATTTCAAGTTTGTAAATTTTCCGAACCAACCAAATTTGATACTTAAGGAATTAGCAATATTTAGAGAACTCTTTATAGAGAATTCGATTATCTTTGCTAAGCGTGCTGGAAGGTATGTATTTTAAAAGTTGCAAAGTCGAGTCCAGTGAGGAGTTTCACTATCTGTACTTGGCTTTAAATGGTCGTGCAGGGACACATGCTGGAGACATAGCGTGAATCTGTACGTTCATATGATCATTCAAATACGGAAACAAATTTTTCCAAGGGTTTTTTTTGTATGCCCAGCTGCATATCGAATGCTTTGATCCCTGTGTTGAAATAATTCACTGTAATCGCCGCTCACACCAGTGTACTAACGCACTCGTCATGCAACGCTGGCCATTTCTGAAGAGGTAGGTCTACTCATTACCGCAATTTTGTCGCAACTTTAGCGCCATCACCAGAAGCACTGTGCTAGTCGGCCGTTCATGCTCGTGCAGCTGTTCCGACAAGAGAGTTGCTGCAATAAGCTAGGCAGGATGTCAGGCAGATCAGACAATCACAGGCAGGGCAATCACATTCACTATGCGTTCCCAGTTAATATCCACACACCTACCACACTGCGAAGCTATCGAGCCAGTCACCCCACAAGTACCAGCTAAACCACGGCCGTGGAATACATGTATGGACACTAGCTTGAAAAGTTGACGTCCTTATTGACCCATTTAGTTCATGAACCCAGCCGCAGAGCACTGCTACCGAAGAAGTGCTGTTGACATGGCTTAGAATAGGGAGGGGAATTGCAATTTTTTTTTCTTAAAATGGTAAAATTACGTTCATATCTCTATGGTGTTATCCCTATACCAGCAATGCTAACAACACAAGTTTGCTTGCAGCGATCTGTGGCTACTGCATGAACTAAATCAGTCAATAACGGGTTCAATTCGCTAACATTGTTTGACAGGCGAGTGTCCAGACCTGTCTTCTATGGCCGTGATCTAAACCACTAGGCTGTTCACGGTTAAATGGGCACTTATGAAAGCCCTGCTTCTATACACGCTGTGTGTTCTTCCGCCTTATATAAAATTAACATTGCCATGGGCTTCATCACTTTAATCACACGTCAATAAAGTGAAACTGTGAAGTTATTAGAAAAGTAAATATTTAACAAATCTGCCCGTATTTACACTTCGATGCTTTGAAAAATACGTAAAGCGGGAGAAATAATTTAAGTTATCACAAATGGTTACCTAGCACTTTTTTTTTCTGACGTAAATATATGGAACTACTTTCCCCTCCATCGTTACCAACTTTACTGGGCACATGTCATTCATTGCTCCCACTGAAGTATATGCACGTAGGGGCAGTGACTTTTTCTAAGGCTGATTTCAAAAGTGCTCACTTTATCGTGAACAACCTTTTTAATCCGAGCAGGCAGTCACAATGCGAGTCATCTCTGGACGAAAGCGCATTTTTTACGAAACAGTAGGAGTTCGCTACCCGAAGATGAAACGCGAAAATTTAAGACATTCATTGAACGCACAAATTTTAGCCTAATACTTTAAGATCAAAATCAACATTTCTTGTAGGTAGTTACAGAGCGTGAAATATAACTATATAATTTTTGTAGATGTTTGAATTTGGAATGAAACTAATATGAGTAAATCTAAACATTAAACAACAATTAATGAAAATTAAACTTCCCCACTTCACAATTAAGTACTGAGTGGGTTTAAACTCGATTCGCAGGAAAGAAACGAGCACTATTTTCTTACAATTCTATGACCTTTTCCCAATATTCGCACATCACTGGCTTTTTCATGTATGTTCCGCAGAACTGCATTTTGTTATTCCATTAAATTTCATATGCCTTCAAATTTGTATTATTCAACTTTCCTGCTCGAGATACATATTTCTTTTCATCTTGCTAATTAAATTCATCATATCCAGCTACTCCTTATCGAAAAGGCAACTTTTAAGGTAAGCGAAATTTGTACGCTGATTCCCTCGCTACGCTCAAAGAACTATGAGGGTAATGAAATCAGTGCGGCGCTAGTCCTGGAAATTATATTCGCAACAGAAGTTAACTTCGGCCTGCAAGTTCTAGAGGGAGGGGGTACGAGAACGAGATATTGTAGTGGAAAGAGAACCAGGGAACTGTGTTGAATGAGCGAGAAAGTAATATCAAGAGAGAAAAACTTAGAAGTGGGATGAGGATAGACTGAGGTCCACTTGCACGGAAGAACTACCGCCGGTGCCTCGCCGAGAACCGAAGGAACTCGAGATGCGAGCGAGTTGCGGAAGAAAGATAGAGTATCAAAATACCGCGTGAGCAACTTCGTAAGACATCGCCCGCCCCCGCCTCCCTTCAACCTACGCACTTTACTCCTGTTCCCTTTCCAAAGGCTAAGGTTTTCAACTCGCTGCCTTTTTTTTTTTCTTCTTCCAGCCGTCTCCAGCCTCCGAGTGCTGTCCGCAGATCTTCAACCGTCTGTGAAATTTTTCCCCTGCGGCCACGATGGTGCAGAGAAAATAAAGCACAGACAAAGATCAACTCGCATGCATCAAAACACACATGAGGCACTAAAAATTAATATACATAAAAATTTCCTAGCTCTTGTGGTGACTTTCCTATGGAGTTGGATTTTTTTTTGCAAGGAAAAGGGGCAATATCTAGTCTCGTACGTTTGCACATAAATGCAACACTACAAAAATTTCCCTTAGTAAAAGATTACGTTCAAATTCATAGTTATCGTGATGAATGGATGTAAAGATACAGAACCAGTTATGCTGACGTGTACCTAAAGTAATATATTGTGAATGAGCAACTAATAAATACCCTTAAAAATTTTGCGCTACGGTCCAGTTTGTCATTAAACCTCCATGCCTCCGTGCCATTATTTAACACTTAAAGAGTCAGATGGCTTAACTTGATCAGGCCGAATCTAACAGCCAATGATGAAATGACGTCTGGTGGAGTAGGTATAGAACTGCAAAGTCTGGCACAAATAAATATTTATTTTTATGAAAGTCTGTTACGATGACTATCTAACTTGTAAGAGCTTTTCATTGTTTACATATTCATATTCATGATCATTGTTAAACTGTTGTAGTTGTACGGACAAGAACTACTACATTATTTGTTACTATTACTACTATACAAAAACAGCATAAATACAAAACAATGAATAATTACCTAGCGAATGAATCCTAAATATTAGACAGTTGAGTATCACTGAAACTATTAATAACATAATATATCTGTAACGGACCGAGTAGTTACAGTGGAGATCAAGTAAAACCCAGAGAAACTGTCGCATTAGAAACTATGACGCCCAACAATTTGGTAATCTTGAAACGTTAGCACTCGTTATGATTTCGAAAATGAACACAATGCTCACATCGTGATTACAACGGCATATTTTGTCACTGTATTGGTCTACACCGCAAGAAAAAATTTATCAGATTTCTCACGTGGCCACTTTATTTTCCTGTAATTGAAATAGGAAACACAAACATTGTATTTACGCGTGTCTTAAGGCCGTATTACACGCAGCATGTTGCAGCACCGCTTTCTAGTGTCGTTTTTCAGCACTGCAAGAGGATCGTGTAACAGACTAAAATGAGCAGCTTGCGAATGAGAAGGACCCCGGCAACTTGCAGCGCGGATATCAAACGTGTTTGATACTTTCGTACCGGACATAGTCTGTATCTGCGTGGTACCTTGCCAACTTCACGATCGTTGCACCGGGCATGCGCGAAACTGCCTCGGGCTGAACGAACTACTGGATCGCGATTTCATCAACACAATGCTTGAACAAAGTTTTTATTCCGACACTACTCCCAGACGTTTGTTATGTTTCAGTGTGTGTTAAGTGCGGTGCGTTATGGCAGACAAACAATTTTGGGCAGTAGTGGTCGAACTGTAGGAAAAAATACCACGTCTGTGAAAAATACAGAGTCGTGAATACCTGGATCGTTTTTAAAAGAGTGGCAGTGCCGCAGCTAGGAAAAGCGAGACAAATATTAACTAAGGAGTCTGTGAATTTTGACGTGCCGGACGATGCCGTTGGTCGGCAGGTTTTCTCGGGGATCTCACGTTTCCCCCGCCCTTCCATTCCGGCGCCGCTCCATACTCACCTCAATCACCCAAATCGGCTCTCCAAACCTCGCTGTTAAGAGCCGTCCAAATCTCTTCACTCACTTTTACGTGCAGACGGGTCACTGAATCCAGACTGTTATTGTGGGTTCATTTAGCCCTTCTTGCTGGGGAATAATTATTTTTCCTGCTGCGAAACAAAAATGATGCGTATGACACAGTGTACATTTTTGTGGCACCAAGCGGAACGATATTTCTGGTGCTCCTGTGAGCAGTGAACACAGTGTTACAAATGGACTGTAGGGTTTTCTTATTCTCGTACACGATTCCTGCCTTGGCATTGGCTGACCACGAAAAGAAATAATAATTGTAACACATTCATCGGTAAAAAGATACAAAAGCTACGTCAAAAGTCACCACCTAAGTACATCAAGTTCGAGACGGCACTAGAGTAGAAAACCACTGTGGACCTGCTAGACTATTGGAGTGTCGTCTATCCTAGGGAGTGGGTAAGAATCTTTCTTGGTTACATTATTAAGTTGAATGTAATCAACATGAAGTCTAATAGAGCCATCTTTCTTTTTAACAAGCACAATGGGAGAAGACCATGTACTGACTGAAGGCTCTATCACGTCTAAATTCCTCATCTCTCTCAGAATACCATCAACCACCTCATATGAAGCTAGCAGTAGTCGCCTTGGTGGCTGCTTTATGGGTCTGGCATCCCCTGTGTCGATGTGATGGTATGCAGCATTAGTTCTGCTAAGGTCATTGTGCTCGCTGGAGAAAGCACCTCTATTTCTGTGTAGCAAATCTGAATCCGCCCTCTCCTGTCGCCAGTTGAGGTTTTCTCTTGTTCTTGTCAGCAGTTACCCCCAGCGTTTCTGGAAGAGGTCATTCAGTATGTTGTGGCAGTGATGCTTCTGAAAAATTTGGTAATACCTGTGAGACCTGCTTGCAAAACCCTATTGTGGCTCCCATCTTCAGGGCGGATAGCACGGTCAGACTAATTAATCCTCCTAACCAGCAAACTGTCCGATTTTGAAGAAATCAATGTCCTGGATACCATGACACCATCTGGTAACATTACACATTTCTGGGCTGGTTCGATTGTACCCAATCGCCTGACAAATTTTCCCTGGCATCTGCCTCGAATAACAACTTCGTTAGATGCAAGGAGCACAGTTGACTGATTACACACTACTGGGTAGTTCATTGGTGAAGATAAATCTCGCCGTGTTGATACTACAAACTCTGTATTCCCTAAATGTAACACCCCCAGTCGAGTATCAATACAGCATACCAGCTTACATAATACATCAAGACCCAAAATGCACTCGTCCTCTATTTATGCTATGAAAATATCGTGTTTTATCTCAATGTTATCGAGCTGTAAGAATGCCTGCTCTTGCCTTTGACTGGTGTGGTCTCGCCCATTACTGTAGATAATTAGCAGTGAACCATGCTCTTATCGGATGATCACTGGGGGAAAGGCCCAAGAATGTCCGGTCTTACCACTGTTATAGTCGCTCCTGTGTCAACGACCATCTGACAAGAAACATCATCTAGGCTACCCATCACCAATGTGACCTTGAAGTCTTGTTTCATTGTACACACTTGCAAACGCATTGGGGCCTTCTCGCCAGCAATCACCGATCTTTGCCCCTCAAAACCGGTGTTTACAAGTTTCCCGAAGACATTGCACTCTCACCTGCCCCTTGACGCCTGCTCCCTGGCTGTTGTTGCTGCTGCTGAGTAAAGTTGGCTCACAGGTGCCTTGACTGTCCATACGTCCAACATTCCGTCTATTTGGATGGAAGACAACGAGTCCCCGTAGTGCGCACCCTGGAGACGATGTCCCTCATGGTCGTCTGCAAGTCCTTCAACATACTCTTGACGCTGTCGTGCTCCTCTTCATCAAGCATCACTGCCCGCACTGGACGTCGAGGCACTGATGACTGCCGTGCTGACCACTTCCAGCGCTCGGGGCAATGCATCCTGCATGGTGCGAGGCGCAGCTAACCGCACAGCTTGCCGCACCTCGGTGTCAGCGATAGCGTCGACAAAGAAGCCTCAAACATCGTGGTAAGATGCCGTTATTGAGGTGGCTCAATAATGGCGTAAGGCTAGACATTGTGCCAAGCACTCTAACACCTTTCCATGACGGTGTACGGGTAAACCGGCATGATTTAACTCCTGTCAGGTATAGTGACGTGATATTGACACCCCGTGTTCCATTTTTGCGAGGTGCTGTAGGCGCAGACTTCCTACTGGTGGATGATTATGCTAGGCCTCGTAGAGCACAGCTTGTTGATGTCTTCCATAAAACGGAAGATATAGCGCGCACAGATTGGCCTGTTCGCTCTCCCGAATAAACTTCGATAGAGCATCTGCGGTATTCTCTCAGGAGACAAGTTGCTTCACGTACGAATCCAACAAGCACCATCCAGGGCTTACGAGCTGCCCTACAGAATGAATGGACATTAATACCGCAAACTGCGATTGATGACATTAGGAGCATGCAACGTCGTTGCCAGGCCTGTATTGCTGCCAGAGGTGATCACACGTGCTACATTGAGCAGATGTCAGTTTTCTGGACGTGTATGAAAGTGATTATTATTAAAAGCATAAATATATGCCAATGTTTCATGTTAGTTCATCAAGAAATAATGCTAGGTGTTTACTTTGTTTACGTATTATAATTTACTATCGCCCAATACTATTTTATGCCAAGACGATCACAGAAAGAACGGATGTCTGTTTGCAGCTTCAGTATTGGACATTGGTGTATTTTGTGCAATGAACCCGTAGAAAGAGAATTTCAGCTGTTGCACTAAACATTTGTTAAACTAGTATGTATTTCATTTCCCTCAAATTGTGTTAATTACTGAAAAAGCAAATAAACCTCAGGATATAACTATCAATTTATTTTGCTTTATAGCAGCCATTTCCGTAATAATTTGGCGTTTAGAAGTCAGGTAAATAGCTCAGCGTACTTTTAAAGAAACAGTTCTTGTAAAATACAGTTCAGTGCTACTTCTAACTAGTGTGATTTTTACCACCAGAAAAAAGTTTTAAAGTATTTGTTTCATTCTATTTAAATATATAACACAATCAACCCGGCATTTACCTTGAATCGCGCTAGGTTATAGATTACGCATACGTATAGTTAAGCTACTTTGATAGTTTAAATGGATTGTGTTTTGGAAAAAAATACGAGTAAATCAGCAGATTGAACGGAAATTTGACACTAAGCAAACATAAACTAAAGAACAACTACTAATATCCCAGTTCTTTAGAATTCTTTGTCGGCATGTTCTGTTTTTTTTGTTTGTTTCCTATTTCTGCTACGTCTCTTGACATACGTTTGAAAATGGCCGAAGATATTTTAAACTATCAGTTTAATTAATTCAGAAGTAATACCGATATGGCAATTATTCCAAACGCCTCTTATTTGTGTCGGTGGAACCAGATTTGAAATAGGTACAAGTAATTTCGTGAATTTATTTGAAGACAGCTTATACTTCAAACACAGGTATATTCCAAACACCGAGCGAGTAACGCAGTGGTAATCCACTCGACTCGCACTCGGGAGGACCCGGGTTCGATCCCCTCTCCGGCCATCCTGATTTAGGTCATCCAGGGGTTTCCGAAATTACTCCAGGCTAATGCTGGGGTAAAACCGTTAAATAAAAAAAATTATTGATATGTAACTATTTAATACATCTACCAAACAAATCTGATACGACTCAAAACCTCCAACAAACGAGTAAGTGTAGTACTTTCTATTTACTGGAACAGTTACCAATGAATAAATAGCAGAAACTTCCAAGTACGCACAAGAATGTGTAGTCTAGTCTATAGGTCACAGAATTGGCAAAATTCTTGTGTCCCTGGTTATGCTAGTAAATATTATTAATGAAGCAAGGAACCAGCTGATAGCCGCGTTAAATGGAAACAGGATACTGAACACTCCCTTAATATATTATTTTTTATGCGTTATACAAGATTACTTGGTTCGTTGCAACAGATATAGTTGAAACAATTCAATGAATTTTAGCATAGGGCATGTGAACAATTATTTGTTGAGAACGAGATTGGAAATTACATACAATTATGCAATTTGTAAGTAAAACATAATTTAAAAATCACCATAATTATTTTTAATGATTTTTTTTCTCAATTTCTTTGTCACATTTTAAGCAGTAAATAAACTAGCATTTTTATGTGATACAAAAAAAATATGACATTTACTTAAAATATATTTTTGCCTTTTAAACACATTTATGCACAGTCACAGCGAACATGTGAAAAAACTATCTGCGCTCTGAAATTGAAACTAAGAAAATTTCTTCAGGCCAGCTATGATCGGACTGCGAATTAGGGAAATTTGAAAATAAATCCATAATTTCTTTTATATGCCTCGTGTCTCCTTTAAAAAGAATAAATCTTTTGCATATAAAACCAAGTTAGGTGAAACGTACCACATGTCTAAATCATCACAGAAATGCAGATAATTAGGTAATTACAAAATGTAATTACTAAATTATACAGTTCAAATTAATTATTTACGTCATCATTGTACTGCAAGTAAATTTCGTGAGAATACACAATGTGATTCACGTAAGATTTTATTTCAAATTTTTTAAATAAAATTTCAAGTAGAAATATTGGAAAGTTTTAACTCAAATCTTAGGTGAACAGATTGCCAGATTTCAATGCAACTGCTTCAGATCATTTATATGACTTTGAGAAACACAAATCGGTCATTAGGTAGACCAGCTATGGGTAAGTAGATTTTTTAATAAAGCCCGAAATGCTTATAACTGTGCAATAAACTCAGATGGCATTTATTTTCCAGTTTATTTGTTGTTTTAATAAATATATATTCGTATCAACTTACAAAACTGTTAGTAACTTCTAAACATTAAAAATTCAGGGAAAAGTCATTCCTCCTACCTGCATATATTTTAACTGGCGTACTGACTGACATGCACCTAGTAAAGTTGGTAACGATGTAGGAAAAGTAGTTCCATATTTTAAAGTCGAATATAAATGTTAGGTAACAATTTGTGATGATTTAAATCATTTCTTTCGCTGTCTTTTTTTAATGCATCGAAGTGTAACAATTACCAGACTTGTAAAATATTTACTTTTCCAACGATTTCGCACATTCACCTGACCGATGCATGCAAAAAGTGACGAGGCCCGTGGTAGTGTTAATTTTATATATGGCGGAAGAACACACAGCGTGCATACAAGCAGATCTTAAGCAGGGCTTCCAAAAGTGCTAATTTTACCGTGAACAGCCAACAGGCACTTGTAACAGCCGTAAGATGAGGTAAGGACGAGGCTGCGCTTTGCAGTCCTCGCGCGGATGAGCCGGCGTGCCGCGACTGCACAACCCCAGCACGAGTAAAGTCCGCCCTAAAGACCGATCTAGAATGCACGGATACGTAAGAAAACGTACTCGCAAAGGCAAGCGGAGCAAGTCGACAACTCGGAATTAATTTTAACAAGCCTACAATACGAATAAACGTACAGTATTGCATCTTACGAAATCGAAAATTCTCAGCTGTTGCAAATTACTGATGCAGGTTTCGTAATATACACATTACATTATACATATTTTTACAGTGTTTAAAAATACGTAAATACTACTGCCGAACCATGTGCACTTATTTATTAAAACAAAACTGACAATCGCCACGGCAAATCGAAGCACTTGTTGCAGTGTATACCACAATGGCCACGAAAACGAATATCAACCAACCAAATACTCGATTCCTATTGGCTACGCGGATTCACGGACTCGGAAGAGTTGGGAGATGCCCAGCTTTCTTACGTGTATCCGTGCGTCACCCTCGTCCGTATGCGTGTCATTGTAGAACGCACCTAAGCGCTTGACCGAGCACGCGCATTACTACAGGTCACTGGGGCTAGCCGGCGTCATCGCATGCTTCTGAACGAAGCTGAACGGCTGGCATTGAGGCAGCCAGCGCACGTCGGTGACTCCGCGGCGATCACTTTGTCTGCCCCAAGTCTGGGTTCAGCTGGTGGGTTCTTGCTACCATGCTTAGTTCAAAACGCGAAAGGAGGATTGGCGCAAACGCTAAAGTGAAACGTGTTTTTATAATCAGTCTTTTCGACCTAGCACGGCAGCTACGAAATTTGCAATGTTAAAAGCAGCTGGTTGATGGAGTAGTAATCTCAGAACTGGAAGCGGTCAAATAAGATGAGGTAATTCATACTAAATTATTACTAATAAAAAAACTATTCGGGAATGGCAAAAAGGAACTTAAAAGTTTGCCCAGGAAGGATGGGATGGTGATCATGAAAACGAAAGTAGTCAAATATGATAGGCTATTTTCCAAGTACGAAGAATTATTTAGAAATAGGCAAGGAACACGTAAAGCATGAGTGGTGGTTGGGGATACAATAAAGGGGATGTTGCCAAGTGTGGAAATGAAAGTGGCCAAAGTTGGAGGAGCGCGAGTGTAGCAGTTTGCAAGTTTAGGGCAGCACTACTACTTTTGGCCTGCCTATTCCGGTGAATTAATGTCTTCTCGGACACACGGCAAGTAAATAACGAATAATAACATAAGCATATGAAAATATACACGTTTATACGACCGGTTTATTATCGATAAAGCTATCGTGAAATCGACAGCCAAAAATGCTGTAACTTGTAGGAATTAGAATGTTATTATTTGATTTCGCTACATTCACGTATTTATAATAATTTAAATAACATGATAATGTTTATTTCTACACGCCCCAATATTATTCACGTAACTTTTCATTTAATCAGTCAAGTGTTTCAGTATTATATATGTTAATTGTTTTCCATTTTGTTCAGTAAATATTTTGTGAATTATATCTACTTAATTCGTTTCAAGAGGGAATTTTTAATTTCTGAAAGAAGATGTGCTAAATTTCGTTACGTCGCTGCCGCATGATACACTAAGTTAAAATTTAATTGTGATGACAACTTTTAAATTTTTGGAATGTTTCGACGAGGGAGATGAGCCATATTTAATTTTGTCGCAGGACCGGGGAGATTGGGCTTGGTCTCTCCTTGTAGGGGTTGTACAAACTTGTTATATAATTTACAAGTCCGCCAAATACAGGCCACCCGTTGTGGCAGAAGACGTGCCACGAATTTGGGAGAGAATAAAAGGACCTGGGCGGCCTATAGACACAAAATTAATTTAACTAGTTATACAGTATTGAGCGCGCATATAATGGACCTTAGTGTCAAAGGACTGCAGATGGCATTTGTGACCCAAGTATGAATAAAAGAAGAGAAATTCAAAATATTTTATTAATTTTCGTCAGAATTATAAGATTTGCAGCGGAGCTCATCGTCTACTTCAGTTAAATTGCAATCACGCAAGAAGTTAATTACTACATAAACATTTAGTTCTGAACTGACAAATATTTTTGTCCACGAATACCCTGGTTTTCAGTTAGTTTTCTCTTGTCGATTTAAATTATCTGTTTAGTTTCAATATCAACTTAATTTATTCAACTTGCGTAACATTTGAGCAAACCAAGGCTATGGCATCTAACAGGCAAACAACTGAAAGCTGAAATTTTACCTGTAATTGTTAGTTACTTGTAATTTTGAACACGTTGTAGATAGTCTGCAGCATTGTAGTTTATTTAATTTTGGAATAGCTACAATATGTTTAGGTTTCCTGTTACAATTCCTTGCAGAAATAGTTTTTCTTTATCATTTCAAGATTACTCACATCCTGTCAGCTCTTTTCATTTTTATAAATGCCGTGTCAGTATAGTCTTATTCAGTGTGGTATCTTAATGTATGTGCATCTCAGCCGTGAGACGTGTTTCAATAAGGAAAGATAGGATATTTGCCCATCTCTCATGGTACGTCAGGTAAACATGTTTCGGCGTAACTGTGTCCTGTTGTGCATTACGAATCCGGGCAAGCTTCTGAACAATTATAATCTTGTTGTGCTACGGAAGGTATTGTCAAGCAAAAAAAAAAAAGCCAGATTTTCGGGAGAAACAAAAGAAAGTGTAGGAGTATTTACAAGATTAGCGCATCTGTTATTTCATCCTGCAACAATATCATCTATAATTTATGCTCAGTTTTTCATAGTCGCAGCCATCAAGGCATGCATGTTCCTGTACATAACTCAAATCGACCATTGCTTGACAACCCTAGCTTCCGTAACCTCACAAAATTATTCATGTATTTACCAGTCTCTCTCCTGTATCACGAGTATCTCGCAATATTCTCAGCAGTAGGAACGTCAGAGTAGTTATACAAGCATGGGACAGTACACAAACATATACATAAATAAATATATATATACATACAGAGTAGTCCGCCTTACGGGGACACCCCTGAAATTTGCGGCATGGTTGAAAGTCTCGAAATGCAGTTTTCGCTAAATGAAATAACGTATGGGAGCAAGTAATTTCCCGCAAAGTGACTATTCGTAACACGTGTATGCATATAAATAATTAAACGACATATGATTTTTCCCCTGGAAACATACGTTAATTTAAACGCCCATGTTACCGTAAGAGAATACGGTAGGCCAACAATAGTATTTGCATATTAAAAATTGTGAATTGTTTGACGTGCTACAAATAAACATCCCTTAATATCACATGGTTTACAGCGTAATTTAATAAAGTTCATTATATCAACTCCATCTTCACAAGGGTTTCCTGCCCCCTAGGAGTGATTCCCTGGCGTTCATTGTCACGTATTGTCTAACAGGCATTTTGCAAGGAACATCCTCACAAAGTTTACCGCAGAAGTGCCGACTCATTCTGTATATAAAGAAAAGTCTGCGTGAGTTACTCATACAGCACGTTACAGAGCGGCGTTCCCAAATAGCGCGGTGAACAAAGTCAGTTCGAATAAAACTCATTACTGGATTTGCATAACATGTATTTACATGAACCGACAAGCCCTTATACCGCCGACCAGCTCGTTCGACACGATTCCCACATACGAAAATCCGGGAGCAACCCAGTCGGGAATCGAACCCGGTTCGACTTGGTGGGAGGCGAGAGGTCCGGCCACCACATGACCGCGGCCCCAGCGGCAGATTTTACTTGGTCCAACGTTGTATAAATAACACTGGTTGAAAATCAAAGAGACGCTCGGGCTTAGGTTGGTCCAACTTCGGTTATTAGTCGGACGCTAGCCAAAGAACTACTGCCATTTTACAACATTGCTAGTGTGTTGGTAAAACGTGTTATCGCGTACACAATGCCAACCAATAGAAAACGTTCTTCCAACATTGGTTGGTGATTTTTGTAGTCGATTTTAACAACTAGTTCGAAAAGTAGGAAGCAGTTCTAAAAGTTTTAAAATTTAAAAAATCTGCTTCCTGGAAAACTACTCGGCGGAAGTAAGGTGTGAACACTGGCCTGCGAGTTACGAGATCGATATGCTATCCGCACTGAGAAAAATAATTTGTCGAATCAAAGAAGATTTGTTTGGCGCAGACAAATTATTCGTTTGTGTAGGGACAATGAAATATTTTGTTGCTGAAACCAAATGATTTGGTTGCCTCAAACTAGAAAGATTTGGTTGATGTAACTAAATATTTGTTTGGATACACGCAATTTAAACTGTTTGGGCCGATATAAAAATTTCACAAGCTCGACCGAGTTTCGAACCTAGTTCACCTGCGCCCGCGCGTTATCTCAGTTAATGTGACAACTGATGATTCCGGAAAGATTTGTAATAGATATATTGCAAATATTGGGCCACATGTGCAGATAACTATTTCAAGTTTTACAGCTTTACAGGTCAGTTTTTTGTCGTAATATTTTATTAATGTGTTTATAAGTTTGTTAAGCATCAATAGATGCACTAACAACACAGCTACTATCCCAATTGTCACAAAAAATACAAATAAACTCTCGAGCTGTATTTTCGAACGAAGGCAATCAAATGAATATCCAAACAAATATATGCAGTTGATTTAACAAAATATTTAGTTGACAGTATTTTTTTTTTTTTTGGCCCCAACACAGATTTTGTTTGTTCAAACGAATATTTTGTTAGATGAACAAAAGTAATGTTGTTGCTTTTCGAATTTTGTTTTCTCAACGATATGTTTAGTTAGGGCAACTATATATTTGGCCCTATACAAACAAATATTTTGTTCGATTTTCTGTCAGTGCACCACACCACTAACTATGCGTAAGGTACGAAGAATTTTGACATATTATCCAACACTACAGTTCACTTTACAGTGTTATTCCTTTGTGTTCATTAATATGTAATATTTGAATACTTATGCGAAATAACTGATATAGTTAAGGTTATGCCTCACGTGCATTCCAGTATGGTGCATATTTCTTTTTGAGCCCTCTGTGGGCATGCATTGTACCAAATTATAAGCAATATCACAGGACAATTTTCTCGTACATTTGTGTGAAAAAGTACTGTTAACTGACGTAAATGACCATCATACGCCAGTTTTATTCCAACATAACATACAACCCATCGTAGTTCCACATATCACCATGCCAAACCAACTTCAAGTGTTAAATAAATAGATTCTCTATAAAATACTTCAAAATCCATACCTTACTTAGAAGATAATTACTTCAAATAAAATTAAAATTATTCCCATTTTTATATTAATGCAATGTTATTTATACAGTCACTTAAATATTTAAGTGTGCGCTTGAAGAATTATGTTTACATTAATTAATTTACCAATATTTTAAACAAACGACCTCCTGTATACGTGGCTGGAAATAACGATGGGCAAATTTTATATTTACAGTTTCATTCCAAAACAATGACTCCAGCACAACGCATTTCCAACCTTGCCAACCAGTTGCCAACAGTTAGAGGCGATGGCCAAACATATGAATATAGGTTTGGGACGGGGCGTCTCATTTCTGCAAAACTTTCCGCCTGCCCCAGCTAACCTGCCTTCGACGCACCGAGATTCCATTGTCCCTGCCAGCTCCAAGGAATTGAGCAGTTATTGACCGGCTATATTTTCGAAGCCTAATTCTGCAAAAAAAAAAAAAAACTATAAACTTTGATGAAGAATAGTTATTACCATAAAACCTGCAACTAGTGCGTGTGCAGTGCTGACCGATACGTGACGAGACCTTAGACAATAAAGCGTGTGTTGAGGTAGATCGTGGTTGCCCACCGAACGCGGCCGCCCGACGCAGGGATTCTCGGAAAATTAGCCAGCGCTCGCCTGTTTCCTTGAGACCTCGCTGTGAGCGCCATCATCGCTGTATAGCATTGAAGACGCGCTATGTTTGAGAATAGAAGGCGCCACATATGCATAAATCCCAAGAAATGTAACGTTTTCCAAAAGTTACCATGATTGCAATTGGAAGAATTTTAAATCGTGTGGTTGGATCCCACAATGTAGAGGAAGCGAGTCCCGAAATTTTGAGTATTTACACCCTCAGAGGCCGGGTGCCCTTTGAGAGACGGCTTCTGGGGAACATGCAAGTTGAGTACTTCTTCATGTTACTAGGACCCTTCAGGCCGGAAATAGTACAGTGAACGTTTGCTCGTCCATATTGGTAGCAAATGTAATTATCATGAAAAATGTCAAGGTATTGGAAGTATGTTTTAAAGGCTGTTTGGAATGATTTATAAAGTAAAAGTTATCAGCCTTGGTAAGTTCAGAAAATCTGTAAGTCATGTAAATTCATGAAAGAAAATACTAAATGTTTAACGTGACGGTAATGTGTTAGTTACGTAAAGTTTTTTTAAAGTCATAAAGTTTCCCGGAGAGACATTTTTAACGAAAGGCTGTTTTTTGAATTGTAGAATGTTTGCCAGCCTTTAAAAAAAGTATTAAAGACTATAGTTAAGACTTTTTTGTGTAGACATTTTATATTTCATCCAGGTCTAGAACAATGCGAAATGTATGCTAACGTAAGAGTTACGTGGAGTTACGTAACACGTTTAAAGTCATGTGTAAATTTTCCCGGAGAGATACTTTTTATGAAAAGGCTATTTTATAATGTTAAATGTTTGTCAGCCTTATTAAAAGTCAACGTCTACACCGAGATATTTTTGTAGATTTCCACAATTGCCAAAGCCCAATAAATATGACAATTCAATGTTTGCATGCTACTAATTAAAAGTAAAGTTTTGGAAGGATTTTTCTTGTTGTATCATCAAGAAGAAACCATGTTTTTAGAAAAGTCCTCAGTGTTTTATAAAATAAATTTTAGAGGAGAGGTTTTTATACTTCATTCGTGATTAAGTAGTATTTCCATACAGTATTATCAAATGGTTTGCATCAGTATTATAGGGCAGTTGTTGCCTTAAAAGAATATCCCATATGAGAAAGGGCTTGATGTTTGTAGAATATTCTCAGGGCTTATATTGTAATATTGAATGGTTTTTTAAATATAAAGAATTTCCAAACGGCTCATGTTTGTCTGTTGTACTAATTATACAAACTGCATTCAAAATTATCTTTTTTTGCTGCAGCGTCAGGGCGTAGCAAGGGCTTCAGACTATCCTTGGTAAAGGGAGCACTTTTGAGGTTCTAGTTACTTATTTCTTTCAGCCATTTTTTTTTGTCTTTTAACCATCCTTTTATATAAATATTGCCATGTAAGTAATCAACATAGTGTGTATATTCCACCGCGCTTAGAAGTTAACTTCCAATGCTAAAATTTAGTATATTTGTTGACTTATTCCAAATGAGTGCTTTCAAAAGTGCTCACTTTACGGTGAATGGTATATATAGGCTATTCGCTGTAATATGAACACTTTTGAATGCCCTACTTAAAATCTGCTTGTATGCACGTTGTGTATTATTCCGCCTTATGTAAGATTAGCATTGTCGTGGGCCTCATCACTTTATTTATTCGTCGGTCAAGTGAAACTGTGAAATTATTTGAAAAGTAAATATCTAACAAATCTGCTAATTCTTACACTTCGATTAATTAAAATATCAACATAAAGCGAAGGAAATCATTTAAGTTACCAGAAATGGTTACTTAACACTTTTTATTAAACGTTAAAATATGGAACTACTTCCCATCTATCGTTACCAACTTTACTGGGCGCATGTCACTCAGGGAGCCCGTTGAAATACATGCAGGTAAGGGGCAGTGACATTTTTCTAAGGATGATTTATAAAGTGTTCACTTTATCGTGAACAGCCTTTACCTACCAGTTACAACAGTATTTCCCAACTACTAACCAACACAGAACTCACTGCAAACAGTTTATTTTTGAAGGATGCTGTTTAAAGAACTGAACAATTGATAAATTATAAGGATGTATCTATATACATATATATATTTTAAAACATGCATTAATAATGTCCTATGTTTGTGTAATGTATATTACGCAATGTTGGTCCAACATAACAAATAGTACTCTTCACCAATTGTTGGTAAATGTTCACAATGTTGTTTCAATACATAAGCAATAAATCAGAGTTTAAAAGAAGATAATACTTTGAAAGACTTCATAAGCTGCAAAAATTAATAACGTTTTATACATTTAAAACTATTTTTTATATTAGTGACATTACGATGGTTGTAAATTGCTGCCCCGACGAAAATATACGTACCAAATATGGACAGTATGTCTTCGAACAAGTAACGAACACATGACCAACAAAGTCATAGCTTTTAACAAAACATAAGCAATTTGTGTATTATTTCATCAGAACAATATAATATTTTCCCTTGTTGGCATAATGTTGGCAACACGATATTGGCCCAACTAAATATATTTCTAAGAGGGAGGATCACAAGTCTGGAAAATCCTTCGTAGTTCGTAAGATACAAGAAAGGGGCATTATTTTCAGTCAAAACGTTTATTCCGTGTTTTGACATAAAATGTTTGTTATGTAACGTTGGCCCGACAGAAAAATTGATACCACTCATGAGACGGCCTGCACAAAATTTTGCCGTCTCCTTACTCATCAACCATTTCGACGACTGCATCTAACCACTCGAGTAAAAGGCAACATGAAGTGAACGAACTTTTCCCGTTTGTGGTTTAAAATGTCTCCTGCCTGAACTTATAAACTATTACACATTTTCACCAACCTGGTTTGTGGAACACATGATGAGCTGTGTAAAAGTTTGTTACCGACGCGGAAGTTCACTAGGACAACGGATATAGCTTCGCCGCTTGGATCCTGTCTTGCTACTGAACTTCTTTGACGTGGCGCTGGAGTTCCGCAATCTAGATGGCGCTGCGATCTGCGGCCACGGCGCGTGACCTCCCACTCCTGTGACACCACCAGGGAGGCAGCGCAGGAGTACCAATATTATGATCATTTGTTTGCTAAATTGGTAGCTGATGACACTATTTCTTTTCCTGTTATTGTGAAGTGTTTGTTGGCGATTGGCTGTTCACCCATCGCCCCTTGAACATTTCCTTTTTAGGTAACAAATGCAGCCATTGGCTGATCAATAATTATGACCCCTCTAAGGGGAATGTAGGAATTTCTGCCATACATGCTGGGAGCGGAGTTGCCTCGAGGCCAAACAGCAGCTACGAGAGAGTTTCGGAATACCAAGTTAACTATAGTACTAAAGTTGATTCACGATAACTTCGGTCTTTTCTTAAGCCGAACATAATCGGCCATATATCCAGACTCAAGGGTCCGCTACATCCTACTGACGCTTACATATACATGATGTATTAATATAGTCCATTAACAGTTACTTCACACTTTTCTGAAGCCCTGAGAAAGTTCTACTTCCAAGATATCCCTCCGTCTCGTGCAAACTAAGCTTTACTAAGTCTAGAAAATTACACCAAAGGACAACGCACCGAATTCGTGCGCACTCAGTTGTAATAATATTTTGCATGAGAACTATTTCTTACTAGGTGCTACCAACGCACGGGTTTCCTCACTGTTTTTATTCGTATTTATTATAAATAAAATATTATAGTCTGTAAATAAAATATAGACGAAACTTCAGTTAACGAATAATAGGATAATTTAATGTTAGCAGAGGTATAAAACGGTTGAAATACATGGTGTATTTAGGAAATGACTAAACATGCCGTGCAAGGGGTGCTTTTTCAAAGGTTTGATATAACAGTGTGAAGAAACAGCGTATAGGTTTTAAAAGCGTGCAAAAAAGAAACGGTGAATGGGGGCCGCACCACGGAACATTTAGAGATTGGGAACGTGTGGCCCGCGAAGCCAGGGAAAGAAGATATGGGCTTAAACATCTCTAATCCGAACACAGGTATCCGTATTGGTTGAGTGTGTTATCATTGCGTGTGTACACTATTGACAGGTATAAGCTATTCACGGTAAAGTGAGCACTTTAAGGCCTTGCAAATATTTTCCTTTCAGTCAATTTCTATAGTTCTGCCACATTTTAATATAAACGTTGCCATGTGACTATATGCTTATTAGAGATTAAAGCCTGCTGGAAGGGCCTTAAAAAGTGCTCAGTTTACCGTGAACTGCCTATAGTACTGTACAGGACCTTTCCAGTAGACGGACCTATGTTAACGTATCAGTTTGAATCTCATAAGAGTCGTTCGAAGTAACGGCCACCGACCTCGACAAAGCATGGAAAAGGCGTTCGATACTCTGCCGTGGACGTTCAAATATCCCATTCGTGTTGTGTGTGTCGATGATACACGAACGTACAGAGGCAGTGTAGGGGCGACAGAGCCATCTTGTGGACTATGGATGAACTACACACACATCGTGGGGTCGCCCGCATGAACTACACACACATCGTGAGGTCACCCGCATGAACTACACACACATCGTGAGGTCGCCCGCATGAACTACACACACATCGTGAGGTCGCCCGCATGAACTACACACACATCGTGGGGTCGCCCGCATGAACTACACACACATCGTGAGGTCACCCGCATGAACTACACACACATCGTGGGGTCACCCGCATGAACTACACACACATCGTGGGGTCACCCGCATGAACTACACACACATCGTGGGGTCGCCCACATGAACTACACACACATCGTGGGGTCGCCCACATGAACAACACACACATCGTGGGGTCGCCCACATGAACTACACACACATCGTGGGGTCGCCCACGTGAACTACACACACATCGTGGGGTCGCCCACATGAACTACACACACATCGTGGGGTCGCCCACATGAACTACACACACATCGTGGGGTCGCCCGCATGAACTACACACACATCGTGAGGTCGCCCGCATGAACTACACACACATCGTGGGGTCGCCCACATGAACTACACACACATCGTGGGATCGCCCACATGAACTACACACACATCGTGGGGTCGCCCACATGAACTACACACACATCGTGGGGTCGCCCACATGAACTACACACACATCGTGGGGTCGCCCACATGAACTACACACACATCGTGGGGTCGCCCACATGAACTACACACACATCGTGGGGTCGCCCACATGAACTACACACACATCGTGGGGTCGCCCACATGAACTACACACACATCGTGGGGTCGCCCGCATGAACTACACACACATCGTGAGGTCGCCCGCATGAACTACACACACATCGTGAGGTCGCCCGCATGAACTACACACACATCGTGAGGTCGCCCGCATGAACTACACACACATCGTGGGGTCGCCCACATGAACTACACACACATCGTGGGGTCGCCCACATGAACTACACACACATCGTGGGGTCGCCCACATGAACTACACACACATCGTGGGGTCGCCCACATGAACTACACACACATCGTGGGGTCGCCCGCATGAACTACACACACATCGTGGGGTCGCTCACATGAACTACACACACATCGTGGGGTTGCCCACATGATTACGCCCACATATCCTTTAGCTGTCGTCGCGGAACACACGTTCCCAATTTCAAAACATTTCGTGGCGCGGTCCCTATTCCCAGTTATTTTTTCTGCGCGTTTTTACTGAAATATTCTGTATACGTGCATAATTTTATATATATTATATATATATAATATATATATACAACATTTGTATACTGTCAACATACTTATTTTCTTATCGCGGTGGCCGAATCCCTCCTAAAGACTGACTGCGGTAAAGTGAGCACTTATGAAAGCCGTGCTTAAGATCTACTTTCATGAACCTAGTGTATTCTTCCTCCGTATACAAAATTAATATTTTCATGAGCCTGATCACTTCGTTCACACGTCGGTCTAGTGAAACTGTGAAATAACTTAAAAACTGAGTGCGTTACTAATTAGGTAATTCTTACACATATGCATTAAACGAAACAGAAAACAAAATTAATCATTTCAGTGTTTGCAATGTTTAATTTAACGTTGAGAGTGGGGTGGACCCTCGCATGTTTTGCGAAATGGTTGTTTGCGCGAATACGCGTATCCCGGTAAACAGATGTTCTGCAGATACGACTTTTTTGTCAGAGTACATAAAAAAAACCGTTATCGATGCCTGTATTTTTTTTTTTTTTTTTTTTTACTTTTGTCATTTATATGTATTCTTGGCGAAAAAAATTCGTGAAAATGGTCAAATATCTCATTCTTAAAGCTTACCTATGCAGTTTCCTAAAGCGTGAAGATAAAAGTACAAAGATACTGACGTAGTTTAATCTGTTTAATTTCTCGCGTGCAATAAAAAACCACTGTTACAGATCTAATTTGCACAGTACAGCGTTACGACGGAAACACTGCACACCTTGCGCGTAGGAGCGATGAGGCACTAGGCGTGCGTGTTAGTGTCGCCCGTATCGTTCCCTCGCTTCTTGACCTTGGGATGGGGGTGGAAGGGGTGGTCAATCCCGCTCTTAAGAAATGGAACTACTTTCCTTTCGTTGTTGCCAACTTTGCTGGGTGCATGTCCGTCAGTACGTCCATTACAATTATGCAGGTAGGAGAAGTGACATTTTTCAAATGTTGACATCAGAAGTGCTAACTTTGGCTTGTCGCCGGAGGAGCGACTCCAAGCAGCGTTGGCGACAGACGCCCGGCGCCAGAGCGAACGGGCGTGGAGCGCCTCGGAGCCAGCGCCACAGGGCTGTTCGTGGGAACGTCTCCCACGGATAAAGTGACTCTCCCGTCGTCTACCTGCGCATCCTCTCTCCCTCTAGCCGCGACCGAGCCGGCCGCCCGATATATTAAATAATTCATTTGGAGCGTAAGGCGCAGGCCGTGACATCAGTGGGCCTACTTCCAGCTACGCCGACCACCGCTCCCTGCCTTGAGCTACGACGTAGCTACGAGCTCCGCAAGCCGAATGCATCATGCATGTCGCGATCGCAAACGACTCTCTGCAAGGAGGGAGGGATTGATCTCTTACGCCCAGAGCCGCCGAGACAGTGTCTCCATAAATAGAGTGTTTGCATGACAAATCGGGATAAAGCCACGCTCCCTATCTACGACGGGCATGTGCCACACACGGAGTCCCTTAACGAGAAGCATATGCCTTGAATACGAATATGCACAGACAAACTTGCAAGCCTTTCATGATTAACATAAGCGAATCCGAAAATATACGTAGATATTATCCTATTGTGGCAGTTTTAGTATTTCCCCACAGTCACGAATGTCAATTTGCTAGTCTGTATGTAGTCCAGCTTTTCGAAAACATTTGCCACAAATCTGTATTTAATATTTCCGCCTTTTTTTAATTGCAAGTAAAAACGTTCTTTTTTTTTCTACATAACTTAAAGGGGGGAAACACTTTCAGGGCAGAACATAATATTCATGTAATATAATTTTTATAGCACTAGCAAATCTGAGTAAGTATTGCGTGGATCGTTGGCAAGGTTGTAAAAATTTTGGGGGGTCTTAAGTACTATGTATTTTATAGTTAATGCAAAGATATGTAAACGGTAAGGCATACACAGAAATTAATCCTGTTTATAGTATATTGGTAATTTGTACGTGTGTTGTGCTCTAATGTCCCTTCATTTTGTACTGTCTTGACATAAATAACGGCAGTATCTTGATTGACTAGTACTGGCGTGTAAAAGGTTTCGATTACTGGCCAAAATGTAAAACATGAACTTTTAAAGGTTTTACTGCAATTATTTTAAAATTCGGTAGTAAATTAAATTCCCCCTAAAGTAAAATTTATATGTGTTATCTTTAACATATTGTGCCCACTTATTCCTGTTAATTGTGGGCGAGTGCCTTTCACAGATTTACCTTTGCTATGATAACACACCCGATTTCTCCATTAGTGTGTCCTGTGTGATGACTTAACAGTCCACTTTAGCATCAAAGTTTGTTTTGGTTTCACGTTTGCAGAAAGCTGGTAACGTTTTGATGTCTGCGTAATTTGAGCAAATAAAGGGAACAAATGATTGAACTGCGCCAACAAAACATCACATGTGTGCTTTATTTCGTAAGGGCTCATCAATAAAGTCAAATTATTTTCAGAAATGTTTTCGGGTGATTCCACGGGATGAATGGAAGTAATTTGGAGGCATAAGAATCAAAGGGGTATAAGTGACATCGGTAATGCTTTGAGCAATAAAGCGGCCAAGTTGTTCTTGAATTAAAAATTCCATCAATAGGAAATGGTAAAATCTCGTATGGTTATCGGACATGTTGGTTATATTTCTGTTTAAGTATTGAGTTTCCATGATTTTTAACGCTGTCAATAATGTTATGCCCCTATAAATTTAGACTTGTGTACGCACTTATACCCTTCCGCTATTAAGTTATGCATATTATATATATATATATATATATATATATATATATATATATATATATATATATATATATATATATATATATTCCTACGTTTAGTTGTAGTAATTACCAACGAGTATGTATATAAACTACTTATACATAAAGTCTTACTGCAGATAACGACGTAGTTGTACATGTACGAAAGTTAAAATTAAACACGGGAAATACTAAAGCTGGATTTGTAAATAAATTAATGTAAAATGCCCTAGACGTTTTTTTCACAAATCAATTTTTATAGAAAGGAAATAATTATAAAGTAGAATATTTACCCTAACATAACTGAATCCCTTAATAGTTGGCTACAAAATTGTCTCTCAAGATGTTTTGGTAGAGCAACAATGGAAGTAAAGTATTCTAAAGAAACATGAAGTTAGTAGTCGCTCAATCTTTAAGGAGAAAATTTCTCATTTATTATCCATTTCTAGATCACTGATTTTTATAGTCACCGTCAAATTAATTTGGAGCTTACTCTCACTTTAATTCACGTTCTTGACGACGACATTGGGGTGCGTTTAAAAGGAGGTGATGAATAAGAGATATGATGTTATTATGTATTATAATTTTTGATACTTTGTATTTTTCACGAATAACGGGCTTCTGTACAAAGAGGTCAGCTCAACATCTGGTGATGCACCTTTTTTTGACTTCACGAAGATCAATCATTTCAAATAGCAGTTCTTTATTTAATATCTCTATAAGAAAAGCAGATTTTGCTTCAAAATGGAACCATTTCATGTGCAATGAATTAATTCCCTTGGTGATATTTTCTAGTTGTTTTTAACAGATACAATAACGCCTGTTTTCATTCGGACTACTCCAAGCGACTTGCATAGAGCACAGCAGTATTCTGGTCTTCCAGAAAGAATATTTTTTTATTGCTCTTCCTCATTGCTTTATCAATTACAGTAGTGCTGTTTGCATGCCACAGTTGTGTATGAGAAAGAAAAACGTTATGTAAATTGACTCAATATTTATGAAAATAACAATGTGAATTTGCATTGTTATGTTCCTGTTCTTATTTTGGCTCCTTGCATTGCCACTGAATGCTTCAGTGTGCTTAATATAATTAGGCAAATACTGTACATATCTTAGCGGACAGAGCACAGTTTCTTGGGATCTAAAGCTTCTCCCTTATGCTACATAAATACTGCTGCGTGGACAATACCTAAACTACGTAGATCTAGTTTGAAGGTCTGTGTTTAACTTTCATAATACATTTTTCTACACCTTAGCATCAGTGTTGGCAGCATATTTTCTAAATCAAAACACAGAGCACTAACTGAAATAGGATTATCCTTTGCATGTTCTTTTGTTTTGCTGTCACTCTCTTTTTCGTAAGGATAGATTTCTATTCATTATTAATGTGTGTATTTCGATTTGCTCTTCATAATGGCTTGTCTCGTTTCAAGATTACAGGCATAATGAAGACCCCTTTTTAACAGTTTCGTGGCAGGCAAAAACACACTATTATTTTAATATAACCGGGTTCGTCGTGACCAGCTTGTGTCAAATTGGCAAAAAAAAAAAAAAACTTAACATGGCTTTCATGTGTCAGGTAAAACGATACGTCGTCAAAACAACACTGGCGGTAGTTTACACCTGTTAAAATGTGGCCTTCGGAAATGATATCAATAAGATTACTGAAAATAATACTTAAACGTGTAATTAAAATATTTGTGTAAAAATATTTTTTTCACAAGTTCTTATTTATATTTGCCAATTTTCTGAATGAACTTCATGCACATTTTGAATGAATCAAGAACCAGCCAAATATTTTTAGTGGGACATGGACTTTAGCAACGGGGCGGGATATGAGGGTTTTAGCCCCCCCTCCTCCTTTTCCAAGAAGATTACACCAATTAGCATTAAACTTATTGATATGCCTCTAATTGGGATATAAATATTGCCCCTGAAACGACTTTTGGTGCCTAAAATAGTGACCCGTGTATCTATGCCATGTTTGTGTGTGTTATTTTTGTCAAAAAAGGGCTCCTCGATGACAACTCGGAAAGACTGTATTATTCAGTAAACCACATTTTTATTTCCGTTTTACTTTCCTTTACTTTTTTTTTTTTTTTTTTTTTCTATTTCGTAAAGGTTCACCCGTTAGCGTCGCAAAAACATGTTATTGAAGGGTTTTTTTTTTCAACGTAATACAATTCTTTGTGATCTCTTTATGTCAGAGCGAATATTTCCACTTGTTCAGTTTTCATGTCAGTGACAATAAACGTCGGTTCTTCCCCTCTGGTGCAATACGCATGCCATTTTCAGTTCGAGTTATATCAGCAAGAGGGTCGTATAAAACTCTCACGTTAAAAAAGAAAAAAAACATTTTCCAATAAAATTCTCTGCATGAAGAAGGCGCGAGTGCATACCACTTGGAATATTCTAAAACAGCTATTTCAAGCGTTTGAACGCCAGTCCATGGAAAATTAATTTATAAGCTGCTGCCTACTCGATCATCGCCGGAATGCACTAAGAGACATATGGCCGGAACTTTGGATTCAACCACAGATCTCTATAAGCCACCGTTAAAACAATTAAGTCACATAAGTAGTAAAATAAAAAGGAGTTAATTATTCTAGTTGAACTGTTTTCGCTAGTTTTAAGTAAAGTCCTACCAGTTTGAAGAAACTTTCACCACTTGAACACAATAGTAAACCAACTTGGAGGTCGTCGAATCTAGCATCACTTATAGTAGCGCCTATTATGGGAGGGAGGGCAAAAGGTAACAGGAAATAAAACCTCAATAAATTATAGTTGTGATGATTCCGATGCCAATCACGCCTACTATTCTTAACAAACATAATACATGAAATAACTAAGTTCCAATCATTTCTCGAAAGATCGGAAAGGAGCCATCATTTTAACAGAAGTAGGTGATAACATTAAATTCTTTGCGTGAAATTCGTTGTAAATCTGAGTGTGTAAATCCAGTACAAGAATCGGTAAAAAACAATCAAAAAAGTTCAATGAACAAGAAGTTTATTTACTTAATCAAATTGGAACACCCAAAAGAAAGGTTGCAGAAATGTTAAGATGCATTTATAAAATACTGCCCGATTCATTTAATCAATTTATCTCTTTGCTTTTGCATTCAACAGGCAGTATCGAAAACACACTGCACGCAAGTTGTAATTAACAAACTACAACTATAACACTTTGGTTTAAAGCTTCTTTTTCTGACATCTTGTTAGTCAAACTTTATGGAACGTACACGATATAAGTAAATCAAACCCAAAGTATCACTCAGAAATTGAACAAAAAGATAAATCGACTCAAGGAATTGGGCAGAATGATATAATAATTATGAAGAAGACATTCCTAAAATGTCTATGAGGGTGAAGTGAAGTGAGTATGGCGCAGCGCCTGAATGCAAGGGCGGGAGAACCGGGAGATCCCAGAGAAAACCCGCCGACCAGTGGTGTCGACCTGCACGATTCCCACATGCGAAAATCCGGGAGCAACCCGGCCGGTAATCGAGCCCAGCTCACCTGGGTGGGAGGCGAGTATCTATCCACTACACCACCGCGGCCCAGTCAATGGGCGACCGAGTTGTTTTACGTCAAAGGAAATGCCACGCCATCTCGCTTTCACATACTTACCTATTGTGTGTTCGTGTCGTAACTACGATCACAAGCGCGCATCATCACTGCTCATGGTCTAGTTGCTGTTTCTTTACACTTTTTGAATCAAACCTTTGAAAAATCACCCCATGTATGTTGTGCTTCGTTGTTTCCTTAATATGTTGTGTGCCATAAGCGTTTCGTACTTCTGTAAACATAAACATACCTTTTTTTGTTCAATTCAAATTTGCTTATGTTTCAGCTGTGAATTGTATAGCCTATTTGATTTATAATTAATATATAATTTACAATAACAGGGATAAGATAGGTGTGTTGGTAATGCCTAGCAAGTAATTGTTCTCGTGCAATTTATTACCACACTGAGTACGCACGAAAGCAGTGCTGTCTTCCTTTGGTGTATTTTTTTAATAATTACTTGGTCAAGCCTTTTTGCACGAGGCTGAGAAATAGCCTGCAAGTAGAACCTTAGCAGGGCTTCGGAAATGTTGTAAGTAACGGTACCAACCATATCCGCTGCAAGAAAATATCTGGCGAAAACGTCGGGTCCAGAAATTAATAAAGGAGAGTTAATCGTAATTAAAATATGTTCTTTCCTGTTGTTGCAGTAGTGCGAATTATGAACATAGGCGAGATAAGGGGTAGAGCGTGCTTCCAGCTGCACAGGAAGCAAACTCCAGTGGTGGATCCATGAGTGAGGGGGGAGGAAGTAGTGCTGAGGAAACGTTGGCCGCCGCTGGAATTTTTAAACTGGATAGAGAAGACTCGTCTTTAAATGTAGCAAACTGTTAAGTGTGGAAGTAATATTCACTAAATACTTATATCTATAGGACGTCTCCCACCAAAGCGAACCGGGTTCAATCACCGGTCGGCTCACTCCTCGGATTTTTTCGTATGGGAATATTGCCGGACGATGCCGCTGGTCGGCGGGTTTTCTCGATAATCTCCCGTTTCCCTCCACCCTTTCATTCCGGCGCTGCTCCATTCTTGCTTCAATCACCCTCATTGACTCTCAATACCTCGCTGTTAAGAGGCCGACCCAATATCTTCACTCACTCACTCACTTACTTCTATACTGTACTATAAAAACTATACTACACTATAAAAACTGTTTTCGTTATTGTAAGCTGTGATCTCAACATAACGCGTAGCATCAGTTGAATGCATCTCCTATATAATATATAATAAACCTGTCCACTCTACGCTGCCACTAGCCGGCTTTATACATTTTCTCACGAACACGTACATCTACTAATTAATCAATAAAATTACTG
Organism: Dryococelus australis; assembly: GCA_029891345.1. Lineage (NCBI taxonomy): Eukaryota > Metazoa > Arthropoda > Insecta > Phasmatodea > Phasmatidae > Dryococelus > Dryococelus australis. Next base: position 44,375,277 of record CM056997.1, read on the forward strand.
GCGAGAGAGAGGTAAAATAATCTCCATGTTGTAGACTCCGCGTCCACCCCCCTCCCCCTCCCCGACGGGAAATTGGTTTGCTATATTCGTCACTACCTGTATCCATGTTCTAAAATGGGGGTGCTTTTGTTTACCTCCAGTAGTACCAAAACAAGTCATGTCCGAGGTTTGAACACTTCTTGTGTAAATACTTATTATGAGATGTCAGTACACTTCCTTTGGCAGAGATTTGCTGCAATTAAATTGTTTTCAAATTAATACAAACATATTTTCCATAAGAGCACGGGTATCTGGTGGAAAATGAAATGTAAACAAAAGTCAACCTCACTACCAAACCTGGTTTAGATACTACTGATGGAGACCGGAGAGTCGGAGTTGGGGGGGGGGGAGGGGGTGTGTGTTTGTTCTTATCAGGACTAGGTGAAAAACTAACTAGAATTTTCTTCCTCGTTGAAGTAATAGAGGCAGCTCTCCCAAATCATTGCTTATGCGCACGCCCAAAAAAAAAAAATGGAAAGAAAATAAGACGTGTTCTCTCTGACAAATTAAGTACGTAGTTATCGCTCGTATCATCAGTTTCGCTTTTCACACGGTCGTAGAATTTGAATTATTGAATTGAGTTGGATATTATGAACAGCGTACGCCAGGATTAAATGCCAACTGATGAGAAGAGTGTCTGGAGGTCAGTTCACCGTAAATTTCGTGAAAAATAATTCTGCATTTAAAAGTCTAGTGTTAGAAAACAGCATTGTTCATAGTAAATGTACGCGTCTTGTGTTCATAAATAATTAATCTACACGAAATTAGTTTCATTTTTTGAAGTACGCTACTGGCCATGAGAATTGCAACACCAAGGAGGACGCACCTGAAGGACCCCACAATGAGGTAATGCGTAGAACAGGGTACGACCATGACGTTATAGTGATTCAGCCGAGTGGCACTGGACTTTCGCCAATGGCGACGATGATAGGTGCTTTATAAGTAGAGGTCGGAGACAGATAGAGCTAATATGCTATTAAACTTTCTCCTATATAAACATTAGGCCTTCGAGGCATTTTTTTTGTAATAAACCTGCGTCGTTGAAATCTAACGAAATTTTAATCACATAGGACGGACAAATTTTGCTGTATGTGCAAAAACAGTTAATACGCATTTTCATTAATCTGTCTAGATACTGTATGTAAATTGCGAATTTGCTTGGTTAAGGACACTTTTTTTTTCACAATACGACGTACCCTTGGATAATTTTCTTTCTTTCCATTTACCCAAATCGTCCAACTCTAAATCAATAAAAGCATTCAAGTCCTAATACCTCGAAATATTAGTTCGTTAAAAAAAGTACCAATAGTTGCAATTATCTTTAACGATTTGCGGAAACATCCATTTTATTTTTCATGTTCGCTATTTGCCCAGACAAATGCTAACCAGTCATCCTACAGCCGAATAGCTAACAATATAATAAAAACTCTAGATAGTAGTAATACGAACTCGTAAAACCCTTTATCAGCTTAACATGAGAGCAAATTTTGTCCAGAGAGTTAACACATGAAGGTACAACTTATACTAAGAATGGTTTATTAAATGTGTGCATGCTATTCGTGTATACTAAATTAATTGATTTAAGGTCGGCTCAAATAGCAATGTATCACAAAATATGTACTGTTTTTACATTCCGAATGTTTGAGAAACCAATTTCTCACACGATCTGAGCTTAAATGTTCAAGCGGTGCACTATGGAGGACGGTGTAACGGGACTGCGCCATGTAGCAGGTAGGACTTAGTGGTGGTACGTGCGTATAGCCAACCACGTGCTACGTGCCACGTGTCGGCGATTAGGGACCGCGGCACGTACTCAATAGTTGGACCATCGCGGGTACTTCCGAACAGGAGAGCGGGGCGCGCTTTAATCCGTGAGGGAACTTCCTGATAAGATATTCCTCTCACTTCGGACGTGTTCGCCCGGCGCGCGTAGCTACCTGGAGCTATTTGGCGAGTTCTGAGCAGTGTGGCCGACACGGAAAGAGGCGATTTCGCTACACCCGTGGTAAAATTCCGCTACACAACTAGTTTTGTTTTTTTAATTTAGTTCTAATAATTCGGCGGGAACTGTGGCTGGCCTAAATATCGAAGCTTGTGCAGCCAAAAGCACAGTAAATCTCGAAAACCAACGAGAAGCGTGAACAAACACGACTGCAAACTCTCCAACATACAAAGCATCCAAAAATCGCAATTCCAGAAACTCGCCAAACTGTCAAATAGCACACACGCAAACTGACATCACAACCACGACGCCCAAAAATCAGAACCGCCACAGACGGCAAGCACTACTGCTACTCAACTATTAATGGGAGAAAAAAAATACCTTTACTATAACAAGTGATAAAATCAGAAGGGTGAAGATATTAGACATTCATTTATAATAAAGGTGTATTCTGAACATTCTGCTATCTCCAGCACAGTGCTGATATTGATGATAGCAATAGTACATGGTCGTCGAACAAATTATATGTTCACAAAATTAAAACTATATTAAAATATTAACAAATAAAAAATGTTTAAGCTTTAAAAAGTAAACCTTACTCTTCTGCGATTAGTTTTAAAGCACCGATGTCTTTTTCGTGGGTGCCAGCGGCATGCTAGAAAGTAGCTACATTATCTATGTTCATCACTTTTCACCGCTTTGTCTCCCAAAGGTCTAAATGTCGCTATGTGTGTGGTTCTGAGACACCGAACCTAAGGAGCAGTAAGGGCGAAACTGGCATGTGTATCAATGCGTCATTGATTCTACGCACCAGGAACTACTGATTTAGCCTGTAAACGTGGGATAATGTGTAAAGCGCCACACTCTTAGATTGCAGTGTGCGGTGTAATGGACATTCTCTCTATCTTTCCAACACATGGTTTCTGTCTTTAACTCTGTCCTTGTTCCTGCTTGCATTGTTGCCTGATGTGTTATCTTTATCCAGAATAAAAAAATTGCCATTTTCGTTGCGTGCGCGCCATGCAATCACAATGATAGGGTTTCTCACAGTCTTCAGTTTCAAAGAAGCCGCTTAGTTTTGTGTCGCAGGATTGGATGCCTTTACGTGTTGGCAGGGGGGTAAACAGATGAAAATTATCTTAATCAGGCCATTTACTTCATCGCCCAGTTGTTTCTCAGCTCGCCATTTACATCGCAAAGCTGAAGCAATCTGACAACAGTGAGCGCCATAAGCCCTGTACTGCAATCTAAGCGTGAGACGGACTATAGCATGCAACAATGAGACTTCAAGCTGTGAGCTTATTTTATAATTGTGTGTGTGTGCGTATGTGTGTGTGTGTTTATATATATATATATATATATATATATATATATATATATATATATATATATATATATTACATCTACATAAAGCATGATCACGATAAAGTGAGCACTTTTGAAATCAACCTTAGAAAAAAGTCACTGCCCCTACCTTCATATATTATAACGGGTGCACTGAGTGGCATGCGCCCAGTAAAGTTGATAACGATGGATGGAAAATAGTTCCATATCTTAACGTCGAATAAAAAGTGTTAGGTAACAATTAGCGATAACTTAAATTATTTCTTTCCCTTTCAGCTTTTTTTAATGCAAAGAAGTGTAAAACTGAGCAGATTTTAAAAATATTTACTTTCCAAATAATTTCACAGTTTCACTTTACCGACGCTTGAATAAAGTGCTGAGGCCCGTGGCAATGTTAATGTTACATAAGGCGGGAGAAGACACAACGTGCATACCTTAAACAGGGCTTTCATAGGTGCATATTTTACCGTGAACAGCCTATACTTACATAAACTTGCCATCGGATCGAGCTTGTTGCTGATTCAGAGTAGCGTGCGTCAGATTTGCCTTCTGTAAATAAAGGATTTCGAATCCTAGCCGAGTTTCCTTGAGGATGTTTCCGTACGCGTAACATCGTTTGTCGTGATTCACTGCCAAGATTACTGCCAGTGCGCGTAACATTGCTTGTCGTGATTCACTGTCAAGATTACTGCCAGTACGCGTAACATTGCTTGTCGTGATTCACTGCCAATATTACTGCCAGTACGCGTAACATTGCTTGTCGTGATTCACTGTCAAGATTACTGCCAGTGCGCGTAACATTGCTTGTCGTGATTCACTGCCAATATTACTGCCAGTACGCGTAACATTGCTTGTCGTGATTCACTGCCAATATTACTGCCAGTACGCGTAACATTGCTTGTCGTGATTCACTGTCAAGATTACTGCCAGTGCGCGTAACATTGCTTGTCGTGATTCACTGCCAATATTACTGCCAGTACGCGTAACATTGCTTGTCGTGATTCACTGTCAAGATTACTGCCAGTGCGCGTAACATTGCTTGTCGTGATTCACTGCCAAGATTACTGCCAGTACGCGTAACATTGCTTGTCGTGATTCACTGTCAAGATTACTGCCAGTGCGCGTAACATTGCTTGTCGTGATTCACTGCCAATATTACTGCCAGTACGCGTAACATTGCTTGTCGTGATTCACTGCCAATATTACTGCCAGTACGCGTAACATTGCTTGTCGTGATTCACTGTCAAGATTACTGCCAGTGCGCGTAACATTGCTTGTCGTGATTCACTGCCAATATTACTGCCAGTACGCGTAACATTGCTTGTCGTGATTCACTGTCAAGATTACTGCCAGTGCGCGTAACATTGCTTGTCGTGATTCACTGCCAAGATTACTGCCAGTACGCGTAACATTGCTTGTCGTGATTCACTGCCAAGATTACTGCCAGTACGCGTAACATTGCTTGTCGTGATTCACTGCAAAGATTACTGCCAGTACGCGTAACATTGCTTGTCGTGATTCACTGCAAAGATTACCGCCAGTACGCGTAACATTGCTTGTCGTGATTCACTGCCAAGATTACCGCCAGTGCGCGTAACATTGCTTGTCGTGATTCACTGCCAAGATTACTGCCAGTACGCGATTCGTCTTTAACAGTAAAATGTATTTTTTTTTGCGGCCTGGTGGTCGGTTTCGTTCCCTCGATAACCCCCTTTCGCCACCCATTGAATAGACTGTTCACGGTAAAGTGAGCACTTTTGAGAGCCTGGTTACTTTTTCCTTACAGCCATTTTTTTTAAATGCCTTTTAAAATAAATATTTTCATGTTAGTAATAATCACAGTATATATAATACGCCGCACTCGGAAGTTGTCTACGGCTGGAGTAAAGCATAGTTATTGACTATTATTCCAAATGAGAGGGCTTTCAAAAGTGCTCACTTTACCGCGAACGGCCTTTACCAATTTTCGGCCACCTGTCGCTCACCAGCCATAAGGCGTTATGTGTTGTTCGCTGTACAATGAGCACTTTCGAAAGCCCTGCTTAAGATCTACTTGCAGGCACATTGTGCATACTTCCGCCATATGTAATAACCAACATTACCTTCGACCTGACCACTGTAATCATGCGTCGGTAATGGGAAACTGCCAAAATTGTTAAAAAAAGTGAATATTTTACAAATGTAATAATCCAAACACTTACATGCATGTTAAAATAACAGGAAGAAAAATGGATTATTGTGGGTTAGTAGAGGTGCTTTATTAAAAGAACTACGAAGCTCATAAAGCAATAAAAAGAAAGAACTGCGAGGCACATAATGCTTCAGAATTTTATAAATATCGTGACGTACTGGTAAGCGTAAAATAAAAAATTAATTATATATGAAACTGATACATTCATTAGAAATTACAGACATTTATAGATTAACGAGATGTCGTTTAGTAAACCTACCATGTTTATTCTCTTACACGTATATAATTCATGTGGTTAAAATGTTTGCCGTTTACCGAGTTCTTTGCGTGGACAGTAACACGGTGTGTGGTATTTACGAAGATCAGTTTAAAACCTGGTAAAATAATTTCAATAGCCGTTTCTGAGAACTCCACCAACTTCTAATGTTGCTGAAGGCTTGCTGGTTGAATATCTGGTCTGAAAACTATTGGATTTGTTTAGCAACACATTTTTCTAAAAGAATATTTGTCGTCCGCTGCCGACATAAAATACATGAAAGTGTGCGGGACGGCGAGGATTATCACATATTATAGAGGTGTTCAAATGAAACCAGTCCAGTTGTAAGCGATGGCAAAGAGGAACTGAATAGGTGGTACACGCGTAGTGTTGTTGAAGTTTACAAGTGCTTCGTTATTAGACAGTGAACAATGTGAAATACAGTTAGTGTGATACCACAGCCGCCCCTGTGACTTCTGTCAGTCAGTTACTAGCGTATCGTGCAGTCCTATGCCGGTACACATTTAAAAAAAAAATGTTTGCACTTTTACAAGAAAAGTCCTTGGGAACACAGTTCCCAAGAAAAGTCCTTTGTATAACTATAAACAGTTTTCTTGTAAAATTTACAAAGCATATATTTGTAATATTACAAATTATAGCCTGTGTATTACAACTTAGATTATAAAAGGATGTTTATATTTTTTTTCTAAAACAAATGTGATTAATTAATAATATCGGGAAACTATATATATTATATATATATATATGATTTACGGAAAAAAAGAAAAGTTTACACATTTTGCCAGCATGGAAGTAGAATTATTGCTGCCTGTGTTACTAGCTCGTACCCTTAATCACAAAACCAACTTGATTTACGAGTTTAACACTTATTTCAATACCAAATATAGCTGCAACGCCTACAACATAAGGTGACATTATTTGATTAAGAAAAATTAATTTGTTTCATTTTAAGAGTTATGTTGTTGAGTTGAGAGATTTGGATGACTCTTAACGACGAGGTTTTGAGAGCCGATTTAAAAGATCTGTGTAGCTAGGAAACAACTAATGAGTAATACAGTCAAGTTTTATTGAAATATTCGTCTTACTATGAATTTTTAATTTTTTTTAAAAGTGTTTTACGTTTTTCAAACTTGCATTACATTTCTTTTTACACGCAACTACACTTTACATCACCCATAGTTTATGCACAAACAGCTAAATACTGTTTTACGTTGTCGAGTGTCCGCCATTTTCCTAAAGCTCGTGGATACTGGTCAGTGTAGTACAAACATTTCTTGAGGTCTATTACAAACACGTCCCTTGTAGTTTTACAAACGAGTAATTTTACAAGAGATATCTTTGTACTGTTACAAGCATTTGTAAATTTACAAACAATTTCTCAGCAAAAATTACAAAAAAAATTTTGAGTGTAGTGTAGAACCTCACCGTGTATTGTGTGTTTCCTAGTTGTCAGGCCACTCGCCGTCTCTTTTGAAATGCCCGCATAGATTTCTCGAATATATTTAGTTCACCTGAGAGTGTCTCGACAAGACGTCATTTTGTCTTTTTTTATTTTTTATTTAGATGTTCTGATCCATAATTTATGTTAACAAATCGTTTACATCCTAGTGTAACAACGTTTCATGAAAACAGAGTGGCAAACTTCATCTACTTCATGAAGGGTGATTATATTACCAGCCACATTCTCAGAGGTTCGAAGTTTTTGTTATAAAAGTCACTATTCACCAGTATGATACTTAATCACAATTGCTTATAATATTCTTTACTAAAAGCATTTTAAAATTAGATTTTTCAGGGCGCAGAACGCTCTACGTAATCACTTAAGGGGCAAGTGGTAGATTCGTTTTAATATTATATTTTGATAAGAAATTAACAGCCATAGTTTGTCAGGATTGTTCAAAACATTCTGTATGGAAGACTGTCTTCCTGGAGTTAAATGACCCAAACGGCACGATTAATACCCAGCGGTACACCATAACACTCGATATATCCGTGTAAGACTATCGAAATCAAAAGGGCCAGCCTGCTGTTTTCAAGAGTCATCGTTTTCCGCGACAATTCGTAGGAGATTTTAATTATCTCGAATGGTTAAAGATAGCGATAAAGGGAAGAAGGTTCGAGACCAACGACGCAAACAAGATACAGTTTAGAACTGCTTCAAAGAGCAAAGACGGAATACGTCGCCTACGCCTGCTGTACAGTGAGATGCCTGCCTGAACGTCATTTCCGACTTATCCTGAGAAACTTTGTACACAGTAAGTTTAACTTGATAATGTTTCGTACTTCCTTTCTTCTTCGTCGAGAAAGTGTACATATCGAAATGGGATTCATTTGAACATGCCTCATAATTTATCCAGTTAAATCTATTTTAATTCCATGTCTTTCACAGTTAAATAAAATATTACCCATATTGCACATGGGTAACATTGTTTCTTTAGTAGTTTACTCCGTGTAAGAGTTTCGGTTAAACTTCAAGATTTTATTTCTAAAAATATAAAATTTTGTTGGTGTGTTCAAATGATAGGCTGTATTACAAAATATTGGAGAGAGTGTTTATGTTAAAAGTACAGTTTATACGGGTGATTGTATCGTTAGGTCCATTGTATATCAAGTAGTTTTATATCCCCCCCCCCTCATCCTCGAACTCCATGCCATGCCACATAACGACAATTTCAAAAGACGAATCCCCCAGCTTTCATTTGCACTTTCGAAATTTCGGAATTCTTAATCTTAAACAACCCTTAACTGGCTCTTACCCCACCCTCGCGATATCAAACAAATAGTATTTAATGATAACTTAATAAATAACTAGTAATGGAGAATTCCGAATTAGTGGAGGGTAGTGTACTTCGTTGTTGATATGTTGGGGTGGTTTTATGATTTCTATTACCGCCTGGGTATGACAAGTTCAAAGTGACAAGAAAAGTTGCCAAATATTCCGCCCTTCGTCTGCTTGGGTTTAACTATGCCAGTTCGTATTCACTTAAATATGTATTGCTGGAGCGAATCAGTCAGCGAGGTTTCCTGAAATAATTGATGCGTTTCAATGCGGCCATTTGTTGTGCTGTTAACTTATTTTGAAGTTGAATAGCAATGGCTGACTTAAGATGAAACGCATTTTCTTGCACGCCACATTTGCAAATCCAATCCAAGTTTATTCAATAAAATTACGTATTTTTAAATATTAATAATTATCCAATCGATCAAAAACCAGGAACTAGAATTCTTGCAGCCTCTTGCAAAAATATAATTTTTAGGCCTGTACATACATTTATTATAGCATATCTGCATAATATTGAGCCACTCGTTTCTGGACGAATAAAACACATTATGATGATTTACTCTTCGATTTTATATGGCGGGAAGAGAAGAGTTAAATTTGAAATTGAATATGATAGAAAACTTAGTTTGACGCTTTCTGAATCCCATGTTTTTTAAACAGTAGCAAACATGGTCATATAATTCCCCTACTCATATTTACAGGGCGGAAATAGATATAGAGCAGGGCGGAAATAGATAAGGAGAGCATGAACAGTAAAAAGACATTTTGACAGAACTTTACTCTTTCCCACGATTTTCTAAGTTCACGATTCTGTAGCACTGTAACAAATATAAAAAACAAAATTTTAAAGGGCAATTATAATAAAACTTTCGCAACTTTTACGGCATTTTTAAAGGCTTGTTAATGCATCAACCTACTTTCTGTAAACTGTAAAAGACGCGCAGGAAATTTGTTACTGGTTCTCTCTCGTCTCCTTCTCACCTTTTGATCCAACTTCTTGTTCGCCAGCCACTCGTTTCCGGACGAATAAAACACATTATGATGAAGAGCCGACATAAACGAGCGAGTCACTTTCATTGAAAAAATTTTCCGTATAAAGATTAAGAGATGGTATTTACTATCAGCAAGGAGGCTATTTTGTTCGCAATATTCAACAAAACATTTTTAAACTTTTAACTTCGATGATTTATGGTTTTCCGTTCTAGCAGTGCTGTCTAAAAACGTTTCATGCTTTATTTTCATGTTTTTGTCAACGTCTGGCTGTCCTTTTAAACATCATAGCACTTGACAATAACGTCAACTTTAAATAACTATACGATATTAAGCTTTTCCATGGATATAGCGTCGTTTCAGGTAGCTTGTGATCTACTTCTTGTATATTATCGTTAAAATACCTGAAGTGGGTGGTGATGTGATGAGTAGGTCGGCTTAACGCCTCGTCGGCAGCGAGGTCATTAGAGACGGTTCAAGTTGCACAGGAGAGAGGGAAGTAATCTGCAGTCATTTCGGAAAACCATGGAAAAGCCGAAATCAGGGTGGTCGAACCGGGAATCGAACCCGGGTCCTCCCGAATGCAAGTCCAGTGAGTTACCACTGCGCCACCTCGCTCGGTATGTGATGAGTAAATTGTGATGTCAGGAAGTCACAGAAGCATCGACTGAAGCCCCTGCAATACAACGACAAAGTGACAAGCTAAGCTCGTATTTTCTTCAACTAATGCGTTGACGATATCATAAGAACAATACATTTAAAACGATAAGGTCCTCGTAAAACATGCATGCCAGTGATAATAATACTGATAATATTTATATATCTTAAAGAACTATGTCGACTCTTGCTGAAAGGAAGCTGAAAATTAGTTTGCAAATAATCATTCGAAGTACAGGCTACTTCTGAAATAGGGCAATTATTTGACAAGCCCTGGGGGGCCTCGTGCCAATAAGTGGCCTACAATTAAAGGAGGACCGAACTACATGATACCTATCCATATTACACAAGTTGTTTCAGATCAAATGTCACAAACGTCTTTGTAGAACAACACATTTTGGAGTAACCTTTATGTGAACGAAGCCGCTATATCAGCCCCACAACGTTTGTAAAATTGGGCGTGGCACCATTGTAATGTTAGAAATTTTGTAACCATGCATTTTCATCAACAATTTTCGACATATTGACAAACATGTCAGATTAACAGAAAGGTTGCCTTCGTGTAACGTTCTCAGACAACCAGTTCTCTTGGTTTGTCAAATGTTGTGTTATAGCGCCTTGCAGTTATGCACATTTTGGCGAGAGGTTTGTCTACCGGGCCGTTGCAGTAAAAAGTTAACTAATCAGTACAGTGTACTTGAGTCGGCATTTAGGTCCTGAACGCCGTTTCTATTTAGACATAAATGCTGTTAATTCTGCTATAATCTGCGTGATACTTGCTTTAGTTCGTTGATAGTCACTTCAAAGTTACAGAAGATACGAATAAATGTTTACACTGAGATAACGCGGAAGGATAAACAACAGGCTAAAGGAAGAAATCACTCAGGTTTTCAAAAGTGCTTATCCTACCGCGAGTGTTTCCGTATAGTTTCACTTCACTCTGTTTTAGAATTCGTGTAATCGACCTCTGACCTACGCATGTGTAACGCACAGCTCTTTGTGTTGCTTTTGCAAAAGCTACAGAGAGACATTTCTTGTGTTCACTTCCGTCTCCAAGCTATGCAAATTATATTGCATTTGGAATGTCCAGCGTGTTTGACGCGTACTGTGCGTTGTTCCAAGAAATGTACCTTCAGTTCCGACGAGAAATGTCTTTAAAATCAGACCAAAACATACGGGTACCAGAATATAAATTAGGATCGCAACGATAACGTATATATCGTCTCGCCTTAATAACGCCCTTATTATTACCCTTAGAGAAGCAAGTGAAGGGTCGTTTGGTACCATATATTATCAGCTTGCTAATACGACCTTGAGTTTGCGTCGCTGTAGTGGTGGATGGGGGGTGGGGCGGCGGCGCTAACCGGTTAAAACCGGCGCTCTCGCTTCTTTCCGTTCAGTGTCAGCAATCAGTGTTGACTTCGCCTTCGACTAAGGAGGGTGCGTCTCTGCTTCTTCTGGCTGTATACGACTATTAGCTCGTGGCACACACCCTGTACTCTGTGATCGGCCTGGAAACAGGTCATCTTGAGCCTAGCCCCTAGTGGGTCAGCGGTCACAGTGTATAGCACCGATTTAGGTACTTTTCTAACAACAATTTCTCGCAATTTGCAAACACCACCACATCGAGATTCGCTCCACAAAGAGCCTACCCCTCCCCACCTCCCTCCCGGGTCATGGCGGCGGGCGGGGAACAGACTGAGCCGTCGTGGATGACGGGAACTGGCCCGTACTCCTTACAGTACCTCCGGGAAAACAAGCGATTTTTAGAACTGGCAAAGAGACGACCTAATCACCAAACTGTTTACGACATTTTTCCTCAAGGCATCCCCGACCACATTGACCTACTCCTTGCTACTCTTACGGAACCAACGACGCCAACAACCACCACACCAACTTCTTCCCGATCGTCAACACCGGCCGCAGGAAATGACACATTTGAAATGGAAACCGACTTCCAGATTGTAAAACGAAAAGGGGACAGAACAACCACGCATGAGAACAAGCGTCTCCATTCTGTGTCGTCTGAGGCACATACAAACACCATTTCTACACAAAATAGGTTTTCCCCGCTTAAGGAGGTAACAGAAAAAACCTCAGCAGTTAATCATCCCGGCTCTTCAAGCATCTCCACCCACAAAACACAAACGGCTGCACCACAAACACGACAGAAAAAACAAAACCAGTACAGATTAGTGGTTCCTGACGCCACAAAATACAACTTGTTCAGAAACTACGAGCTATTAGTAGGGACGGGTTCTCCCTTCTCCCCACAGCTCGCGGAACGCAAATCCTCACTAAAAACTTTGATTTTTTCACAGCTGCTCGCACAATGCTAGAAGCGAACTACATCCATTACTATACTTTCTGTCAAGCTTCCGAGCTCCCACAGAAAGTCGTTTTTGACCTCCACCCCACAACCGACATTGCGGACATCAAGACAGACCTGGAATGTGCCGGATACTCAATCCAGCACATTTATCAATTTAAAAAACGTATCCCAGACCAAACAGACCCCACCAAATTCACGTTGGAGCCGCAACGTTTTTTCTGTGTCACGGCGGCGCAGAACACTTCTCTCCCTCCTCTGCACTCTGTCACGAGGGTAAATATGACAATAGTTCATCCCCGACAATATCAGAAACGGCCGACAGACGTGGCACAATGCCGCAACTGTCTCGCTTTAGGACACACAGAAAATCATTGTTCCATGCCGACAAAATGCCCTCACTGCGCAGGCCCTCACCCCGAGAGTGCTTGCAAAACAAACGAAACCAACTCCAAGCCTACATGCAGTAACTGCGCAGGCGAACACTCAGCTCTCTCAAAAGCCTGCTCCAAGTTCCTGGACTTGGTGCAGAAAAGAACTACTGCTGCTGCTACGAAAATCGCGACAAAAACTGCAAAACAACCTCCTGCCCCGTCCAGGTTTACAGTCAGGACATTACAGCCCGGCAAAAAGTATTCACAGGCACTCTGCGTCTATTCACAAACCAGCTCCCACTCTTGACACCCCTGCAATGCCAAATACACAACCTCAGTCCCGCCCTCGCCAGCGAAATTCGCCAGGAGAGATGCGAAGCGTAATGCAGGATTTCCATGAACTCATGGAATTCCTTAGAGCATGCGACTTCGCCTCACTCATGGCTCATTTCCACCCCTACATACTAAAACTCCGCAACATCACAGAAAAACATGAGAGAACCTGGCTACTTCTCGAAGCCATGGCGTCATTTGCGGCCCCCTAGCCCGTCAACTAGGCCCGCATATGCCAATTTCCCCTACTCTGTACTGGAGCGACTCCGAAACACTTTACATTAAAATTAATCACTATGGCGAGCGAAATAATCGCGTATATTTTCTAGTCGTACACAACTGAGCATTTTAAGTTTTGCAGCACCAATTATTTATTTAAGACGATTTAATAACTTTAATTACAACCGCTTTTAACTTATTTAAATTTTTCTGTGTCAAATAAAAGCTGTTGACGGTAAATTAGCGACCATGCTGCCATCTCTCGAGCAACTTCATAAGCTCCGCCCCACCAAGTTCTCTCGGCCAATCAGAGCCCTCTGGCCTATATTACTGTTTAACTTCACTAACGCGACGTGTTTTCATGGCTCTGCTTTCGAACTTTACAAGTCTAAATAATTATCAATACGGAATATTGTTCAAAACAATATTAAAATGATAAATTCACGCCTTCAGCGCAATTATACCGCCCGATTTTATAGAAATAAGGTCCCGAAACTGGCCGGAGTTTTCCGATAGGTCCGGGACAAAAATCGACCACATTTAACAAAACTAGTTGGCGCTAGCATCGTGTCAGCCATATCGCTCTCGGACTTTCCCGAGTTAACATGTTTTACTTAACTTTTAGCCGCTCGTCACGGTACATTCAGACATGCATTCACACGCCAATCAGATTATTTAATTTTATTTAACATATAAGATATGAAGTAATTACTGAAACAACTACACTGATTTAAATTTTCGCGAAACTTAAATTCACCACTTCAATATACATATAATTAATTTAATTATATAAACCCTTGCCACTCCAGTCATGGGAAAGCTACTTTAATCGAAAATTTAACTTCATTTGGCTATTAACCTCCGCTTTTTATACCAAACTGTCACTAGCTCTCTCACAGGGAGCTCGTGACAGTACTTCACAAGTCCTGAACTTTAAAATTCCGCGCTGTTAAAATCAATTAACTTCACCACTCTCTTTTATCCCGTACAGGCAGGGAAAAAGAGAGTAAAAATCAGTCATGGAAACAGCTCCCAGGCGCTACCCTGGGAATCCTGTACAAGAATGTTGCCTTGCAGCTTAAAATATGTTCGATGGTTGAGGAGGGGGGAGGGGGTTAGCTTCTCCTCGCCTTCGCAATCTAATTGAGAACCAACTGGGTGGCCAAGGTTCCTCACAAGGGACCGATCTACCCCCGCGCTGAGGGAGTAGCGTCCCAGTGATGTAAAATGGCGGTGGCCGTTCAGTGTAACCCACGACCCAGACCTCAGGTGTTTGTGTACAGAGTTTGTCGAGATATATCGAATTAAGTAATACAAAGTGTACATTGGACAATATTTCTATATATAAAAAAAGTTAATATGTCGGCCTCAGCCCGTGCAAGGGCCAGCCAAAAATATAGATCACGCATGTAATTGGGAATAGGAGGCTCTGGGCTACGCACAGGTACCCAGATGTCCAGCGCCAAGTGAGCGAGACGGTTTCGGGAGCGTCGCAAAGTTGACGCGGCGCGCTCGGAGAACGACGGCGCGAGCACCTCTACCACCGCTCCGATGGACATAGCGAGTGAAGATGACACACACACATCTCTCGAAGACGTCTCCGAGCGGACGGATATCAACCTCAGTCGAATCGATGCCGTAGACGTTTCACGTTGAACCAATGGTCGTGCGTCCCGACACAGCCCCGCCCCCGTTTTTTTTTTTTTGCCACACGGGTGGTACAGTGTCTTCTGTGAGCGCTTTGTTACTTCTGACCTCGTTCAGACTTGGCCACTTAACTGTAATTCCGCCCGCTTTGATATGGCGCGCGGAAAGTATACACGTCGCACAGAATAAAAGTAGGCAAAGCTAAATAAAAAGATTAATTTATTGATTGATAAAAGTTTTTATTACAATAGCATGAATAATTACGACAGGGGAATCAAAATTCATTTAGAGGAACAATAATACCGTTCAACATGTCAGTATACAATTATTACTCTTCTGCTGACGTGGAAAGTAGCAGAAAAAAGACACAGAAACGTAACTGAAACAAATAAATAATCACATTTAGTGGCCAGTTGGGGAAAATAGCCATAACCCCAAAATGAAATTTTAAAAAGTGCTATATTAATTTCAAAAAGTGTTATATTATACTCAAACAACCTACAAGCAGGATTGCCTCGCGATGATTCGCAGTCGCCCTCCGGAGCACGGGGATGAAGAGAGAAAGGAACAGTCTTTCCTAAACTCAGGAAATTATTTTCCAAAGCTGGAAAATCCTCCTAACCGGGTTTTAGGCCTACTGGTTAAACGTTCTAACAAGGGGACTAATTAACAATTCGATACATTTAGGATAATGGTTTTAAAGGAGGAAGTAAGTCGCTTGTGTCTACTACTGCAGGGCCACCTACAGTATACACTTGTCATGCGTCCAACTTATAGCTCTGAACGTTTCCAGACACTTATTCTACCAACGTCCATTATTAGGTAGCAATCAACAGTCCAACGAATTGAACGAGGCTGGGTTTGTAATCCATAGCTTTAATTTGGGCAATTATTAAACAATACACCGTCCACAAGATTTATTTTTAATGGGTTGTAAAGTTATTACAATACGTCGATGAATAAACATAGGCGAAACAATGAAATTGTAATCCTTACGTGTTTTCTCTCCAAGAGCAAAGACATTTTCATAGTAGAGTATCCTGATTCCGGTTTGCTCCTCAAACTGTTGAAGTTACAGAGGAAAAGTTTTCGATGCTTACTTACCACTGGCACACAGTGTTTCGGAGGAGAAAAAACTTCACTGCTCATCTAGTTGCGACAATATCTCATGAAAAACTACCGTTTGCGAAAACTTTGCCTTTTTTTTTAATCTCTTGAGCCACAGCACGTGATGGTGTTATTCAAACACTATCCCATTCTGTAAACTTCCTCTTTTTTCCCCCCACTGAATAATACGTGAGGTTTAGTAAAAAAAAAAAAAAAAAAAAAAAAAAAAGAAGAAGAAAAAAAAAGCTGTTTGAAAGTTACCTCGTACTTGCATAACGGAGGTTTTTTTTTTCCAAATAAAAAGAAATCACATTCCCCTTTCCCCGATGCATCCACGAACATCTCTCAGATATGATTACCGTGTCGGGCGTGCAGGGAGGGTTGAGGGAAGTGGTTATGAGGTAGAAGAGTAAGAAGGGGAAGGGTGGGGAGAGGAGGGAGGGTGGTTACAGTTGTTGAGGTTAAGAGAAGCTGGGTGGGGTTCGTCTGGAGGGGCTTCAAGGGACGTGGGTTATGAGTTTGGCGTGGAATAGACCGCAGAAGTGAAAACACGGTCATTAATCACGTACAGGCGCAGAGCGTGACATATTAGCCTCCCCCGGGGAGAGTGTGTCCCGGGTCCTAGTCCACGGATGCGTGAGACGTCGGCGCCGCGCCTCTGCGTCGCCCGTAAGTGTGTCTCCCGGCCGGCGTCGCCCCACGCGACAGTCCCACGTCCTCGACAGTGTTTCCGCTCCCCACGCCACGCCATTCATTGATCGTCTACGTGGCTATAACACATTCGCTCCCCGCAGCATCGGGGACCTAACATTACACTTTCGCTCGTTGTAAAGTTTCGTTGCCTCTATTCGTTCCTTACGTTTTAGCGCGCTTTCTTTCGCTGTGTGCTGTTTGTTTACATTCCTCGTGCCGGCCCCCAGCCCGCAGTTGGAAGGACCGCGGTGTAGTGTATAGTCCATTCCCCACTGTAAGCGACTTTCGCGGATAACCAGTCCAACGAAAAAGAGACATTAAAATAAAGCACGCAACTCGTGTCGCTCGTTTTTTGTTATAGAAACTTAAAAAAATATAGCGGTGAACATGCACACAAATAAACCTACCGTAACTTTTATTCCGCTCATATTTATACGTACTGCTACTTACTGTGTATTAGGTTTACTGAAATTCATTGGGGCTGGGCTTCACGTTTTTCTGCCCCGCCATCATTTCTAAATATATTAAAATATCTTTTCAGTTGTAAATTACAAATTCATAAATCACTATTTTGCTTTAATATGTATGGAATATGCTACAATTGAAAACATGTACAATTTATAGGTTACTAGCGAAGTGAAACTTCCCGACTGTGAAAGAGACAAAAAAAAAATAGAGAGCGACAAGCCTTGCTCAACAGATACTTGTTTTCTCGCTCGATAAAAAAAACACCGTACCATTACGGCCTACTCACGATATTTTCCGCTGTTATTTTAAACTATAAAAATTAAATATGTTGCCATTGAGGCTACCTAAAAAATTTAAATATTCCAATAGGCACAGTTTAATTTACAAATAGTATACTAAAAAAAAATAGGTTAAAATAATAGCTTAACTGTGAACTATTTCTTACCGGACGTTGCCAACACGTATCTGGTAAGGTAAAGTTTCATTTATTCAATAATACAGTACTCTAAAGTTAACCACAGTGTTATATGTGTGTAGAATACAGGTTATTGAAAAACCGGTGGACATGTTATGCGTAGAGTGTTTTTTTCAAAGGTCGATTTTCATAAGACGCTTCCAATCGGGCATGGACTATAGTGGCAATACTACTCGCCCCCCACCCCCCTCACCTTGGGGAACTGTGTTCTATTCCTAACGGTGTCGTTCCCATATTTTCGCATGTGGGAATAGTGCCGGCGGGTTTTAAAGGGCATATCCCGTTTCTCACCCGCCCTTTCATTCCGGCGCTCCTCCGTACTCACCTCAATCACCCTCATCGGCTCTCAGCATCTCGCTGTTAAGAGCGCCGCCTACCTCGTGGTGGAAACGCGTTGCAGTGTGTTTGAAATCCACGTTTTTTTTTACGAAACCATCAAACGTATCCACATAATACCAAAGTACGAAAAGAAAACACGTTTCGGGCGAGGTACGTATAATCCTCTCAATGCAATATGTGCATTATAAATGATATTCCCGAGCCCTCCAACATAGCAAAATACGGCTTTTTGACACTGCTGTAGCTCATGATATACTGGTTGGAAACATACGAAACTATTAAAGGGGACTTGCTGCATACTTTCCACCGATAAAAGGATAGGGTCACCTCTTTAAGTCCTATCAGTACACGTAACTTAACGGAAACCCTGCACGCCAGTTCAGCGCCTTGCGCGTAGGAACGAAGGGGCATCAGGCGCGCGTGTCAATATCGTCCTTATCGGTCCTGCGCTTCCCTTCCTCAAACGCGCTAAAAACATTCAAGTAGACGGCGTCCTTAAGAGCCGCCCAAATCTCTTCACTCACTCAATATTTTCTTTTTTTACAATTCTTTTTATGTTTATTAATTATCCGTTTATAAAAATTGTTTACTCCGTGCAAAAAGTAAACAAAAAAATTGTGAAGTAATCCCAGTTATTTGCGTGAAATTATAATATAACTACAGCGACGGGTTTTGCAGAAAGGGGCCGATCTTTGTCGATTGGGAAAGCCACTGGCGAGATAGCAGCTTGTTATATGTGTTCGCTGCCCTAGCTCCGTAGAGGAGTGTTTGGCTCTCGCCTTAGGAGGACGTGTTTAGCACAGAGCGCATTATTACCACTTGCCTATTCGACGACCAGCAGCGCTTCAAAACGTTTTTACTTTGCGAGACTGTCCGATACGATTGTAATTATACAACGATCTCGAAGATAGTTATTTACACTAGTTAAATCCATGCTTTCTTTTTTTACTAAATAATGAAATACTACTATTTGTTGTTTTAAAATTTACGTTGTTTAACGAATCGTTCTAGGAAACAAAGTTACTTGGACATTAAAAAACGACGGCTACGGTTATCTTAATAATATAATCTTAATTTATTTCGTGTGTTAAGGTGTAACAAGATCTTAATCTGCAGGCGAAAATTCGGGGGTAGTAACGGCGTTCTACACAGAATGAGTGTGGAATGCAATATGAGGAAAATCACCCATAGAGCAGTCAACCCATCGAGCGAGGTGGCGCAGTGGCTTAACTTTGAATTTGCGTTCGGTAGGTCCTGGGTTCGAATCCGGAACCGGCCATCCTGATTTCGGATTCCCCATGGTTTCCCGAAATCACTCCAGGCGAATGGTGGGATACTTCCTAACTAGAGGCCGTGGCAGATTCCTTCCCTATCCCTGCACGTCTGAGAAACTTGTTCCGTCTCTAATTGCCTCGCTGCCGACGAGACGATAAGCCCTACTTACCTACCTAACTACCCAAAGTCGACTGGAATTAAGGGTCCTATATACTGAAACGTTTTCTGTGAAATCTTTGTTTGCGCGTAAACACATATCTCAATAAATAAATTTCCTGCAAATATGAAGTTTTGCCAGAAAGGATAAAAAAAAAAAAACTATTGTCTATGTCGCAATATTTTTACTCTTATCATATTAAGTGTATTAATGGAGAAAAAAATCGTGAAAGTGGTCAAATATCGCGTTTTTAAAGCTTGCCTATGAAGTTTCTTTAAGCGGCAAGAGAAAAGTACGATTATACGCACACTCTAAGAAATTATTTGTAAATTTACCATATCAGTGTATACGTACAGTGACAAAGCGTGAATGGTAACTTATTTTCCAATACATCCATGGTAACGTTCCCACAGTTGCTCAGGAAAGAGTCAAATTCATAGGGAGGTTCCCAAATTTCTATAGTAGTGATACTAAACATTCCCATGTTTTCAGACTGACATGTAGTATTATTTCCATAAACTGTATAGGTTAAAAACTTCCATTAGAGTATAGGAAGTTGAGACGGCCTGCACGGAGTTTTGCCG
This sequence comes from Dryococelus australis, assembly GCA_029891345.1. Taxonomy (NCBI): domain Eukaryota; kingdom Metazoa; phylum Arthropoda; class Insecta; order Phasmatodea; family Phasmatidae; genus Dryococelus; species Dryococelus australis. The sequence continues at coordinate 44,395,499 of CM056997.1, forward strand.
TCTCCTTACTCATCAACCATGTTTGACGACTGCATCTAACCGCTCAAGTACGACGCAACACGACTACGTGAACTGGAAGAACTTTTACCGTTTTTGGTTTAAAATATCTTCTGCCTGAACTTATAAACTATTACTACCTTTCTACCAACCTGGTTTGTGAAAATGTGAAGAGCTGCGTAGAAGTTTGTTACGATAAACTCTGGTTCCCGGCGCGGAAGGTCACAAGGAAAATAGACATAGCTTCGCCGTTTGGAACCTGTCTCATTACTGAACTTTTTGACATGGTGCTAGAGTTTCTGCTGTCTAGATGGCGCTACGATATGCGGCCACGGTGCATGACCTCCCCACTCCTGTGACACCACCATGGATGCGGCGCAGGAGTACCAATATGTTCATTTGTTTATTAAATTGGTAGCTGATGGCGCTACTTATTTCTTGTAATTGTGACGTGTTTGTTGGCCATTGGCTGTTTACCCATCGCCCCTTGAACATTTCCTTTTCAGGTAATAAATGCAGCTATTGGCTGATCTTTCATTAATACCCTCTAGGGAGAATTAAACAAATTCCGCTATATATACTGGGAGCGGAATTGTCGCGAGGTCAGACAGCAGCCTCGAGAGAGCTTCGGAATGCCAAGATAAATATGCCACTAGTTGTCATGCCAACCCTTATGGCGAGACATACTTTAATGTCCTAATAGGTAGGGAGCCATGATGCCCAATAAAAACAACCTAGTCAAACATTAAATGCTTAGTTTTTATCTTTGGCAAATCTGAATGTAAATGTTAAATCTTTGTAAAAGATTTTTTTTAAGAGATGCCGAATTTTTAATTAAATATGAATCAACAAATAGCAAAATTATGGACAATCTGAGGGAAATGCCCATAAGTTTTGTACACGAGATAAACAAGGGAAGTGGTTTAGAGTTTTCCCTGAACTTCTGGAAAATAATCCTAAAATGAATGCTAGGGTTCAGGACAGAATCTTGTAATTTTGCAAGCTCCTCAGTTGAAGTTTGTAGGTGTATTTTCTGGAGTTTTCCCGCTGGAATTAATTCAGTTTTGGGAAAATAAAAATACAATTTTTCTAATTGTGGATCAGCCCACAAAGTATTTTTCTGAACAGAAACTCTATGAAACTTTTCTCATTGTTTGGAGAAAACATTTGAAATAATATTCTGGTAATTCAATGGGCTTTAATGACTAGTATATGGCCGGGAAAATAAACTGTAACCTTCAGTATAAACTATTATGATTTGCCACATGATAATCTTGCTTGTCTATTGCCTCCGGTAAATAGTATATGGCCTAAATATAAATGGTAATTTTCAAATTGAAAGAAATAAATGGCAACTCTTACGACTATAAAGCCAGTATTATAAATGACAATTATTTTAATTGTGCCCTTTTTGGGAAATTGAACATGGTAAAAATTCACATTATTTTGCGAGACTATATGGGAAACAAAAATTTACCTCGTATATGAAAAACATGCCTGAAAAGAAAAAAAAATTAATAAAATCGAAACATAGTATCATAATTCACGTGTATTGCATTTCAGCTCATATTATATAGAATTTTTCCTACTTTAATGTTCTTCCATGTTTTATTCAATTTTTCCTTAACGAGGGTTGTTTTCACCTGCGTGATTGTGTTTTTGTTGGATGGTGTTTTCAAATCCACTTTGCCGCGTCTAAGGCTCTAGAGCGTAGCAAAGTTTACTAGAATATTTCTTACAGTACCGGTAGTTTGATCTGTGTACTTTTATCGCGTCTAATAAAACTCCACAGTTACAGGTCCAGTTTACACAGTAAAGCGTTAGGTCGGAAACACTGCACGCCTTGCACGTAGGAGCAATGAGTTTGCTTTTCAGTTTACAATAAACATTCTTTATACGGATAGAAGTAGATCTTAAATGTATTTCGTGTTTAATTCACTTAGCCAAATATTAGCCGTGAACCTGAAATAGAAAGTCATTTACCACACTGCAGTTTTTTATAGTGCGAAAAATAATCGGAATTAAAACAGTCAATGGAAATAATTAATTTATAGAAAATAGTATAATACTAAAAACTTTAGGCATTAAAATTTATTATGTAATGGATATATATTTGAATACAGTCAAATTTTATGTACAAAAAATTACACTCCTCCCTGTGCGGTTGCATAGTACCACAGCAAGATCACCCAACAATGTAAAGTACGTTTAAATACAAAGCCAGACTATATATCAATCCATCTATGACACGGAAACAGATATCCAAATATACCCGAGATATTATGACCATTTTTGTTCGAGATAAACTATTGTTCGTCTTATTTTGTCAAAGAAAACTTCTTCAAATTTTACTATCACATGCAATAAAAGGCAAAAGTTTTGCAGCTTGACAGGGGCTTTATAATTCTAACAGTCGCCTGCTCCGCCTTTTCCGTGTGTGCCCTTTGCTTTCATTTCGTGACGCAAAGTTATTTCGCTTCAAATTGTCGCTAATTTGTGATAATAGTGGGCTGTTCAGCGAGATAGCGATCGCCGCTGGAACTACTGGTTCTGCTGTTTGCGTGCACAGTACTTATGGGAAAGTGTTCAAGTTCGTCTTAACTGCCTTTCCTCGTCATTCGAGGGACGAGGGGTGAAACTGCGTCGTAACTGATGGGCTCTTTCAGCTCATTCAAAATAGTTTTTAAAAACGTAGCATAACATTTACCCAGACCAATGTTTATATCAATATATCTGTAAACGGCACAGCCAAGTCAGTTTTTTCAGATGTTTTAATGCTGATGTTTACAATACTATATTTTGCTTTAAATATATTATGGGATTATTTTGATTGATTTAAACGTAACAAATGAATATTAAGATGTGTGAATAAAAGTGTGTTCCTTTATGGAATTACTCGCCCGTACCAACACTCCAAAAGTAGGAACTACAGCTGCATAACAGTTTGAGTTTGATAATACTTTAATGGTGATGGAGAAGGGGGGGGGGGGGTATTTGATCGCTTATAATTTAAAAATATCAGGGTACGGTCTCGGCGTAAATATAAAATTTTAGACCCGAAAACATTTTGGTAGCAATAATTTTGGAAACTGCAATGAAAAAGGAAAAATTTTGACACCCCAAACAAGTTACAGGGTTAAAATTTTTAGACGGTTTAAAGTTACACCTTGTCAGAGATGATTAAAGACCAAAAGTATCAACGGATGGTATTTCATTAGGAAAAGTCTTTCATGTTTAATATTTTTAAATTGATGTTGGTAAATTAGATTCAAGTGTTCGAACTTTAGCTATAAACTTTATAGTACTAATCAACATAAATGTCAGTAATGCTACGATAAATGGGCCCCAGAAAACCAGGATATGAACTTTAAAAAACATTTTAACATTGTAAGATTTTTGTGAACAACGACGAATTATTGCCAAAAAGTATTCTGTGTCGGGAATAAATTTTTGTCAAATGAAAGCGCACGATATCACAGAAATCATAATCTGATAACTACAATAAGGCGATAGAATTTTAATGGCAAGTAAAGCGCTGAAAGGAAGAAATTCCATGTAAGCATATTTCCAGAGATCACCTTTCCTCTACAGAACTTCTTGTTTTCTCCCCCGAAAATATAAGTGTGGATAGAATACCAGTAGATACAGTTGCGGAAACCATTTAAAGGTTTATTTTTATCTACATTTGGGAAACATTTTTTCAAGCATTTTTTTTTTCTCAACCTTTTGCAGTTTTGAGCAAATGTGCCGCACGCACTTCCAACGAAAATTCTAACATTACTATAGGTCGAGAACGCTTATTCGAAATTTCCGGCTTGCCACAGTAAAATTATTAAATATTAATTATAATAGGAAATTGCAGGAAGCCGTAAGTATAAAGAAAAGTTGGAGATGACGTGAAATTATTTTCAATGTAATTAGTTCAACTTCGTCGGCTCTCTTCACTCGAACCACCGAAACTGATTTGCAGGAACGTCGTTTGGATGTGGCTGTGAGTTCCTGGGAGTAAGAGCTAATTAATTAACTTAGCATCGCCATTACCGGCAGTCCGCACTTCTCGCGCATTCCGAGTACGTTCCTACTGCATGTAACAAATGGAAGGAAATTATAACGTATATACTCGTATATTTCAGATTGCAATTCCCTTTTGAGAGTTTACACGCGCATCAGTTAAATTTGTTTGTAATTCGGAGCTTAAAATTGTATATCATAAAGATTAACAGAAACAACGTAAGATCGTTGCTTTCGTATTACGTTTCATTTTACCGGGTATGTTGTATACAGATAAGTGTAGGCTACCAATAAATAACACAAAATACGAGGTAAAATGTTATTGTATAATGACATATTTGCAAGCAAATCTTTCAATTGGACATGTGAAACTGATGCTATAACACAAGATTATTGAAAACATTATAAAAATAGTTTAAGATGAAACACTGAACTTCTGCATGTTGTGCAATTCACTTTGCAGTCCGTGTTAAAGTTGCTTGTAGGCACGTAATGAATTGCCCATTGTAATGCTACCTACAATGCTACACGTTGTAAGCTTGAATGTAGTTAATTCTGCCAGCCTGCCTGCCTCACTGAGATGTAAGCACATGAAATCCTGGAATACGGAGGAACTGAGGAAACAACACAAACAACCATTTTCGTTTCTTTAGAAACTCCTATAACAATTTTTAATTATAAACTCAATTAGTCACTGTTACAAAAGTTAACGGGGTTGGCATATTCGAGTTTTCCCATTAAGTAATTTGTTGGCAGATGTATATCTAGAATTAGTTAAGAGATATTTTTTTGCATAGATATTATCCAGGAAATTCCAGCTTAAATGCGTTTTGTGATATTTGCAGTAAACAAACGAATGGTTTACCTACACCTTTAGTGGCGTGTACTGTCCTTAGAAATTATTCTAGACCACAAGCCGTTTGTGTGTGTCCAACTTACATTTTTTTTCTTACAAATTTGCAGCAGAAGTCGGTGCTTTTCGTTTACATGCTGCATATTGCTGCTTATAAGTGCTTTTCCCTTAACGCAAAAAAAAATAATTCAAGCCAGACATTTTAAACCTCCCCGTATTAATATTAAAATAAATTTAAAACTCAAATCCATGAACCCCCGAGCGGCCGGCCAATTGATAATGTTTTAAAGTCAAGTAAAAAAAAAAAAAAAACATTCCAAAAAATTATCTTGAATCCTACAAATATTTTTATGACATGTCTGCCGTGGGCTTCCTGCATGTTCTTCATTACCAGTTACCAATATTTTCAACATTGCCTCTTGAGACCAATGATTATTTTTATAGCAGCTCTCGGCATCACTTGATAATAAAAAATAACTTAGAAAAGTTTGCACAAATATTTAAAAGAAACTTTTTATGGACAGCTTTATTTGTGATTTTTTAATGGTGAAAATACTTTAAAAATTCTAGTGACGACAAAATTATTTTACGGGCAGCTATTCAGTGCAGATTTTGCTACTGTAAAGGAAAATGAGCTTTAGTTTGTACCACGCGTATGTCTACATGTTCGATTTTCACAGGAAAAAGGTTAAGCACATACAAGACGAATTCTGTACGTATTAAATTTTTGATTTCATTCTTCTTGATTCAGGATAAAAGCAGTAAGAGTTAAAATAAAACGTTTTCCGTAATTCTAGCCATTTACGACAGCCTAGAGAGGTCAGTGTTATGTACCAACTGTTTTTTTTAAGTTACAATAAAAGGATTTTTTAAAAGTGAAACCTGAGTTTTACGCATTCCCGAACCAATGATCGACGGTTACAGTAATAACTGAATGGTTGTGTGACTTATCACTCGGAAGTAAAAAATCACCACTTATGAATTATTTTTGCCTTAAAATATCTCTCTAGATCGTTTCCAATTGCGTTACTTATGCCTGAAATTTCGTTAGCATGTTAAGCGTCATGAGAGTATATATAAGTTTCATGTGTGCCGCTGAAACTTTGCTGATCCGTCACGCCTTGTATGACTAGATCACTAGTACACATTCACCAACTGTTAGACTAGATTCCGTGCTGCCGAATCTAACAGGATAATGAGTTGCGATCACCGTAGTAGTCCATGAACAAATGAGACATGCTCAAGTATGCAGAAGGTCAGGATGTAAGTATGTGACTGGTTTCAAAAACTAGCTGGCCAGTGCCTACAAACTGCGGTAAAAGTCTTCATCGCTATTGTGTGTCGTAATTAACATTGATGTCTTAAGGAGCCTGCCTATCTAGCGCTCCAAATGCGTTGCTGCGTTTTCAAACGGTATTTTTTTTTTTTTTTTAACCTTGTCAGACCCACTTTAATTTACAGTTTCGGGTGTTGCAAACAAAATAATATTAATGCTTGCTCGGCACAACATTTACTTCGTTGTCACAGCCAATGGGCTGTAGGATATATCCTCGACTATAGTTATCCGAGCAAATTATGACGTAGACCACTAGGACAGTTCGCAGATAATTTACCTACAGGTAAAATCATTGGTCGTTGAGATTCGCAGTGTGCAGTACAGGCCAAAAATTACCTACACGTGCGTTGTACACGATTGCATACACTGGGTCTGAATGAGTTAACGAAACTATGAATGGTGCGCTCAATATGTTGATTCACTAAAAGAACACAGGTTACACTATGCCTTTCGAATGCTTTCAGGATATCACGCACATTAGATTAGTCCAGCATAGTTAAAGAAAAACGGGTTTTACAAACAGCTGTTTCTCATAATATTTGGGTCAGATACACACAAAGGTACTTGAGGATCCTGCATTGAACATTGCCAACTGTCCACAAATATAACCAAAGGGTCGCCACTGAAAGTACGTTAGTTCAGAGCCATGCGCGTAGCGGCGATGGCGTACTACGTGCGCGTGGCAGTGCAGTCCTTATCGACCCCGCGCTTCTGAGACTCAAAGGAGGCAATCCACGCGTATCAGCGACACGTAATAGCACGTAAAGGCTGTTCTCGATAAAGTTAGCATTTTTTAAATTCAACCTTAGAAAAAATGTCAGTGTCTCTGCCTGCATATATTTTAATGGGCGCGCTGAGTGACATGCGCCCGGTAAGGTTGGTAATGATGGATATAAAGTAGTTCAATATGTTATCGTCGAATAAAAAGTTTTAGGTAGCCATTTTTGATAATTTAAATTATTTATTACGCTTTCTGATATTTTTTTTAACGCATCAGTGTGAAAAAATTAGCAGGTTTATAAAAAGTTTTCTTTTCTAATCATTTCACAGTTTCACTTGACCGATGCATGAATAAAGTGATGGGGCCCATGGCAATGTTAATTTTACATGAGGTGGAAGAACACACATCGTACATATAAGTAGATCTTAATTAGGGCTTTCAAAAGTGCTCATTTCGTACTTGTAAAGTTGATGAACGCTTTAAGATTTTTCTCTTTGTCGGGAGAACGCTTTTTTGTGTTGCGGGCACATGTGCATCTCTGGGTTCCGTTGTTAATCCCCTCACAGTAGGATGGCCAATTGTGGATGACTTAATGTCCGAGCGAGGTATGACACGGGGATTTGCATTCATGGCCAACTTTCACTCTACTTCCAATGCCCCCCTCCCCCAGTCAAAGCTCCAACCGGCTCTCAATTACTGAAGCAGCGCCAGAGCGGCGGATGTTGTAGGTTCAGCTGGCTGTATCGGAGTTCATAAAATGTACTCGTGTCGTCATAAACAGCCCCTTCTTCCCCTCCCTAAAACAGGATCGCATATTCCATTCTGCCCCTGTGTCGCGCCAGCTAATGAACGAACAGCTCGATAACTGACCCTTTCCCTACCCCCTTTGTAATTCCCTTCTCCACCGATCCTTTACGCGTCGATCGCTTCATGCTTCCACAAAATTTCCCCGCCGGAACTCCACCGAGTTAGTTGCACACTTGTTCCAAAAACTGGTACACCCGCGATAACTCAGGCCTGGTGTAACGAAATCGACGATGGAGAAGGGGGCATGGTTGAAACAAAAAGAAAATTCGATTGCGATTGTTCAAGTAGGGATTTATTTTTCGTTTTAATGGAAACCTGTTGTTAAATTCCCGAAGTGCAATAAATCCAATAGTACATTCAAGTTGCGCTTAAGTAAAAAAATATATCCGTTCCTTGTTTATTGGAAGTATAGCTAAGCTGAAGTGTGGTTGAACCTTTTACATATGCTTGACAACGTAAACAAATCAAAACTTTGATATAAAGTTAATTTCACCACTTTTATTTTAAGTAATATAATTTGGTAACGTACGAAAATTTCGGCCACAAATCACGCATATATTTCTACACTGTAGTTGATAAAGAATGTTTTTTTTTCTTTGGGGAATTGATTTACAAACTTCGTGTGCGGACTTAGTGTAAATAAATATATACACACGCGGTTTATACTTACAGAATCTTCATTTGTTACACATTTTTGGTTTGTGTTTTGTGATGTGACATGATTCGTAAACACTCAAAACTTTTCGCGCTTAAGTTCTTTAAAATGAAGTAGAAAAATAATCAAGGTTGTTTCTTCTGTGTTTAAGTAACACTATTTAGATAAGCATTAGTACAACGTTACTTCTTAAATATATGTACGATGCAGAAATATTGTACAGGAAACAAGACGTATGTGAAACAAAGTGGTAGCGTAATACTCACAAAAACAGTATACAACTCAACAACTACAGAGAGGACTACCACAAAGAAAATTCCTATCAACATTTTACTGAAAACATAACACAGCAGAGACATTAAAAAATAAAAAAACAAATATTTAATTGAGAATCTTGTCAACAAAACACTTGCAAATAATAATTAAAAATTGTCTGCAATTTAAATTTATAACTATTTTTGAAAGAATGTGTGGCCCCCAATTACAAAAAAAAAAACTAAAATAAAATATTTCTTTAGTAGCCTCAGTAACACTAGCCCCTCTAGTGAACGAAATGCAGTTAGCTTTAGGCGTGGTATTTAAATTTAAAACTTGAAAAATGTTACGTTTTTTTCTCAGAACTAGCATGAAACTTATGTCAAGGGATCCGGGATTAAAAGCTTGCAGGGACCAGTTCAATTTAAATCCAATTCGGCGTTTACAAAATTTTCCGATAAAACTTAAATGACGTCCCTGCGCAGTAAAAATTAATCGGTGCCGTAGCTGAATCAAAAATTGACACGTCGAAATATAAAAGTCCTTGATGATCTCGTTGATCTGGTAGTTGGCAGGAGCATTCCCCTGAATGGTGCAGGACATTAACTTGAGATCTTCCCTTGATAGGCTCTCGGGCCTCTAGTGTACATATGTACAGTGCCAGCAATGGTTCACGCCTAAGTAGGCATAGTTCGCTTACTAATACTTGTAACAATTATGCGGTCGGCGACCGCACAGGCCTGCTTCTCACCACATAAGCTCGTGGGTCTTTGTCTTCATCGAGACGGTCTATTTACAGGACTGAATTTGGAAAAAATTACCTCGCGTCTAATTAATATCCTTCAGGTTGGACCCGATTGGGTCAGCGTCCTCCCGTCAAAAAAAAACAGGCGGCTTAAGTGCTTCAAAAAGACTTAACACGTCTTCAAAAATCCAACCAATCACGAGGGCGCTAGATGCAAAAATTACTAATCACGCCCCTTGGTGGCTACGACAACTGATCAACAAATGCTCAGTATCTAAAGCCTTATACACAGAACAACGTTATTTAGATAGGAAAGACTTATAAAAATATTGCAAAATAAATATATCTAAAAAGTATTTAAGCATTATAAATAAAAAATACTGAGCCATTAAAATGCATGAAAATAATATAACGTATTGAATTACATAAATAAGAAAATTATTAAAATCTGGCAGATGGTTTAAATTCACCATGTCTTAATATTAATTACTTCTAGGGCTCGTAGAAATAAGTTTTGTTGTAATTTGTTGTGTGGTTAGCAACTCTCGTCTGTGTAAAACATCTCTACCGCTCATTTTGAGCGATAAAATCTAAAGTGTTGAAATAAACTAAAGTATTGACTTATTGTTGAGGGCCTGGGGATGCTTGGACTGTTCGTGTAACGAGGACACACAACGAGCTTGTGGCTTCTTATTATTGAGGGCAAACGTGTTGGTCGCAATTACCACGGTGAAGTGGTAAAGGCGAAAAAAATTACTGGATTTTTCAAATTCTTTTCATTCAAGTATTAAATAAAATATCCTAATGTATTCTTATGGGTCAGCTTGCAATGTGGTAATTTAACGCAAAACGAAAGAAAAGTTATAAATCTAAATCTGTACTGTGTTGTTGAAAATACGCGAAGCAAAGACGCCTCTACCTTCACAGCTGTGAACTTAAAGATTTTTTTATCTTCTTGAATGCTCTCTTATAATGTAGAAATAAAATTAAAAAAGGTAACAAAATAGTTGTATGACGTTCGTGGTTGAGAAATGTTGAAATAAACACTCGAAAAAATCTTTACCCCAAACTCCATATATTTAATGGTCACTGGTAGTTATGAGTCTAATAAAATTGGCAGCGATAAAATAAAAGTACTTTCATATACTAGGGCTATTCTACACGAGCGGTCAATACGCCGTGTTTTCGACGCTAGCGGCCGTGCTATCGAACAGAACACTCGCACTGAAGTGAATAAGACTGGGCGTACAAAAAAAGGCGGAGTTTGAATCTGTTCACAAAATATTTACTTTAGTTGTTTTCTGTTGATTTTCGCACATGCGAGTAGCAATTGGAGTTTTATCTGCGTAACGAAAAATTTCAGAATTAATGCTTGATCGCCGTGAGAATGAATTCATTAGGTCCCTGGCAATGTCGAGAGTGGGATAGACCCCCGCGTCCAAGGTCAAGAAGCGAGGGAGAGATACGGGCGACACTAACACGCACTTCTAGTGCCTCATCGCTCCTACGCACAAGGCCTGCAGTGTTACCGTCGTGACGCTGCACCGCGCAAATTAGATCTGTAACAGTGGGGTTTTATAACAAGCGATGAAAGGCCACAGATTAAACTACTCCCTTATTTTTGTACTTTTCTTTTGCCGCTTAAGGAAACTGCATAAATAAGACTTTAAAATTCGATATTTTACCATTTTGGCACATTTTTTAAATCCAAGAATACACTTAAAATGACAAAAGTTAAAATGTAGGGGCATAGATAATTTTTTTTTTCTGGCAAAAAGTCGTATTCGCAGAGCATTTATTTACCGAGATACGCGTATTCGAGCAAACAACTATCTCACAAAAAACGCGGGGAGTACATCCCACTCTTAATTTTGCGTATGAGGCACGGATACAAGACGGACAGAGAAGTGATCCTATGCAGCGCTCTCTAAACTGCTCACCTGACCGCAGCATATACTTTAAACGATGCTTCTGGTCCAGGAGGACATCATAGGCCGGGATTACGATGGCAACACGTAACAAGCGTCACCTTACTATTTCACGTGTAAGTAAAATGTGTTCAAGTGCCGTTATTACACACGCGCTAAGTAAGAGTGTAAACTTCTCGCGCTGGATACAAATGTCGGGAGCACAAGTTGTTTGTCAGGTCTAAAATTCTTGGAAATTCATGTCATACGGTCGTGTTTGTGTTTTATAACTTTGATGTCGCCAAGAACATATTAGGAGAGGGCCATAACCCGTCTGAAATAAATTAATCTGAAAGATGCAGACATGATTTCCGTATACAGGACGAGACGGAATTCGACCGACAAACTTTGTGAGGTTATTCCCAGTGCAAAAATAAAATAGAACGTGTATATGATACTTTCTAACCAAATTTAATTGATACGGAAGATATGAGCCCTTAAAATGCGAGCTTTGAAACCGTATTTTTGAAAAACATCGGAAATGAAGTGAGATTATAGTGTATATATATATATAATATACTATAAATATGCATATATTTGTTTGATGGTATCGGAATCTTTAACGGAAGAGCAAACTCATTAATACCTCTTCGGGTAACAAAATAACAGGCACAGCCATCCTCTTTTTGCAGACAGATATTTACAGTCAGGAATCATGAACGTTTAATGCAGCTCTATTGAGCAGTATGGTCTAGTTGACAAAAAACGGTCCTTGCTGCAATTGCCCAAGACCCACCATTTTCGCGTGAAACGTACACGAAACTCTTGGCGGCAGCGACTCAGTTCCAGACGCGTGGGCAAAAACAAACACATGCTGCAGGGGATAACATGCTCACTGTCGCCAGAAACAAACAAGCAGATTCAGTAGAAGAGGGCCTTAGCAAGTGCTCACTTCACTGTGAACAGCCTATAACGTACGGCACTTGCTCTGTTTGCCTTGAAACTTCCTCCTCCAATCTCTTATGCAGTTTTCACTGCACCATGCCTCACACGCGTGTAGGTACGGCACTTGCTCTGTTTGCCTTGAAACTTCCTCCTCCATTCTCTTATGCAGTTTTCACTGCACCATGCCTCACACGCGTGTAGGTACAGAATGTTCACGGTAAAGTAGACACTTTTGAGGCGTTAGATACTTTTTTCCTGTTGGTCATTTTTTTATCCTTTCGCCACTTTTTAAAATAGATATTGCCATATAAGTAATAAACACAGTGTGCATATTTCAGCGGACTCGAAAGTTAACGGCTAAAGGCTACAGTAAAAAAAATATTTATTGACTATTGTTCTAAATGATCGAGATTCGCAAAGTGCTCACTTTACCGCGAACAGCCTAAGTTCCACCTAAATGCTAGGCACTTTATCGCTACAGCCGGAGTTTTGTGTGCATTTTACGTGAAAACAGTAGGTATACTGTGAACAGTTGTGATAAGAAAGTGATTTTGTTCATTATGCTATGCTGCTCAATAAACCAGCATCAAAATTTCATCATTCCTGCCAGTAGAAAAGTCGTGTGTAAAAGAAGGCCAATCCTATTATTATCATTACGAGGGGAATTGTTAATGTGCGTTTTCTCTAAGGTTTGAGATACCGATAAAATAAAACGACGATCGGAGAGTTGTAGTTTAATTTCACTTCGTTTTCGATATGTTGCAAGAAAACTATTTTAAAAACTCAATTTTCAAAGGTTTATATTTCCTTTGAAATTCGGTTTAGGTTTAAAGTAACCTGGATATTTCCGACTTGATTTTGCGCAAGGGAGCCGAATCCCGCCTCTTCCTGTATATACATTGATCTGCTCGCGAAAATTAAATTGTGCCTGACTTGCAAAAATAATGGTCAACGTTCGGCACTTCGTGCGAAAAATTTTATAGTTATTTTAATAATAATTAATATATCCTCGCAATCCAAAACTCTAAGTATTCACGAATTTAATAACTGAGTCAACATAGCCAAACTTCTAATATTGTTTCGTCTCCGTCCCGGGAGAATAATATAATGTGCAAGGTTGAATACGTAAATTGACGAAACAAGATAATAAAACTCCGTTTCTATTGTGATACTGGCCCGCAAGATCACCTGGCGAAGAGTCACGTGTTACTTATCCTGCGAAAGGTAGACCTTAAGATTTTCCCTTGCGTACGTTTTAATTAACGCGAAACGACCGCCACAGGTGTCGTTGAAACACACTGGTCGAGGTATAACCAGCTTCCGTGAACGTGATCCTTATAACGTGTTACGTGGGAAGTGAAGTTTTTGTAATACAGGCCTTAGGAAGACAGTCATGTCCCTTCTGACCCTCCCTCCCATACTGCAGCTTTCCGGTTAGAACGACGGACGTCGCGTGCGTTAGTTCGGGTTTGGTGGCATTCATCGCGAGGTTTTAATTGTTTACCTTTCGAATAGACTATGTAAAATTCACCTTAGTATATCTGGACGTGCTATGTACCTGGGTTGCAGCATCTGGCGCATCCACAAAGGCAACGCGAAAGCACACGGCTCGTTGTTTATCATAAACCGCACAGGCCTTCTTCGAGAGCTCTGTCGTTCAAAATAATACGAAAGGTAAAATTTGTACAACATTGTTGTTGTGCCTACCCTCGCACAATGAAGTAAAGCATTATTTCTTCCTGAATCTGAAGAAATAAAATTTAGTTTAAGGTGCGTTTCGGTAAATAAAAGCCAAGCACGACTTCTGCGGAGACGAAAATTTCCGAAGTAATTGCGTTAGAGCTCAACGTTGGTTTATTTGTAAACGCGATAAATAGGTATACAGGCGAAAAAATTGGAATTAACGTACAGATAACATATCGTTAGGGTCAAGAATGCTCAAATACAACTGTTAGTGCCGTCGTTGAAAGAAAATTCGTTAATTAACTAGGTACCGTCGCGAATTGGCATACCTTGAGATGAACTAAGCATTGTATCCCTGTTAGTGATACAATGAAGAATAATTTAAAAGGTTTCAGAAATAATATCGTCAAATAACACATTCTTTAAAATTGAAACACACAGATTTTCCTAAATAAATAATATCTTACTACTATTTAATTTTCTTGTTTTGACGACCGCATTTTAAATATTTTTGCATATAATCAATGGTAAAACCTGGTATCGGGGTCAGACGCTTGGCTGCGAGGAAGTCTCCCCAGATAACAGGTCAGGTATTTCGGTTTGATCACTGGTTAAATATAAATGTAAAGCCCTTAAGGAGATTTGCAGGAACGTCATTTTGACGTTCTAATTCTTCATTTACAGTCAGGATATTTTTGGATAACATGAGCAGTATATGTATTGCTGCACAACACAATAAGGAATCGCTTCCAATTCTATTTATATTAGTAAATATGTGAGGAGGAACCTTGCATTTTTCCTGTCAAAAATTATTTAAATTTTTCTGAACATGATGCTCTGTATGTTGTCAGTACTCTTCCATTGAGGGCTGATCGAATAGTCTCATTCATGGTCTTGTTTCGCCCACCGTTTTGGAAACGGGCTGTTCGGGAAGATTAAATGTCCTCCGCCAGGGCTTAGATGACAGAGATTTTTCTCAGTTTTAATTTGAAAATAGTGGTGGATTTACATTTTTGAATAACGAATTGTGTAACTGAAGTAACAGAAATTTACCTTAAAAATACCTGTTAATGGCCATGGAAAATCTTAGGTGGCCAGGTTTGGGAGACATAAAAATTTTGCGTTTGCTGTACAAAGCCAAAGATAACATTTTAAGTGGCTGTAAATGTTCTAGCTAACGAAATTTATGGATGGAACTACAGTATGAGGCATATTTGACCTATTTTAATAATTTTTTGTGAATTCTTAGGTTGAAATCCTTTTTTGGCTCAACACTTGGGTTGTACTATAGGAGCAATCTTTGGGAATGTTTCAATCAATTTTGGTGAAAAAAAAAAAAAACAAAAGAAAAAATATATTTAAGAGAGTCCGTGTGGGACAATATTTTTTATATACGCATGTCGTTTTTTCGGAAATATTATTGTAATCTATCAATTTTCTTAAACATTGTAGATGGAATATTTTTACGACCATTTTGGGTCTGTGTAATGTTTCTCCAAAAGAAAGAAATATTATGCTATATTCAAAATCAATATGAACATTTTCATGTCTCAATTTGGTAGTATCGTTTTAACCTTATGCAATTTAATGCAGCTTTTGGTAGTATATGGTCTGCTTCATTGGCCACATTTATGCATACTCAATGCCTCTTTCCGTATATCACCTTGATTTTAAACATACTTGGTTTTTCAAGTAATCTTGGAAATTGTATATTTGAGGTGTCCTGGGTTCCCATGGCCTCACATTGCACAGTTGAAATCACTGAACGAGCTTGAGTGTATAGTTGTGAATAATGGTTATAGAAAAAAATAAATTATTAATGGTAAAATCGTATTATGCATTGGCTATGCTGATTTCCTGTATGTGTGTGCTGATAATTGACTTATTGTAAAATGACGGACATATTTTATCAGCTTATATTTTAAACTTTACCAAGTAGTTTAAAAGCACAAAACATGTAAGCATGGAATATTATTATCTGATAAAACTATTGCTGTTTATTTGCGTTAAGTGGGCGTACAGAGTTAATAAATAGAGCGGTCGTCTTGCAAAAACGTGACGTAGCTACTAAAAGTTCTAGGAGGTGGCACGATCCCACTCGCCTCCATAATTACTTACGAATCATTAAATAAATGTTCTCATTTTAATATCGACAAACATACAATTCACGCAATATTTTGTGTTCTGAATTTTAAAGATTATCTTAAGTACGAGTGAACGAAAAAAAAAATCTATTTATTTATATATACCACACCATGGCAATGATCCCCGTTCATTCAACTGATTGGCTAGTCTGAACCGTAGAGCGAAAACGGAGTAGAGTACTCATTCCAGCTGCACTGTAGCCACTCTCAATGTTCCAACGTTGCATTGTGTTTCTGCCAACGGCACCGTCAAAAACAACGTTGATAAGATTTTATGTTATAACACCGTTTGTATAAACATGTGCTTCGAGATGTTTGTACACATTCTCTAACCTAGTTTCAAGGCAATTGTAGAACTATATAAAAGTTAGTTTAAGAATTTTATTCGTGTAAAAGTTTAAGTCTGTTGAAAATTCCAGCAAACACGATCATCATTCTTGACAGCGTAACTACGACAGTTGTATTGACAGTGGGCGTGTCTCAGTGGTTGTGCAGAAGAAGGAGATCTGTCCACTTCATCGTCTTTAGTCTGGATGTCCTCCTGAATGACTTTCAGTGGCTAGTGTCGCACTGACTGGTATAGGAAATTTCCGGTTCAGACATAACGTGTGACGAGAACGTCAGTCAGCCGTCGGAGGTGCATCCCCGGATGAAGAGCGAGAGGATTGAAACCCTCTCACGCGCCCCCCCCCCTTTTTTTTCCCCCAGACAGTGGCAAAATCACGTCTCCAGTTTAGGAGTGAGAGTTTAGTATTTTCCCCGGTGATGGAAGGGGGAGGGGGGCAACCCGTTCCACGCCCCTCTTGAAACATGTTTATTGTTGCTCCCATAAATTTAATTTTTGTGATATCAAGAATCCAAATTACGATCTGCATTAAATACAGAAAAATATCGATAACCAGAAGAGAAGATCTATCTCAGTAAAATGAATGTATAATTAAAATTTTTCTATGCTTGTTATTACAAAAATTTAATTTTAGATAACGATTTTCGTCAGTATAGTGAATCAGGTAAGTCAGTGGCATTACGGACTGCATACGACTACCAACGCATCTCGGTAAATAAAAACAGTTCGGGTGGCAATTTACTCTCATTCTGGTACCTTTCCTGAATTAGTGGAGAAGCTATGTGTACCCTGCCCTATGACTCCTATTTGTTAAGTCACTGTTTGCGGAACCCTGGAGTATTGTGATGCCCGTCTCCAGAAGCGCGATTTGCTTTCGCTTTCCCGTTTGTCGGGAGATCAATTACGTGAGCATCGTTATCCGGGCGTAGCGGAGTTGACGATATCCCAATATGAAGATGGCCACTACATTTGCCAACTTCCTCCACAACGTAACGATGGGTTCGCAATCAAAATTCATAAGGCCAGAGAATATAACATAACATGGCCAGAATTCTTGCGTGAAACTGATTCACAATTAAATACTTACGTATTATTTCTAGCCGATGACTGTTTGCAACGGGTCTGACGTCAGTGGTCAGTGTTGGTAAATAATGGATTTTCATCCCATGTTGTGATATTTCTTGAAAATGTAGAGTGATTTAAAATATAGTTGAATCTTTGCTTTTGTTTAAAATTCAAGGTTTTGCTATAGGTAACATGTGGATAACCAAGTAAAGTCACCTGTTTTTTTCCTATAAATTAGTATCTTACAACATGTCTTCGTTTCTGTAGCATAACTGGTATTTCATTTTAAATAAAAACTTCGTTGAAACTTTTATACTCCGCTCTGATTGGCTGCGCTTCCCCAATAAATTTAATATAGTAGTTTTCTTTGTGCGCGATATTAGGAACACTCATTAACGCTATCTGATATGAGCATTTGTGGATCAATACCGGGTGCTCGGATACGCAATGCCAAAACACCAGCAGGCATAGTTTCTTTGGACCAATCGTAATGCAATAGGCCTTTGCACGTGCATCTGGAAAAAAAGCATTTTTACATAATGTAATTTTAGTTCGAAGATGCTGCGTACAACGCCTGAAGAACGCGACTGTGCAATCATAAGTGCATAATATCGTGGGAACGCGACAATAAATTACTACATATGCAGCGTCGCGCGCCTGCTTGCTGTGCGACTTGTCCTACACGCATGATTGCACAGCCTTGTTCTCCAGACGTTGTACGCCGCATCTTCGAACACAATTACTTGATATAGAAATACGGATACAAGTGTGTGGGGCTTTTGTGTTACTATTGGTACAAAGAAACCATGCCTGGAGTTTGGGCAGTGAGTTTATGAACAGCCTGTATGTTCGAAAAGATGGCGGTCTATTCTTGTGCGCACGACCCATGTTCCGTTGTTGTCGTTATGCCTTCAGTCGTCGAACCAAGCGTAACTCGGCTCCTCACAAGCGGGAAAGCGAATGGGAATTGTGTCTATCTCCGGACCTCGCCGCAGCTCCCGTGCGAGGAGTCCGGGAAGGACAGGCATCGCCACCCTGCGGGGTGGGTCGTTTCCCCGCGAGGCCGCGAGTGCTCGATTAACGCCTCCCTCCGCCACCCCGCAATCTCTCACCATCCTGCTTCCTCCTACCTACAGCGTTAACTGACGATTTTATCGGCCGCGGGGCTCGTCGCCGACCACGCCCGAGACTGGGCGCTCACTACTATCTCACTCCCGGGTAAATGAGCACACTCCTGCATCAAGGGCGGAGAGGGGATATCAGGAAGTATCCCCTCTCCCCCCTCCCCTTCGAGATAAAAATAAGATATTCGAAAGTAAAATTCGAAAGTAAATTGCTACTTTAATTTTTTTATATATAAAAATACGTTATCCCTCTTGAACACGAAGGCTGTTTAGATAATTTTGTAGTTCCATATCTGTATATTAGCCCATTGATTGTAAAAAAAACATAAGTAAACTGATATATTTAGTTTTTTTTCCACATATGAAAAGTTGGCAATCCCCCTTGAGTAAGGGCGACTGTGCTACGCGCATCAAGTGCCCCCCAGCCGCTATGCGCGAGGCTTTGAACTGGCGCTGGCGTGTGGAGTTTTACTGCGTGTAACTCTGAGGCTTCTAGAGGTGAACGTATCGTTTTAATTACTGGGAAATGTGTAGCAAGGTACATTACAAGCTCCTACCGTAGTTTAGCTCGGTAGTGCGTTTCTAGATACACCAGTCGGAATAAGCAGTTTTAACAACGTTGGAGGGGGTGGTTCTTTTAAAACTATATTATTAGCATATGTGATATCTTGTATTGGCTGTTCACAGTAAACTGAGCACTTTTGAAAGCCCTTCTTAAGATATACGTTAAGATGCACGTTGTGTATTCTTCCGCGTTATGTAGCATTAACATTGACGTGGGCCTCATCACTTTATTCATGCGTTAGTCAAGTGAAAATGTGAAATTATTAGAAAAAATGCTTAACAAGTCAACTAATTTTTACATTCAGATGCATCAGAAAAACAGAAAGTGGAATAAGTAATTTGAGTCATAACAAATTATTACCTAACACTTTTAATTCGATGTTACTTTCCTTCCATCGTTACCAACTCTACTGGGTGAACGCCACTCAGTGCGCCCGTTATACTATATGCAGGTAGAAGCAGTGACTTTTTTCTAATGTGGATTTCAAATGTTGTCACTTGATCGTAAACAACCTTTAGTACCATTCCGTTTCTTAGGTAGACATGTTGGGGGTACGTTTAACAATTTCGTTAAAAAAAAAAAAATACATGTTGGAACGCAGTCCATGCAGGCGTCAGGCAGGCAACTGCCCTAATAACGTTTAATAGCCCGCTGATGGTTGCCCACGATAAAGTGAGCACTTTTGAAATCAACCCTTTAAGACTGTCACTGTCCCTTCCTCCGTGTATTTAAATGGGCACACTGACTTGCATGCGTCGTTGGTATCGACGCAGAGAAAATAGTCCCATGTCTTTAGAAGCTGAATTAAAAGTGTTAAGAAAATAATTGAGAATACTGAAATTA
Source organism: Dryococelus australis (assembly GCA_029891345.1). Taxonomy (NCBI): domain Eukaryota; kingdom Metazoa; phylum Arthropoda; class Insecta; order Phasmatodea; family Phasmatidae; genus Dryococelus; species Dryococelus australis. The sequence continues at coordinate 44,415,501 of CM056997.1, forward strand.
TTTGTTTTACTTTCTGTATATTATATGCATATCAGTGTCTGAATAGCAACATATTAGAATATTTACTTTTCTTAAAATTTCAGTTTTACTTGACCGACGCACGAATAACGTGACTAGGGCCCACGCAAATGCTAATTTTAGATTTGGCGGAAGTATACGGGATGTGTAGACAAGTAGATCTTTATCGTGGCTTTAAAAAATGCTCACATTACCATGAACAACCTTACCCAACCTTACTGTACGCCAAAGTACTTCGCTCTATGGTCACGATAAGAGCGAAAGTTCTCAATCAGCCGTGAACCCGCTACAATGTCTCGAGTTCCGTAACCTCGGCGCGAAGGCTTACCCTGTTCAGGACGGTAATCTGAACGCTGATAGTTTGGAAAATGAAAACATTCCCTGCCAGGTAGCGCTGGTGTTTAATGTGAACCGGACTTCCTACGTTTTGTATGCAAACAAACGGGAAAGTTGCAATTTTCAAAAAATAAACATGATATTTTAATTTCTCAACTTGTATTTGGTTAGAAACTACATAAATAATGGACGTTCTGCGCGCAAGAGAGGAAATTTAACGAGTTATGGCCACGTCCTGTTAAATACCTGGTGATAAAACTATCATTAGATGCTTAATCTAAACATGACAGCTGGTGTGATCTTCATTACACCCTAAAATATGTAACTTTTTTTTTTTTACTAAAATAAGAGCGTGTTTACGAAAGCTCAGTGGAAACACAATTACATTTTGGCTGTTTATGCTTGCAAATACTACTGTAGAGCGTGCATAATAGTTTTAAAATAAAGTTAAGACTCAATATGTTGGCACAGACAAATATTTTTCGTCGACAGAATTCAATGAGATGTCACAAATATACGCAAAAAATTGACACGAACAACGTTGGGCTGTAGAGAATTACTCGGAAGATAAGTCACTCAATATTTTTTCTATCCGTAGACTTGGGTCAGTGATAATCATTTAAAGAAAAAACTACTTTCGATATTCGAGCAAATAACCGTATTTATACTACCTTAAAAAAGTGTTACGGCATTACAAAAATCTTAAAACATTTATGTAACTGTAAGGACGTGAGAATGATTATACAAAATACGAGAAACTCATAACTGCTCTTCTGACGTATGGGTTTGTATCGGAAAACAAAAATTTCTGTTTTACTTAAAGGTATTATTGGAGATGCTAAATCGTTAGAAACGTTCCGCAGAAATATCAGAAAATATAACGTTAATTTAGGTTTATTTAGACCCAATTATATGGTGGTGAATTTAGCTGAAAATCACGGCCAAACGACGACCTTTTATTCTCTCAAATTGTTTAATTCCTTAATTTTATTTGATTACCGCATATTAAAATTTTTTTGTATACTTTAAGCTCTAATAATTGTCTTTCATACCATGTTATCTTACTGTTTTAATAGTTTGTGCTAGCGAACTGTTACCCGCCTTTTTTGAAGGCTTGTCTTTTGAGATCAGTTTTACACAGAAACGGCAAAAAGCATTTTTATGAAATATTATCTTAAGAAAGCCATAATTACTTGCTCCTACGTTCATATTTTTCAGCTTTAAATCTGGACGGTCATGCCCATTTGACACAGTACAATCAACGAAGTCACACAACTACACACGGAGAACACAAACTACCGTCTGCCTCATGCATGATCAAGAGGTTGCAACTCACTGGAACAGGCGACCTGCTGCAGCATCCCGAAGGCGAGCACAGCGACGAGGGCAGGCCTGAAGCCTGGACCACCGCCGGGGAACCCTTTCATGTCCGCCGACGGGGAAGAACTGACGCCCGAACTATAGCTCCCGCTCCCGCTTCCGAAAATTATCGCCCGGAGCTCCGTCTAATTACATTTTATTTTCATCCGCTGGTCGGTACGCGTAACGTGACGTTATGTCTGTCTTACGGCGCGCGCCTTCCGCACTAAGCCGCGACGAGCAACCGCGTCGTCCCACGAGGACAGCCCGCGACACATAATCTGCCGGCACTCGCGTAACTGCAGTCAGGCGCGGGCGAAAACACACGGCGGCCGATTTCACATGTCCCGGATGAGATCTGAGCAAAATTTAGCAAGTCTCTCTTGAGAAAGCACGCGTTCCAAATCTTCATCACATCGAAGTTACACCAACTTATGATGACAAAATAGAAGAAAGAAAAAAAAACAAATATTGCCCCCTACCACACAACTACGGCCAGAAGCAATTTAAATTACGACGTGCTTACGTTTCATGTAAAGCGTTATTTAAACAGCAAAGTTAACGAAAATGTGGTTTAGAAAAAATAACTGTTTTGTTTTTTAGTCTTGCAGGTTTGGTGGCGCGTGTTCCACATGGGCTTGTTTCTCGTTGCCCGGACGAAAAAGAAATAATTAAACGGTGCTCGTAGGCGGGGAGACAACGATCACGTGAACACGGCTACTCGCGTATCCCACCACCGAGCCACGCACCGGCCTGGGCGCTACTGAAGGGCTCCACGCCACAGCTTCGTTCAGCCGGCTTCTTCCCCCCCCCCCCCTCCTCCCACTCTGCCATCCCTCGCGACGCCTTCTCCCCTCCAACCTTTTACAGAGCGACGTCGACCACGCACACGCAGGACATTCGTTCCTGCCAAGAAGGTGTAGTGGAGGGGGGGGGGGGAAATATGGGTTTAGGATAATGGTCAGGGTGAAGGGAAACTCACGGAAATGCAGTTCTGGAAATATTGTGACGAAATTTTACGGCGGTCGACTTCCCTGCCAAGGTTGGCGGCCTTGCGACGCGCCCAGCCGCTGTTCTCCAAGGGTTATTCGACCGCCTGTGTGCGCATGGCTGAGGGAGAAGGTAGCGTGGTTAATACAGTAATTAGCGAGTCACTGCCGGCCGCGCTTGGGGGAATGCTAGCTTCTAGCGCCCGACAGAAACGTCGAGCGAGGTGGCATTGTGGTATAGGCTGCTCACGTTAAAACGAGCCCTTTTGAAAACCCTGCTTAGGATCTACTTGTATGAACGCTGTGTTTTCTTCCGCCTTATGTAAAATTAACATTGCCATGGGCCTCTTCGCTTTATTCATGCGTCGATCAAATGAAATAGCGAAATTATTAAGACAGTAAATAATTTACATGTCTGTTAATTTTTACACTTTAATGCATTAAAACGGCAGAAAGCGAAGGAAATAATTTTGAGTTATTCAAATGGTTACCTAACACTTTTTATTCGACGTTAAGATAAGGAAGTATTTCCCATCCACCGTTACCAACCTTACAGTGGTAATTTCACTCATTGTGCTCATTATATATATATATATATATATATATATATATATATGCTGCAGGGGCAGTGACTTTTATTTAAGACTCATTTCTAAAGAGCTCACTTTAACGTGAACGTCCTTTAACAGACTGAACTCACTTTCGGGAGAGCCCGCATTGATTCCCGGTGCTCCGTTTTATAGTGCGCCATTCGCCAATGTCCAGACACTCACGTATGCTTCATCATAGCTCTGAACAGTGTGTCGATTTGGTTGGCAACAGAGGCACGTGCGCTCTTTCAGCTGGCGTACACTGTCTCGTCTCACACAGATAGAAAAACACTGGTTTCGTTTTACTAATCAGGAAAATATTATTACAACTACAGTCTACTTTTTTCCCCCTGTAAATCAAAACTGTCATCCTTGGAGCTAGATATGGTAAATATGCAAATAAAATGTTAAAATCGACTTCTCCTCGTTTTTCTGCTAGATGGAAAGCACGTTTTTTAATTGAAAAAAATTTTAACACTAAAGGACAAACTTCTCGAAAGAAAACGTTTCTATGGTCATTGTTTCGAATATTTAAAAAATGGCCATTCTTCAAATTATTCCAGCTAGTATGAACTACTGTCTCCAAACCCGAGCTCAAAAAATTACATAACATTCTTATAAGGAAACGGTATATGCTGAAAATAACTTCAACTCTGCTAGGCCCACGAACAGTTTGGCTATTTTCCGCAGATGTAATTTTCAAAGATATCAGTACAATAGTTGTTGTGGGTCTCTCTCCTTCTCCTTTGTCATTTGTCGAACGCTTCTGAGAAAAGTGAACAATGTGCTACACCCTTTGGTGGTGGGTAGACTGGACCCACTGGGAACCCCCAACCAAACTCAACACCAGAAGGCGTGCCAAATATATGTCTGCTGCAGCCTCCCTAAGATATCTACAAATTTCCACACATGGAAAGCAACACTCAGAAACCCCAAACCAATGAAACTGAAATATGCAATAAACAAAGTTGCTCCGAGTATATAACTTTTAATGATAAGCAAGAGTGAACTTCGTTGCCTTTGTGATTTATTTTAATTCAATTACACTTATACTTTATGCCTATAATTAGATTATGTATAAAACACTTGTGGGCCACAGCCATATCACAGTTACCTTAATTATTTACTACACAATTTCCACAATTGTCATGGAAGAAGAACTTCAGCAGGGCTTCAGAAAAGTTGCAAGTTACAATGAATGGACTATATCGGGAGAACAGAAACTGGGAATTGCCGGCTGGGCTGCAATAAATTCTGTTTCGTTTCGTGAGTGACGGACTTTTGGATGTTTGAATATACGACGGCGGATATTTTTATTTACGTTTGCAATTAATGAGTGAAGACTGAGTGGCTGTAGGTTCTAAATAGACAGTGATTAGTACGAATGTTATTTGAGATTAGCATAAATATTGTGTTCCCTGATTAAATTACTATGTGTTAATAATATGAATAGACAGTTGTATTTCGTAAATAATAGCACCATGTATTTTATACCATTGCAAATTAATTATGAATTAGAATTTATTTTTATTTTCTTAAGATTTCCGTTTTTTACAAACCTGTATAGGCTCTATGGAATTTGTATGTAACACTGCACACAAGAGTATAATTGAGGCATTTATTCATTACATCGGTTAATGAATGAGTTTTAACGATAGACTACTTTTCTCGTAATCAGCTTCGGAAATGGATGTCGCTGTGTTGTCTCTTATACACCCATACATGTTCTTATGGGTTAGCAAGAAACAAACAAATGCATAGTACAATAATTATTATGATGGTCAATGTACATATTTCCGTATGGGGTAGGTCAACTGCAACAAACCTCCAATGATTAATAGTTCACACGGTTTGGGTGTTTCTGCTGGTAAAGATTACATGCTCTCAGAACACTGCAGCCTACCGCACAGTACATCAAATGCATATCGGCATATTCCTCCCATTTAAACCCATGCACACTGGCTACGACAGTCCTACACACATTTAAGCCCAGCGCAAACTTTGTCTCGTTTACCTTGCGATGCTTTCCGGAATAGCAGGCCCAATATCGGCTGTTTATGACGTTTTCACCTCCGCGTATACAACGTGCTGCGTACGTGTCAGGCATTGTATCATTACCGTTGAAAACTTTGTGTCCGTTTTTTTTTTAAGAAACGGTTGGTCCTAAGCATTTCCAACACGAGTATTTTTTTTTTAAGTATGGTATACTGCTCAAAAATACAGCATCAAAATTCTATAAAATTCGGAGGCAAAAAAAATTTACCCGATAACAGAGAAGGAGGCTCTATTATTTTTATATTATCACCGACATTTTCGTATATCTCGATAACGGTAAAATTATCCCGCAAAACGCTGTTTTATTCCACGCTGTTTTCTATAGTTTGCAAAATTTCCATTTCTAAACTCGATTTTAAAGGAAGTTCATCTTCCTTCGGAATCAAGATAGGCTGCATGTGTCTACCTAGTTTTCCACAAGAAACCACCTCCCGAAATATTACGCGTGAGTTCCCGAACGGCCTGCATACTGAACCAATACGTATCCATTTCAACCAAATGTGTATGCTGGGCGCTGGCTGTATCTTTACAAAATTATCAAAACGATTGCCTTATTAAAATTTATGTTACACAATATATCCCTGGATAAACTAAATCGACCATAGCCCAACTTTCCTTGCGCTACATACATTAATCGATAACTTATTTTCTGTGTCATTTTACAAAAATTTTTACCTAAAGTTAAAATTTAATTTAATTTATCTGCAATTTCTAAACCAGTTCCCACCACATATTGTATGCATACGGTAGAATCAATAACCATCTATATTTTTTTTATCATGTAGTCCCTTGTTTTCTTTTAGGTGGTATTCTTGTAGCATTAAATGCCGTGTATCTTATAGGCCTACCATTAAAAGAAATTATCTTAAACTTTGAAGGGCTGAGGTACTTACCAACTTAGTTCGCTAAATTTGCTATGTAATAAGTTTAGTAGTTAGTCAGTAAGGCACTGGCACAAAAAAAAATTATAGACTTACATCATATGTTATGAACTACTTCACCGATTAACATCAACTCTGGTGGAAAATTTATTTTGCTTGGACTCTTTTTTTTTTAGCACGTATGATCATGCTGTCTAAGCCTTTGAGTGCCTCGTCAAAATTAATTACTTTCATGTTGAAGAAGAAAGTGAACTACTTATAAACGTCGGTATCTTCCTGTTTAATACTTTAAGGTCTGCTTTCCACGCCTAACTGAAAATAAAAACACAACGTTTAAAGATACACGTAGACGTGTTTTAAACAGGCTTCTAACATCTTATTACTGCACTCAAGAGGGAATTTTTAATGTTACGAGAGTGACAAGCCTGTTAAAAAATGTTGGGGCGGTTATTTGTATATTTATTCCGTAAACACGCCAGCTTGACATTTCGTGTCCTGTGGCCAGTTGCAGTTTTATACTAAAGATATGTTAATGTGCAAGCCGTTCCTTAGATAGTCTGAAATGCCATTAATTACAAGTCATTGAAGCACTCAAAAATTTGGAGAAAGTGAAATAAAGCATAGAATGTGTAAAATAAAATTAATACATATGCATCGTCGTCTTTACTATCAATATAAAATTAATTTTAAACAGCGCTATAACAATCAATGGAAAATAAAAAAGTTATTCAAATAACTTCCAAGAGGATTATTTAATTTCAGTTTTTTTTTAAAACTTTTTTTTTCTTTCGATATCATTTAAACAAGAACTTTGAAAATGCAACAGAACAGCGGACCACTTATTACTCTTCTCGTTATGTTATGAATTATGCAAGAAACATTAGGTAATGTAATTTTTCCGAATAATCACTTGGTAAAACAGGTAACTGGGCATAAATGTCTCTCAAACCAAAGACAAGCATATGACAGAATATACGGATGGTCAAAAGGGCATTTGGCTTAAGATTTTTGTAAATAACTTTTCGACCAGTGGTGTGAACCTATGGCATTGCAGCCATTAACGAATATTGCTATGTAAAATATGAGCCAGATTTGATTTCGGAATAAATAAGCACATTTGATATTTCTGCCCCCCCCCCCTTTTTTTTTTTCGTTTCATATCCTCCCGCCGCTTCTAAAGTTCGATTCTTTCCATGGCCAAATTACTAGCTTGGATTTATCACAAAAGTGGCAATGAAACTGTTGTATGTTGCCTATTATTATGTTAATATGAGAAAATATTAAACCAATCTCTCAGGCCACCATTTTATAAACGTAGCACACCTAACAAAACGTTATCACATTGAACGTCTGTTAACAATTAGTTGCCAGCGTTACTGGGTATACTCCGTTAAGTGTTGTTGTTAAAATAGGCGCAATTAAGACAGTATTTTTTTTTTCAGTGGCTGCTACAGAAATGTTGAATTAACATAGTGCAGGTGTGATTTTCTCTGCTAGGACCGTTCGAACCTACCGTAAGCTAAAGATAAGGTGGAATTATTTCCGTCATCTGTGAATGTCGTCAACATAGGCTTGCAGTTTACCTACAGAAATGTCTAAATTAAGTGTTTAAACAGGAACGCGGACGTTTGCTCTAATTTAGTTTTCCAAAAACACTCAGACTATTATTTTTAAAAAGAAAATTATTATCGTACCCATTAATTGGAGGTACTTCGGACACCGGGGGTAACTTGAAACAATTTACAGGAATTTCTGTTTGTACACATAACAGTCCTAAAGCGAGTCGTCCAGTTGCAAAACTCGACAAATCCGTTTTCGGGCAAAAATTAGCTATCACATCCAATTTATTCTTTGCATGACCCGCTATGGTTTATTGTAATTAAATATACTTAAAAACCTTTCTACCTTATGTTAAATTGGCATCAAAGTCTCTGTAAAGAAGCAGAACTGTGTGTACCCATCACATTACGGAAGCAAAACTGTGTGCATCCATACTTTTCACAATGTTGCAAAACCGGTAACATCCACAGCGAAAATATACATGCAGAATCAATACAATAGCAAAACTTGGTAAATCTGTATTGAAACAGACGCATAACTTGACATATCACGAGTATATTGCCGAGATGTTTCTTTTGTCTGTTGAGATGTTACTAGGTAACTACCGTTCACATTACCTTGGGTCATTTTCAGAGAGTAAATGCTGCAGTTGGCATTACTGCATGGTCGTGTAAATTTATTCCCGGCAAAACAATCAGCTGTGAAGTTACTGCTTAAGACTGTGTGCTAGATCATAGGTCATACTTTTTCTCGGTTTTCTTTAGCTGAATTTCAGTTTAAGTGTTAAATTACGGGAAAAGATGGTGAATTACTAATTGAAGCAGCAGTTAAGAACCCAAAAAATAACAAGAACTGAATGCCGAACTTGCTTTGCACAAAATAAAGGCTAAAGCTTTCTATGGCATATAGCACAATGCACGGGATGTAACACTAACATTTGACTTAAAAAAAAAAAAAAAAAAAAAAACCAACAACAACAACAACAACAACTGCCGAAAGTGCACGACCTATTACAGTAGACAAATATACGTCTACAATTTTAATGTGTGTCAGGGTTCATCAAAATCACCCCAGAAGAAAGATAACACTTCTATCTAAACGTGGGTGGAAGTTTACTGTGCAAAATTTTTAGTAAAATTGTATCACCTATACATCACAGGTTAACATACACAAATGTGTGTTACCACCCGCCTCATATCCGAAGGGTGTGGATGTCAAAATAAAAATCTTATAATGATACGTATGATCTGCTATTTGTTAACAGAAGAGGTCCATCCACTGTAAGGCAAATAAAGGTATATTACCTTGTTATGGACCATTCATTTATTCCACCTGACCGCATTTTCGGCCGCCTTGAAAAGGCATTGAGAACGAAACCCACTATTGGTGACCTGAATTAATACTATGAACTAAGGACATGGTGCTGTCATACATATAGACACAAATTGCATAAATGCTGGCTGAAAAGTAGCTGTTAGTGAAATCGCCAAGCCACAAACTCATTGGCATTTAAAATCATCGCTATCCCAAAGAATTGTCATCACACAGAGCAAACATGGAAATGTTCAAGTAAGAGGCGAAGTTAACTACACCATTGACTTAGGGAAAGAACACGCATCTGCAAACGTGGTAACAGTTACTCCAAACTTACAGCCAGAAAGTAAATAGATGGGACGAAAACTGAATGATGCGAAGCTGAACGGCATAGACAACCTGCTTGTGAAACACTTTGGGCAATGCAGAGATGATTCAAGACTAGATTTTCGCAAGACTGTGTTTGATGATTGTACGGAAGGTGACTATGTTAGGAGCAGATTGGTATTTTGAGAGTGTCGATGTAAGCGAGCCACCAGCGTAAAAAAAAAACTTTCATGGTCTTGGGAGCTGATACTACTGTAACATAATATTATTTATTGTATTGAGTTTTTTCCATTTTGTGTTGTAGTAAATATATGCTGTGTGAATACATGTTACCGTTGAAGTTAACTATCTCAGTTGTTAATTAGTATTTTGGATACTTTGAAAATTCTTATTTTTATTTGTATAAGTATTCTATACATAGATGATTAAATTAGGTGACATTCTGTGGACTGGAAAATTATCTCTTTTTGCTTTGACACTAGCTAAAACAGCTGATAGTTTACTGGGTATGAAATATTAATAGCTACCATATATTACCGGTCAAATTTTAAATAGTTAATAAAATTTAATGTACATTCCTTCATATATAAATCTTCCATAACTTGTCTGGCATGTGTTATTTTTGTAGTTTCTTGTTGTATAACTTTCTGGAACTACAGAAGAAAAACTCTTATTAAGATATTACAGTTTACCGTAGAGCTGTTGTATGGCCAAATAAATGTCGAGTATCGCAAGTTGCCCCGATGTCAAGTAGCCCAGCTGTCGTTTCTTAGTTTCACTACGCCCTGGTCGAAAGAAGTGAAATTGACATTTCATAGCAAATGTTGTGAGAACGCTTTACTGACATTGGTCTAAAACACACGCTTTTGACCGTCGGAATGGCGAAATAGGTTTTTAGTTTTACTTGCGTAACTTACACACATTGCATCACCAACCCAAGGGTCGGTCAACGGCACCCTCCGCCTTATAACTTCACTTCCTCTGTTCAGTCATAACGTCTAAGACCAGATGTCACCGCAAGGGCACTCACATTTACTTTTTTTTCTTTTGTTATTTCGTGTTTTTTCCTCTTGCCACCATATCCCGAAGGAGTAACTTGTCGAGGGAGGTGAGGTAAAGAGCGGTTAAGTTACCACAATAACTTAAGCTTGGTTCTTTAAAGGGCATCTACTTTCACGGATTGCACGAAACTCGAATCTTAAGTCTTTCGAATTAAAAGGTCTGGGTGGTTACTACTAAGTTTACGAAAAATATAATTTAATGCAAACAGAATCATAGTTTTACATAGCAAACCAAAGTCAGAGCTGTTTGGCTTTTAATTAAAAACAGCGTTCCCGTAATTAAACGCAGTAGAGCTGTACGGATCACTAACAGTAATAACACTAATGTTCCAGTTTGTCTAACTAATATGTATGTAACTTGCTAATTGAGAACCATAATTACTGTCGATAATATTGGTTGGAAAATTGCAGTATGCTGTGCTTCAAAATGACTCGTAATTACCACGGATTTTATTTCATGGTAGACAGTAGCGTAATATGTTACGAATTAAAAATCTGGCTGATATTTGCTCCTACGTAAATAGTTCACGTTCTTGGATACTCCATGGATATTTTGACTATAATGCTATGTTTGATTCTAATGTAAGCCGTGGTTTTATTGGAATCCAAAAAAAAAAAAATGTTTTTAGAATTTATTTTCGGGTACAAGGTTATCCCAGGTCATAGATACGGGGTCAAGATCACAGATGTGAGATCAAGGCGAAGGTTAGCCAGATCTAACATATTGGTAGGAGTCATCAGTGCCACCTGCGTGACGAGAATGATGTCAAACGAAAAAAAAAAACATGACAGGTGGAGTGTATTCGACAGAATGAGCAAAGGTGAGTGGGTAGGGGAGAGGAATGTTAAAACAAAGTAATTGATTTGGGGGGAGGAGGCGAGTCAATTGTCTGCTGGACGTGGTGCTGTGGGAGACCTCCGAAAATGTAAGTTTAAAAAATAATTTAAAAAATAATAATTTCAAATAATTTTTTAAATTAAATTTTTATACATTCTTAGGAAATTTTTGGGATTTTTGATGAATTTTTGGTTTAAAGGTCAAATTTCACCGGGATAAAATCGAATGTCAGGGTCACCTGTATCTAATATGGCGGTAGTAGAGAGTTACGTAACATGCTCGCTGACATTTATGAATTTATTCCATTTTTACCCTTTTCTCCAGAGTTTTGGTTTTCAACGTCATCCAAGGTCACATGTAAAGGGTAAATATCATGGGTAAAGGTCAAAGTCACCTGGGTTCAACATTGTGGTTGGGTGACGTCATAACATGGTGGCTGGTCCGTTCCACTCCCACGTACTTTCTAAGCCCATAAATTTAAAATTTTAATTTTTTTTTCAGATAAATTTTTTATAATTTTGTTATAAATATTTTGGAATTTTGGGAATTTTCGATTTTTTTGCGTTCAAGGTCAAAGTTCACTAGGGTCAAAGTCACATTTAACATGGCGGTCAAGATGACTGACAGAACTAAGCTGGCTGATAGTCGGCTCAAGCTCCGATCCTGTATCCCGTGTATCGCTCTAGCATACCGTATGCGTATAAAAACAATATGGCCGCCACTGCTCTACCCTTGAGAAGCGAGCTTCCAAAATATTTCCGATGGATGTAAAGGTGCCTTTCTGCTGCTCGTTTCTGCAGCTGAGGGGATCGGTGCTTTTTTGAGGGAAACAGGGGATTTTTGAGGAGAAAAGGACAATTTTGAGGGAAAATAAGGGAAATTCTAGATGGTGGCATTGGCTCCGAAGCTCCAACGCCTCACACCGTTGTGCTCAAACGTAGATAATCAATTTACTCACATCGCCTGACTCCTGCTATTGATGCTGAAGGCCGACAAGATGCGACTTACAGACAAGCAACCAAAGGCGAACATTCAACAGAGATCGGGGTATTAATAGGTTTTTGCTTGAAAATCATTTCAAATTCTGTTTCACGAGTGTTCTAGTCTTTTCTAATCCCGGAGAAAGTTGATTCGAAACAGGAAGAGCACCTAGTTGAGAGTCGGCCGGATACAAATAGCTGAGAGAAGGGAGGACAAGGTTAAACGGTTGGCTGGAGGGCGCCAAGCAGGCAGCTCGAGGTGACAAGCGAGGCGTAGTTATCAGCTGACTGCAGACAAATTGCGCTGGAAGCTCTCTTGCAGTCAGCTTTATGAGCCATCAATACGGGGCGTCCCTCAGCACTCCCCACCCCTAGTTCTAAACCATCCTCCTTCTCCCTCTACTCCTGAACTCCTGCGCTTCTGCTCGGTTCCTCGCAGCGTGCTCGCAGCTCAGCGCAAACAATACGATCGGTGACGGAATACGGGGACATCGTGCAGCCCGCAGTTTTACGTTCAGAAACAATGTAACATTTTCCTAGGGCGTAATTCAAACTTCGCCACCGTCCCTTCATATTCACTCCCCCTACACAGCGTACGTAATTATTCCTCTGATACAGAGTTTGAGCTCGACTTTTACCGCACCGCGGCGCACGAATAGAGCTTGAATGTCCCCTCCCCTTCTTGGGTTCAAAGCTCTACTCCCTTTCCGCCATCGACACTGTTCGTAATAAAGGCGGACACTCGCAGGATCCTGGCAACTCTTCAGTCTCCTAATTTATGGCTGTTGTAACTGGCCTATGGGGTAACTTCTCCCGCCCCTCTACCCAGCAGACTTGGAAATATAATTATGAAACTTAGCCTCAGAGCTGAAGTCAGCAGCTCAAGTGCAAGTAACGGTAAGCGCACACGAGTCTGCAACGTACGGACGGTACGCAACGGACGAATCGGATATTGATAGCGTTGTGCGCAGACTGCATTCGGAGCGTCAACATTTCCGAAAGCGTGCCTCGCCATCCTGGAGGAGTCGTGCTTCAAGAGCAAGGTGTAACCATCTCGAGTTACGATCGGTAGTTTGAGGCCAACTTCGACTGTGCTCGATTGCTGGTATGGACAGCGAGAAAGAATTTGTTGTTGTCAGCATGTTTGCTGGCAGAAACAGAAACGCATGCGTTACGTCGTGGGTACTCAACATAAACAGGAAAAGGCCGAAGTATAGTGAGTCTCATACATTGTACCACGATTTGGTTAACGATGACGTCAATTTTTCCAGTGTTTTCGGATGACTAGAGCGAGGTTAACAGCACTTCAAGACAAACTTAGACCACATCTATACGAAAACAAACAACAACATTCAGGGAGTCAGCAGGACCTCATAAAGACTCGCGTTGTGCCGGAGGTATGTATTCATTAGGGTAATGAATGACAGGCTATGTAGTGGACTGAACGACAGGAAATTATTTCGTTCAATATGTAAAGATTGTAAGCTGAGAGATGTGGGCGGCCTGTAACATTTGTGGTTTCGAGAGTCGGTTAGGGTGAATGAGGTGAGTATGGAGCAGCGCCGGAATAAAAGGAAGGGGGAAACGGGAGACCCCCAAGAAAAATCGCCCGGCACAATTCCCGCATGCGGAAATCCGGGAGTGACCCCTGCTGAGGATCGAACCGGGACTACATTGATGAGAGGCGAACACACTAGTCGACACACCACTGCGGCCCCTGGAAACAGACTGTAAAACGGACGAAGTCAAAGGTGGGTGTTATAGAGACATAGTTTAATATTAAGCACAATTTTATTTTAAAAACATACACGAACAGTCATATTTATTAGAAACATGTTGCATGAAACGATACATTTCTTTGCCGAAAATGTGTAACATAGGCAATACACAACTATAAACGAAAAGTGAAATTAATAAGTATAAACTATACAGATTTTATGGACGAGAATTGAGACAACTGTTAACAAAAGCGTCAGGATTAGACTGGCTATTGGCAGAGGGACCTTGGTGGTACGTAATGTCTTCTTGGGTTGTGGTATTGGCAGACATAGAAGAAAGGCGCGTATACGACTGAACCTGTTCGTTTTCCGAGCCTTAGCTCTACATGTGTTGCAATGTCAAATAATTGTTTTCTATATTCATTCGGTGGTGACATGTTTTCACAGTACGAGCCAAATGTACAAAAATTTCAGTTCAATGATTATACTGGCGAAGCAGTTGCCTTTGCCCGTCGCGGTAGGTAATCTTGGAGCACTGATGCTGTGCTCATTATGCCTGGACTTTCCTCGACGGTTACTTCAAACGGACACGCTGGTTAAGTAGAGATGGGGAGTATTTTACATAACAGGTATTTTACCACGAGTACAAACTTGTAACACGTATCTGTTACGATTACGATCACCAAATAACAGGTACGTGCATACTCGTTTTTAAAAAGCTACAACTAAAACGAATGCTTTTTCCTATTAAATAAATGCACTACAAGCTTGGATCAAATACATACAGTCCATTTCTCATCCCTATATCTGTTTGGCTTACGTACAAATAAATGCCGCAATTCGCAGGTAAAAAATATTTTTCCCTACGTGTTCATTCGTTTCCAATACTACTCACTAGATAACACTGCTGCTGCTGCCGCTGCTACGTATACCGGTACCTGTTAAATGCAGTAATACTCTTTTTGCCAGATACTCGAACTCATACGCAACCAGAGACCTGTTTCACTTTGTGCTCTCTAGATAGTACAGTGTGTCTCGATACCTGTTAAAATGTACTCATACTTGTCTCCTTCCAAATGTATATCTACAAACCTTTTTCGATCAGTGTCCACTAGATGGAACGGCCTGTCTCGAACTGATATCTGTTAAAAATACTCTTATTCATTTGGAGTGGAAAAGAGTACAGGCTAGAGTGTGTGTATGCGACAACAACCATGAATACATCACAAAGACGAAAAAGAAGTGGCATTTGGAACTTTCGTACCGAAATTGGTAATAATTTACCGAAATGTGATTTATGCAAACAAAAACTGTGTTACAAAAGTTCTGTTTCCAATTTGAAAAAGCACTTCGTTAGGAAACATCCAACTATTGAACTGAATTCTTCTGCAAGTTCATGCTGCGAAAAACAGACGACAGGGCATAGTAACAATACTTTTTGTCAGGTAATTGCAAATTTTATAAAATATCGTATGTATGATTTAGAAGTACAGTACTTTAGGGTACTTTTACTTTGAATTGCGTTGTCTAAATAGCATACTGCCTGTCATCTACGCGGTAAATAACTCCGTGTAGATGGCAGGCACGTTATGCAGACAATGCAGAACTACTAGCGGGAGACAAAATTGTTGTCAGAATTTTCCTCTTGTGCTAATAGCTCTCATTATAGACTGTGGTATCGAGTATTAGAATAACAAGTATTTTTAACAGGTACGTCTGTGTAACAGTTACAAATACTCGTTGTTACTTCAAAATGTACCCTTTTACCATCTCTAGAATGAACTACAGGCTGAACCTTGTGTGCCAGACAATACAAAGGAAAGTGTGGGATGTCGGAGGATCGAAGGAACAGTTTCGTAGGAATCCTCCTCTTTGTCTGGAGCATTTGCAACAGACCCAACTGGCGGGGAGAAGTTTGTCATCTCTCTCTCTCCCTCTCTATATTCATTATGAAGGTATGGAGTCAGGATCTCTAGCTCTTTGTTGAATTCGGGTGGCTTCATTTTTTATGCTGTCTGTCCGTTTTTCGATTCTCGTAAGTTCAGTGCTTTCCGACGGTTATCCCTGATTCTGGTCCACTGCGATCTGCATGCTGCGCCTGAAACAAAGGAGATCGCATTTGATACGATTTGCAGTTAATTCATATTTCTGCATAAATATCAGGATAAGTTGACTGGAAACAAGCTAAAGTGCGAGTTGGTAAACTTGGACACACGTAAATGAATAGGGCCAATTCGTGATGGTCAACAGACAGGTGTTTTGAACATATTCCAATCAAACATTATACATATGTGTTCATTCCTGCAATTACAGCTATATTGTCAGGTTACGTGTATATTTATCAAACAATAAAACATGTATGGTGCGTAGAACTCGAAGAGAAATTGCAGTGTTAGACATTGCAGAACCCCATAACAAGTTCGTGTACACTTTATTTTTATTTGGAACACTGGATTTGTTTACATTTTGCCGACGATCGTTTCAACCGTAATATTTATATTTGCACAAACAGACTTTTCTTACTTGTAAACAGTGCTATTCGGAAGTAATATTTACCTACATAAACATTATTTTACACTCTGGAACATTCTGAAGTGTGACTTCGTACACGCGATTGTAAACATTGAAACCTAACCTCATATGGCAACCAATATTTTTCCGCCTGGGAATATGTGTATTTTTTCACTTTTAATGTAATTTTAGAAGTATTTTCGTTTAACATGTAAAGTCAGTATGTTGTTTAATTCCGTTTTCGGAAGGTATTCTACATGTAGCCTAGGCTGTGAGGAGCCGAATTTGAATGTCATTGTTATCAGACTATCTCGGTTGAGCTGATAACAATGAGATTCGGGGTTTCCGCAATAACGTCTAGGCGTGGGTGTGTGGGCCCCGAATTCGGTCTTCTACCAGCAGCCACGATCAAATTCAGACGCATTTATGGAGGTCCCAGTTTGCACTAAGTGATGGGCCAGTGTGAGGTCCCAGGAGTAGTTGTAAATGTGATTTTCTTATGTCAGTTTCGGCTAGGTGTCCTGTGATTCCTGCCGAGGCAGCTCACAGGTTAGACATTTTGTGGAAAAGGCGTGTTCTGAGCTGCTCACTGTCTACGGCGTCACTACTTGGACAGACGTACTAGGGCGTCTATCATGGCACTATGCGCATGCAATCTGGCTGGTAATACTACATGTTTATCATGTTAAGTACAAGTGAGTACGAAGCTTATTTAAAAAAAAAACTGCAAACTGACCTGGACATAATGTGCACACAGCTTGTTTGGAATCTAAAGAATTTAAGTACTGCTTGCAACACACTGTTTTCTACTCGAATTCCGAGCGCTCTATTTAACTCAATTTTAATTCCAGAAGCCCACGCTCACCTGACAGACTACCGAGTGAAATTTAAGTATGAACCTAACATTGTGTAATGAACTGAGTCAAACTTAACTAGTTGATCTTTTCCCAGCATTTGCTTATGCGAGGGATTATCTTTGAAAATGTATGAAGTTAATACTTCTCACAAATTGGCTAAAATTTTAAGTCATTCTTTTCCAACACAACGAACATACACACTGGAGTAATTTTCCTACACAGATCAGATTCGCAGCCATAAATGCTAAGTAATTATTCTAGCCATGAACTGTAATTGTTTCTTGTTTGTCCCAATTGATTCATGTTGTGCCTGATTGATAAGTGTCACTGTCCTTTTGCTGAAGTTTGTGATTTTGCATTGATCGTGTTAATATAAGAGTGTCATGTGTTCTTCATGTAGTGTCTTGTACTGAATTCTGCAGTGTTTTTCAAGTGATTTGTTCTTTTCTCATATGTCTTAGTAAAACCTAGTTGCATTTTACCAGTGTTTCTTATTGTAGTGTGTATACCAATGTCTTAGGGCATCACTATTATTAATTTCAATTCTGAATTATGTACTAGCTGGTCATCAGCTAGTTAATCTCATGGTAATTGAGAAAGTTTTATGTTGATGCTTAAAGAGTGGACAAATTTTCCTTGTACGTTGTTGTTTATCTATTCAAAGCCCACACTAAGGAATGATTACGAAGGCACTGTCTGTTACTGTGTGTCACACATTAAAGTTTCTTTCACACTATCCACTGAACAAAGAGTGTGATTGTATATGGTGCAAGCCTGGATTTTTACAGAGTTCCTTTTCCTTATCTACTGCTTATTGCTAGGCGCCTGGCGCCAAGGGGTATTGCGGAACTGGCGGCAAGGTTCTTGTTCTGCTTTTCCTTATTCAACCTTCTCCGGCACTAGGAATTTTACCACCAATATTTAATTTAGAATTGTACGTGTTTTTCCTGTGTGAAGTTAGTTGGGGTCCTGTATACTTACAGCTTACACTATCACCTCACCAAACACTACACTCGGTGAGAACACTAAAAAACCTATGTACTAGTAATACTCCATTTCTGTTTAACTTATACACGTGAATAAACTTAATTTGTCCATACATATAGTACTAATGTACTTACCGGACTAACCCATTTTACGCCCTCTCTCCCTCATCTGCGTTGTTGGTTGCGATATTGAGGATGCCGCAGGTTGTACGATTCCTCAAATTCTTGTACAATAGCGATTAAACCGAGCGGGGTCCATGTTCACCATTCAGAACTTGCGTCGAAATTGACGAGGAAATGCTGGCCTCGGACGAATGCCGTGCTCACACTGCTCGGAAAATCCGGATGAGATCCGCACGCATCGCACGCACCGGACGGAACGGGTTTGACTTCTCTCCCCGGAGACATCGTCCACATTGCCAACACACAATACGTACGTTGCGGATAGATATGTGCGGTCTCACATATGTATCTGATTACGAACCTCGTTACGTGCCGTATAAGATAATTGTCATTGTAATTGTCTTGTAGCCTGCATGGCTAAATTAATATGTTAAAGTATTCATTCTTTTATAATATTCATGCTAAGTACACTTAAGTCTTAAATCATTTGGCATGCACAATTAGGAAAGGCACTTTATTGATAAACGGTGCATCCTTCACCAAAAGTAACACCACATCTTTCTGCTTCTGTATGGCTATTGACTACAGGAAAACTAGATGGTTTGTCGGAATGCGCAAGAATATTTCGCGTTGAGCCGTATGGATTTCGAATCTGGAAAATTGTGAACAACAATGCAACGATATGCCATTGAGAATATCTCTATTTTGTTTTTCTACATGGAGTACTTCGACGCTTCGTGGATCCGTTTACCTCCAAAGATACTTGTTTTAAATACATTATATGTAATTTTTGTCATGGTCCTCTTGGCTATTTATAATCTGGCTGGACGGGAAAAAAAAACAAACAAGAGTGATTAGTACAACAATTCGGGTGTCATTAACTACCGTATGCGTGCTTTTGGGAAATTTACTTACTTTAAAAGAGATTTCGTAAACTACTGTGGGTTATGTGAACAGTGGGTTCGGCTTCTGCAGGTTAAGTCAACATCTTCACGGACATTTCGCCTGGTCCACCCGCACAGAATAATCCAATAGAGTTCAACGACCATGTTACCTGCTATTTAGATTGATCAGTGTTTCATAAAAAAAAAGACTTAAATTATACGTATTAAATGACCCTTGATTACTTGCAGTTCTTCATTTTAAAATATAGTATTTACAATTCCATGCATTATTTTATTTTAAACCAAAAAGTAGCTTAAAAGTTGTATCTTGAAAAGTTGAACTCACGCCGTAAGGGCGAAATTAAAAGAAAAATAAAACGACGGAGAAATTTCACCAATTGTTTATTCCCTAGCTATATTTCTTTTATCGTGCCCAGAAAGTTGAAATACCAAAATTATATAACTAGCGTTGAGATTGTGTCAACAAACAAGTAGCGTAAACTTTTCACTACCTAATTTTATCCCGCAAGAAGCACGGATTTAATTTACAGAGCGTAGCAGCTGCTGTTCTCCGCGGTCGCTGTGCCGAGATTATTACTTTTTTATTGGTTCTTAAAGAGCATGTTCATTTCTCTGCCACAAGTTTAGTAGCAATTCGCATTTCCCTGCCGCCGTGCCGAGAGAGTAAAACTCATAGCACCAGATATCCGCTGCAAATCTGCCACAAAGGATAGAGCTTCTGGACCGAGTTTTATCCGTCATTAGAAAGTAAAACTTTTTACTACGTCTTCAGAACTACTTATACTAACGAGAGTTTTACATAAGCCTTTACATGATGAGTATTAATTATTAAACTTAATGCCGTTTATTTGACAAGACGGCATATGGTATTATATAATACCTAATGGATGCTTGTTGTTGAAGAGTCAGCTGAATCTGCAATTTTAATGTAAATATTACAGAAAGTATTCAAGATGGAAAAACTGATAAGCTGGATAGCGTGTATGTATACAAGGTGTTTTTTTTATAACGTGTCGGAATTAAGACCACAGCACCTATGGGCTAATAGCAACAATAAATTCTCGTAACAAAATGTTTGGAAAGGTCATCTAGTATTTTTTAATTTAAGTTTAAGTTAGGCAAAACAACACAGGGAGTCCGCAGCTTCGCGCACCTGTGTCCACAAGAGGTTGCATATCACAAAGGCGAACGGAACTGGAGCGCCATGCGAAGAGTGCCTGCACTAGGACGCTATAAACTTGAGGTATAGGCTATTCACAATAAAGTGAGCGCTTTTTAAGGCCCTCCCAACAGGCATTAACACCTAATAAATGTGTTCTATTGCAGCCTCAGGCATTAACATTTGAGAGCGGTGAAATGTATACGCTCTATTTATTAGTCACATTGTAATATATGTATTAAAAAGTTGCGGAAAGATAGACATCAGATAGAAGGAAAAATTTATCAGGGCTTTAAATAGTGCTCACTTTACCATGAATGGCCTATACGTAGGCGCCGCTAGTGGCTGCTCGTTGGTACGCTACTTGAACAATGGCAGATTAGCAACTGAGTAATAAAGTCCGTCAGAAGTGACTGCGATTGATTTTCAACAACAACACGCGAACAGCAGTATTGGCGATGTAATGTCTGCGTATTTGTATTTTCATGGTGACCTATGTACAGGCGGTCGCCGCAGGGCGCGCTTGTTTCGTTCGCCTTCGTGATATGCAAGTTGTTGGGCACGCATGTAAGTGAAGTTGCGGACTCCCGGCGCAGTTTTGCTAACTTCAATTAAATATTAAAAAATTACATATCCAAAAATTTTGTTACTAGGGTTTATTATTTCGTTTAGCCCATAGATGCTGTGGTTTAACTTTTGCCATGTTATTCAAAAAGATATCGTATAAATAGCTACAACCGTTTAAAAAACTATTTTATGGAGAACATGGTTCTACCGCCCTTAGTTCGATGAAGTTTTGCGAAGCGAAAGTATAATTGTTATTTTAACATATATTATTAAACAATACTGTTTTATCCTAAATCCAAACGTTTCCAAATGTTCCACTAAACAATAATTGATCAACAAGTGCAATATCAATATACTAAGGTGCGTATTCCTAACGGAGTTATTTCCGACAAAAATGTATCAGAAGGACACTCCGAGTTACAAGAAAGTCAAAACTACTACTGGTGTCACATTTTTATATGCATACTGATAGTTTTAATCGGAAGATATGTATGCAGGTAGGTATAGACTTTTCACGGTAAATTGAACACTTTTGAAAGCACTGCTTACGATGTATTTATCTGCTCATTTTGTATCATACTATATGCAAACTCAACATTGCCATGGGCCTGATCACTTTATTCATACGCCATTCAAGTGAAACCGAGGAATTGTTAGGAATGTAAATGTACTATGGTACTAATGTGAAATGATTTATTATAATGAGTGTAAAACAAGAAACACTAACTTCAGTGGCCAGAAGTCATACATTACACTCGCAATACAACGCTGAGCCTAAGGACTATTTGTATTAATTCAGTGCCAGCTTATCTGAGAGCTTGCATGGCAGTGTGTATTGTAGCATTTGTGTGTTTACACGCAATGATTATATTCAAATGTTGGTTTTAAGAGTACTCACTTTTCCGTGAACAGCCTCTGATTAAAGGTATTGTTCGAGTCCTAAGCAAATATAATTTCAGCAGTGCTAGGGCTACGCAAGCCATTATAAATCCCAAGTGAAAACGAAACTCCCTTTAGTATTGCCGCCTGAGGGAGGGTCACTTATAGATGAGGGGAGGCTGGCTTTGAACGGGGCCGGTCATCTTACCTGGGGTACAGGCCTGCCGCGCCGAACAGCCCGAAGAATGGATGAGGCGGTACGAGATGGGAGTAGAGACGCAGTGGAATTAATGCGGGGTATAAAACGGGAGTTCCCCGAGAAAACTCCCGCCAATGAGAATTCCCCCCTTCGAAAATTTCGTGCCCGTCAGGGCCTGGTATTATAACCTGCGACCTCAGGAGTGAGAGGTCAGTGACCAACCAAGTGAGTCAACAATAGAAATCCCAAGTATTCAATATAAAATTTATCACTCTTTGGTCAAGATGACGTAGGACAAATAAAATAAATTTCGTAGCTGGCTTTTACTTACACAAACGCCCATGATGCGCGGAGAAAATCAATCATGCACTACATCTTGCAGTATACAAGTCACTGCGGCCGAAACTGTTATGTCATTTGGATGATCAAGCTGTGATATTTCCAAGAGGATATAAAGAATAAAGTGTGAACCCATAAGCAAAAATCAAACCGACTACTTACATACACCAGTTAAAAAAATATACAGAGAGCTTGTTCATGACCAATTAATTTTTTTAAATTATACTTTTAAAGATGACGATACCCGCAACAGCAAAAATATCTAGGTAACCTAACTGGCATACTCACAATGGATGCGAATTAAGAAAAGCATTTCTAGGTAGTTCTGTTCTAATTTTGGTTTATTTTTGCTCAGCGCACATTATAGAATTGTTTGACGCCAAAACAACGTATTTGCTTTTGTAAATATTTCATACTGCATTTAAATCTACCCATATTCATGAATATATATTTTTACACGCTGTGAATATTTAAAATGGATTAATAGATGAACTAAGGTAAGGCCTTCTAGTGTGAAAAAGTTTATCCGAGTTAAATACAGAAATTGTTTTGATGTAAATCTTTGGCAGATAATTAATTTTCCATTTGAACAAAGGTTAAAAAGCTATAACATACACTCTAAATTCGTATTATGGGAAGTGAAGCTGATCATGAAATATAGATTTCAG
Organism: Dryococelus australis; assembly: GCA_029891345.1. NCBI lineage: Eukaryota > Metazoa > Arthropoda > Insecta > Phasmatodea > Phasmatidae > Dryococelus > Dryococelus australis. The sequence continues at coordinate 44,438,720 of CM056997.1, forward strand.
TTTTGAGAACTAAATTAAAAATACTAGCTCTCGGAGACCCCTATTCCGAGTTTTGTCAGTGTTGGATGTACTTATCTACAGCGAATCGGACTACTCAAATTCACCTGTTCAAAACATCTTTCACCAAGCCCCCGAACCGTAGCAGCCATTAAGTAATTGAAGACTTATTTTATACCAGTGTTTCCAACCACTCAGTAACATGTTTGATGGATTTTACACGCCTTAATATTATCCACCTACCTGTCCCAGCTAAGGTCCACCTTAAGACTTAAGGTGTAAACGAGAACCGTATTAAGGGCGACAACAATTGTATACAGTCACTACGCTTTCTGAAGTTGCTCCTTCTAGCTCTCTATATGGACGACCAAGATACCTTGAGTGACGTTTTCATACATATGTGAATACACGTAGAATTAATATTAATTCAACCTTCCCATTTTGTTAGGCGAATTCTTACAGATAAACTAGAAGACCCAGCCTGTGACCTTTTTCTTTGTATTGTCACGGGGCTAGAACAATTACTATGTTAAACAGTTTAGTTATCATACAAAGACTGAAAAAAATATTGCATAGATATATGGAGGTAATAATGAAATGATGCGAAATTAACTCAACATTGAAGCTACTGCGGTCCCATTTAATATTTATCTATCCGCTTAGCCACTGTGGCCCACTTAACATAGTTCTATCCACTGAGCCACGAAGGCCCCACTTGGAATTGCTATAGCCACTGGGCCACTGCGGCCCCACTTAATATATCTCTATCCACTGGGGCAGTACGGCCCCACTTGGAATCACTCTATCCACTGGGCCACTGCGGCCCCACTTGATATATCTCTATCCACTAAGCCAATGAGGCCCCAGTTAACATAGTTCTACTCACTGAGCCACTAAGGCCCCATTCGATATAGTTCTATCCACTGAGTCCCTGCTGCTCCAGTTGGAATCCCTCTATATCCCCTGAGCCACTGTGGCCCTACTTAATCAACTCAGCATTAAAGCGAGACATTTAAAGTAAACAAAGGCGATATTCCATTACCTTCATATCTCTATGCAATATTCTCTATACATTAATACAAAACTTTTCACATGGAAAAAATAATTTGAAAATGAGTTATTAAGGTAAAAGGTAATGATTACGTAACCCGATCTTGCCGAAACTAGAACTTGACCTGTATTTTACCCTGAGGATTCGCTCTGAAAAATTTGAAGAACTTCTGTTGAGTTACAAGGGACTTAGAGGTATTAAAGACGGACAGACAGACAGACAGAGATCTTCTACTTATTATAAAGGTTGTGAGGGAACATGTGCTTCTTGCGGTTGTTATCGATTCCTATGGTAAATACAGCCCGAAAAAAATGTAACTAGAACCTACGTGAATACACAATAATTCAACAATAATAGTAGATTAACGCACAATGTTTTCCGCTTTCTTGCATGAGGATACACGACCACTTAAATTAAGTATTAATAATAGCCATCAAAAGCAACACACAAAAAACAACCAACTTGCTATCATAATTGGTGAGGTATATGTGCTGTTTGTCACTAGAAAATTACTGAAAATTGTGTGACTATTAATATTTTTAACAATAAAAGTCACCTTGGTGGGACACACAAAGCCACAGTGCTTGGAATGAAGAAATTTAGAAAAGTTAGAGTAGTTTTTGAACACGGTAGTTAGCAAAAACCTTCAGTACACAAACCAGAAATTTTGCCTAGCTGTCACTTTCCACAAAACACTATTATATTTGTGTACTGCTTCATTTCAAAGGCCGTATCTGAGATAGTTCTACAAATGATAATTTCTGTAGATTGTACCAGGAAAATCAACGCTGCCACGCAGATTTCAGCAATTCGTTATAGACAAAACATTCACCTCATAAGTTATGTTGCGACCCATGTTTTTTCAGCTATGAGATTTGATGTTAGTCATTACTTCCTCAGTACTTGTGAGCCCTAAAGCATCAGAACGGAATAAAGTTATATTTAATTTCATTAGCAACTGATTTAGATTTGTTGTAAATATATTAATTTTTCACGTACATTTTAATGGAGACGTAACCTATTTAGTAATGGAGGTAGGTTATGAGTTGTACGCGGGAAATTTTATGTCATATTTTCGTTTATGTGAAGTAAAACCATCAACAATTAATTCCTGATATTTTAATGTAAATAACCAACTTACAAATTTTGTTAGCCGAATCCATACCATTGAGTAAAGATATACACTAGAGTGGCCATGGGATAAGAAAAAATCTGACCAGTTTTATGTGTTAGTTCCGCTGCAGAGGAGCGCTAGTGTTCTTGACGACGTCATCCGCGCGGTGTTGCCAATTCCGCAGCCGGTAAAAGTAAGTTATAAGCCTGGCCCCGGCTCACCCACGTGTTCGTTCAAGTTCTGCCAGAGGCGAGCCTGTCACACGCGAGTTACAAGCATTCGTTGCAGCTGTGAATACCCAACTCATGATTTACTAGTGGCGGCCATGGCATGTGTTTCGTTTATGTCCTAGAATTTATGTGTTTGCGGGAATTTGCAACGATATCAACTACTATTTGGTTTTATTTGCCTCTGCGAAAATAAAACATAAATTAATAACGATCATTGTTTTTAATTATAATCTATTATTTTACTATAGTTTAGATATCCGTGATAAAATACGAGTACTGTTAGCATTTACAATTACAAACGTCATATTAGTCATGAATGATTTCATACATCAAAGTAAATTTTTCGTTCGGTTCTTATGTGAAAGGAAATGGACAGGAAATAATTGTTCAATAATGGAGAAATATATGTTAGACGCACGACGTTCTACAATTGAACACAATGTTTACAGTTTGGGGTTGTGATCTACCACATAGGTGACTGTTCGTACAAATTATCATTACGTTCAATATGTCAATTCGAGTGTCAATAAGGTTGTGTCCGAACCTAGGAATGCACTTATGTATATAAGCATACTCCACTGGGCTCGATACGTGAAACATTCCGAAAGACATACTTATTTGCAACCTTTACAGCAGCTAGTTAGCTGATAAGATTCTGAACAAGCGTTTTGACGGAGAACACATACTGAATATGTGCTGGAACGTGGGCGCATAGCTTTGGAATAATCATTCCATTAGGAGCTGTAACTGGAAAGCGCATGAGAATGAAAGTGTACCTGTTAACCAATCATAGACTTTTTAAAAGAAAGGAGGGAATATATATTTGTGTCAGTAAACGCAGTTATCGATAATGTATCATTAAAGCTGGTAACAATTAATGGTTGTAACATCTGGTAATTTGTAAACATTATCGATACTTTTTTTGTTAATTTTACATAGAATAAGTTAATAAATTATCGAATTTCTGTATGTTTTGAAAGTTACTATAATTTGTTGTTGACGCAGGAACGTTTGCTTTCACCGCTATAAGCAAATGCAAATGTAAAGAGGCGACACTTATGATGACAAACTGCTTTCGTTTTTGTTAGGAATATGATGATTCGTTTTCAAGAAGGGCAAAAAAAATGAATGTTGAGGAGTCGGCCAAACTGATATGAAAAGTTAATAATATTTTGTTCTGCTGTCCAGCCCTAAGTTACAGAAGTGGTGATTATGATTGGACACTGTAAGTTTTAATGAAGGACTGTGAAGAAATGACTTGAATGCAGGAACCGATGATGACTCGAGTAAGGACGATCGTATGCCACTGCTAGGGATCCGTTGTTGTCTCTGGAGTGTAACAGCCTACCAACACTTCGAGCCTCCGAGGGAGACCAGGGACCTGTATTTGAGCAGAGAGCTCGAGTGATCAAAGAGACAGAAGGAGGATCAGTCATCTCTAGTCGATATTCCAACCAATGTTATATGTATGGCCGTATATGTCATTAAAGTTTTCTCGTAAATTAATTAATATTATTATTTTTATAAAATGATTGCGTTTTCTTTCTTCTCACTTTGTTAGGTAAATCATTATTTTAATCTAATTTGCAAAAATTTGTGTCGTCTCTTAATTAATTTTTTGTAAAAATTTGGTTTTGAATGTGGCTCGGGTTGTGAAAATGTACCACTTTATTCATAGGAATATGTGAGAAAGAGAATCTACTAATTTATTCTTTTGATTGTCATTAAAATCTAATAATTTCACTTCACTCTAATCCTTGTTGTTAATTTAAAGAAGTGTTATTAATTGTCTTTATTTTTGCATGTTAGATGTATATTGGTATTTCTTTGTCCTATTGACCTTCTCTATGACTAGTATATATGGTGTAAGATTACTTACCCTTGAATGAGTAAATTGTATTTTTCACTATTGAGATGTTCCAAAGCTAGGAGTGGCAAAAATTGTACAATAAAATTGAATTTGTGACGTTTGGTAAGTGAGAGTTAAAATTCAAATCTTAAACGTCTCAGAAAAAATGGCTGCCCATATTTTGGAGAATATAATGGCGAGGCTCGGCGACTGCAACTTATATTTCATCAACAAAGAGTTCCGTTATAGTGAAAGTGTCGCCGACCATACGTGGGGCGTGCAATACATTAAGTACCAATCTTTTCATCCTATTTGGTAGAAGGTAAATTTCCTTTTAGCACTAATATTGGTATTAATAAAAAATTATATGTCTGATATTGATATACCGTTTTCACTCATGCATGCCTTGCATTGAAAAACATTGGTATTGTTCTCATTTCTCAGCATATTAACTATACATTCAATGTCACGCCCGGTTTATAACAAATCACGATGAAAACTGGTTATATTTATCCCGGCTCTTCTACATCATTGAAGGTTAGAGAGTATATATTGTTATGGACGTTCCTCAGTGGCGTTTCATAAAACGTAATACTTCCCTTCCACTATTTATAAAGAGAAATACTAGGATTAACAACTATGAACTGCATATAAATCGATTTTCGAAATAGTAGCTTATGAGCTGTAAGGACGCGAGACTTACACACATTCGTTTCCCCGTGTACGTGCGTGTATCATTTCCCGAAACATGTAACACATCTACGTACGTAGACGAATGCGAACGCCGTATGAGCGTGCATTTCATTAATCAGAAAACCTTTTGCACACTGAGGGAAAAGGACATTAATGATAACGTTTAAGGCTCAACTCTAACAGATGTTTGTTTTAAAGCGACAATACGTTTGTCGTCTCAATAAGATCCACATTTACAATAGTGATGCGCATAAGTGGATATTGTCGGAAAAGTTGGCAGCTCTGTGTGTTTACATTTATACGAGTGTAACACAGAACGCCATTGTATATTGTACACAGAATAATCGGACACATGATACGAAAAACGTTGACACTGAAGTGTTTATCAGTAATGTTAACACCTAACGAACTCATGAGAACAAGACATAACAAAGAGAGTCGCGATATTCTACTTCAGATACGTACATTATAAAATATAACTATTTCTGCACTAAACATCGGTTGAATGCAATGACTCAGTCCCAAGCACTAATAGTTAAGCTAAGGCCGTGTCCGAAGGACTAATTCGTTATTTTGTAATTTGTCATTTCGTAGGTTTCATTCCGGACGTTGTCGACTTGTTTAACACTCGCGGCAACACATTCTCACATTAACAGTGAAAATATGTTTTATATAAATTAAATGCTTAATATGGACGTAATAGTTCTACTATCATTACTGGGATAATGTGAATATGTTAATAAACAAGACTATAATATAATATCCAATTACGACTTAAAATAAAACATGTGTTGCGAAATATATAAACAAAGCACATCACTTACTTGCTTTTTAAAACATGTCTAGTGTATTTTATGAACAGTTGTTTGTTTCAAAAAAACGTTTTAAGTACGCATTCGCGCATGTGTTTTGAATGTCAAAACCGACATGGCGCTGATTTTGTCAGTTTGAAATTTTGCTAACATCCCCTAGATACAAAACACGAAATATCAATTTACGAAATACGTCACAATGTTTGTACAAAATATGGGGTCACGAGTTCATTTTGTCAACACAATGTGCCATTTCGGACACGGCCTACGTAAACAACCACATTGAAGCAGATCATATTTCAAAGCCGACATTTGCTATTAGAGAAGCTTATTATTTGTGAACAAATATAAACGTCAACATGTGCACATACACGCCTCGGCCATATTGTTTTATATTTACATTACTGTAAATAACAGTTTCCCGCCAACAACACCGACTGCTCTGTACTAATTGGTCGTAGCCTCAACATTTTTTCTAAAGATATAAAATGCAACTCTTTGTTTCAATGCTTAAGGAAATCCCACCAACGCACACGACCTGATAAGGTTCCACTGGGAACCAAAACATAAGAGAACACACATTCGTTTCTTCTGCACACATCCTAACGCATAATATAATGCTTAAATATTTATATTGGTAATCCAGCTTTACTTCAGACGTCGCAGCTTACGCTGCATCACGGTGTGCAGGTGTGTGTAAACGCAGTGTAATCAATACATTTCTCTGTTCATAGTGTACAGTTGTTACCAAAAATAACATAAATAATATTAAATATCTTGACTGTGTCAAAAGTTTTTCGTGTATTCTGGAATGTTTGTCGTCTCCTAGCCTACAAATGGACAATGACAACAATTTACGACCACTATGTACAAATTGGATTTATTTGTGACAGTAGGGCATTCATGTGTGTTAACTTTGTGGCATATTTACATAATTATAATTTACTTTTCCTAAGGTATGAATAAATTTTTTTTCGTTAACGACTACTCATTCTGTTTGCGCGATTATACTATACTAACGAAATATGTTTTATTACATGTACGATCACATTAACAAGGAGTGTTAATTCATACAGCAAGTGCGGATTCGATTCGTTTATCGTGGGTTTTTTCTCCTTTTTACTAGCATTCCCCTACCACTTTAATATGTTAATTTTAATATGGTAGTATAATACTAGATGTAATTAGTGTATCATATTTGCAAAACAGATTTTCTTCCCATATTTAAAAATGATTTAAGAAGTTTCTGGTTCTTAAACTATGCGCGAGAGGCGTGAGTCGTTTAAGCCAGCCTTACACGATGCCCAATTTCTGCTACTTTCTGTTATACTCTCGGGTACAGCAGAAGGCATACAATTTTCTATAACAGAAGGGAAGAAAGAACGCATCCGTTCATACCCACACGTTATCTAAAGTACTAATAGAAACTTGTTAATGGTAGGCAAAACAACACGAAGGGGTCAGGTGTACAAATGCAAAATAAAATTTATATGTAGGTGCTTTGTGGTGCATCCAAAATGTACGACGATTATTTCTTTTTACCCTCGAAGACTGCATTGGTTTAGATTTTAATGTACGAGTACAATTAATGTATGGAAAATGATATGAGTAACGGCACTGCTTTTCTATATAAAACAAGATGCTGTATTCACATGTATGTAGGACGGACATTTATGCCACTCATTCAACCGTTGGCATATTATTTAAACAAGGACGTAGCTAGGAATGGACTCATGAGGGTACCGGGGGGAGGGGGAGAAAGATTTCTTATGTCTATTATTGAACAAATTACAAAACCTGTATTATTATAAATGTATTATAATCAATGGTTTCATGTACAGACATGGTACCACACAACGCTATAAACATTATTGATGTTCAAGGAAGATCACATATTCCTTGAATTAACATGTAATAATACTTGTCATTTTGTTTTCAAATTTTATTTTCATTTCGATTATGGATGGGGATATGTTTCAATATATCACCCCACCCCCCTTTTTTCACTGCTACGCCCCTGTTTTTAAATGCGTATCTTTAATAAACATAATAATCAATCATGTGCTCTCCGTAATTAAACACGCTTTTACGGTTATACGACCAAAAGAAGACAGAACTGTTACAATATTAAACTAAAGGCTTCCATGTGTGCATTTTAACATTACTCACGCTATACATCATATCATCTACTTTGGAAATCAATCGATGTGATTAGCATACAATCACTACTCGTAGACTGTACTGTGCTGGTACTTGCGTGTTATTACTTTTAGACTACGATATTCTGGAAATAAACATTTTCTAACAACAAACTAAGTTATAAACAACCATAATGTGTCGCATAACAAACCTCGATACCCGTCGGAGATTCCAACTCTAAAACCTACAATTACGTGGCACAGACCTGCGCACTAACTCACTGAGCTACACAAACTACTTACAGTGTACACGTGTGGTAAGATATTTTGTAGAACATAAGTCCACAGGTCTCGCATATTTTATATAGTGGTGTTTATTCTTTTATTATGACTGTATGAGTAATATGCAACGTTTTCCGGTACTTATACGTACATTATGTTTCATTTTGTCCATTCATATATTTTACAGAACTTGTAATCTTTACGTAAACGGATATATACGACGTGAGAAAGGAACTTGGGTGTCCGCCATCTTGTATTTCCCAGCGTGTGGGTATATCAGTCATTCAGAACACTTTCTACTGTTGCGGAGTTGAGACTGGGGGTGGGGAAAGAGATGGAGTATGTGAGAGAGAGAGGGTAGATGTCAATGTGGCAACGCCGCCGACATTCCCCACGCTCACGCCACGAAGATGGACTAGCGCGAAGTGGTGTTCATCCCTCGAACTACAGCTGGAGTGGTCAGAAAATTTAACCTGGGGAAGACCACTCTAGGTATATCGTTACTCAATGTCCGCACCTAACCTGTGAATTTTAGACACGATCTGTCCTTTCGTAAATGATACTCTCAAAAGTATGTAAAACTTGTAAGAGTGTAAAATAAATTAGTAACCACCATTAGGACTGATGGTGTATCATGCCGTTTGCGTAGGATCTGGTTTTATTCCAGCCAGACCAATGATGACAAATAGTCTTCAAGACGTGTCGTAACTACATTTTTGAAGTATTAAAATTACTAAGCATGATATTTACAACGTAATTCAAAAAGTTAATTGACAGATTATTAGGTCAATATGTCAGATTTTTTTCCAAGAATTAACTACTAGACTACAATAAATACTACTGAAGTTCAATTTTAGTTGTGCGGAATTCAAGATTGGTCTGGATTTCTTTGTCTTGTCCTTCTTGCGTAATTTTTGTCTACAATGTTTTAATTTTTTTATCGGCTTCTCTTTATTTTAAATTAGTTTAAACGAGATATTTAAATACATTTGTATTTCAATGAATTAATGTTTTCAGTTTTTAAATTGTATTTATGAAAACGTAATTAACTATATGATACGTGCTGAAGTGATAACTAATTTTTAAATAAGCAGTGTTTCACACTGAAAAATATTGGATTTCGTGTAACAGGTGACGTATGTGCAAACTGCCACACGCATGGGCGCCAAATGAAATGTATCGTGGACTGGGGATAAATAGCTTATGTAAAAGTCGCACTAGATATTCTAGGTGTGTGAGTGCTAAAGTCCGAGTACACAGTGTGTACAGAAGAACCTTTTTTTTTACCTTTGTAGGAAGTCTTGCCATGTAGTCTGGAAGTGCTGGGCGCCAAAATAAGGGCGACTTCCCTTACTTTAAACAGCATACAAGAAAAACATTGACACTTCAGACCAATAAGAATGCAAAACTACCAGCAGCTCTACAAATATGAGACTGTCCGTAGATGAAGCAAACAATTCAATGGAAAAACGCTCTACTTGTTTCAGTATATTCAAATCAAACTTATATTTCAGTGAAATAGAAAGCAGCATAAAAATGTTCACCTTTGCCTGTTGCAAAATGAGAATCTCCCCAAGTTATCAGGCAGCTAGCAGCTAAAAGTCCGTAAATTACCAAATTAATGTGTTCATTATCTAGGTGCAACTGTGAATGTATCTTAACACACAACACAAAGTGACTGCTTTTGCCTGGTTCTCAATGAAAATTGTTATCTCAGTAGAGGTCACAAGAATCTTTATTTGAGGTAGTCCGTAGTTAATAGAAGGAAGGTACTGAATAGCTGTTCACTGTTTCTTACGCGCTGGCTTCACCTCAGGAGCACAGAATATTATTTAAAAAAAAAAATAGCCTTTGGCTGTGTTGGGGACACGGACATTTGTTTTGCGTTAATACGTCTACGTTGACGCGCTCGGACACCTTGATGTTTATTTTACGTTCCCGGCACCGATTTGTGTATTTCGACTTGCCTTTTTGACGATTATAGGTCAAAATTGTGTTAAGTTTTCTTAATTTTTTTACATTAAACGCATACAATTTCACCATAACCACGCCACACAAATGTTTTTATAAACGCAAACGATTGATCCTGACGAGAACTGTCGATCCAAACCTAAACGAGCGTCGTAACTTTTCCTAGCCAAAAGTTATACTACGCGGAAGTTATGAGACGCGGCGAAACGAACACAAAATTGCGGTGCTCCACCCCCATCCCTTCTCAATACAAGATGCTTCGCAGTCCTCACTTAACGTAACACATTCTTTGATCCTTTGGCAATCGAACGGTGTAATTGAATCTTGAATGTAGACGATAGATTCGGAGCTGCAATGCCAAACTCCATCCCCCGATTTTGTTATCATCGGATTTTCTGGATTGCCCCCCTCCCCTCCAACTATGGTTGCAAATTTAGTAACGTAGTTACGTCAATAATGGAAAACATGTACCATATCTTAGCAGTTTCCACACGTTATTTATTCAATATCCCTCTTCTGTTGAGCCCTCGCTCACTGAGGCTGCTATAATTCACTGACTCGGCAACATATTTGAAGTCGATGCCGTCTTTTCATCAATAATTTGACGGACACCATACAAGAGGTCAGCAACCCTGGTTGTCTTACACAATGTCTTACAGAAACAAGATTGAGAGTAAGTCCATTCGCAATGATAACATTTTCACTGATTATTTTAATTTCAAAAATAGTACCGCTGGTATAGGACTTACTGAGTAGGTGTATTGAAAGAAACCCTCTTATTATAACGTCATGCGTCGCTACCAACATAGGCGAACTGTAAATGTTATCAATACGTAACGACACAGTGCATATTATTAAATTTATATATGCTGCGTGAAAACATAACAAACAAAACAGAAAAATTACAATGCAGAATTAATTACGTACATTAACATCTAATCAAATGAATATTACGTTAAAATAAGCACATTAATAAACACATATGTAAATTATACACGTATCGGTCTATGCCATCATGAATGTCAATGTGATTGAAACTAGCGAAACGTCACAACGCTCTACCCAACCTGCTCTGAAGAAGGCGTAGTGTGGCGCTGGCGTTAAAATTGAGGTCAATTTTAAGTTTCCGCAAATTCATCGCGTGCAGTTCGTGATACTTTTCTGAAGCGGTTTCATCCACGCCTTCTTCTTAAATGTGCTGACTCTTTCGAGAGACCTTTACTCTGCTGCGGGAAGCGCCAAACGCAGTAGTGTAATCAGAGGAATTGCACATGGCTCCCTCAGGAGCGACGCTGAATACCATCGCTATATTTCTCCTCCTCTTGTCTTTCCCGCTGTAAAATTTTACTACCCACTTTACCTAAAAACACACGTAACATGCAACAGAAAATCAGTGAATAGTTTGTTTATATTAAAATGCTTTGTATTAAATTATTTTCCATCTTCACTTAATATTGAAGCCGTATATTTACCTATTTCTGTCTCAAGTTGTATTTGTAGAGAGTTTTTTTTTTTTTTTTTTTTTTTTTTCCCCCGAAATTTTTGGCATGACAAAACGTACATAATAATTTCTAACACTTTCTAACCTACACTGTCTTTATTATTTTTTGAGCACATATGGACGATAAGAAAGAATGTCTTCATTGTTTATCTTCTATCAATGCTCCGGCAATTATAAAGGCAGTGAATATATAACAGCGTATAATAGTGTTCAAAATGATTATTTACGGCTTGTTGTGCCAAACATTTTGATAAACCTGTCTGAATACTAACTTATGACAAAAATCGTGTAAATCTGCTACTTTCGTATACCGTCTCCCACAAGACTGTTCGTTCATTCATTTACTTCGAATGTCACTTGACCTAAGTACCGGAGAAAATGTGAACAGTGTCAGTTACTTGGAAATTATTTGGTTGAAACTTTCGAAATTAAGATAGGATATTATTTTTAATTTCATGCCGCCCAAAGATATTATACTGGTTGTAATAAGTACGTGATTTGTTGTATTTCGTGACCGCGAGATATTTTGTCTCAACAAGCTGTCCTGGAAACATTTCATAAAACTTTATTGGTATTCCAGTGCATGTATCATTATTATTCAGCTAACATGACGATTGAACTTTTCCCTGAAAGTAGTGTTGTTTCATAGTTCGACGTAAAATTTCTATAAAAATATTTTAGTTCCGAAATTTGCAAAATTTGACTGACTAATCAGTACAACTATGTTTTCATGTCTAAGTATTCAGGGATTTGACAAAGTTTAATACTTCAGTAAAATTTATTCCAAAATGTTCACAGGCAGTTATAATTCCATTGTAGGTTAGGTATTTTGCACTTAGGAATTTTTATTTGTCCATTTTGGGTAAATACCGTTACCTTATTCTTCATTGTCGCTAACTTTTACTCGTTTTATCGATTTTCCACCCATAGAATATACAAACTCTGATTTAAATTAGGGAAATTATACTTATATACGCTAGAAAATGAACTAAGACTCTGATGCTGGATAGAGAATCAGTGGGATACAGCGGAAATTATTTATTAAAAGGGGCGGTCAACTAGGTATTTTTAAAACCGTGTTCAGCTTTTTTCTCCTTCCAGTTGTGTATACTTCCGCCACATTTAAGTTTACAATTACCACTAAGAGAACTACTTGTATTCATGCCGGTCAAGTGGCTGCGTGTAATACATTTCACAGCAGTCTATTCGTGATTACCTCCAATTTTCCTGAATCCTTGCTAAATTCCTTCTTTAAGGATACTCACGACGTATTCTTCCGCTGCGTGTGGACAAAATTTGTAAACATGTCTGGAAGTAAACATGGTTGACGACGCTTGTGAGGGTAGCGTGGGAGGTAGGGGGTGTCATAATCCAATCCGTGTATACGCCTGGAGGAAACAAATCTTGACGTTGTACTAAATAAACGGTAAACGGGACAGAAATCTGTTTTTTTTTTGTAGATGACTTCCACGCAGTCTCTAACTTCAGGCATGGTTCCCAAATAACTTTGTGAGTCTAGAAATATTTCTCAGTCATTTTCTGCGACACCCAGCGAGGTTCATTCGACTAACACCATCGTTTAAGTCCATAGAAATAATGATCTTTTGCTTTTCCTTGGGCCCTGTAAGGTATCGGATTTTTCCTTCTTCCTCCATCTACGACTTTCTCCCCCTCTCTCTCTCTCTTTGCATTGGCCAACCGATATACCACAATGCTCTGTTTTGTTTGAGAAGTGCTAGGCACTTGTCAGTTTGTCAACAAGCAATTTCCGAACCAGACAGGGAACGACGAAGTTGAATGTTGTTCCTCGTGTGTATGAATATTCGGCTGGCAGGAAAAAATATAAACCTTTCAAATGCGCTGAAAATAAGTACAGCAAAAGGTACTCTATTTTGAAAACATAAAAATACAAATATTAACGTGTACAATTATAATTATTTGTTACTTTACATTTTTAATAACCAATCAGTCGCCCTTGTTATAATTCCTACAAATATGTAATTCGGTTAGTTTCATTTGTACATTACAATAACAGTATGATTTCGACCTTAACGCGTTATTTAGCAAAATCTACGGGATCTAAATAAATGTTACCTGAGTAAGAAGTAGTCACAGATAATGTCTACATCATGTCACAGCCTCGCTATCAAGAGCCTCTCAAATATCTTCAGTCACGTCACAAGGGTGACTCCACGACCAGCATGAATGGCTATACGACGAGCCGAACATCCGGCTTCGTGCAGTTCGGCCATACGACCTTATTCAAATGGTTCCACATGGCGATATTCTTCGCGAGCACGACACACCGAGGCATGGTGATCGACCACTTTACACGCACACTTCTGCCATTCTAGCTGCTGCGTAGCTCTTCTAAGAGTGGGATGGACCCGCGCGTCCAAGGTCAAGAAGCGAAGGAGCGGTACGGGCGACACTAGCACGCACGCCTAGCGCCTCATCGCTCCTACGCGCAGGGCGTGCAGTGTTTCCGTCGTGACGCTGTACTGTGTGAACTAGATCTGTAACAGTGGGAATTTAGTATGTGCGATGTACGCCCGTATCTTTGTACGTTTCTCTTGCCGCTTAAGGAAACTGCATAGGCAAGCTTTAAAAATGCTATATTTGACCAATTCCACGAATTATTTTCTCCAAGAATACACTTAATATGACAAAAGTAAAAAAATAGGAGTATAGAAATTTTTTTTGTCTTTTCTGGCAAAAATTCATATTTGTAGAACATGTATTTACCGAGATACGCGTATTCGCGCAAACATCTATTTCACAAAAAAAAAAAAAAACGCGCTGGTTCATCCCAATCTTAAGTACTGGGTACTGGCCACAAGCGCTCCCCATCTCATGTGCTGCAGTGATTTTTTTTAGATTGCATGGTTTTTGTAAAGTGACATGTCAAAGTAGAAATGTTAATGTTTTTGTAATGTAAAAATAAATTAAACAGATTTGCACAAAGCAAACCTACTGCTGAAACTGGGAACTGACTTAAAATATTTAGCAAGAACTATTATAGTTATAATGCTACAAATAAAATTGAAATATGACTATCAATAAGTTTTGTGATAATCATTAAATTGGATATTTTGCGCCAATAGCTTACATTTTAGGGTAGCAAAACTAACAAAATTACAGTACTGCCATCCTCTGAAGATGAATAAGGTTTAGGTTGTCTTGGAACAAACGCCAAATACAAAACAACGTATCGTATTTGTACGCTAGACAGACATTCAAAAACTAATATAATATTTCAATTATTTTCAATTAATGCTTAGCAAAGGTTATTTTACCACAATATAGGCGCAGACACAAATAAAAAATATGCTAAAAATTCCATATTTTCAGCAATATTTTTTAATAGCTACAACATTTACTTGTTCGATTTTATAGACGCCTTGCCATGTCCAGCAGTGTATAAAATCCTTACGATACATTACTTACCCAGACAACATGCATGTTGAACGCGGGCCGATTTTTTAAATGTTTAGTTCAAAAAGTGTGAAGATCTCGTGTATAGACTAAGTTCCACATCAATGTTTATATCAGTGTTTATTCAACAAAAAACTACTTGTGTTAATAATATATCAAGAACGAACTACAATTTTTTCTAATTATTTCTATCAGTAGTTTGAGCACTACAGTCAATCTTTACTTTAAACTTATTGCATTTACAGGAAGAGATTAATTGGCAAAGGAGATTTCAATATTTCTTTATCAACAGCGAACCAGCACTGGAACATAAAATTTCGAGAAGCAGTAGAATTGCGGTCGACAGTAGACATTGAGGGCTGACTGCACAGTTAAGGGAAAGCACAATCTAAGAAAAATCTAAGGATTATCCAACACGTTTGAAGTGAAATCAAAGGAAAATCTTTGTTTTATCTTACGGGGCCGACAGACCGCCCTCAGTTAAAACTTCACCTGCCTCGAAACTTAAAAAATTCATAACTATTGAAATAATGGACAGATCTACAAAATTCAAATGCCATTATGTTACAAATTCATGGTGTAATACGTACATGACAAATATATTGCTTAAATGGCAAATTATTATAACATCAAAAGTTACCTATAAGGCTCAACTTCGGTGAATTTCAGATTCTAAAAATAGACATTTAATTATCATTGTCTGTCATCTTTTACGATGCTGGTGCAGGAATGAGGAGGGAATATGAGTTTCGTGCCCCCCCCCCTCTTTTTCTTTCCTCTGTACAAAATATTTAGTGTATGTATATGTATGTATTTATATATTTGTGTATTATGTGGGATATATTTTAGTAATTTATCTAACCCTTTGTTAATATTATAAGGTTACTTGCAATTAGAATAATTTTATCTTTCGTTAATTTATGAAAATAAATGTTTAAAAAAATTAATTACATCAGAACCATTATTACAAGTAATAGAATTAAGAATCCGATAAATACGTTTTATTTATTATTTATTGATTAAACAACATTTCAACATGTCCGAGTACATGCATGTTACCAGTAGTGCCAACGAACTTCCGATAAAGCCAAATTAGATCACTTATCTCGAACGTGATCTTCCGGGAGAAGAGCATGGCTGTAGCGTACATACTAATAACAGCATTCTTATTAGTAACACACCATGAATCGACGACAGACAATGATAATGTAATGTCTGTTTTTAGAATCTGAATTTCACTGAATTCGAGGCCCTTATAGGTTACATTTAATGTTATAATAATTTGTGATTTAATCAAAATACTTATTATGTACGTGTTCTGCCATGAATTTTCAACATAATGGCGTTGCATTTTGTAAATCAGCCCATTATTTCAATAAATATGAATATTTTATGTTTAAATATGGGTGACATAACTTCAAAGTGTAATGGACGCCGTGGCGCGGCGTCCTAATATTACAGACGCCGGCCGCGAACATATTGGGCCGCCAACCGGATGTAGACTTTTCAAGGTTATGGACTTAGAATTTTTTTCTGTAGTAATCTTACTGTTCATGTTTTTCTTATTGAATGTATGTATTAATCTTTGAAATTCGTTTGTTGTACAAGCTGAGCGCAATTGTATCAAGAATCCACTTAACCCGGGGCTGGCCGGGGCCGGGGCGACTTGGCAAGTATTACAGACAGCTGCGAGCTTAGCTCATGCTTGCAATTTTGTGGGTGCGGTCGGGAGGAGGGGGTTAGCTTCTCTTTACCCGCCGCAATCAAATGAAAGACCACTGGTGGGACAATAGGACCTCCCCCCCCCCCCCCCCAATTACCCAAGAGCCTGTACTACAACCGCTCTGAGGAGCTTGCTCCAGTGATGATGAGCGATGGCAGAATTCACTTTCCTCTGTGTCATTAGAGAAGACACGCCACATAATACTGCGAAGGCAAAACCGAGTTTCTAGGTATTATCCTCGAAAGGTTTATCGTAATATTTTGACTGTAAATGTTGATGTTAATAAAGAAGATGATTCAGGGCGTGTTAAAGTGTTGAGTGTAGAAGAGCGTTATATTCAGGTTTTTTTTTTATCGTGCTTACTAACAGACTATTTATTTTTAGCTTAAAACCACGGTCATTTGGTTACCCTCAACAACCCCATCGACAAAATGAAAATAATTTTTATGTAAGTACACCAAGGAAAAAGTACTAACACACAGTTATTTTGTGTTAAATCAAAAGAAAGTTCTGTCTTACCTTTGCAACAAACTCGTGTGCGTTAAACTCTGCAGCGAGTTTTTCCCAAGCTTTATTTTTCATTGCAACGGAATGGGCATCACTCTTCTTAACTTCAATATTTTTATAATTAACTGACACAGTACGTCTTTTCATTCTGTATGGAAAAAAAATGTTGCTGGAAGCCATTATATAGTTGAAGATGGCAAAAGAGAATAAATAAAACTTCTTCCTTCACTTTTAGTGCCATCATGATTAAAATTATTTTGCGATTACAAGACGGTGCAACAGAATATTTTGTTTTCCCCCGCCATGTGTGTAGTACCACTTAAACTTAAGTTTTGTCTCACTTAAGAAATCTGTTTCGCAGAACTGTGTAACACTGAAGAAAAATCTTCGATTTTTCGTAAATTATACCTTACCTTTACTTTTGTCTTAAGATTGTTCTCATGGAACTGTGCAATCGATCCTGAGTGATGTTCCGTTCTTGCGTTGAGCTGCTGCCGGCTCGGTAGTTCGAGGCCAAATATATGAAAATGAAGGCTTTAGTTTAACAACAGGAAGAGGAAGTGTGGAACGGACTTCATAGCCCGCGAAAATTGTGGTGTTGCTGAGTTTCGAGTGGGAAGGGACGAGAAAAAGGGGGGGCTCGTCGTAGTGATATGTAAACTAGGCAAATTTCAGTTCTATCTTTCGTTTCCCCCAAGTAAATAAGGGGTTCTAAATAATTTCCGCACGCTCACTCGACTGTTTTCTTTTACCTTAAAAAGAAAAGAAAATCTTAGAAAATACAGGAAATATTACATGCAGAATGCAGAAACTGGTACCACGCGGATATTTGCAATTTCGTGCAGGGGAAAATTCACGCCTTCCTGAAGAAGCAAGTAAAATAAATCTATCTCGTATTTTCTACCCGTGTCTGCATTAAACCACAATCTATTGGAATAGTATTAGGTATTAACGCGAACTAGAGATAACTGTTGATGTATTCCTGTAAGAATATGTTAAATTCTTAAGGGAACTGTGTCCGAGCTAACAGAAATCTGCGCTTTTTGGTGCAACAGTCCCGGACGTTTCTCTCGAACTGCACGACGAAGATGTTACCACAGAAATGTCAGGTAGTACCGTGCATTTACGGAACAGCCCTCACTAACTGTATGGCACACTAAAACACCTCTACTGTCATATGCCAAAATGATCATCAGCTTTGTGGGTGACAGGTTTTGTCTTACCGTGTGTCTCCATGGCGATCCAGGATGACGCCATTCATTATATTGTCACTTCAATCCGGGTTAGAGTGCTATTTATAGCTTGCCGAATTGGTTGAAGTATTTAAATTTATTTTAGAGATGTAAAGTATCTTCCAAAATTGTTTCTAAGGACGCCATTTTGAAAATAGCTGCCAGACACTTTACTGGGAGACATAAAAACAGTGTACAGAAAAACCGAATGTTCGCTTTTATTTAATTTTATGAAGCGCACACATTTGATTTCTTTGCTTCTTACCGACATTAAAATACAACTTTCAACCCGATAGAACTACAGTCTATATCAGAATAATACATACGACATATACAGTAACTGATACATCCACAGTAATAACGAAGACGAATTGTAAAGAATAACTCCATGTCTGGTGTAAGTTAGCGAGCAACGAAATCAATATTTCATTCGATATCACCCACTTCATAGTAAGAGTTGCCCTAAGAGCAAAAAGCGTAATTTCAAAAATCTTGGAGTCACCTGCTCAACGCATTTAAAACAACCGTTAGTTCCTTGACAATGTCAGTTATTATGTGAGGTGTAAAGATACAAAATGGAAAGTTATGGAGGAAACTGTGATTTTAAAAGTGTCCCATTACAATTATCTCTATTTCTATTAACTTCATATCTGCGTGACTCTCGTTCATTAAAAAATGTTCTTATAGTAATTATTTTGTCATATTTCTCACTATTGAATTTAATTTTGTTTGCAATACCAAATAATGACATTTTCCATTTTTAGAGCACTCTTTTTACATCTCCTTAAAGTCATAACATTTGCCATTTTATTTTGACTTTGTAACTTTTTTTTATAAAATTTAATGATAGTGAAATAGTTTCCCGTTCGATATGCATATTAACGTCAAATAATACTGACACTTCATGTTTTTCAACTCGACTACAACTGCTAACTCGATCATTCGTGGTTGACCGCAGCGATAAAGGGTTAAACAGTAACGCTTGTATGATAGGCGTTTTGCTTTCGAGGCTAGTAACACCACCTGGCCTGAGGTTTTTCACATGTTCGAAACCTAGAGGTGCGCGAACGATAAGGGCAACACTGTCACATGTATCAAGTGTCTCACATATTCTGTCTAGAAAAAGTACACCTTAGAGGTAGGTAGGTAGTTGGGCTTAACGCCTCGTCGACAGCGAGGTCATTAGTGAAGGTGCAAGTAGCGCAGGGAAGAGGGATTGGGGAAGGAATCGGCCATGGCATTTGTTAGGGACCCATCCCAGCATTCGCCTGGAGTGATTTTTGGAAAACCATCGGAAATCTCAATCAGGATGGCCGGACCGGGAATCGTACTCGGGTCCTCCCGAATGCGAGTCCAGTGAGTTACCACTGCGTCACCTCGCTCGGTACATTTTAGAAAACGACGTTCGAACTTTACAAATGACGTCCCTTAAATACCATTCTTTAGAAAACCCCAAACCTAAAATACGGAACCGTTTTCGGACACAACTTATTTTACTGAATCCCTGCACAGAGCATAGCGGCCTGGGCAGGCTGACCACCCAGGATTACAGAAGGAGCGGTATTGTCTCGCAACCTATATTCGTCGGTGAGATGACGGAAACGCACGAGTTAAGACGATGGCTACAGCGAACCTCACTTAAACCCGCCGACACTGGTATCATGAGCTCTTTGTAAGTATAAGGCATACAACATGTGCCAGCTTCGCAGTAACGGATTCCTGAGCCGAAACACTCAGCGGCTGTTTAATCAACAGATACGTCGAAATTGTGTGGCTTGGATAAATGGTTAGTACACTATTTACTTGAAAAGCTTTTGGAATTCTGATACAATCCTTCCAACCTCCGGCCGAGTTCAAAAGCTACATGAATAATCATAATTGACTTTTTTTAAATTCTTTTCTGTTGGAACGTAAATAGAATAGGGCCTACCAAACTTAAACAGACGCTTGACTATCGCAACGTGATTTTAGAAGTTATACTGGAGATTCGTAAGTGAAAGTTAGAATGTACTCTGAAGGCAAAACTCAGTATCTACCTCATCTTCAGTCTCAGCATATCGCGATGATGCTTGCACGTCGGGGAGATCATGCGAGCGCATCTCCCTCTCTTTTACAGAAACTTACCCTTCCCGTACTGAACTTTTCCTCGCGGCGCGCCTGACAAGTGATTGCCTCCTTTTGTTTTTTTGAGGGTCAGAAAAAGGGGGGGGGGGGGCGAATCAACGAAACACGTTTTGGCTCTCAGAGTGCTGGCATTAAAACTTAATTCGTAAACCGGGACACCCCGATGCTTTTGCACTGTCAAGGAAGGAGTAAATATTTCCATTGCACCATACAGCGTTGTTATACCAACACAATTTATTTTATGTGCTTGTCCGTGTATTTTTTTTTAAATTTTAATTAGTGTCCGTGTATTGACAAATTAATCCTGAGATTTACAATTAAGAATTATTACACTTTATACCGATAACATTTGATATTATAATCATGATCGCGAGCAAAAATAAAAACATACTTAAACATTGCGCCACTTTGGGCTAATTTAAAATAAGGACAACAGCGCCAATGTGTACAACATAGGCGACTGCATGCATGCGCGAGTGAGAGTATTTTCTTACCTTGTCTTCTCGGAAAATTAATCAAATATATTCGACATGGGGCAGATAAAAGCAAAATGAATAAGAAAGTCCTCCAAGCCCGTATGTGTTGTCCGTCATTGTAAACAAAGGAAACTTCGTTTTTGAAAGTTGTGGTAGTCTGCAGTGACCCGGGTTCGAATCTTAGAGCTAAGAGCTTGATTTTGACTTCCTAAGTACAGAGTTATATAATATAATCTCGTAACAGCTCTAACAGCGTACATTGAAACGTGAATGTAAGTGCTCATAATACTAATGAGGCAATAAACAGAGTATAAAAGGATCCCCATAGAACGAAAAGTTCTTTAAACATAATGCGATATTTTGAATTTTAATTTCAAATGTAAAAATTTTGAAATTTATGAATCTTTTTTTAACGTGAAATTCCCTTCTCATTATTTGAAAATTAATTTGAGCCTCTTTGAACATTAGAGCCGGAATGGTGAGTAATAGCGACAGCAGAAATTGAGTTTTTTCCAAGTAATAGTAGTGATTCGCGACCTCACGGAGAATGCATAAAATATCCTAAATAAATACATCGCAATTTCATGAAATAATACCATACTGTCTTAAAAAAAATACTAACGGGCATTTTTTTTGCAATGATCCAATGTTGAAATCAGGTATATTCTTCCATTTTGTACTCTCGTGGACAGGAACATGTTCAATAAAATTAAGTATGGGCTTTGAAGAACGGAAAATTTGCGAAGTTACATATTTTTGTAGGATTATATACTCTTGAATAATTCGTGAAATTACGTAACTATCAAATTTCTCAATTAAGAATGGAATTTCTATCAGTTCTTTCCCCTTATTTTTATTAACAATCCGTTTTGGTTTTTATCCAATCACGAAAAATAGATGCATTTTCTAAGTTTTCCCTGTAGTTCCTCCTGCACAAGTCATATTTATTATGTGGATACAGAAAAACACGTAACGTTTTAAGAGTTTACTGATATTCTTTGTCGTTACCTTATGACACGTTCCCTGCATTACTGCAAGTTTGAGTAAGATTTGGCTAAGTTATGCTGCTCGATTTTCGATTTACGAATACAGTTTCCTGCTCGAGATAATTTTGTTGGGTTTACTCGTTGCATGCTCTGGCTCCAGGCGTACTAGTTCCCTCGTACGTCTCAAATTCTTTAAATGAGAGGAGACGTAAATAAATGCAGCAGCTCGTGACCAACACTTAGTTACGAACCTGACCCCCATAGTAAGTATGGTCGCCTTCCTGGAACTATTTGAGCGTTCGAAGCAGAGCCACGCGAATTAAGAGTACATGGCATCGAGATATTTTGACATCAATACATCTTTAAATTTGCGACCATAGTGGAGGGCAATCCTAAAGATCAGATAATAAAATCGGGGGATACAAATAATAGGATTTTTGGCGCTTGAGGCATAAGGGAAGGGGAATCGGAGCCGGAGCCGGGGAGTCGCCATCTTGTGACGTCACCCGACCGTCATCTTGCATGTCACTGATATTTTACTCCTGACCCATGTGACCTTTGACCTTGACCCCGATGACCTTTGACCTCAAAAACACAAAAAAAAAACTTAAAGAATTTCAGAAACTCCTCAAAGAAGATAAAACATTCTAAAAAATTCCGAGAAAATTTATTATTATAAGGTATTACAAATTATTTAAAAAAATTCAAAAGGAACCTCAGAAATTACCTATCCCCCCTCCAAATGGTAGAAGCCCCCCTCGTGCAAAAACAAGCAGAGCAAACCAACAGAGCAGTGGCGGCCATATTGGCTTTATAGGTATACCCTATGCCAAATAGATACAAGCCTTAACTTCTGACCTTGAAAATGAAAAAAATCCAAAAAATTATTTAAAAAAATCCCGAAGAAAATATTATTAAAGATTATTGAAAAGTAATTTAAAAATTATTTTTAAATGATTTAATTTTTTAAACTTACATTTCCGAAGGTCCCCCCCCCCCCGCCCCCAGCTAAAACCAATTACTCACTCTATTCGACTCCAGCAGACGACTGACTCCCTCACCAATACTCATTCCGCTATTTTGATTTTTTCGTTCGTCATTTGTTTACATGCCACTGGAGGCAGCCATCTTTGTTCATATGATTCTGGAGGCCACCATATTTGTTTTTCGTTCGTAATTTGTTTACATGCTACTGGAGGCAGCCATCTTTGTTTATATGTTACTGGAGTCCGCCATCTTGGTAGGCGACCACCATCTTAGTAGGTGACGACTATTGCAATTTTCCATCCTCTGTTTAAAAAATATTTTTTTCAAGTAAATGGTATAGCTACATGCATGATGCATGGCTGACTACAAGCTTAATTTATTAAATATTTTAAATTCATATTGTTGTTATTAAAAACTTAAAGGCCAACAGGAGGATACGACACACAAATATTAAGAAAAAAAATTGTATAATAATTAATTATTATTTTGTAAATACATTTTCAGAAGAAATCACTTCATCACATCATCTGATATAACCCCGGTCCTTAAGTGCTCTTATGATCGAAACCACCTCTTTCATTGTCGAGTAATCCCCACATTGTTGCCTATCAAGCAAATATTTTAGTTTGTCTACAAGTTTGTTGGGATATTCGATAAACATATCGTCAGTATACTCGATGTCTTCTGCCTTCTTCACATCACTTGTCGAAGGAAACTCGTTGGGGAAATGTGTGGGACCATCGAGGGAATAATCATCGTCTTCAACACTATCACTGTCGTCATAGTCATCATCAATGGTGTCCTTTTGATCGGCCTCGCTTCCTGCTGCATCCTCAATATCTAATTTACTTTTCTGTACAGCAGGAGTTGTATGTTAATCAGTATTTAGAGCTGATGTCCTTTTATTTTTAAGTTTTTCAACTTCACACGAACATCGTGCAAGTGTACCTTCCGCACAAACCAACTGTACTGCACTCATTCCGACTTTAGCATCAACTGTGGCGTCATTATCGTCTGCGGAAACGGTGCCCATAGATGTAGCAGGAGGTATTGATGACATTACTTGCTGGTTCCCAGTAGACGAACCCTCTCGACAGACAGCGATGAACTGATCGAACCCACGCCTGTACCTTCCCCTATGTAACAGACAATCCATAACGATCGTCAAGAATCCATATTTCTCTTTCCAGCATAAGGCGCATATCTTTAAAATATGATATTTGTAGGAATGTCTGTATTAACATGATCATCGTAAACATGACGATAATTCGTATCGTCCATGCGAAACAGCACCAACATGTTTGCATTGTCGCGAAGCAATCTTTTGGGTATGCGCGAATTAGTCTGGCCGAGGTACATACAGTCAACGTTCGCGTGTCTACCCATACTAAAGTATTCTTGAATGTAAAATTTGTTTCTCGCAGGCAATGTCGTTGAAGACAAATATCGAGTTTCGCAGTGCTTCGCTCGGAGGTACAACGGCTTCGTTATCACTGCATGGGAATTAAACCATGCCTTCAATCGCCTGCAGTACTAGTGCCAGTAGCTGATATTTCGGTTGCTGAAGTGATTTGCATTATAGGTTCACATTCTTGAACCGAAGGCCTCTCTCTTCTTCCAGCAGGCTCAGTAGGACGCATGTCTTGCCACAACGCGATGGTCTCGCGATGATGCAGCGCACGGTAACCGGAAATAGGCTTCCATGTCGCGATTCGTGGGAGATAGCTTCATCTCCAGCATGAATGCGTATGGGTAGAGTAACATCTTGCTTGGCGATCCGTGTGTTACCACTACGATCTTCTGGAACAGATGGAGCCGATTGTACTTGCAGAGAACCAGTGCTACAAGTTTTAGAATGTTTCTTTAACACATCACTCATAGAAAATGTCTGTGATAGAATTGGCATTCAAACGTCACACTTGAACTTTTCATTCCGCAGGTCGTTCTCTCGTGTCGGCGGGCATGGCTGTGTCTATTAATTGCGAGTGACATCACATTACATACATAGAAGTCTCGGTACACGACACACGAGTGTAAGGTCGGTACTCCCTAGTATGGGTGGTACTAACCGTCTGTCTGGAAGTAAGTACACACATTGAAGGTTCGGGGGGGACTGTCTGGAAACAAGTACATGCATTGAAGTTTCGGGGGGGACTGTCTGGAAACAAGTACATGCATTGAAGGTTCGGGGGGGACTGTCTGGAAACAAGTACATGCATTGAAGGTTCGGGGGGGGACTGTCTGGAAACAAGTACATGCATTGAAGGTTCGGGGGGGACTGTCTGGAAACAAGTACATGCATTGAAGTTTCGGGGGGGACTGTCTGGAAACAAGTACATGCATTGAAGGTTCGGGGGGACTGTCTGGAAACAAGTACATGCATTGAAGGTTCGGGGGGGACTGTCTGGAAACAAGTACATGCATTGAAGGTTCGGGGGGGACTGTCTGGAAACAAGTACATGCATTGAAGGTTCGGGGGGGGGGGGGACTGTCTGGAAACAAGTACATGCATTGAAGGTTCGGGCATGACTGTTATTATTACATGCTTCTATACACGAGTGCAGGTCGATGATAAAAAAAAAAAGGTTTTTTACTAAATTCCCAGATCTTACAGCTAAATTTGTGGCCTAGTTAAGGTAGGGGATAATTCGTTTCTTAATAGGATGCATATCATTCTAGCATGTGTTGTATTTGCGGGTTGACAACTCGTGCGTGTGGGAGGGCGTGCATGTGTGCGCATGTGCACGTGTGTGTCTACCTGTTTAAACAGTTGCACTTATTCTTTCTTTTGAGTTGGTGGGCGTATCGTTTCCCTACCAATGTGGTTGGCCTATGAATTTGACCACTAAATGGTTCGGACGATCAGAACTTCCTGCTCTGTCAATTAGGGCCACCGTCTTTGAAGTCGCACTGTCTAGCAACATGGAGGCTGGCGAAAAGTGCACTGATGGCATCCATTTGCACACATGACGGGCGGTGGCAGGCAGTACACAGTTGACGACTGTAATTTTTTTGTATGGATGACGTTTGAATACTGAATCTTGGAAGTTGCACTGTCTAACACACATTGGCGGCTGGTGGTGGAGGGGGGGGGGGGTAGTGCGCCGACGATGGCAATTTGTACAACGACGGTCGCCGGTGGTGGTGGGTGCCCATTATGGTGGCCAGTAGGCCGACGAGTAGGAAGTGCTGCCAGGGTGACTCCCCACACACCTACACTTCATGCCTATGTTATACAATTCGGAAATTACCTCACCTATGCTTCTAAGTTGGCATAGAGTAAACTCTACCCGGCACCCCTTCACATAGTCGTGGTTGATGTCTATGTTATGAATTTTACAACAATAACTTGAATGGTTTGGAAATTATAGCCAACTATGCTTAGAGAGAGATAGAGAGAAAGGTGTGTATGAAAGGGGAGGCAGGCAGGCCGACTGACATTTTTCTATGCGCCACTTCTCATCGTCGTCGGGGGATTATGCATATGTTATGCTTTTGGTAGTTGTACCTCAAATAGTTAGGAAACGGTTTTGTAAATTACAGCCAACTATGCTTATATGCAAGCATAGCTCATACTTGACCTGAGGCTGGCAGGGCGTCTTGGAATAGGGTCTCCCCCACTCTACACGGAATGCATGAGCGGGACATGCACACTTTCGGTACGAAGGCATAAAACTAATATCAGTTGGGAGCACCCAGAACTCCGACAGGAATGTAAGAGCTGACAGTGCTGTCAGGGTGAGCCTCCAATTGACTGCCAAGATGGCCACCATCGGTGGTGGAGGCGGTGTACGTGCACATCTGCATGCGATGTCATCGCCCGCCTCACGGCCGCCATTGGCTCCCAAAATGGCCATCGTAATCCTATGTGATTGTTGACTGGCTACCGAAATGGCCACCACCATCATCGTATGTGCTCGTTGTGGTACTAGGAAATCGCTTTTGACAAACAGTGGTGTGTAACTTACAGCCTTCTATCATAGTCATGGTTGATGTATACATTATGAATTTGGCGATGTTAACTCCAATGGTTCGGAAATTACAACCAACTATGCTTATAAGTTGGTATAGGGCATACTTGTCCCTGCGAATCCTCTTCTAGTCGTCGTGGATGTCTGTGATATGAATTTGACACCTATAACTTAAACTGTTCGGCAATTACAGCCACCTATGATTATAAGTTGACTTGGGGCATATTTGTCCCCAAGACCCTTCTTCTAGCCAGGGTGGATGCCTATGTTATGAATTTGAGAAACTTAAACTGTTCAGAAATTATAGCCACCTATGCCTATAAGTTGACATCGGGCATACTTGACCCCGCGACCCTTCTCCTAGTCGTGGTTGATGCTTATGTTATGAATTTAACACCTATAACTTAAATGGTCCGGAAATTATAGCCAACTATGCTTATAAATGTTATGCACACATACACAGACTTGAAGAGGAGGCAGTGTTACACGAGATCCGATCGTTAGCGATGCCTTGATGCCCCACCGTTGCCGCCGGAGAGGCACTGGCCGCCAAACTATTCGACATCTTCTGCTGGTCGACAATTTTCCGCCATATTATTAGTCAGTGGTGCTCATAATCCAATATGGTGGTCCTGAGTGCTGTCATGGAATATCTCCTCCACTCCCACAATGAGTCAAGCGCCACAATGTGGGATCAGCCCGGGATTATCCACATTAGGACACAAAAGATGGTGGCCGGCACTGGCTGCCAACATGGCCGCCGGCGATGGGAGGGAAATTTGGGAAATTTGGAGGGAAAAAAGTGACTTTTTTCTATGCGAAATCGACCGTTTTGGACGGGAAAAAGGGAAATTCGGGGATAACCAGTCCTCACACTACAGCTTGAATTTATACTAATTGCAGTCCTCCAGTTCTCAGCCAGCCGCCAGGTGCGGCAGAATGCCCCTTTTCATACTACTTGAATGCTTCAGAAAACAGAATTTACAAGGAAATCTTCGTCATGGAATATCTTCATAATATTTACTATGACGCTTAACAAAAAGTTATATTAAAGCCAACTTTAGTAAAACATACGCAGAATACGGCCAAAAGAGTCGACGTTCTTTATATTAGTCTCGACAATAAAATTTTAGTAACCTGCCAAAAAACTAAGCATAATTTTGGGAATATAGTCCTCAAAATTTGTTTGCTCATGATGAGGAAGTATGTAAATAAGGACTGGTAAGGGGAGATCGCAATGGAAATAGGAGGGGAAAGTTCTCAAAAAGTCGAGCAGCCAAGAAATTGGTGTCAGAACTGGGGAACTAGATATATCTTGGCAGGATGATAATCTCCATGATATTTGAATATTTTGGTATCAACTTAGTGGCAAGTGATTCCCCAACCAGCTGAAGTGGCCCGAGTGTAAATTTACTGCGTATACCGCCAACTGAAGGCGAAAAGAAATGTTGGTGCTGGAGGAACAGGGGGAGGTGCGGGAAACGCTTACACTGTTTTTTTTTATAGGTCGACAAAGTCTTTCTAGACTTATCTCTGCCAGAGAAATTCCCTCGCCAGGAGATGGAACCACGGTTCATTTTAATGCAATCGCTCTCTCCCTTCAATTACTGACGATTCCCTCCAGGCGTCTCCTGTTTGAGCCATCCAGCATCTTGCACAGTTTCCTCCTCGTATCGTGGCGACCCTGAAACAGACACTATCTGGAACTACTGAACAATCAAAACCGCCGCCTAACGTTCTCGTCAAGGTTCGCTTCGGGGGATGTTGCGTAGAAGGGTATCAGAGACGTCGCGCGCAAGTTAATTCAGCTAAACAGAGTTCCAACATATTCAATCAAGCAAGAAAGAGGATCATCACAATTTGTTTGCGTGTGTAGTACACCTTTGAAAACTGAAAGTAAAATTTCGATAGCTAAGTCGGTTAGTAGATGTGATCAGTAATAGCACTGCAAGTTAAGATTGAGGAAACCCCGTAAGGACAGCGCGCTCTTGAAACGCCACGAAATAAATAGGAAAAAAGACCTGTTTGGATTTACGTCGCATGATTATGCAAAAACAAAAGTCTGAGAGTTGCAATAAATCCTCATTTTATTTGCTAAAATTTTAAATCAGTCCGTCAATGAGAATCAAACCCCTCGTCTGAAGTAAGGAGGCACAAAGAAAAATCATCAAGTTATGACTCAAGTTAAAAATGATCATGGTATACTGGCCACAATCTTGTAACTCATTGTGTAAAGTGATGAGAATAGAAATTAGCTAACCTTAGAGTTTTTGTATAGACCGAAAGTTTCTTTAAAAATAATTTTTTTAAATTACATGTGTTCTAATCACTTAGTATATCACATGTGTAGTAGAAGGTAAAAGTCGGTAATAACCTGTATAAAAAATGGATTTTTGTAGTCTAGTGTCCAATGCGTAATATCAACTATAAGCTCAGACTGCGTTTGAGTAACTATGACATGGATAGAAAAGCCGCGGGTCAAATGCCCTCCGCAGTTTGCACTTGTTGGGAAGGAGCGGAGTAAACTTTGGGTTTATAGGAAAACATAAACGATATAAAAAATTATGCGTTTTCAATATTTCCAGTAGTTGCCACACTGCAATCACAAACACGCCTCCTTTGGTAACATTCGTGAAGGTAAACTTCTTTGGTTTAATTAATTGAGTCGTACCCGCTGTAGAACCATTTATTTATAATTAAAATTAAAGGACATTTGTTACCTTATTTTAATGGTTAGTAGATACATTACTACAGTTCTGATCCGAAGTAATAGAAAATATAAGGGGTATGCTCTTTATTGGCTGCATACGGTAAGGAGTTACGCTCACCATTTGCGGTGGACGAATACACACTCTCAAGTCTCACTACCCCCATGACTCACGAATCTTTAGCGCCGAGTTTTCCATCGGGTATTTTGGGGTCTCTTATGATTAGGATGTGCCATCACATTTCGCCTCTTCTTAGATGAATTCCAGAACTAAGAGTCAATGTACGAGAGTGAAGTACATCAAAATGTTTATACCAAGGAACACATTAACATCTGAACTTGCCTGGGTAGTTAAAAATTATACCTAAAGTATTGCCTCAGAGCTTAACTAGGCTATTCCCGGTAAAGTGAGCACTTTTGAAAGCCATCTCACAAAAAATAAGTCAATAGATAAATTTTATTTTACCCTTAGATGTCCACTTCCGAGTGCGGTGGAATATACACACTTATAAGGCAATATTTACTGTAAAAAAAGGTGGTTAAATAATAAAAAAATGGCTGAAAATAAAAAAGTAGGGCCTCAAAAGTGCTCACTTTACCATGAACAGGCAACAGTACAATAATCCTCTTGTGCGTTCAGATAGGGTATTAGGCAGTAAATTAGAACATATAGTTTTATCGCTTAGTCATATTGAAGTTGTAACTTTTTACGAGCTTATATTTAACTTGCATTGTTTTTATGTACGGTATTTGTCCGACCTCATTTATACCAATGAGTAACGATATACCTAGAGTGGTCTTCCCCAGGTTAAATTTTCTGACCACTCCAGCTGTAGTTCGAGGGATGAACACCACTTCGCGCTAGTCCATCTTCGTGGCGTGAGCGTGGGGAATGTCGGCGGCGTTGCCACATTGACATCTACCCTCTCTCTCTCACATACTCCATCTCTGTCCCCCCAATCCCAACGCCACAATAGCAGAAAGTGTTCTGATTGTCTGTTATACCCATGCGCTGGGACAGACAAGATGGCGGACACCCAAGTTCCTTTCTCACGTCGTATATATCCGTTTACGAAAATATTACAAGTTCTGTAAAACATATGAATGGACAAAATGAAACATAATGTACGTATAAGTAACGGAAAACGTTGCATATTACTCATACAGCCATAATAAAAGAATAAACACCACTATATAAAATATGCGAGACCTGTGGACTTATGTTCTACAAAATATCTTACCACACGTGTACACTGTAAGTAGTTTGTGTAGCTCAGTGAGTTAGTGCGCAGGTCTGTGCCACGTAATTGTAGGTTTTAGAGTTGGAATCTCCGACGGGTATCGAGGTTTGTTATGCTTCACATTATGGCTGTTTATAACTTAGTTTATTGTTAGAAAATGTTTATTTCCAGATTATCGTAGTCTAAAAGTAATAACACGCAATTACCAGCACAGTACAGTCTACGAGCAGTGATTGTTTGTTTGCTAATCACATCTATTGTTTCCTAAAGTAGATAATTTGATTTGTATAGCGTGAGTAATGTTAAAAGGCACACATGAAATCATTTGGTTTAATTTGCAACAGTTCTGACATCTTTTGGCCGTATAACCGTAGAAGTGCGTTTAATTACGGAGAGCACAAGATTGATTATTATGCTCATTAAAGATACACATTTAAAAACAGGGGCGTAGCCATGATAGAAAACGGGTGGGGGTGATATATTGAAACATATCCCCATCCATAATCGAAATGAAAATAAAATTTGAAAACAAAATGTCAAGTATTATTACATGTTAATTCAAGGAATATGTGATCTGCCTTGAACATGAAGAATGTTCATATTTTTGTGTTTCCATATATGTAATGAAGCCATTGATTACAATAAATTTATAATAATACAGTTCTTGTATTTTGTTCAAAAATTTACATAATAAATCTCCCCCCCCCCCCTCTCACACTCTCTCTCCCTACAATACATTCCTAGCTACGCCCTTGTTTAAATAATATGCCAAAGTTTTAATGAGTGGCATAAATGTCCGTCGTACGTACACGTGAATACAGTACCTTGTTTTCCATACATAAGCACTGCCATGACTCATATACTTTTCCATATGTTAATAGTACTCGTTCGTTAAAATCCAAACCAATGCAGTCTTCGAGGGTAAAAAGAAATAATCGTCGTACCTTTTGGATGCACCACAAAGCACCTACATAGAAATTTTTTTTTGCATTTGTACACCTGACCCCTGCGTGTTGTTTTGCCTACCATTAACAAGTTTCTATTAGCACTTTAGATAACGTGTGTGTATGAACAGATGCGTTCTTTCTTCCCTTCTGCTATAGAAAACTGTATGCCTTCTGTTGTGCCCGTGAGTATAACAGAAAGTAGCAGAAATTGGGCACCGTTCAAGTACGGCTTTAACGACTCACACCTCTCGCGCATAATTTAGAAACCAGAAACTTCTTGAATCATCTTTAAATATGGGAAGGAAATTTTTTTTGCATATATGATACACTACATACGTCTAGTATTATACTAACATATAACAATTACCATTGTGAAGTGGTAGGGAAATGCTAGTAAAAAGGATAAAATACCCACGATAAACGAATCGAATCCGCACTTGCTGTATGAATTAACACTCCTTGTTAAGATGATCGTACATGTTATAAAACACATTTAGTTAGTATAGTATAATCGTGCAAACAAAGTGTCTGGTCATTTACGAAAAAAGTATTTTTTCATTCAACAAAATACGGGGCACACAGAATGTAACTACTATAGGAAAAGTAAATTATAGGGATGTAAATATGTCACGAAGTTAACACATAAGATTGCCCCACCGTCACAAATAATTCCAATTTGTACATAGTGGTCGTAAATTGTTGTCATTATCCATTTGTAGGCTAGTAGACGACAAACATTCCAGAATACACGAAAAACTTTTGACACAGTCAAGATATTTAATAATATTTATGTTATTCTTGGAAACAACTTTACACTATGAACAGAAAAATGTATTGATTAGACTGCGTTTACACACACCTGCACGCCGTGATGCAGCGTAAGCTGCGACGTCTGAAGTAAAGCTGGATTTACAATATAAATACTTAAGCATTTTATTATGCTTTAGGATGTGTGCAGAAGAAACGAATGTGTGTTCTCTTGTGTTTTGGTTCCCCTGTGGAACCTTATCAGGTCGTGTGTGTTGGTGGGATTTCCTTAAGTATTGAAATAAATAGTCGTATTTTATATCTTTAGAAAAAAAAAATGTTGAGGCTACGACCAATTAGCACAGAGTAGTCGGTGTTGTTGGCGGGAAACTGTTATTTACAGTAATGTAAATATAAAATATGACAAAGGCGTGTATCTGTAAATGTTGACGTTTATATTTGTTCACAAATAATAAGCTCCTCTAATAGCAAATGTCGGCTTTGAAGTATGATCTGCTTTAATATGGTTGTTTCCTACGAAGTGTTGTTAGGAACAAAAGTAAACATGACAGGCTTTCTGCCTGTTTAAATACACTGGAATTAAGAATTAAAACATTAATGTAAAACTGCAAATACAGAAGACGTGTTTCTGTATGACAGAGAAGCACCTACTTCATAAATCTAAATTAATTAGGTTTTCTATGGTAAACGTAGGCCGTGTCCGAAATGGCACATTGTGTTGACAAAATGAACTCGTGACCCCATATTTTATTCAAACATTGTGACGTATTTGGTAAATTGATATTTCGTATCTTGTATATAGGAGATGTTAGCAAAAATACAAAATGACCAAATCAGCGCCATGTTGGTTTTGACATTCAAAACACATGAGCCAATGCGTACTTAAAACGTTTTTTTTTTTTTAAACAAACAACTGTTCATAAAATACACTAGACATGTTTTAAAAAGCAAGTAAGTGATGTGCTTTGTTTATATATTTCGCAACACAAGTTTTATTTTAAGTCGTTATTGGATATTATATTATAGACTTGTTTATTAACATATTCACATTATTCCAGTAATGATAGTAGAACCATTACGTCCATATTAAGCATTTAATTTATATAAAACATATTTTCACTGTTAATGTGAGAATGTGTTGTCGCGAGTGCTAAACAAGTCGACAACGTCCGGAATGAAACCTACGAAATGACAAATTACAAAATAACGAATTAGTCTTTCGGACACGGCCTTAGCTTAACTATTAGTGCTTGGGACTGAGTCATTGCATTCAACCGATGTTTAGTGCAGAAATAATTATATTTTGTAATGTACGTATCTGAAGTAGAATATCGCGACTCTCTTTGTTATGTCTTGTTCTCATGAGTTCGTTAGGTGTTAACATTACTGATAAACACTTCAGTGTCAACGTTTTTCGTATTATGTATCCGAGGATTCTGTGTACAATATACAATGGCGTTCTGTGTTACACTCGTATAAATGTAAACACACAGAGCTGCCAACTTTTCCGACATTATCCACTTATGCGCATCACTATTGTAAATGTGGATCTTATTGAGACGACAAAGGTATTGGCGCTTTAAAACAAACATCTGTTAGAGTTTAGCCTTAAACGTTATCATTAATGTCCTTTTCCCTCAGTGTGCAAAAGGTTTTCTGATTAATGAAATGCACGCTCATACGGCGTTCGCATTCGTCTACGTACGTAGATGTTTTACATGTTTCGGGAAATGATACACGCACGTACACGGGGAAACGAATGTGTGTAAGTCTCGCGCCCTTGCAGCTCATAAGCTACTATTTCGAAAATCGATTTATATGCAGTTCATAGTTGTTAATCCTAGTATTTCTCTTTATAAATAGCGGAAGGGAAGTATTACGTTTTGTGAAACGCCACTGAGGAACGTCCATAACAATATATACTCTCTAACCTTCAATGATGTAGAAGAGCCGGGATAAATATAACCAGTTTTCATCGTGATTTGTTATAAACTGGGCATGACATTGAATGTATAGTTAATATGCAGAGCAATAAGAACACTGCTAATGTTTTTACAAGGCAAGTCATGCACGAGTGAAATATCCGACATTTAATTTTTGTTAATGCCAATATTAGTATTAAAAGGAAATTTACCTCTAGTTGTTACCAGTTTTAATGATACATTATCGATAACTGCGTTTACTGACACAAATATATATTCCCTCCTTTCTTTTAAAAAGTCTATGATTGGTTAACAGGTACACTTTCATTCTCATGAGCTTTCCAGTTACAGCTTCTAATGGAATGATTATTTTAAAGCTATGCGCTCACGTTCCAGCACATATTCAGTATGTGTTCTCCGTCAAAACGCTTGTTCAGAATCTTATCAGCTAACTAGCTGCTGTAAAGGTTGCAAATAAGTATGTATTTCGGAATGTTTCACGTATCGAGTCCAGTGGAGTATGCTTATATACATAAGTGCATTCCTAGGTTCGGACACAACCTTATTGACACTCGAATTGACATATTGAACGTAATGATAATTTGTACGAACAGTCACCTATGCGGTAGATCACAACCCCAAACTGTAAACATTGTGTTCAATTGTAGAACGTCGTGCGACTAACATATATTTCTCCATTATTGAGCAATTATTTCCTGTCCATTTCCTTTCACATAAGAACCGAACGAAAAGTTTACTTTGATGTATGACATAATTCATGATTAATATGACGTTTGTAATTGTAAATGCTAACAGTACTCGTATTTTATCACGGATATCTAAACTATAGTAAAATAATAGATTATAATTAAAAACAATGATCGTTATTAATTTATGATATTTTTTTTCGCAGAGGTAAATAAAACCAAATAGTAGTTGATATATTTGCACATTTCCGCAAACACGTAAATTCTAGGACATAAACGAAACACATGCCATGGCCGCCACTAGTAAATCATGAGTTGGGTATTCACAGCTGCAACGAAGGCTTGTAACTCGCGTGTGACAAGCTCGCCTCTGGCAGAACTTGAACAAACACGTGGGTGAGCCGGGGCCAGGGTTATAACATACTTTTACCGGCTGCGGAATTGGCAACACCGCGCGGATGACGTCGTCAAGAACACTAGCGCTCCTCTGCAGCGGAACTAACGCATAAAACTGGCCAAATTTTTTCCTATCCCATGGCCACTCCAGTGTATATCTTTACTCAATATTTATACCTATATGCACTGAGCTGATGTGCAGTGTGCCTACAGCGCATTCCTGCTCGTAAGGTTGCAGCCCAAAGTTTTGAAGGGGCCACCAGCGTTTTAACTCCACGTTTTTAGTATTTTGAGTCTTACGGATGTATGAATGAATATAAATAGTCTACATATACAATAATAAAAAAAATGGTCGTGACTAAAAATTGAAAAATTAATAAAATTTAAAAAAACCTTTTAAAACTAACCTTATACTTATAAATGCACCAAAAAGAAAAAAATAATTATAGTAGTTACATAATTTGCAGAACTTGTAAGAAGTGGTCGAAAAGCTGTTATTAACTTCGCTACAAATTGTTATGTTTATATTAATTTATATTTAGTATATAAAAGCTTGGCGCTAACAGTTAAGTTCCTTAAGGAAGATGTGTTTTACTATGCTTGCGCAAATGACATATGCGTTCTATATTGCGAATATTTATCAACTTTGCACACAATATGTGCTTACTACTATAATGCAAATGAGGTATACGTCCTATATTGCGCCGATATTTTGTATAATAAGTATAAATTGATATAAACATAGTAATTTGTAGTAAAATGTACTATGGATTTTCGACCACGTTTTAAAATTTCTACAAATTCTGTAACTACTATAATTATTTTTCTCTTATTAGTGTATTTATAAATAAAAGGTTGGTTTCAAAAGTTTTCTATAGTTAATTTATTACATTGTTGCCTACTGAAATTGGTTTCCTTTCCTTTCCAATGCGTTGAAGCAATATTTTGTGTAACAGTATCAAAAATAAAACGTTGAAGCTTTCTTAATGTCAGTGTTGTATGCATGGATTCTATTCGCTAGATCCATGTAAATAATGGTTTTCTTTACCATGAATGGAATAAAAGGTAGGATGCGCATGTCAGCTGCACAGAAACTACTCTCCATATTCCGCTGATGAACTTCAGTTTTTCCAATAGCACTGTTAAAACAAACATATAATAGAATATTACGTCAGAACCCTATTTATACAAGTAAGTGCTTCAAAACGTTTGTACTCATATTCTGATTCTAATTTTAACGTAATTAGAAGACAATATAATATTTTGAATAAACTGAGTAATATATAAAAAAAGGAATCGTTCTGTTGGAAAACCAAAACCACTGATGACTTAGTGATTTTGACAATTTTATTGGTAATGATGGGTGTGCCAATGTTTGGGGAATGCGCACAAGACCAAAATCATATTTACCTCATATTTAGTCTGTGGAAGGAAGACGTCGGGTTTTCGCCGTGAATCCGCTGTAGCCAGTGTGTATATTACTGCCCGCTTATTTAATCAAGTTAAAGCTTTACTAAAACTTTTTATGATAATTGTGAGTCTGTGAGAATCAAAAACTCTTCTAAATTATTTTCATCAAGGGTTCTGCATGACAGCATAATTTCGTATGTTGTAAGAATTTCAGCCAAAGTTATGCTTGAACATGTGCCACTATTTCCAGACACCAAAAGTGTTATATTGTTTTTGAGTGACAATAAGATTTAAGGTGTCCTTGTTCTTCTGTTTTTCGCACTTCTTATCATCATTCGGTGTGATGTTTATTTTTAATAGTACGCCTGCTTAGGTCCATGAATTTAAGCTGTGGGACAAACGTGCCATATAGTAATTTCCTTTTAAACTACAATACTAAATAAGCCAATTCCTTTCAAGGAGCCAGTAGGCTATCTCAAACCTACGTGTTTGGGTTTTCCGAGGTTGGAAAGATTTCTACCAACAACATGAAGGGAATATTTCTCTATCCGGCCAGAAATTTAAACCTGGGACTTCTGGCTCACAAACCAGGCCTAACAATTGGACTAAACATAGCTACTAAAATTACAACCACCGCTCTATTATCCTTGCTGAACTCTCCGGTGAAGAAAAGGTATCAATAAACAGATTCCAGTGTAGATAACTTGAAGAAAACATGACATCATAAATGTGTGCTTGCCACCGTCAGTATCGCAAACAGTTGATTTTCATAAAATGTTAATAAATTTTCAACTTCTGTTTTAATAAAGATACATGGTAAAACAATTCGCTTGCACATTCTAAAAAAGAGCTACAGGAATTAATATTCATCTAAATGAAAATATATAACGTGTTGCAATGTTCTGGAAAGTCACGCGATGGGTTTTGAACACGCATTTTTCATAACTTAACCAGGCACTCTTTTTGATATGTATTAATCCTAAGTTTGGAACATTCAGAGCTGGTTATGTAAATGATCTGTCGCCGACCGAGGACCGGGATCATTAACCGCTTCACACAGCACTCAGCATGTCCAAGCAATATTCTGCAGCACTAGTAAGAATATGTATGAATACGGGTCCGCATTCACAGCTTACCCACGAAATTAAAAAGAGAGAGAGAACGCTCTAGCTCGTGTCTTCAACTCCTCCCATTGAGGAATTCCACCCCTCTGTGATCCTCGCCACCCTTGTAGACGACAAGAACAGTGCGGTCTGCGAAAACAAATGAACGAACAGAAACAGTGCGTTAATTGCTTTCTCCTCTTTCCCCCATACCGTCCTCTTCATTCTCGCACCACATCCGCATCAAAAGGTTGTCGGCAAATAAGAAAGGAAAAAAAAAAGATGTACCAATTCTTTCCCCATCGCAGAGCTGCACGAGTTTGCCGCTGATGAAGAGCTCCGTAGTTCTGAAACGACTTTACGATATATTGAATGACCGACTGGCCAGAGTTCTTATTTTCCATCCTCCTCTTCCGCCCCTATATATATATATATCTTCTACCCCCATTTCTGATGATTGCGTCCCACTTTCCGAGAGGTAGCTTAATAGCTTTGTTTATGTGACGTGTGTGGTCCCAATACCTTTAATAAGAATGGATTCTCGTAAGGCAAATACCACTTCACTTCTGTGTGTGTACGGGGAAAATACTTGTATCTCGCCGTGACGTATACTTCCTATATAAGTGTACACCTTTGGTAGTCATCACTCCTACAATGTACCAAGAGCTTTTCATCTTGAAACAATTTCGTAAGCAAACGTTACAATACGTACAACTGAATATAAATTACCGACCTTTCTGACCCTCGTAGTCATCAAGTAATACTAACACAATTTGCAAGTAATGTTGCAAATTATTGGTTTTCTCTTACAGTAATCATTTTCGCAGCCTTTGGGAAGTGTTAATTAAAATATGAGTACAGGAATTTAAAACGCTGGCACGTCCAATCATGATATGGCAAAGCAATTTACTTCCTTTGTCATTCAAGGAAATGTCGTACTATATTTTTGGGTAAACTCTTTATACTAACAAAAAACAGGGCACAATTATTATTGTATTCTATTTTAATTACTTTTGTTCCTAACTAAACCTCGTACATCACAGCCATATTGAAGTAGTTCATACTCCAAAGCGACCTAACTCTTGCTAGAAAAAAAAATTAAGAAACGGATGAAGCCATGGTACTAAAGAAAGAGCTTGATCTTTCCACTTTGTACTACTTCTAGTAATACAATATGAAGTTTTAGAGTCTCTCAACATTGTATCATAGTCTCTGAGGATTAAGACTGTAGTCCTATTATCTGCACGTGAGTTAATGGGGAATGCTCTTGTTAAGTTTATCGAGACGCGTGACAGGTTTGGAGAGCTAATTTCTGAAGCTTCAGACATTTGTAAGCGCTGTGGAATATCTCAAAGTTATCGCAAGAGTAGGATTAGGAAGGTTAAAAAACACTTTGATGAATTGTGTGAAGACTAGAGGTTACAAGAACCAGAATCCTC
Organism: Dryococelus australis; assembly: GCA_029891345.1. Lineage (NCBI taxonomy): Eukaryota > Metazoa > Arthropoda > Insecta > Phasmatodea > Phasmatidae > Dryococelus > Dryococelus australis. Next base: position 44,478,439 of record CM056997.1, read on the forward strand.
CTTCAGAATAACAGTGTTCTACCCAAGGGTAGAACCTTTATGCACTCAATTAGAAAACCGATTTCAGGGTATGAAAGATGTTCTTGACACTTGTCGAGCAAGTTAGCCTGAACTTCTTGTCAACGCGAGCGAAAATGATGTCCATGACAAAGCAGTCGAATTTATTAGAAGGTTTCCGGATGATGTGTCTCCAATATTCTCATCTCGGATAAGTTTAGTCAAGACTTCTTTTGAAGGCAAACTTGAGAAGATGATCAGAATCAGGGAGTTCGCAGATCTGTTAATAGTTTGATCACAGCTCACTTACGTCATTTTATTTTTATGTGTGCAACAGTGTGTATTTTGTAATTGACTGTTCCTGTGACCCTAGCTAAGGCCGAACAGTCATCTTCAAAACTGAAGGTGGTAAAAAATTACCTATGAAGCACTATGGGACAGGAAAGGCTAAGCAATCTAGCTTTACTTTCAATTGAAAATGATAAAGCTCAAAAAATTAACTCTCTGAATGTAATTAATGACATAGCCCTTGAAAAAGGAGCAAATAGAATAACATGTAATTTTTATGTTTTCAGGCCAAACTCAACCTATTTATACTGTAGACTTAAAGCATTGCTCATAAATTCCATAAATGTATAAAAATTGCTTTTTTCTCTTTAATGTTTGTTTCTTTTTTGCTTGTATTGTTTTGTACTATCACTTTTGAAATAAACATTATAATTCTTCATACCAGTTGTTCTATCAATCAAATTTTCTTTCCTAATGTGTTCTGTATTTTACCCAAGCAACCCGATATATTTTTTGCTATTTTATTGGTCCAGTTTAATAAACAATTTGTAAGGCAATTAATCTTGCAATAAATACCATTGTCGTGCTGTAAACTTTATATTAATGTTAGTTTTTAAGGTCAGGTTAGATTTGTCTAATTTAAATTCCCATTCATTTTGTTGAACAAAAAACACAAATTAGGAACTCTATAAATATTGTTTGAAAGTTGTGTTGAGGCGAGGGAATGGAGTGAGTTGAAAGGGGGCCCCCATAATCACTTGTTGCCTCAGAATCACTCATCTTCTAGTGTGTATTGTTGGGATTTCCTTAAGTTTTAAAAAAATATATATTTTATTTCATATTTCAAGTGAAATATTTATGAGGCGGCCACCAATCAGCACATATCAGTCGGTGTTGGCGGGAAACTAATTATCTACGGTAATGTAAGTATGAAAAATATTAAAAAACGTGCGTGTGCACGTGTTTACTATAGTATTTGTTCACAAAAATAAGCTTCTCCGATACAAAATATAGGCTTTGAAGTATGATCTACTGTAATATGGTTGTGATGTACGAAGTTAAGTTAGGAACAAAAGTAAACACGGCATGCTTTTCGCCTGTGTCCTTTGGCTGAAATTAAGAACTAAACCATTAATTTGAAACTGCAAAAACTGAAACTGTGTTTCCGAATGCCAGATCAGTTCATAATTTTAATGCATAATTTTTTTATTTTAAACCCAGCGTGATTTCTGAAGGCAAGATTTTACATAATAACTATCCTGGGACTGTCGTTTCTGCATACTAGAGCCATCTAGTGGCAATTTTTGAATGATAGGCGTGCTCTACCGTGTGTGGTAGATGTCCGTTGTCATGATCTCACGCGACCTTCAACCGCTGTATTAGCTGGATGCAAAAGTCACGTAGTGTGTGATCGAATCGTTATAGATCAGGATATAGTTAGACGGCGCATCTTTTGTGTGTGTTCTTTAATCTGTGCGTAGTTAAGCTATTCTGCAGCAAGTAGTAATTAGTGAATAAGTGAAAATGTGAGAGTTTTCGTCATGTTGCTGCATTAATGAGCTCTTCTCTTTCTCTTCGGGTAAGAGATACTGTGAGAGAATTTTTCGTTTCCACGATTCACGATACAAAGAGTTAGCGATTTGGTTATTGTTCTTGGGATTTCAGAAGTTCCAGTCACGGGTCAGAGGTTGGTGGATTCTTGTTGTCTTCTAGTCCATCTTCCATCACGCCACTGGGGGTATTTTTATTCCTGATTTCCACCTTCATTTCGGCTATTTTAACTTATTGGCGCTTTTGAATTTTCAATAAATAAGTTTAAGTTTCCGCATACATGAACTTCTCTACATTTTCCAGAATACGTGACAGAAATTATCGGAGGCATAAATTATGAACTGGTAACCGTTTAACGAAATGTTGCAAACATGTTGTTTGTGAATGAATTAATCAAACCATTTTGTAGGAAAGCCGCCCCCCCCCCCAACCCCTCCAGCTCCTTTTTTTAGAACCCCATTTTATTAACCTTTCTCTTACATTCTTTTGTAAATGTTTGGCTGTTATCAATGTCATTTTTGTAAGCGTAAATTTCTAATCAAAATACATTGTGAGATATCCACCAACTCGTCAGTTTGTTTATTTATTTAAAATTAATTATTAAAGTCTCTGATATTGCTATGTTTTCTTTAGATCATATCTTACTCACACCACTTTTTACCCAGCACGCAACAGATAAATATACTTATTTGTAAATGTTATGGTAGCAGAATTTATTAATCAGTGGCAGATACTCTTTCACATCTTTTATCGAAAATTTTAATTCCGTGCGTTTGTATGATGCATCTTTACTATTACGATTTTTTTAAATTCACAATACTATGTTATCGCGATACCTTTAAACTACTAATATTCCTTCAGTCACATCAGATGAGGTGTATATTGCAGGAAGTTCCAAGTACTTTACAGATGTGTTAAGTACACTGTCTAACTTCTCGGAATTACGACTGCTTTCAATTTTTAATTTTCTTCTCTCCAGTAGGATAATTTTTTTTTTTTTTCAGTTTGAAGAGCTTTAAATTGTAATACAAGTTCCTATTTGTAAATCACGATAGTATATTTTTAATTAAACACTTTGCAAATAGTTTTGCTACCTTACCCTTTCCCTGACTTTTCCTCGGGTGTCGGTGGCCAGCAGTCAATGTTGCCTCGTCATCTTCAAGTTCTCTAATTGTGCTACGCCTTCTATGTGTAGGCTACGTCAGAATCATCAGTAACGCGTGTTGTAGACAGAGACCTACTTCAAGATTACAGAGGAAAACATTTTTGAATATTCCACATTAATTTTAATATCCTCGTTTGAAATGCAAAAGGAAAATGTTGGTAAATTTATTCGAACCTCACATTTCCTTCTTGGGTGTCGGGCTAACCATTCGTAATACATTTAGTTGTAGGGAAGTTCAGCGGGAACACGAACCACCCGCAGTTCAATGCCACTGCGATTGCAAGGTTAAAATTCCGAATAATGCATGTATGCATATGTGTACCAACATTTAGCAATGAATTAGCTGAAGTTAATGTGTGAGCACCGCTCCTCGCCCCTGCTTTCAGGAAGCCAAAAAATATAATAAAGGGCTGTTGTTAAGAGCGACAAATTCAACAAAAACTGGCAAGAAAATTCGGAAATCCAACTGAAGCAATACCAACTAGCACAGTGTTGTCGGAATGCGAGTTTTAGCTTCTATGACTTAAGGCGTCATGCAAATACAACTAATGCAACGTTAGACATTACGAAATACGTCTATGTACACCATTTGTTGCAAGGGAAGACGTGCTCACGACGTACTGGAGACATTACCGAAATGCGCATTAATGCTGTGCGTACTTCATAATGGCTTCACATTTTCTGTGCTGCGAAATTACAGCGGGAGATACTGATTGATATACGCCAGTAAAGTTAATACTATGTAAACGTAATCCGAATTATTTTTATGATTTTCTGTAACAAATTATTTTACTGGATTTGATATCATTTTATTCAGGAACGATTTTGTAAGAGTTATAAGTTGTTTTGTATTGCGATCGTTGGCACAAGAATACAACACATATAAAGTTTGTTTACGGTAAAGTAATCAACCTCTGAAAAATGTCACTGTTCCCACCTGCGTGTGTTTTAAATAGGCAAAAGTTACGACATTTATCCAGTTAAGTTGGTAACGGTTGGAGCGAAAGTAGTTCCATGATTCAACGTCGAATTAGAAGTGTTCGGAAAACATTTGTCAATATTACAATGATTTAGCTTTCTTTCTGGTCTTTCTAATGCATATAAGTGTAATCATTAACAAATTGGTAATATATTTACTCTTATAATAATTTACCGTTTCCCTTTACTGACGCATGAATAAAGTGATCAGATCCATGGAAATGTTAATTTTTCATTTGGCGGAAGGATACACAATGTCCATACATGTAGATCTTAAGCAGGGCTTTCAAAAGTGCTCTGTTTACCGTGAACAACATTCCCCCCCCCCTCTCTCTCTTTGATATGTCTCCCTCTCCCCCCTCTCTCTCTCTCTCTCTCAAGGTAGATAGAGAGAGAAGGGGTGGACGGGATACACAGTACTGCCACACTAAGAGTGGTGGAAAGAATAAGGAGCTGAAACCGTGAAGCTGGCCCTGTTCTCCTCCTGGCTTGTGACGTCGAGAGAGCCAGACCGTTTCAGTCTGGGACTTGCTTGGTCACCTTGTTTCTGGTAAGGTATTACAGTTTTAAGTGATTCGGCAATTCTAAACATTTCCATTTAGCGTTATGTTTTTAATGAAGTTAAATGCTTTTAATTATTTGCTTATAACTGTCATAACGGCAATCGAAACAGAAGTTATACAATACTTCCGAGGTAGTGCCAGAAAAGCATAGTGTGCGAAACCGCTTTTACTTTTTCGACTTGCTGTTATGAGAATAGAAAAGCTTTTTCAATACAGCGATTGTGCTGTGGCATAGTTAAATTGAGGCCACTAAAATTTATTATGTGTCAAATAACTGTTCACTGCTTACCTATAAAGTTCTGAATGCGTAATCAAAAGAAATGCTCATATTTATCGTATTTTGTGTGTTTACAAAAAAGCGAAATTTTTTAAAAACGGCTTCATTTGCTAGTACTAAAACATAAATATCTTGTCAATGTAAAATATTTTTTGAGATAAACATTTTAGACTTAAGGCTTATTAACTTAACAATTCAGATGAAAAGTACAGTTACGCCGTTTTGCAAAGTTTTTGATATTTCTGATATAAACTCTCACACTAATCACCTAATAAACATCAGGGCCAATATTGGAAGACAGCCGTATTTAATTATTCATTTTTAAAGAGGCCACAGAAAAGTGATTTCCTGCATCTACATTTGGGCAAGAGAGCATTGCTGTATACACGCCATCACACTTCCGGTTTTGGGATTTTAATTTCTGAAATAGAATCCTTGAGATGAAATATTACACAGGAACCGTCTACAGAATGTGACCTATTTGCACAATTATTCAGTATAATGAAAAAATTGCAAAAGTTAAAATATAATTGTGACAAAATTATGCAAGAGTTACTCGAATTTACAATTAATTTATTTTATTTTGTGATAATTTCATAACAGGAAATTAACATGCACTTTTCTTCAACTTCCTCGAAAAAAATCAACAAATATTACATGTAAACATCCGAAGGCCTTATAAGCAAGTAATTTTAATATAATATGTTAAATATTATATATATTATAATTCATTATATTACATCAAATATCTTCATGGTAAATTAAATCTTATATATATATATATATACGTATATATACACATATACATACATATAAATTAATTTATTATGATACTAATTACGGTATCACATTTAAGTTTATAGCAATTCGTCAACAACCGTAAGCCTTCGGTTGTTATATCGAGTCTGCTAGAAAACAGGCAACAGTGAAAAGTAACATCTGAAGTGCCTTTATAAAACCGCACCAGTCCTCTAGTTGACAGCAACTGGAATTATACCATCACAGGAGATGTTACATTTCAAGTTTTGCTCTAAGAGACTAAAATACAATTCCAGTGTTCCCTTAAACCCAGGCCGGAGATGATACATTCCCGATGTTGATACAGCTCCGGCTACCTAGTTGGGGGCATTCTGAATTGTTCCATATCTAGAGATGGTGTGATTCTAGTTAACTCCAAGAACATAAAATCCGGAGATGTAATATTTCCAATTTTGCTATAAAGCCAGGCTGGAGATGATACATTTTTTGATGATGATACAATTCCGGGTGCCTGGTTAGGAACAGTCGGTATTGTGTCAAACAAAGATGATACATTTCCGGTTAAGCTTTAAGAACATAAAATACATATATGTAACGTTTCCAGTGTTGCCTTAAACCCAGACCGGATAATATACCTAAATGTCCGATACTGATACAGTTCCAGTTGTCCAGTTAAGAGCAGTAGGAATTGTGGCATAAGCGGAGATGTTACATTTTTGACTTGGGTTAGAGCAAGTAGAATGCTGAGATTGTATATTTCCCAGTTGGAGCAATTTCGTCGCCCCTTTCTGTGCTAGTCCGCAAACGTCTTAACCATGATACGTTATTTAAGCAAGCGGTTCAATGAACAAATTCTATTTCTAGGCAAGTGTGAAGAGAGATTTTTCATTCTGAAATATTACATCACGTTGACAATGGTCGTGTAGAAGATTTCTTTCAATTGATTGCATTGTGCGTTTTATTCCTTGCGAACCTCAGCACAAACAGAAAATGTTACTATTTTTGTTATTCATTTCGTTTATATTATTTCTTGCAATTATAAAAGTTATTCTACTATTTTTTAACATGTAAGGTTTTATTAGTGATTTTTTTTTCATGTTTTCTTTGTCATATTCATTGCGTTGTACATCGTGTGGTTTGTGTGTCTAAGAGTAACTGGCATATTGTCAGTTCCTAGTCCGTAGTATCCAGTTCTTATCAGGAGCGGCATGCTGTAGTTTGGAGATCCCCCCTCCTCTTAAAGTGCCGCACTGTCCTGCAAGGGTACGTGTCCCCCAGCTTCCTGTGCAAGATGGCGCAAACTTCTCCCCCGAGTCTTATCTCGCCTCCTGTTCCCTTGCAGCTGGCATGGCAGATAGCGGCATGCCTCCCCCAAACCACTCGGCCAATTAACCGGCTCAAGAACTCCTGTGTTACGGTTAGTGCGCTGCTGGTACCGCGGTTACGACCCGCGACGAAACTCTTCCTTTCCCCTGCCCCCTCCTCTTGAACCATCGTCGCCACCCCTAAATCCTCCGCCCATTCTCCGAAAACCTTCTGCGAAATTGAATTGCTACCGGCCTGCGTTTTGGCCTGAGAACTCGGCTCTACGCCACCCTCCTGATCTCAACACAGTGACATCCCTTTTCGGCGAAATTGAATTGAAGTGCGATGCAAGCTGATTCCTCACGTCAAAGTAACCCCATCTCCAGTACCACGAAGAACGATCCGTTACCAGAAGTTCTGAGGGACTAAAATGCCGGAAAACTCTTCCCTAGTACAGTGAGACTACAAACTCCTGATTCAGTCCCGAACGTCGCCCGAATAGCAGTTTTCTGATGTTAGGCCATGTTTCTGTAGTTCGTTCACGGTACAACAAACCCTTTCAAAATAAACGTTTGAAAAAAACTCCTGCTGTTAACTGCTTATACAGAATGATTCAGGGGTTCGCAAAAAAAAAAGTGTGGTAACTATACTCTATATGAAGCATCGATTGGTAGTAATCACATTCCCCCAACATACCGTGGGAGGGGGGGTGAGCTTTGAAGTTTCAAATGTGAATGTGGGTCGTATAAGACATCGTTGGATAGATCGTCTAAAATGAAACAACATTTAGTAAGACACTTTTGTTATGACGTGCATAGTTTACGCACAATAATGTAAATCATCTAAGCATATGGCTTGTGACGTGTGTAGTTTATGCACGCTGAAAATTGATCGCAAACGTGGTTTTCTTACCACAATGAAAAGGAAATCAACGGAAGATATTTTTTCTGGCGTGCATACCGATTGCACTTACAATCAAAAGGACGTCGGGTGTACAGTAAATACCGGTGTGGTGTGAGAGAACTACTATGAACTGGGAACTGGGAACACTCATTCGAACACATCACTCTTCATATGTGTTCTAAATGTCGACAATCCTGTATCGGACACGACTCTGTTCTCCGTCTTACATTCGCGGATGCTCGGCGGACCTCAGCACTGATGAGAGATCCACATGCTGCTCCGATTCTGTCATTCATGCAATGTAAAACGAATGATTGTCTGAATGAACAAACGTTCGATTGTCAGGTAGCGTGCATGCAAAACCTGCAGTTCCTGTAAGCGGTAGATTACTTATCTACTTACTGATTAGTGCTGCCTTATTCCCTACATTTGCTAGGAAACAGTCTAATAATAACAGTTGAGTTCATCCAATTATCATTGGTTGTCCGTAAACTATGCATGTCAGATACACAATGTTCGCCATTACAGTATTGCCGGTTGGAGCGTGAGACTAGCTTCGATAGTAGCAGTGAAATGTGTGGTCTTATTGCATGGACTTGTGAAGTAGGTATTAGACAGTTTCCGAGCAAAAGCAGAGAATAATGCAGCACTATGCAGCAAGCAGATGTTAATTGACAATCGAAAGGTCGTTCATTCAGACAATCATTCGTTTTACATTGTAACCTTTAATCGCGTGTGTTGTTTCAGTGTCAGACATTGTCTGTCAGCGGTGTTGCTTTCTGAATGGAATGCCGTTTACAAACTAAGAAGCATTTGACATGCTGTTGATACTAGGCAAATGCCATCGGAACTGCAGAGCTACTGCAGAGAGATATCTGTCACTCGTACAAGGTTTCCCAGCGGCTTGCATGTCATGTGCGCATAACCGGACTAGTGCAACCGACATGCAACAAACGTCGTCGCATCAGACGACCTGTGAGAGATGAGAGTGCTGTTGATGTACTTGTTGTCATGGTAGTTAATCATCATGATTCTAAACGGAGGATTTCCCGCGACTCAGGATTGTCTCAAACTATAGCGTGGAGAATCCTGGCTGATAATCGTTTACATCCTTAACCTGTACAGCTGCACCAAGAGCGTGGGAATAATGACTTTCCTAAGCGCGTTGATTTCTGCAAACTGGTATCTGAACAAGCACTGTGATTTCCATTCCAGCATTTTGTGGACTTATGAGGCGACATTCAAGAGTAATGGTGATTTTAACATACATAATGCCCATTATTGGTCTGCAGTCAACCCACATTGGCTCCGTCAAGTGGATAACTAGCATGTGTGGAGCCTTAATATTTGGTGTCGTCTTCTCTGTCATTGTGTCATAGGACCATATGCAGTCTTCCTAGAGAATATTTTGTATCAGCAGATCGACGATGTCCCTCTCGCTCTGAGATTAACACTGTGGCTTCAGAAGGATGGCTATCCTGCTCACTTTTCATGCAGAGCTCGGCTAGTTGCTGGCATGTTATCCCCAGACGGTGGATTAGACGAACGAGTCCTTTAGATTGGCCACCATGTTCTCCAGACATGTCCCCAAATTACTTATTTTTGTGGGGGAGAATTAAATACATCGTCTATGGCGTGCGTCCCACAAAGCGGGAAGACATGAAAGACAGAATCAGAGCAGCATGTGAAGTATGATAGTATGCCTCGTCGATAGGCTGCACTTATTGCAGCGAAAGGAGGGCAGATCTTTTGTTGTGTGGATGCAAAACAGAGCTCACTGATGACCGAGATACGACTCACTAATTATTTGTAATATAATCTGTCTGTAAGGGTTTCATAAAGTTTTCAAATACTTGAAAATAGTATATTAATTTCCGTGGCCAGCAGGTGTGATACCCGAAGACATCGTGCTCATGTGAGGATGCAATCGAATTGGTGGTGGTTAGTTTTGATACCTTAATCTGGCGCGACTCAAGAATCTCCCATACTGATGCCTTCGGCCATTCTTCGCATAATAATCCGACGTAAAATCCAAGAAGAACGGTGCCTGTATTGTACACTCCAACCTTGAACCAGAAATGTGTGATCGCTAGTCATGCAGCTCGTCGCTGTCACCTTGAGCGCGTCACTTTGCTTAGTACACGTCCTAAAACCACTCGCAGAGATAAAGTTCGTTTAGCCAAAAATTTGTTTAACTTGCAGCTCTCCTGGCCACGAAGTAACTAATGCCCACTCTGTTACCAGCAGCCGGACAAATATTTCCTTAGCCTGAAAGTAATTTGTCCAATAAGTCGTTTAGGCTTAATTCCGCTTATCCTAATTGCCACACTATCTAAATTTCATTTCGCATAAAATCAGTTTTGGCAAAGTTACTGCCGCTTTCTCCGGTAAAGTGCATTTCGCTAGTCTTAGGCTGTTGCCACAGGGTGTCTTTCGTGAGTAAAAGCCCTAACTAATAGACGAAGGTACCCTACGAAAACAGACTTAAGTATAGTAGTTACACAGTAAATTGATTAATTTTGAAAGTGTATTTCAGTTTATTCTTCCAGTTCGTTGTAGATTAGGTCTACCACGTGTATTTACTATAATTGTACTACTATGGACTGTCAATAAGCTGTGTTGCCATATATTACCTGCATTACTGCAGCACAGCATCTTGGCTTACTCGTAACCAGTCTTCAGATATGCGTTTGTGTAATGTGCTGCCACTCCTCTCGTAGAGCTTCCTCTATATGGGCAAGTATTTGGGGAGGGCCTGGACGTCATATAACTTACGTTTGCAGATGATCCCATAGGTGCTTTATCGTGCCCCGATCTGAACCCAATAAAGCACCTATGGGATCATCTGAAAAAGCTCATTAGAGGACGTCCAGAACTTGCCCAAAAACTTGCCCAGCTAGAGGAAGCCCTACAAAAGGAGTGGTAACATGTTCCACAAAAATGTATCCGAAGACTGGTTAGAAGTATGCCAAGATGCTGTGCTGCAGTTACGCAGGTAATATGTAACAACCCAGCTTATTAACAGTCTACAGGAATGCACAATTACCACATTCTGTTTTCAGTTTGTTTAAGAACCATTTCTGTTTAACACATCACTACGTTAATTTATATGTGAGAGGCACAAGAAGTGTTCCTTTACATATGCTGAATTGTTTTCAGTTCTCCGAAGCCTTTAGCAGTTTGTATAGCTTTAGTTTCAGCAGAATGGTGTCGAATAGATTCAATAAATCCATGTAGTCATGAAAATGTCTTTATTTTAAGTAGTGTAGTATACGTAATTCTCTTGCAGCTTGCGAGGAAGATTCCAGTGTTACGTTACGAACAGGTTATTTACTAGCGCTAATTTGACGCAAATACGGCTTTAAATTTTCAACCACAGTGGGAGACAATCCAGAAAATCAGATGATAACAAAATCGGGGGAATACATTTTGGCATTGCAACTTCGAATCTAACGTCTACATTCAAATTTAAAATTGCCAAAGGATCAAAGAATATGTTACGTTGAGTGAGGACTGCAAAGCATCGCGAAAAAAAAGGGAGGAGGGCAATTTTAAGTTCGTTTCGCCGCGTCTCATAACTTCAGCGTAGTAAAACTCTTGACTAGGAGAAGCTATGACACTCGTTTGAGTTTCAATCGACAACTATTGCCAAGATCAATCGATTGCGTGTTTAAAAACATTTGTGTGGCGTGGTTACGGTGACTTGTATGAGTTTAATGTAAAAAATTAAGAAAACTTAACACAATGTTGGCCTATACTCGTCAAAAAGCCAAGTCGAAATAAATAAATCGTATACGGTTGGAAAGAGCATCTCAAAAGCAATCTAGCGATACCCATAAAACCCCATATGAAAGAGTACAGCGGTGCAGGGAACGTAAAATAAACAACAAGGCTCCCGAGCGCGTCAACGTAGACATATTCACGCAAAAGAAACGGCCGTGTCCCCAACACAGCCACATCCAATATTTCGATCCCTGCCCACCTTTCAACCAATTAATTGTGAACTAGCTTTAGTGAGCACGTGCCATGGTTCGCACTATGCACTGTTTTCCAAGAATGCTGTTGTCGTCACGTACTTTAAATGGGTGGCCACGTTTCGCTCAGGGGCCTCGGTTGTGGTGCGGTTTAGACTACTCGCCTCCCACCATGGCGAACCAGGTTCATTTCCCGGCAAGGTCGCCCCCGGATTCTCACACGTGGGAATCATACCGGACTATGCTGCTGGTCAGCGGGTTTTCTCTGAGAACTCCCGCTTCCCCTCCGCTTCATTCCGGCGCTACTCCATACTCACCCGCTTCACCCTCATCGGCTCTCAATATCTCGATGTTAAGAGCCGCTCAAATCTCTTCACTCACGCACGTTGCGCTCAGTATTTATCTGTGATAGACGTAAACCATTGAGGTTCTTGGGTCGAAACATCCTAGAATTATTTTAAGAGAACGCTCGAGTCGCAAGTGTAAGGGGCATTGTAACACATCTTGTACAAATTTCTTCATTTATAAGATACAGCATTCGTGCTGTGAGAAGATAACTACAATTTTTTTACAATAAGACAAAAACACGAAAAACGAATGACTCATGACGACTGCGTTGCGAAGCCAATGGATTCTATGGACTTGTCAGTGGATTCGTGTACCGTCACACCGATCGGTACTGGACGTTATATCGACATCCATTGTAATAATTCGTATGGTTATGTTAAACCGTCGTAGATCGCTCAACCAGCGACGTAAGCCGGTATTCCCGTAGCATCCAAGGCTGACAAGGCAAAGGAAACTGGACCTTTGAAAGAAAACACGAATAAATTGAGCATTAAATTGTCTAGCGTGACAATCTCTCTCTATCAGTCAACACGTGCTTAATCAAGGTGGCGAAAGAATACCAGACAGTTCACGTAATTGGTACACAAAACGTCTCCCTGTATTCTCTATTGTTTCTTCTCCTGGTACCACTAATTTAATATTAATGTTTTTTGTTCGGTATTTGTTAACGATACTGTACGCGAGGCTGGCTCGAGCAATGTTTATTAGCTGCTTGTTTTCCAAAGTTTATCTGGATCTTCGCCGAAAAGAGGCGCGTCTTATATAACTAGTTAAAATTTATTTTACCGTCACCTTAATTGCCAATTATGACACTCGCTACACGTTTGCTTAGTTTCGGAGACGTTCAAGGAGACTCTTTTACTGCCGTCTCTGTATCCTGTCCAGAAAGGACGGCGAAGAGCTGAGAAGAAGAAGTGGTGAGCGGGGATATCGAAAATACAAGGGAAGGCGCGCATCATTTTTCTCCCATTCCCGAGATTTCTTTGTCTCGGAATAATTTTTTTCCGCTTCGCAGGATAACGAGAGCAGCACAGAGAACTGAGAATGCGTTATATGTATATATTATATTCCCTCCGAGTGTCTTCAGCCTTTTTTTTTTTTTTTTTTTTTTTTCCGAAGCTGTCTCCCGACGTTCGTCTTGCAGTAGTTGGAAACTCGTCCCCGACTAAGGGGACAGGAGGAAGCTAATTACGAGTTCCATAGCAGTCCTCGAACCCCTTCCACCCTCCCCAGTTAGCTAACCATCCCTCCATTGACGCACCCCTTGTTTGCTTTTCTTGCCGAATGGAGGAGCGCATCTCTCCCATTCACTCTGCCATCGATTTCCATATTATTTGCCCTTCGCAGCCTTGTCAAATTCGGGTTGGGGAGGGATGGTAAGAAAGGTCGTTGCCAGCGCGACAAAAGCCCGAAACGCTTTTGGCTCAGTATTCGCCGTCGGTAGATCCTCGGTGACCTTGATCGCAAGAGCGACAAGACGATGGTTCTTGATCGACTCCAGGATTTTCTCAGAAATATCCGAGATCAAGTAGTCCGAAGCCTATTCTATGAAGGCTATGCCATTTTTATTCCCTGTGCATGATCATACGACGTAAAATACAAACACAAACGTTCGTCAGTTTTTTTCTGTCTTACTAGTTGGCTATTCACGGTAAAGTGGACACTTTTGAAAGCCCTCTCATTTGGAATAATAGTCAATAAATATATTTTATTTTAGCCTTAGATGTTAACTTCCGAGTGCTGTGGAATATACACACTGTGTTTATTACTTACATGGCAATATTTAAAAAAAGAAGAAAAAAATGGTTTCAAAATAAAAAATGGCTGAAAGCAGAAAGTAACTAGGTTTTCAAAAGTACTCACTTTACCGCGAACAGCATATATAACTATTCCGTGGGTGTCAATTTCAATGACAATTTTAGCAAGCCTACGGGTTATCTGTCTTTCAAAGTCGTGCTCACCACATCAGCCTCGAAGAAGATGAGCTCACGAGCTTGAGTTATATGTAGTTTACTTTCCCTTTACGATACATTTGTGGGATATGTCACACAGGGGAGTGGCTGCACTCTATCCCATCTTAAAAAGCTAAAATTATGAGACACCAAGTTCTACCTTGAAAACTATCTTCATCTTCGGTTGGTCCTTCAAGACTGCCTCCAGTTGGAATTTGCACTGTGTCACCTTAGAGTACTATATATAATGACCTGTGCTAATCAAGGATTCTCATAAACAGACAACTTCACGTTATAGGCACAGCCGTGATCGATAACCGTTGCATAAGCAAGTGCTTATGCAACGAAAGACACGCTCTGACCCGTCTACATGCAGGATCGGTGAAGGGTGGCAGATTACACCATAACCATGACAACCATATGTTAAGATGCCGTAGATCGTTCTTAGTTGCTGAAGAAAACTTCTCCCAGCGAATCCACCTTGAGGTAGGCGTCATAACCATTACCTCATTCACAACAACGTGCGCCGCTTAAAAATTCCACGTAGGAAAATTTGGAGTTAACTTAGGGCAAAATGTTCCAATGGCTAGGATGCATAATTTTTCGGCTTTACAAAATTCTTGATTGCTCTAAACGATAATAATGCATATGACACGATTTCACATAAAATAACTATTTGCCTGTGAAATTCATTGTAGTTTAAGGTGGAATATCACACGCCATATTTGCTCGTAATTTGCGTGCAGGGCTATCTACCTGAAGCGAGGGAAGATAAGCTAAATTGCATGCACGCAATTCACGAGTTTCCCGCTAGGTAACACTATCATCGCCTAAATGGGACAGAAGCTGTAAAATGTAACAAAAAAAAAAGGAGATGTAACACTGAGCTATACGCTGTTGCCAGTTCGTCTCTCCTCTCTTCACTACAAACACTTCCGATCGCCCAGCGGCGGTACTCGCCTCGTGCCATAAAGGAGATGAGAGCTCGCGCTCGTGAATGGATGAAAGAAAATTGTCACGCTGGCCATTTATGTCTCAAAACTTACAAACCTTGTGTAAACGAGTACACAATACAGACACGACTTTTCACAGTTAGAAGTGTGTTTCATTCCATTTAATTATATGTTTTCTAAGTTTGGTATATATAATTCTATACACCTGTTGTACTTTCATACGAAATATCATATACGGAGGTAATTAACAACTAGTTCTAAATCGAAGTAAATAGCATTCTTAACGTACCTGTTCAATGCATAAATGTGTCTATATACAGAATGTCAATGAATAAGTGTTACAAATTAGTAGGGACGGTACACGAGTTGAAATGGAACATATTTTATTAAGGTATCCATGTCCGGAAATAACACCTTATACCAAAACACGGTGATACCAGCGAGCAGGGTTAGTCAGTAACCCGATGGCAACCGAGCAGTATAACAGCATGTACCGGGCATTACATGTGTAGGTTGAAGGTTGTTTTGCACTGCCCCATTTGACGCACAATAAGGAGGTCCCATTGTCTGGCCACCTCGCTAACCTTTGGGGCCATGTAAAAACACTGTGTACGACACTCCTGTCAATACCAGAGAAGAGAAGAACTTGGAGCCAGGTTTCGTGCAGGATTCGAAACCATCAAGGACACGCCGGCCATCTACAATTATGTGCTCCGCAACATTCTGCAGCGCTGCAGAGCATGCATCGAATGCGGAGGAATCAATTCTGAGACGCAGCTGTACACACACACACACACACACACACACACACTCTCTCTCTCTCTCTCTCTCTCTCTCTCTCTCTTTCTCTCTCTCTCTCTCATAAACCTGTTTACAATACTGATTCACATGCATATTTCCTAATACCTGATGCCACCCGTGCACGCTATAATCGCCATTTAGGGTAAAAGGAGGCATTTCTGGACATAGGTAACTTAATAAAATATTGAGCGCCGACCTGCACCTTTCAACTTTACCAGCTAGCATAGGTTTCGGTTATTGTTTCCTCGCAGGTACGTTATCAACTCGGTGCCATTTTCGGAGCGAGTCTATAACCAACTGTGTATCTTATTTAAGCGACTTGCACTCAAATTTATTCAGAAAGTTTTCTGTCTTTAGGGACAAACAAACGTTAAACACTACCTTTCTCGAAGTCTCGAGTTCACGCTATGACATCAAATGAACTGTTACTTATGGAAGAGACTTGCTTCTGTAAATCTTTCTACATTTAGTCATTTTCCAGTTCCAAATAGGAGGCACGCATCTCTGGTCCTACAAAACAGTAATATGACAAAGACGCACATAAAAGTAAAATTATTACTAAGTGTAGATAGTAGAAGGGTGACTGTGAGATCTATGATGTCGCTTTGGTTTGGCAATGCGGCCATACTATTGCACTCTAGATTCGAATCAGTGGGAAACCACTGATTCGCAGTGAAATTTAACTACTCGAATCAGTGAAAATAGCTCCGCATAGAATCAGTGTAAAACCACTGGTTGTTTCAGTGAATAAATTTCACTGGTTGAATTTGTCACGAGAAACAATTTCACTTACTGAATAAGTGATGGCCGACTGCAGTGGCGAATTAAATATTGTTTTTATTGGACGTAGCCAAATAATTACGTGGGCTAAACATATGTATCATAGTTTACTATTTATATTGCGCAATTTGCCGTAATTTAAAAAAAGTAGGATAACTTCCGGAAGGTGAATTGAACTCACCACACACCCTTTCCACTTCGATTTGAGGCCCTTACCTTACCATCTTTTTTTTTTTTTATTGTGCCGTTTGACAGAGCGTGGTTGACGCTTTGGACAAGTGTGGTTGCCGTTTGACAGCCTCTCGTAGACGCATGCCTCGCGCAGGAGGATACAGCCGGACTTACACAAACATACACCCGTGCCTTACACAGGACTCGAACCCGGGATCCCCGCGCCATAAGCCGACACATAACCAACTGCGCCACGGATGTCGGCTCCATCTGCTTTACCAAGCCAAGTTGTAGTAATAGGAGGAAAATATATGTCTTGCAGTTCTTATTGAAATCGCGAAGATTTAATTTGTTTGCCCTTACTTTTCGCTGTTGGTTTAATTGGAATCGTTAGGATTGTTAAAACTAATATTATGTATGAGTGCACTCTCTTCACCACATTATATGCGGTATAAACCTTTAAACAGAGTGCTGTGATGATTACATGAGAACGAAATGATAGACGTAAAAACGGAATGAAAGACTCAATGTTCATATTGCCTCGTAAAATGTTGACGAAACTAATTTTAGAAATTATTTTGTATTGGTTTTATTAGTTTATTCGTTGTTATTTCAATTGATAAACGTTGCTTAGCGGTCATTTATAAACATTGTTTGACGACCATTTTTACACGCTGTTTAACAGTCATTAAAAAATATACCACTGAAAAACAGAGAAAAAAAAGACTGATGAATCAGTGGAAAATGTCACTGAATCAATACGTGAAGGAAATCTGGCTTTTTTTTCACTGATTCATCAGTTAAATTGAACTGAAGTGTCTGTTGTATCAGTCAGGTACCGTTGACTGATTGAAGCAGTGAAAGCCTCACTGATTCACATTTAGAGTGTGGAATCATTCGGAATTTGAGCATCGAGTCCATACACAAATGTTCAAATGAAAACTGGAAACAGTGACATAGTAGAAAGAGCATGTACTTTACGTACACTTGCATGCTAATTTATGTTCCGAGTTTAAAAGTGCGTACTACGTTATACTGTTAGGCCAAGTAATATACTATATTGGATTTTATATCAGTATCCATCGTTGGTGTCAGGAAAGGTCAAAGCTGACAACTGCATCGGGCCAAGAGCTAAAGACGGTTCCATCGGGAAGGAAAATTGTTTTTTTTTTTTTTTTTTCTGTGGAAGAATGAAATACTTTGCTACACAGCCAGAGTGCAAAAACACCTGTCATGGTTTAGCTATTCGTTATGCAGCTTGATGTATAAGTACAACCCAAGTTTGATTGATTGTCTGTTAGGAAAACGCGCTAATCGTATAATTTTAGTTGTAAATAAGTAGCATTCATATGTTATACAAAACGAGATCTTTTTATTTCAATCTTCGTACATACTAGGTGGTGTGGAACATAAGAGAAGGTGGAACTCCCGGAAATTCTATGAGCAGCGTACGTATAAATTTCTATCGCCCGGTAGTCGAGTGATCAGCTTGCTGGTCTCCCATCATGGAGATCCCGGTTTGATTCCTGTTTGGGGTCGCCCGGGATTTTCTCATTGGGAAACAAGGCGGACGTTGCCAGTAGCCGGCCTGCCGCTCGTTCTTGCGTTCCCGCTCTTACGTTCCGCTGCTGCTCTATGAAGAAGACGCCTATTGACCCCGTCTTGAAAACCCTTCATTTAGTAGGTGTGTACCTGCTCCGTAACACACGTTGATAGTCAGCGTTTGTGTCGTTAAGGGGTAATTATCCTTGCTATCTTCGATTTACATAGTTTCCTCATTGATTAAATTTTCGGAGTCAATATTTAAAAACCAAGCTAGTCATGACACAGGGAACATTTCAACAGTTATTTCTAAATCCCACTTATTTTCTTACACGATTAGTGTCACATCTGTAACCGTAATTAAACATTATCTAATTATTTAATAATTCCAGTTCCACATGGGAAAATACATGTATATTTGAAACCCTACAAATTAAAAAAAAAAAATCGTTTAAGTAGTCGTCCTTGTAATGTCTAGCTTTGATTTTTTATTTCTGGTCATGCATTTTCATTACGAAGATTTGTAAGATAATTCGAAGATTGGTCAATTAACTGTAGCCACACAACAGTCTTCCAATAACACCAAATAGTGAAAGTGGTATGTTTTTCCTCGGGATTTTCTGTGTCAGATGCATAGAACCTATTTTACGTATGGTAAGCTCTTTCTTTGTACGATTTTCAGCACGCATCCAGTGATACAGAAATATTACAACTAACGGAAATAGCAGTGTCCCGGGAGAATGCATTGCAGTCTCTAGTGCCAACAGCGTCTGTCAAACTAGTTAGATATTCTTCTCGCACGATGACGCAGCTTCATGGACAAGAAAACAACCGTATGTCGTCGCTACGATACAGGTGCGTCGTATTTTCCTTCAAGGCATTTCCCCTAAAAGTTCATTTTCTGTTTTCTGGTCCATCACCTGGGTTTGCTCTAAAAAAAAATTTTCATTCGCCCGTCGTTTTCCCTGAAATCCTTTTTCCCAAAGGTGTTGGCCCTACAAGTTTGTCTCCTCTCACTGATCGGGAAAACAAGTGCATGCAGGCAAATGCATAGTTTACTTTAAATGCACTTGACCTGAAGGTATGCGCTCTAACGTTTAGGGCAAACGACTTTAGGGTAATCGATATGTAGCCGCTACGTCCAGATCATAAAAAACGAAATGCTAACCATCTGTTGAATCGGCCTTCCGTAAACGATGTTGCTAAAGAGCTTCAACTGTACTTGGCGCCGAATTCAAATTCCGGGTAACGCGGTGTGTACATTTTTAGATTTAACTTTAAGTTAATGTAATATTTAGGTGGCGTGGATACGTTAACAACAACAAAACAAAAAATTCTAATTATTTAATGACGACTTGTAAAATATTTTGTTAACTAGAAGTTATTACTCAGCTCTTTTTTTTATGGGCGTATGAGGACATTTCCTCACATGAATTATGAATTAGATACTTTGTTGCCTGAGTTTAAGAAAACTTTCAAATAAGTATATTTGGAAATAATACATTTATTATCATTTGATAGACGTGCCACATAAAGTTTTATGCCATAAGTCTGTTTCGATTTATCAGGAAAACCCTACACTAGAGCCTAAGTATGATAATCGGTTTTGTATAAGTTATATTTTATAAATTAAAAACTATATAAATTGTTTACAAAAATTAAACAAACAGAAATTAATTACGCGGGTGTTTGTCAATATTAATTCTTGTCTAAAAAGGACAATTTTCCTCATATGATTTGAATCGTTCGAAACAATAAATTATAGATTAAAAATAATACATTTTTAGCTTATGTTTACGCGAACGTTATTGAGACACAAATCAATTTGCGATGAAGTGGAATGTATTTCATTAACAAGTTTGAAAAAAAAAAAAAAAATTATTCACTACCAATAAAAACTCACTACCAACACAATTTCCTACAAAATAAGAATAAGGAGAAAAAGAGAGAGGTTGGATGTAACATTTCCCTTTAATTGGATTGGCTATAAGCACGTAGACGTGTGGTTAAAATTGTACGTAATGCAGGACATCCAAAAAACTAATATTTTCTTTATAGTACTCTTTTAATTTCACGAAATTTTACTAGTCAATGTGCTGCACAGTTCAATGTTATACAGGGCGTAAACAAAATAATTGTATAAGGTAAAGAGTTGTTATCAAAATTTAAATTTCTACTCAGTTTCCTGAGTGGAGGCAAATATCTCCAGAGAGAGAAACAAACGTACACGAACGAAGACAAAGATAATAATGGGAAGGCGGAATAATATCCTTAAAGTACATATTTTGTACAAATTTCGCAAGCTTATTAATTAAAAATAACTGAAACTTCTAGTCAGTGCGTGTACATATGTGTACAGTATGGTCCTCCTAAAGAGGACAAAATTTCCGCAATGGTTGCAGATTAAGAAATGCTGATTTATCTAGATGATAGTATGTATGAGGACGAGTAATTTTCCGCATAGCGAGTATTCGAAAAACGTGCATGGGCAAATAAATTGAACCACACGTGAATTTTTAACAGGAAATGGGCATTTATTTTAACGGCATCTGAAAGATCGTGCAAAGAGGAATTCAGCGACATAGCATTTGCAATGGAAACTATCGCAGAAACGCCAAGAAATAATGTTCAAATATGATTAAGTTGGGTGGACCGGTGTAGCATAGGGCAGTGGACCCATACTCACAGCTGTATGTGAACAGCACGTACCATGACTTTATTTAGGTATTTATTCTGACAATCTAATATTTATAGACAAGATTTAATTTGATGCAATCAATGGATCTTATATCGCGTTTCAATTTTCATAAATACCCTTCACTAGAATAATGGATGTAGATCACGGAATTTCTACAGGAAATTGCTCTCCGCTTAATGAATGTGCAGTCGCAATCCTCCTATCGTGTTTGATTCAGTCAGGTCTTCGCCATCTTAAGGAGCTAACAATCCTTTCATAAACCCTTAAAGTTTCTTGTTATTCGTGAATAGAATTGCTAGGAAATCGTCAGTCTATTGTTAGCCTTTAATATGCTTCCTGAACTTAATTTAACGTTCTAAAACAATGCTTCGTAAAATTAGTGATTCAGTAATAAAGATGTCCAATTATAATTAATCACGGGAGTATGATTCAATGTAACAAAGACTGTCTTTTTGAAGTAATCTAAAGACGCATGCATTGTTCCTTTTCCTTGTTAAGTTTTTCTTCACTGGACGTTTAAAGCACAAGAAGTGATTTTCGGCGCCTTTTATGAGGACAGTGTTTCAGTTCGGAAAATGTGTCTGCAATCAATGTCTTCATGCATATTCTTAAAGTTTTGATATTCGGTTATGAATCTAAAGTACTTTTTTGGACTCGCTAGTGTTGACCTCTTATTTACGACCGAGAAAAACCCAGCTACGATAAGAAGAAACAGTAACCTCTGGAGAGAGATTTGCTAAAGAATTGTATCCAATTATTCAATTACAGGGTAACTTTGAAAACATTGATACTATGCGGCTGCTGAATCCCTACAACCTTAATAGTCTCTCACATCATCATTATTTCAATATCTGCAAGAACACTTCTAAGGTTGTCTGTTTTGTATGGTCCAAGAATGGCTGGGAAACGAATTTCAACCCTCTAACTGGAATTGGCATTCTTCAAGCTATGAGAAACTTATATGCAAATGGCAAATTCTATACTTCTCGATCCCCTAAACCTTAATGCGGACTACTGCCTGCATATGCAAAGCTTATTGTACTGCTCAGTGTGCTTGCCGACAAGGAGGCTAAAGTGCGCTTGTTAGAGAGCCACAAATATCCAAAATGCTATGAACTTTTACCTGGATATATAAAGTAATATTAAATTATCGTAGTATAATTTAATAAAAGCTGAAAATTAACCGAAAAAAAACTAATCTTGTAACGAGACTATAAAAATATATACTTATAAGAACCCATTTATGCACATCTGATATGTAATTTTTCTGTGGTCAGGCCAAATTTTTGAACTTTTGAATGAATATTTAAAATGTCAGTGTAATGTAAAGCATGTATAAAATACACTAAAATTTGTGAGAAATGTAACACTAAGAATGAGGCATGTGATTTAAATGAACTTTATACCTCAGATTACGTACATGACAATTCAAAATTGATTAATATTACAGAACTGTGCATCATCTCTGTCCTAGAAAATTCAGTATGGTGAAGCCCTCAAGTGCTGCAATCAGCGTCCCTAAACGTTGTGGAATGGAATCAAAGAGGATCTGGATATTTAATGGGGAATCTCCCTCCACGTGGCGGCTTGTATGCGAGTCCACAAAGCAACAACAGTGGTTACTGGAGGACCGTGACGAACAAGTCGCCGACCAACCATATCTCAGGCATATCCTATGGGAGACATGTCAGGCGAACGTGCAGGCCAAGGAATAAGTATACCTGTCGTTCATTGAAGAAGACTTGCATGATCCTCGCCACTTATGGCCGGACATTGTTGTGCTGAAATATGGAATGCGGAGTCGCCTGAAGGAGGGGCATTAACTCGGGCTCTAAAACACCCCTGATGTAGCAGTTGCTGTTCAGATTGCCTTCAATACGTAGGAGTAGAGATCGCATGTTGCATCCAATGGTGACACACACCATTACACTTGGTGTTTGTCCATTATGCAGCTTCACAATGCAAGCTGCCAGATTGTGGTCACCATGGTAGCATCTAACATGTATGTAACCATCACTGTAGGATATGTTGAAGTAGGACTCGCCCGAAAACACTACATTTTGACGCTCACTACGCCAGCGACAGTGTTTAAGTCCATACTTGATTTTTACTACTGTTCTGTTCTCTGGTAATAAGATTAAGTTTGAGATAGGTTTGGCATTTTCACAAGTTGTCTGGTACCACTGGTAATATGCATGTAATCGACATGCTGAAGTTATGTTTAATCCTTGAGTTGTTATGCGTAAAATTTAAGGACGTAAAGTAAATATGTATTACGACTAATATGTTTGTTGTTATTTACGTTTATGTCATAATCTCCTTAATTAATTTTCGTTGCGTGTTACGGTTGCAATTGAAAGAGGGAGGAAGATGTTAATTATATGTATAGCAATTACAAAGGTAAAGGAGGGCGACATTTATATATATATAAGGTAAAGGAGGGCGACATTTATATATATATAAGGTAAAGGAGGGCGACATTTATATATATATATATATATATATATATATATATATATATAATATATATATATATATATATGTATGCACTGAAACATTCTTATATAAGGATTTACACTTTACTGCATACAGAGAAGGTGATAAAAAGAAAGGCCAAACCTTAAGTTCGATGCTTTAACACACATACACGCAAACACATATAACACGGCATCAAGTTGGGAGATATTGGTACTGTGTTTCCCACTTCGAATTGATCCCTGTAATACTTGGAAAAAAATATTAATATGAAAAATGTGGTTGGGGATCAATGTGTATTGTTGAAGATAGCACACACGCGCGCGCGCGCACACACATATAGGAAATTTTGTAATATCCCTGGAAAGTAACAATTACATGGTAATGCGCCAGTTTATGAATATAATTATAAATATGTCGACCACCATTTCCCAATGCTCAATCATAATTAATGACATACCAGCTAACTTTATAGCTCAAATCTCCAAATACCCATCGAAAAATGTTTAAAATAA
Organism: Dryococelus australis; assembly: GCA_029891345.1. Lineage (NCBI taxonomy): Eukaryota > Metazoa > Arthropoda > Insecta > Phasmatodea > Phasmatidae > Dryococelus > Dryococelus australis. Next base: position 44,502,434 of record CM056997.1, read on the forward strand.
CTAATAATAGTTTTAATCATACCATACTTACTTCTCAAAAACAGACCAATCAGCTTTTTTATACATATTGTTCCAAGCAAAATATTCTATCAGGAGATATTCCAAAATACAAAAGGAAACCATAACATCAATCATTACCAACACCATATCGATTATACTAAACATTTCTCTTAATAACTTACAATACAACAACACAATCATATAAGCATTCCTATGAAATATTTCAACAAATTACTCTGATAAAACATTTCATCATGTAACAGCATAACACGCATTCAAATAATACCAACACCCATATAGTATACCATAGTCAGTGATACAACCTTAATTAAATCTCATTCCAATAGCCTATATCACCAAACCATCAATTCATATGTTCCAGCAGAAAATTATTATAACCATCAATACTCACAATCCATATCACACCACACAATTCATTTCATAAACCATACTATCCATTAGCAAAACCCTTAGCATTGAGGATTCACTGGTGAGAAGTCAGTGGCGAGGATTCATCAGCGAGGATTCATCAGCGAGGACTCGTCCATGAGGACTCGTCAGTGAGAAGTCAGTGTTTTTTTCTAATGTTAGGATACTCGAATAAGTTTTTCATATAGAAATATGCTCAATACTCGATTTCGCACCAACAGAGATATACTTCATTTTTCAAACAGCTACAATCTCCGATACCCAATATACTGTCAAAGTGATTGCTAATGGGGGTGGATAACATGTGAAATTTTACTGAAGTCATGATGGTATCTCTATATACATATTCAAAACAACAACAAATAAGTAGGAGGAAAACCTCTTTTTTTTTTTTTGCTTCCATTCCAAACATTTTACATCAATTAAGAGATCTTTTATTTTCTTTATTCACAGAATAGCCTTTACTGGAAAAATTGTTTCATCAAAAATTCTCATATTTCTTTTCTAGTTACCATTAAAATTGTCAGAGAAGTCCAAGTCAATAGCTATACCAAACACACACAAACATTATATATATTCTCATATCTTCATAGATTACAGTAATTTTGTATATATCACGACATTGCAAACGAATGTCAGAAAAAACATATATTTGATAATAAAATAATAAAAACTTTAAATTTATTTCACACACTTGTCAAAAATACACATTATTACTTACATACACCTAAACATATTCACCATCGACAAAAATAATTATGATTTACTCTAATTTTATAGAACAAATCCTGTTTTGTGCAGTCAAGTTACCCCTATTCGCATACACCACACCACAATTAACACATGGTTACATCTTGTATGAAGTGCTGACTATATAGATACTAGCTTCATGTCGTCTGGCGCTAGAGCTAGTCGTGAATGTCTTGCTACATTTGCAGATGCTAGCAACACTTTTATAACATCGACTCCCAGAGTCCGAGGGCTTTCGCGTTACCATTGACGATGTTGACATATCCTCAACAGCTCTTTCCTTATTTATATTACGACTTACACTGTCACTAGATGATTCCACTCGTGACAATCTGCCTTCCACCACAAATACCAAAGAAGTGAAAACATTCTTACAGGATGTATGCTTATATACTGTTTACACAACAGAACAATCAGCTTATGTTATCCATTTCGACTGTCTCAGTATACATCTGCTGAGTATGAATATGTAAAAGCAATATCCTTGATTCAGTGTTATACGAAACCTAGTCATTCTATTCTCTAACTAACTTGCGAAGTCGTCCACCAAACAACCATTCTTCTTTACACTTATACATTTTTCAATCTTGGATACACCTTTTATTTTTCTCTCGCTAGTTCAACACTCTTCTGAAATGCATTACATCAGCCCCTTGAATATGGTGTGTCCACAACAGTAACACATCCTGGAAAACACTATATACAAGAGAGACAGCCAATAATTCCTTCGTCCTGTTGCAGATAAACAGGTAAGTATATATATATAAACATTTTATTTCATGCCATGCATACATCAGAAGGAATTCTTTAGGTAGGCATGCTAGTTCAGTTTCTTTGTTGAGTGCTGCACGTAATTTAAGCTTTCCATATGCCAGTATAGCTGATAAAATTTTCTGACTGCTAGAACAACAGACCATAATTTTCTCACTGAACTCTCACAAAGAGAGAAAGAGATTTTGAATGATTTGTAGCGGCGACGCACATGCTGATTTTGTGCGTCTAAAAATGATGTACCTAAGTCTCAAGTCACTCGAACTCAGTCATAGAAAGAGAGCTCATGCATCTATATAACCTCGCTTTCCACCCACTCCAACACCCAACAGTCTCCCGAAATGTGTTACACCATCACCTAGAATGTGTAATGTCTACAATAGTAAGACTTCCTTGAAATCCCTATAAACAGGGAGACGTGAAACCCTACTTACATGTTGAATGCTTATATACTGTTAATACTATTGAACAGAAAGTTTATGTTGACCATTTCGACTGTCTTAATATATGTCTGAAAATTAGTTGTCAAGTGTGGGATTCGAACCCACACTCCCCTTAAAAGGAAAAAGAGTTTAAATCCAGCATCTTAGATTGCTCGACCAACCTGTCAATTTCAGAAAACCTTTTTTTATAATAAAAGTGTTAACCTTATGCAGATGACGTAATGGGATCGTAACCGTAGCATTTTAAACATCTGTTCAAAATCGACTGTATAAAACAAAAATAAGCATAATTTACAAAATTTTAAATTTGCAGAAAAAATCATAATCTTCATGGTATGGAGCACTCTGAGAAAACCCCAATACACAGTCATCCTAGAAGAAAGCAGGTAATATATATAATAAAGGGATACATATATAATTATATTTAATATGGGAATATATATATATATAATGATATACAGGCTGAGACATCAGCTCTGCGACAAACAGTGAGAGGAGGTTCCTAGTAAAATTTCAGTTAGAAAATGTCTGACAACGAATGCCAGGAAACTGCTCCTAAGGGTAGGAAACCCTTGTGAAACTGGGGTTGCAATTATGAACTTTATTTAATTACACTGAAAACATGTGATATTAAAGGATGAATTTCTGTAGGCATGCCAAACAATTCAGTCACTGTAACACCCACGTTGACCTACCGCATACCCTACATAGTGAATTGGGGGTTGCCATCCCAGTGAAAAAAAGGTCGTTGTACATCGTTACATAAATTATGATCACAGCCTATGAATAACCATTGCAAGACGTAAAACAAGTCCTCTTGGTAAGAAAACCTCCGAAGAGTAGTTTGCGAGAAAACAGACCTCCAAGATATTAAATGTCACGTAATGCTTATGAGGCATTTAATATCTTGGAGGTCTGTTTTCTCGCAAACCATTCGTAGGAGAATTTCTTACCAAGAGGACTCGTTTTTACTTCTTGCAATGGTAATTCATAGGCTGTGATCATAATTTATGTAACTATGTACTAAGATACTTTTTTTTCACTATTTGAAGGGGTGGCAACCCCCATTTTACTATGTAGGGTATGCAGTAGGTCAACATGGGTACTTGTAGGTTACAGTGACTGAATTGTTCGGCATGCCTACAATATTTCATACTTAATATCACATTTTTTTCAGTGTAGTTCAATAAAGTTCATAATTGCAACCCCATCTTCACATGGGGTTTCCTGCCCTTAGGAGTGGTTTCCTGGAATTCGTTGCCAGACATTTTCTAACTGAAATTTTGCGAGAAACGTCCTCTCGCCGTTTGTCGCAGAGCTGATGATTCATCCGGTATAAGATATATATATATACATATAATTATATAAAATAGGAATATATATATATATAATCATATATAAGATAAATTATGTATAGGATACGATTATATACATTTGTATATATAAAATAGGGTTATACATAATGTCATATAATGGAATTCCCATACATATATGGTGTGTAGGAGGTGAAATGTTTCTAACATAACTATTTCTTATAGCAAGTGTTGTCTATTAAATGGAATTTCCGGGTATGGCGGATTGTGAGTAGGGGTCAAAATGTTCGTCTGTAGAAGAGATCAAATGGAATACTTATAGCGAATGTTTTCTACTGTTTACATACAGGGGAGATGAAATGTAATACTTAAAGGAAACTACACGTTCTGCCTATATCCCCTGGTTGTTACTTTAACAAATATGTACTTTGTGTACAACACATATTTTGGATTGTAATCACTAGCAATAGTCTTGGATGGGAAACCTTTGACATTTAGGATGGGATTCTGTTATAACTTGATACTCTCACTAAAATTTCCTATGATATAACGGTGTCTGCGTATAATAAGAGGGAATATTCTCTTCCAATCACATTGGTTTTGTTTAGATGAGTGATAAATGACCGGACAATTGAAATGGTGGAATGACTAATATTGAGTGTTTTTTTTTTTGGTAGAAGACAAGTGGATTGATAAGTTTCATATGTAACTAAATCGTATGGATATGAAGTGTGTATGTGTGTGAGTGTTTCCGATTCTCCTTTTACCAAATGTATGTGTAAATGTTTCCAAGAAGTGTTCAGTTCGCGTTTTGATAGCGATTTTATCTAAGCAAATAGGTATATATTGTGCGGTTGTGGGATTAACAACCTATCAAATCTTTCTGCGAGATGGGAAGTGGTTAACTATAATTTCTTTTCCAAGGCAACATGGTATGTACATATTTGCCTGTAGTGATTTCGGGAAAAATAGAGAACTCTGAATGTTCTGAATCGAAACCCATGCCCTTCTGAATATGGGTATAAATATAGCATTTGTCTTTGCGTGATATTATGACTAAGATATATACATTGTTTATTTCTTGTATGTAAGATGTATATGGAAAATCTTTTTTTAAAGAGTTTTGCATAAATATTTTTAAATAGTTTTGGATTATAATTTTTATGACTTTTTTATTGCCCAGGGGATGATTTTGAAATATATTTTCTTCCCTTGTATGTCACTGCTTTCCCGAAAAGTATAAATGGTTGGTGTATTTAGGTAAACCGGACTCGTAGCAGGCGATGAAGCTTGGGAATGCAGAGAGATGTGTGTGTGTGTATTTTTACATATAATGAATGGTAAAAGCGAATCTTTTGGTAATTTTTCCATGAATACCATATAGCCCTTATGCAAAACATTAGCATTTGAGGTTGTATATACACCATCTCAAACTTGTATGTTTATAAGTTAATATGTGTTCTTTAGAGGAAACATAACAGCAAATAATGAATTCGCAATAAAAGTGTTGATATTGTGAGAAGTATATGTATGTGGGAAAGTTATGTTCTCATGAACGATATTATTGCAGTAAGCCTATCCGCCCTCCACATCGTTGTTTGAAATGTTAATTCTTGATAGTGTTTGTGTTGAAGTATATAATTGTGATAATTTCTGTAATTTATAAATAATGTTTTGAAGATGTAATAAATATGAATGGGGAATTGGTTTTGATTCTTTACACGCTGATTTTACCGATTGCATAATATACGCTTTGTGTGTTTTTCCACTAAAAATTCTTGTGAGGGTAATGACCAGTGTCAGTCATTCGCCTGTTGAGATGTTTGCGCAGGGAAGTCTGTCTTGTATGAGTGGTGTAGGAATTATGAGTGTTTCAAAAATGCTTTATACTTACAAGTTTGTACTGTGCAATGTTGTTTGTGCAGGTGGATCGCCAAAAGCAGGTTTGTAATGCTCTCCTTTGCAGGGCGGTTGGCCATTCTCATGTCTCCATTCGAGAGATCATCTCTACTGTGTGATATAAATGGTATCCTCTCAGGAAGATTGCTAGAGATGTTCACAGTATCTCTCTTGTTTTTGGAACTATTCTATATGATTACCTGGATGTTATTTACACAATATTAAATTAAAAATGACACGCATTTAGTAAAATGGTATACACATATTCACCTTCATCGGGATTTGAAGCATGGGACGTGTTGCTATAAATGTAAATACCATCATTAGGGTTGAAGTAGAAATATCTCAATTCATATGTTTTAACTTTGTCGGGTTTCGAGGCAATAACTCATCCATTACAAAACTTAATATCGATGGAGGATGAAGCATGGTTTCAAATCATAGTTAGTTTCAATTTGAATTTATGATTGGTAAATGTATGAAACAGATTAACATTAAAAATTATTTTCTTTTAACATACGCCAGTAATATCATATTTGGTTTTCCAAGCATATCTGGGGGGAAATATTTGTTTCTAGTATATGCAATGTTTTAACTATTTCTTTATGTTGTTATTAAGTAATATGTTAAAACATTAATTTTGAAGAAAAAAAAACATTTTTATAATTATATACTTTAATTACATATATGTGAATGATTATTATATCATAAATGCAAAGACACTTTCTGTATAGCACCCGCCTGTATCTTTTCAGGATTATGAAGAGCAATGTTCTTGCATTGAGAAGACAGACTGGCATAGGGAGATTTGGTGGGGATAGGTAGTTCTTTGTTGTTCAACAACCTGTGGTGGCTTGTTGAATGTGTGATGATCACTGCACAAGAGTTGTACGCATAGTGAGATAGGTAATGGAAAGGTATATTGTTTAGGTGTTTGTTCTGTAGTGCATTTGATATTTACATGATATGAATATAAGTTATACATATTATAAAAACTTAGTCAGTTGACAGTAAAGCATGGTTTAGGTAGGCTGTGTACTTGAGGTGAAATTGTTCTTGGGGTTTGTTCATTACATCAATGCTAATTATGCATATTAAATCATTATGTGAATAAAATCTAAGTATCCTTAATGGGATATGAAGCAAAGAGTAAATTCTCAATCTTACAGTTGTCTTCCCTCATTTGTTGTGTTTCCTCGGTTGATGGGTAATTCGTTTCATCTCATTATGCACATACTACTTGCATGTGGATATTGATTAAATCAATACTCTCGATAACTTACTTGATATGTGATTAATTGCCATGTATGGTTCTTGAATAAATACATAAATACTACTTGACTGTAAATACTCTATGTAATCACTATTTACTATGCAATTACATATATTTACTCTTGATGGGCGATGAAGCAAGTCCTCAAGTCTCCTGATGTAAGTGTATACCACATCCCATAGGCTAACATCTTCGATAAAATATTTTAAAGGTTTTTCTAAACATTGTTTCGGTAATTCATTCATCAAAATGTTAGCCTATAAAATAAGAATTAATCACGTCATTCTTTGGAAGCATGGGAGAACTAGTCAGTCATTCACAACAGTCTTGCTAGAATACAAAAAATAATAATATGCCCTTGAACATGATAGGAGTTGATAGGACTTGGATCGACTTGCATGGTGTAATTTTAACTGTGCATCTGATGGGATTCCATTATATAGCCTTGGGATAAAAGGCATTGATATATGCAAATGACCTTCGGTCGAGAGCTAGTTGTCTTAGGGAGAGGATGTGGTTATGCAAGTGTTTGTGTTTATGCAATGTGTAGATTGTGCAAATGCGAGAATATTCGTTGCTGATTATGCAAGTATGTACATAGTAATTGGGTATGTAATTACCCTCGATGGGGACTCGAAGCAGAGACTATCTCCTCCCCTTATCGAACCAAGGCACTACACCTTAACCCTAGACCCCTTCACCCATACTTATTCATTACAAGAATATAAAAAAACTTTACTTTTTGTCTCGAGGGGGACTCGAACCAAGGTTCAAAACATTAATAATATGTCCTCTTAAGCATACTTAGTTTATATGCGAATAAAAACCAATTTTTTCTTTTTGCCATGAGGGAACTCGAACCAAGTTCCAACAGATTAATCCTTTAGCCCGTTAGTCTGGTTGCATTCCAATATGGGTTGCATCGCAGACTAACTGCAAACTGGTGTCAACCACTTCCAAACTTGTAGTGCATATTTAACTAATATTCCTCCCTTATATATGTTAAATCAGTCCAAGATGGCTGCAGATGTGATACCCTTTGATATATGCGAACTGACTTCAGTTGAGCATTAGCTGTCCTAGGGAGAGGATGTGTAATTAGTCACAGTAAATATAATATTTAATTATGGTAGAGAGGGTGTGTAAGTCTCGTTATTCAAGTGCACACATAAAATGTAGGTATCCTGAATGGGAATCAAACCTAGTATCAATTCGCCCACCGGTTGTCAGAGCTAGCCAGTCTGTCAGCTCCCCAGCCCACAACATCCTCCAAAACAACTCCTCGCATCTCCAGGAATCCCGCAGGGGGAGAGGGAAAGGGTGATAGGCGAAAGTACATGCGCAACTGCATTTCTACCTCCACTCCTCCTCAGTTTTAAACCTGCTGCCAATGGACAAACACCTCATTTGCGGTTTGGCATTCGACGAGTCAACATGGACGAGACAGCACGTGTAATTGTGTCCTCCCTCCACTCCTCCTCAGTTGAGATCAAACAGTCTATGAGGCGACACTGATGAGGTAACACATGTGATTGCACAATAACCAAAATTCCTAAAATTGCCTTGTCCAGGAAAACCAAAATTCCCAAATACAAAAATTATATAAAAAAAAGTGTTAAGTACCCTGTCCAGGAATCGAACCTGAACTGAAATCCCCAAGTGGGAATCGAACTCAAAAATTTACAAAATTGGCCTCACCAGGAATCGAACAGAAGTGCATGTGCACCAGAAGTGCATATGCAAAAATGCATGTGCAAAAATCTGCAACTGGAAGTGCATGTACAAAAATGCACTTTTCGAGAAAGGTCACATTTGTGAAAAGATACATTTTGCATGCGCAAAAAAAAATGCACTTTCGCCGTTATCGTTCCCATAGAAGTGTAAAAGTACCATACGATGCAAATTTTTAGTATTAACTAGCGACATACACAAAACATACACAAAAAAAAAATCTAACCTATGGTAGGTGTATAAGTAAAATGCATATTTAAAAATGCAAAAAAGTGGACTAACTAATGCTCTTCTTATCAGTACCACGCATAACGTGCTCAAGGAATTTAAATTAATATGCATTGTCCGCATGTGTCGAAAAAATAATTCTGAAGTATAATCGTGAGTTGATATGCACTATTAAAATAATTTCAGGAAATGTTCCGACAGTGCAATTCCACGTGCAACAAAAAATCCAGGGATTTGTTCTGATGTCCTGTGCGTGCGTTTTCTCAGAACTGGCAGTCCCTGAAAAGAACACCATGCCGACATAGGATATTGCGTTTACAATTAAAAGCTTGCATTATATAGCTTGGTATTGCTTAAAATAATTCCCTGTAAAAAGTACGAGAAATCCAAAATGCCGATTGCCTGTAGGTTACGTAGTTCGACTACGTCGGAATATCCAATTTTCAATCGAATTTTATAAACAGTAAGGTATTATTGACTTTATGGCTGCTATTATGAATTATTTATTCTTTAATGTTCCCAGCCATCTAATTGTAATTCATATAGCTTCGAAGGTATTGAAGAAATTACGACAGTATTTTAAAGTCCCTGGTGTTATTTAATTTACCAAAGGGCTTTAAAAAAAAAAAAAAAAACTAGTTCGCGAAAATAAAATGTGATTACCACTGTGAGCTTCATTTATTTGCCCGATTTGTTACCCGCCAAACCTATCTGAAAAACGTAAACGCATCAGTACTTTTCACCACAGCTCTTTACGAGAATATATCTTGTGACAGTCTCGTACAATGGCAAATATACATATTCTAAAACATCCAGCTGATAACTATGCTCACACAGTTCGTCGATATGAATGTACATTTGGTTTCGTACGAACGACGAAATGGAAATGCGAGACAGGTAAAGGGGAACACCTCTATCACTGACGAACATTGCACACGAGCCCTTCCCAGGCGGCGTTGTATCATATCCTGCCACGCACCCCCCACCCCACAAACTGCGCAACACACATTCGTCGCTCTGCATTTCCTCTCCCCGCAACCGAACTCAATTGTCGACGAGACAGCGTTGCGAGGCGGAAAGCGAAGATGAATGTTTCAGGGAAAGGAGAGAGGGAGAGAGAGATACTACGTACAAGGCGGCTGAAAGAGCGAAGGTGCACGAAGGAAGGAAGTCGCATGTTCAAGGAAGGCTGGGCAAGGATTCTTGGAGGTCCTGCCCCAGCCACTAACTAATTTGCGCACTCGCGCGTGTCCTGGCAAAGTTTGTTGTAGTGGCGGGGGGGGGGGGGGTAAGGTTGCACACCGAGAATGCCACCACTGCGCTTCAGGCAGACGTGGTCCCCGTCTCAAAAGCATCGCCTCTCACACCGCCAGAAGCCTCTGACTCGTCCGTGCTGCTCTTCAAATACCGCGCGAGCACGCCACACACTCGCGCGCTTGCGAAGCTCCTGGCGCAGTTGTTTTTGCATATACAACCACATTTCTCTCTCTCCCCCCCCCCCCATCCATTCACGCCCCCTCCCATGGAGTGGTGAGGTTTTGGTCGGTGTCCGAGAGTGTTGGTCACTGAAAAATTCATTGCTTCTTATTTGCTCAACTTGCGGACATTACTTACTATTTCCTCGCATAAAAAAATTATATACGGGATATTTTTTACACAATGGCATATCAAAATCACAATTTTAATGGTTTGGGATGTGCAGATAGTAAAAACTAGTCTGCAAAAAAAGATAATTGACATCAAAATGAGATACGAAGTGTCCGTTCAAGGAATCTTTCAAAAATCACCCTATGAAATGTTTTCGCGGTTTTTTTTTTGGTTTGCTCGAAATATGGGAATTATTGCATGTTTCTGACTTTTAGCAGTCTAAGTTTTTCTTTTTTGTAAAATAAGTTTTACATAGCTCACCTTTAAATGAATTAAGTTCTTTATTTTAGTCGTACGTCCCAAAAACACTAAAGTTGTAATTGTTACACGCTAAGATGCTGGAACTACGAGATCTTATTATTTTATGCGAGGAAAGAGTAAGTACTTATAAATAATGTCTGCAAGTTGAACGGTGTTTCGCACAAATATGAAATAATGTATGTTTTGGAAAGCAATCAGCGCCCTTAACAGCTTGTATTTGAGGGCTAGCGAGTGTGAAGTGAAGGGGAGATGGTTCAGCGGTGGAATGCAAGGACGGAGGAAATCGGAGTACCTTGAGGAAACCCGCTGGCCTACGGCAACGTCCGCCACGTTTCTCCGACGTGCGGAAATTCTGAGTGCCCGCTGCGATAATGTAGCCCGGTTCACCTCGGTGGAAGGCAAGTAGTCTGACCGCTACACCATCGTAGTCCCTCACTTCCCTAGTCATATTACCACCTTTCTGCAGCGGCGGCCAGCCCTCCTCCACTCCCTCCCCGACACGCGAGAGGCGTGGATCGGAATGGAACCCCCATTCGATAACCAATCAAAGTTCTCTCTTCAAACCTAGTTCGCATACGCGATTATTGGAATTCTGGTCACCCGAATAATAGCCGACGAAATGACAAAGGTCATTCACAGTAAAGTGAGCACTTTTGAAAGCCCTCTCATTGGGAATAATAGTCAATAATTATGTTTTATTTTATCCTTCGACGTTAACTTCAGTGTGCTGTGGAATATACACACTGTTTATTACTTGCATGACATATTTATATAAAAATATTATTGAAGGATAAAAAATGGTTGAAATGAAAACGTAGCTAGGGCCTCAAAAGTGCTCACTTTACCGTGAACAGCCTATATGCGTGGTTTCCGTGTGCCATCTGCACGATCGGATTAACATGCTGCGTCTCCCAGAGTTCTGCAGTGAACTTCTAAAATCAACAATTCCGTACGAACTAGTGCATATTTCGTTAACTACTAAAATAACTCGTTCGGTTTTTTACAATACGTACTTGATATTTCATCAGTTCTTTCGCTTATACAACTTCGTTATATTTCATTTCACTTTTTGAAACTTTCTCATATGCCTTGCAAACTGTTTGGCATGTTGACAGGAAATAAATTGTGGGTTTTTTTTTTTTCATTCGTTTGACAACTTTAGTAAACTTATAAATAAAACAAAGAGGATTCTATACGTATCTCTTGTTTCCATCGGCAGATATGAAATGTTAGCGCATTTTTCAAACTTTGAAAAAGTTGGTTTTAAACATTAATACTGGAATACCTTCAAATACTTCCGTAGAGTGTGTGTTCAACGTCGGTAGTGACATTTCAAACTGCAAGAAGAGCCGGTCATCAGCCGAACATTTCGAAGATGTTGTCCGTCTTAAAGTCGGGCTCCATTAACAATTCACTATTGGCTACTTTAGAGCTGTTAGTTTGTCTAAACGTGCCTTTGTCATCAGACTACCGTCATAAGTGAGGCACTTTTGTTTACATGTAGTGCCAAAATAATAAATTTTAAAGTTTGCTTGAAAATGTTTTTGTAGTTCGTTTCACACCAGCCATTCGTCTGAGATTTGTATTTTTGCCATATGACTTGAATTAGCTTTCGTAACTTTTTAAGAATAACTTGAACTTGATCATAAACTTTTCAGATAGATTCGAATTAAACTTTTAGAAGTTAATTTTCCACCTAAAGAACTATGAGCTCATTTTTGGTCGTGAACATGCACAACATTGAAGTTTCATCAGAGCAGTGTCACGAAAGAGGAGAAAAAAAAAAAACTTCAGCTTGGAAATTGTAGCATCTTTTTTACAAGTTTTTTTTAAAATATATTTTGGAATAGCGTAACCCATTCTTTGGTGGAAAATAATGCACGTATAATGTGCCAAAAGTGTTCAGGAAAATACCAAATGATTTCCTGACCCCAGTTCACAGTGTAGATTGCAGTCTAGTCGATGATATCGCTGGCTCAGTAATATTCAGACATGGCAACTCTTCTATTGCGAGTTCCCTAAAAAGGTTTGAAACATCTCACGATCACATCTGGCTAAGGAAGCCTCGCTACGCATCTGCCCGAGTCTGCATGCGATATTCGTTCCCGGGAAGATGAATTTCTCACAAATTAGATCGATAAGAGTAGGATATCATTACATGCGCTGTAAGCCATCGCGTTAAACTATTACAGTATATTCGCGGTTTCTTCGCATTTCTTTAGTCATACCTTTGCAATATTACCCCACTTATTACGTGTTCAGTTATTTCCTAAATATGTCATGTATCGCAAACGTTTTATACATCGGTTAACAAGATAATATTATTTCTCGTTAAATTGAAGTTTTGTATGCATTTCTATATACGAATTGTAATAATTCACTTATAATAAATACGAAGAAGAACAGTGATAAAATATGCGTGTTGGTAGCGCCTAGTAAGAGATAGTTCTTATGCAAAATATAATTACAACTGAGTACGCACGAATTCGGTGCACTGTCCTTTGGTGTAATATTCTAGACTTAAATAATCTTTGTACGAGGCGGAGGAATAGCCAGGAAGTATAACTTTAGCAGGGCTGCAGAAAAGTGTGAAGTAACTGTGCGAAGTGTGAAATAACTGCACGGGGAAGCCCTAAAAATACTTCTTACTGTGCTATTTTCACAATATTTTTCTTTAATACATCTTATAAGATAAAGGTAAAACGTAATAGGTGTAAATAATTTTATTTTAGTTATCCTGGGAAAGTCGTACTCTCAGAGAATTTATTTACCGAGATGTGTGTACGCGGGAACCCTGATTTCACACACAATATCTGGCACTGCATTAAGATATCTGACACAATCAGTTGGTAATAAAAAAAATTAATAAACCCATTACTATTAGGCCACAGTAGTGTTCTTGTAATGTTGTTAAATTTTCGTTGGTATAGTATTCTCGGTCGGTAAAGTATGACTAACAAGTATCATGTTTAACCACTGAACCCAGCTCCGAGCTCTGTAACTCATAACCTTTAGATGTTATAAAATGGACCATCGTCCCAACCAAATTTGAAATGCAAATTAAATTATTTAAAATAAATAAAGATTTCAGTTGAATGCCTCGCAAAATAGTTTGTCGAATAAATTATAAATATCTGTTTGACCACCTTTTCTCAAGTGCATTACCAAGAAAATGTATCTCCCATTGCCCTAACAGCAGGAATTAGGTTGTCGTAGCGTTCAAACTTGAATGTTTTTAAATGCTTATTCTGTGCTTTCTTTATAAGCTCGTCAGTAAAATTGCAGGGTATGTTTTTTCCTTGTAATCCAAGCAAGAATTTTACCTGTAAAATGTGCTAGTTTCGCCCTATTTTATCCGCGTTTGAACGGCGCTGGGTTCGTTTCAAAAGGAAGCACTGAAGTCGATCCCCAGGAGAGAAGCTGTATAAGCAGCACTCTCTCTGTCTTCCCGCTACGTCATTTATTCAGGAATTCATTTCGCCCTCAGTGCAGAGGGGCATTAATCGTGCGATAACTGTAAGGGAGCGCGTGCCATGCTCTTCTCCTCTCCCCCTCCCTCTTCAACCATTCTCTCTTACGCTTCACGCTTCCTCTCTTCCACGCGCATCCGCGCTGCCGTCCACGTAATAGCCTCGTGTGCGGCGTTATTTTTTCTTGAAATAATTGAAGCAGAAATGCCGTGACAGAAAGTCTGATTTGCTCCATTTCTTCTCTGCGCCGCCGCAACACTTTCTTACCCAGTACGCTCCGTCCGAAATTTATATCACTATTTATCACGTGTTTTCCAAGTGTCTGTCCCAGATTCTGAGGGAAAGAAAGGCTTTGTGGTGCAAATTCCCATCGATTTAAAACTCTGAATTTATGAGTACATCTTCGAGGTATTTGATTTGCAGTTATCTGAGCCCTTATAAAGTTAAAATATGGATAAAAAAAAGTAATATATGCAATAGATTCGAAATATGTAAAGACTGTTTTATTCTCAAGCAAGTTTGAAGCGTAAAACGAAATATAATGTTCCACGCTAAGGTATCATTTAAAGTGATATTTTAAGATAAGAGTTAACATAAATCTGTTTAATTGTGTTAATTAAAGAAATTAATAAGGAACTACGTAATTTTAACGTACTTATGTCCCAACTTTATGAAGTCTGGTGATCTGTGTGTGAGACTATGATCATACGTCCGTGTCGACGTTGATGTTGACATATGTTTGATAGGTGCCTACTAAACGAAGCGTATAAAATTGTCCCTACAAGGAGCAGTCCATAACACAAGGGATAAAGCGAGCCAATTCAGTGTAAAATAATATTTATTGTAACTTATCTGCACGGCAAAATATTCTCCATTTCATTCCTTTTTATATACAGTTTTTTTTTTAATATTGAGCCAGTATTTGTTTGTTTGCAATGTGCAAAGTCAAGATGGCAACATCAGAGTTGACTAACGTTGTAAAAGAAAAATTTTAATTCAATGTTAAAAATAAATCATGTACAAAAATTAGAGTAACTAACAAACTGGGAAGGAAATAACATCTATGACCTCTGGTCCTCAAACCACAGGATCACAACCAACCATTACACACTCCTTGCCTCCATGTTTGAACTATCCTCAAGATTAAGACATAAGGAGAACAAACTATCATAACCAAAATGTCACCTTACCAATAGCAAAGTACGTCAGTGTTACAAGTGTTACGCGATACTATCAAAATAACTGTTCAAGCAGGGAAAAAGGATAACCAACCCTACCATAAAAAGCCACTCCTTTAAACAAGGACTCAGATTTATTCAAGAATCCCACCATTGAGCCACTCCATTAAACAATAACAATAATTAAGAAATTTATTTTGAACAATCCTGTGAACACTTCAGGACTAATGCGGTTTCTCAGTTTACCAAAAAAAAAAAAAAAAACAGTATACAAAAACTGACTACAGTACCACAATCTCATACTATTGAGATTTATTAGGAGTACAAAATATCAGTTTTCTTACTCCAAAAACCCCCGGGTCACAACTTCTCCCAGACACCTGGTTCACACTAAACGAATTTGGCACCATTGCCTTCCTTTAACACACAGTGTAAAAAAGATATAACCCTAACAACCTGTATCTAAAATTTTGTGCAATATTCCAATATAAGACAATACTGAGACACAACCCCGACTGAACTTCACACCAGAAACCACCTGCATGTATTGAGTGGTCTCAATATTTCTCTATTTACTATTGTCCCAGCCATTCCAGGTTACAGCACTCTTGGACGGGGACTTCATTCATCCAACCACTCACACAATAAAACACAACACCAAACAACCTATGGTGGCCAGGGATACTCTCCCTACGATAACCACCGAAGTGTTCCGTACTTCCTTTTCCACACTTCAATCAACACACACACACACCCACACTCCAAGTCCCAATCCAACTTTTCATTTTAAAAAAAACCCTCTCCCCCATCCAAAACAGACTTCCCACAAAATTCCCTCAGTTATTTCCTTCGTTCGATCCCCACTGTTCCAAACCCGTTCACTTCCTTTCACTACGACGGAAAAATTCTCAAACAATCTTCATTACGAACGGTTCCTCTGAAAACTTTTCCTGTCCAACTTCGGGGCGTTGGAAAACTAAGACCCACAATCGCTTGTCCAGAAACTACGTCTTGTTACCACCCGAGTGAAAAAACCCTTAAGTTCCTTCTAACTCGTAGAAAAATTACAAGTCCAACTTCACTCGTGATAATTATAAGATTCCAACTCGCAGAAATACCTCGTGCCCATACTTAGCTCTATCACTGTTGGACGACTCTCTCTTCTTTCCAAGGAGGCTCCGCCTTACCCTTGGTTCTAGCACGCTCGCCGACGGGGCACGTCTCTGCCAACCCTCGGCGCGCACGAGTATTTATACATGCTAGCCTCACTTCCCCAGCCTCCCCCCCCCCCCCTTGATACCGGTCACTGCAGCGCTATCTTTACGATCGCGGCGTTCCCTATACAGACGCCACGACCTCTATACTTGCAATATTCCACGGCCACTTCTGCGGCGGGAAGACCCAACCAATCAGAAGCTTATACACTAAAATATCAGCTTTTCAGCCTTAAGGTCAGCGTACCGCAACCCGTCACACACTACACCAACGCGGGTGCTGTGGAGTTTCGAGATTTGGATCGTTTAGGGCGGAGTATCACTGCTGCCATTAGGAAGATAATGCTAGGCATGATTGAGCATACGTGGGTGGGGGCCAATTGATTGGGCATTTGCAGAGATAAAAGTAGTGCGCACATAGAAGCGCGTTAAGTTGTGCCCAATATTTCCTATCATTCTACAAATTCTGGGGTAGTAACTCTCTAAATCAGTTTTTTTGCTTAGAATATATAAAGCTGCAAAACTGTACCATTCTTTTTATATGAACCTGTACTTAAAAGGTTCTGCACAGCAAAATTCTTACTAAAAAAATTTCGTAAAAACACCTAATTGAGTAGATTTTACTATCGATAAAATAAGCTCCAGAGGCGAGATTAGAAATAGACATTAGTACACGTCTTGAAAAAAAAATGTCTTGGTTACTATTCGCTAGCTCAAAAATATTAAACAGTTATTTTATTTTATTTTTTTAAATTTTATCGTTTGGCGGCCTAGGCTGGTAGGCCCCTTACTATATTCATCACCCTAGCTCCCGATCCCTTGAGCAATTCTCCCGATACAACAAATCGTGCATTGAGAAAAGTAAACTTCACAATTGATGCATTCCTCGCATGTAAGGCAGCAGATTTTAGTGCATATTTGTGGTCTTGGTTGTCAGTTTAGCAGCGCCAATTTGTTTCAAACTAGAATGACTTTTAAAACGTTGGCGTAAAGCGGACTGCTTGTCACTTGGCAGTCCGCCCTTGCTGCCACACGCGTCTGGCGGGCGGAACAACCACGCTGTCGCTAAAGCGACGATTCGCACGTCGGCCGTCACTAGTCGTAAATTTCGCCGCTTTTCGCGGCCGTCCTGACAGGTAATTTGCAATAAAACGTCGCGCGGCGGAAAAGCCAAAAAGTTATAAAACAGAATTGAAGTTCTCGGGACGTCATACTTTACAGCGATGACAGTGGTGATATCCCGTGCGCTACGCTCCCGCGGAACACATGTTGACGGCCTGCCCCACACGTGCCACGATCCTCGACTTGTCTCAGGGGCTCGTCCTCTTGTAGCCCACAAGATCTATAGTCCATTCACAGTTACTTCCAACTCTTCTGAATCCTTGCTAAAGTTCTACTTACACACCATTCCTCCGCCTCATACAAATAAAGCTTAATCAAGTTTAGGAAATTATACCAAAGGGACAACACATCACATTCCTGCGCACTCAGTTTAATAATATTTTGTATGAGAACTTTTTCTTACCCGGTATTACCAACACACAAATTCTATCATTGTTTTTATTCATATTAATAACAAGTGAAATGTTATAATTTATAAATAAAATTTAACTAAAAGTTCAATTCAATCAAAAAATGAAATAATTTTATGTTAACAGAAATATAAAACGCTTGTGATATATGGCATAATTAATTAATAATCAAGCACGTTACACATAGGGTGATTTTTCAAAGGTTTGATTAAAAAAGTTTGAATAAACCCTGAATTGACTATACGAAGAGTCAACATTCTGCTGCAGTAACATGTATTGCCACTCTTAAGCAGAGACTCGTAAGTTCTTAAATGCGTTTGGTAACAAAAATGCATTAAGCATTTTTGCCTTACTATGTAGTCATTACAATTAATGTAACTTCCGCGAAAAAAATACTATTTTTTTTGCATAATTCCGTGTCATATTTTACTATCTTTGGACCAAGAAAATATAATAAACAATATTTCGTTTTAAATTTAACAAGGGATGTTTAAATTCACTATGCAAAAATTGGGGTTTTATTTAGCACATATGAAACGACATGTTAACAAACTGTTAACCATTCAATGCCCAAATTAATTTCTAATGTCTTAAAAATAAAGCATCTACACATGTTGTTCATGACCGAATTACGAAACATGGGGGAGTTCGTAAAACTCCATTTTATCAAAGGTCACACTGGGTAGTAAAAATTGATGTGTAAAATCAGCTGAATATTTCGATGAAAGAAAATGATAACAGTGGGTAATATAAGAAAAAATGAATAAAATAAATTCACATTTGACTTCAGGGTCGCAGAGGGCAGTAAAGGTTCAAACGTTTGGCACAGATATTGGCACATATATCAAATTATTGATTCTTTTCGGTCAACTGGGTAAGTGTTTGGAAGGGGTTGGCAAACCACTTGGAAAATTCCAATGTCCGAACGCCAAACACCCTGAATACGATCCAGACTTCGTTACGCAAAGAAGTTAAAGTTGTGGACACAAAAGCATGCTGAATTTTGGATAATATCATTCCCTTGAAAAATTACGTGCCCTGATTAGTTTAAGGTATCTACAAGAAAATCTGACTATTTCGTAATCAATTCGATAAAAACCACATTTGAAGCTTTAATGTTCATAATACTACCGCATTATTTCCTGCTCATAAATGTGCCTTTATTATAGTGTGTCGACTAATGACAAAACACAGTTTAATGTAAGTCGTACTAAATTAAGCCAGCAAGGCAACATTACTTTCGAGATGGGAGTACAGCAACACTAACAAATTTAGACATTTTATTATTTCTGCAAACGATTAACACAAGAAAATATATTTTCTGCTAACAACCTAAAGGTATTATTTTTTGTAACTATAAATAATAAAACTAAGGAACTACATTCAAATAAAAGTTAAAACTAAGTTTTTCTCGGCTACAGTACAATCTTTTTTTTTTTTTTTAATGGTCAATGAAAAATGCATAACCTTCCAAACAAAAATATTTTGATGATCTTCTCTCGAACATGCTTCGTTGTACCAAATACGACATGTCCGGTTTTCTTGACTAGTATATAAAAGTCTCACAGAAATGAGTCACTCTGCATAATATGCATTACCTTCTTCGTGGAAGGGGAGGGTAAGATGCTTGGAGATGTTTTTCTATCTATGTGAGAAAACGTATTTACTCAAGTTTCCTACTATTTTTCTTTCGTTATTTGACTGCATTACCTGGCCATTGCTTTCTTTCTCGGGTACAATCTGCGTCTTTGTTGTGCGTGTAGGATTCTTCGTATTTTTTTGCCACTTTATTCTGAATATATTCAGACAGTTGTACCTTGTATGATGATATTGTCAGTACGGCACCAGAACAGCTACGACGTCTATCATTAACTTTAACTCTAACGGGAAGTCCTTTCCCGAAATTTAGGGACAAGGTTATTGTCAGTAGGTAGCGCCATTGGTTTAGAATGTTCCCCCCCCCTCCCTTTTTTTACTTATTTTTTTAACATCTCCTCTTTCTGTGGGTGGTCAACTGAAGGGACGATCTATACAGACATGCATGTATAAACTATACGCCAAGTAACACATACAGGGCCTGTAGGCTGTTCGCAGTAAAATAAGTATTTTTAAATTCCTTCCATCGGTCTTCTTTACTGCCTGTTCTGAATACTTCACCATATATGAATTGGCATTGAAATGGGCGCCATTACTATATTCATGCGTCAGTCAAGTGAAATTGTTGAATTGTTATCATGAATGTAAATTAATGGCGTTGAATTACGTATCGTGATTCACTGTCACACATACAATAGACGCACACATTTATGCTTAGGCTTATCCAGATGTTCTAACCCGGTACGCCTTAGTCCGAACTTAACGCCTTAGCGAGATCGATCACAGAATACTCTCTGGCGTAGTTACAAAATAATACAGATGATCGAGGACACATAATTTGCTTTAAATCCTCCATTCGCACTTCCCAAGAACAGTCTGCATCAGTACTCAGAAGAAAAATGGGGCGTGGCTGTGTTGGGGTTACTGCCGTTTGTTTTGCGTGAATACGTCTACGTAGACAGGCTGAGACGCCTTAATGTTTATTTTACGTTCCCGGCACCGCTTCACTCTATCATATGGGGTTTCATGGGTATCACTGGATTGCTTTTGAGATGGCCTCTTTCCAACTGTATACGATTTCTGTATTTCATCTTGACTTTTTGACGGGTATAGGCCGAAATTATACTAAGTTTTACATTAAACGCATACAATCTCACAACGACCACGCAACACAACTGTTTTTATACACGCAATCGATTGATCTTGACAAGAGCTGTCGATTGAAACTTAAACGAGCGTTGTGGCTTCTCCTAATCAAAAATGTTATACTGCGCGGAATTTATGAGACGTGGCGAAACGAACTCAAAATTACGCCACCCCCCCCCCTCCACAGGGCGATGCTTCGCAGGAGTCCTCACTCAACGTAACAAATTTTCTGATCCTTTGGCAATCGAGTGGTGTAATTGAATTTTTAATGTAGACGATAGATTCGGAGCTGCAATGCCAAACTGTATCCCCCGATTTTGTCACCATCGGATTTTCTGAATTGCCTCTCGCTATGGTTGCAAATTTGAATACGTGTTCACGTCAAAAAGGATTTAATTTTTCAAGGAAATAAGTGCTATGTTAGCACAAACTACTGTACTCGCCTCTCCGCTGGGAACGGGGTTCGATTCTCAAAGAGGCCACCCGGATTTGCGCATGTCGGACACGTGTCGGGCGCTGCCGTTGTCAAGCGAGCCTTCTCGAACACATCCGCTTCGCTTGCCCCGCTCTTGCATTCCACCGATGCTCCATCTTCACCTCACTTCGCCTTCACCGACACTGAAGACCGCGGTGCTAAGCGCCTGCCAGAAACCTCGCAACTCAATTCAAGGAAATAACAAAATTATTTTCCAAATGCTACGAAAAAAAAAAAAAAAAAAAAAAAGTGCTAATGTTGTAAATATGAATACCTGAAAAAAAATTTTGTAATCTTGCATGCAATTAGAAAAGAAAATTAAACCTGTCGTGTTTGTGCATTCACAAGTAAAGCGGTTGTATCGCTACATAGCACTAATTGCATTAATACTGAAATCAATAACTTGCCAACAGCATTAAAGGCAACGTTTATGCTAATGTTGGGATTATTTATTGATTGAGAATTCAATTTACACATAAGGTCCGTTGTGACCTGTGACAACAGCGAAAATACTGGTTTTGACTATGTATGGAAGGACCTTGCTACCTGAGTTTCGAATTAGCCTGCCTGATATTTTTATGACTGCGGAAGTTCAATTGTGCAGATTTCACTAATAAGCAATGCAGTAGAACAAAATGTTACGTATATAAACAACATACAAAAGGCATAAAGATTTGTAGTAAAATTAAAAATGTTGGCAGTTGTTTTACCAAAAGTGACAGTCAAAGCATAGACAAATTGTTTACTTCGTAGGAGCACGCAGGACAGTGTTTACGTCAACATATGTTTATTTAGGAGCATATATTTTATGTTGATTTAATATATTTAAAGGCTGTTCACGATAAAATGAGCACTTTTGAACGCGCTGCTTAAGATCTACTTCTATGCACTTTGTGTATTCTTTCGCGTTATGTAAAATTAAAATTGCCATGGGCCTCATCACTTCTTCATGCATCGGTCAAGTGAAAATGTGGAACTATTAGAAAAGTAAGCATTTTATAAATCTGCTAATTTATACACACTGATGCATTAAAAAAATCAGAAAGCGAAGAAAATAATTTAAAATATTGCAAATGGTTACCTAAAACTTTTTATTCGACGTTAAGATATGGAACTACTTTCCATTTATTGTTACCAACTTTACCGGGCGCATGTCACTCAGTGCACCCGTTGAAGTATATGCAGGCATGGCCAGTGAATTTTTTCTAAGGTTGATTTCAAAAGTGCTCACTTTATCGTGAGCAACCTTTACTCGATCACGAACCAGCTGCAATGTTATCTGAGAGGCTCGAAACCGTGTCAGTTGATTAAGCCGTAACGGACAAACTTTACCGCAATGAAAGCACAGTCGCGCTGTTCTCTTACCGCAATCGGTTACAATAGTGTTTCCCCCGCGGGATTGGAGGGGGGGGGGGAGTAGGTAGAGGGAAGCTGCTCGATCTTTCCTTCGTTCTCTTGCCGCTGCTCGCACACTCTCCTCATAATCGCACATAAAATCTCGCCGGCGCGGCGCGGCGGTACCTGCAGGTCGTGCCGGAGATCTTTAATAATCGCAATTTAGACTACTTAGTTTAATCTGGGAGCCGGGAAAAGGAAAGTGGAACTGTGCATGGAGCCCATTACGCCAATGGATTCCAGCTGCTGGGGAGCCGAGAAACAGCCTCTGTTTAATAGAAAGAGCAAACTTTTGATAACACTTCTTCGGTTAAAATCATTACGTTTAAACTGTGTCAGTCTTACATTTCTGAACTGATTGTTTGCTATCTGTTATGAAAAGTTAACTTATGAGAAGTTTCTTATGTGTATCTCTTTAATGTACCGGTTGTTTCTGCACGTACAACATGGCGGATGGTGTTAGTAGAGTAATTTTGTTCTAGACTTTTATACATGTATTCCATTTCTCACTATTTTTCGACTTCAATGATAATTAGAATCAGGACCAAGGTAACCCATATCCAATATGGAGGTAAGGTAACATAATTTATTCCTAGATTTTTACGAGTTTTTTTTTTTTTTCAATTTTTAAATGGTTTTTTTATCGATTTTAGTTTGTTACTGAGGTTGAGGTAAAGGTCGCTCACATACAGCATGGCGTTCGGAGTCAGTAAAGTAATTTCCCCTCAATTTATAGATTTTTTTTTTGGACTAGCGATTTTCCTCCATTTTTCATCAACGTCCAACATGGCTGCCACCTGATAAACCTGATCAGCTGGGCCTTTAATCCACCTTGGTGACATGATGGCTAGGTATTTACTTCATTCCACGAGGCGCCTCGAATTCGGTTTTACTGCTCTGAGGACAATATGGCTCATTCTCCTAGGAGCCCAGAATCCACTTTATTTGTGTGAGAACGCTATCGGAATATAATTTAATAATAATAATCATTTTCTAATTTTTAGAGGGAAAAGACGGCTTTGGTGCAAAATCAACTATTTATAGAGTGACTTTTGGTGTAAAACAGGTCATTTTGTATATAAATGGCCCCCCCAGGCCGTCGAGCGTGACCCGGGCTGTGACGTTAACAAAGTTGGCAGATGGCTTCTGGCTCCTATACACCAATACACTGCCACCGAAGATACGTTTTCCTGCTACTTTTGTTTTTTAATTTCATTGTACATTTATCAAACTTTGGTGTACTCTAAATCGGAGTAAGCAAGTATATGTTATTAATACTGTTAACTAAACCGATTCCGAGAATGCTTTCTTAGCCCTGTTAGCAAGTATCCATAAAGGTTTAACGAACATTACAGGAAAAATAAAAATAATCACCCATCTTCTCTTAAATTTCTGTTTGGGTTTTGCACGTAGCTTTCGCATATCCATCAGTTTGATGCATAAGCGAGATGTTTATTGTAATTAAGTAAAGACTGTGAACAAAACTTTTATTCCATTCTTTAAATGTAAGATTTTCGTACTAGTGTTATAAGGAGATTTATTTTCTTTTTTTTTTCAGCATGTATAAATGCAAACAATCAAGTTTTATTCTTTACTAGACTATTCATCCTCACGCCTAAGACTAGCCCACAATAGCTTGTCCACGGATCGAGGTCAACGGACAGCTAACGGCTGATTCGTGCACGAGGCCGCCACAGCTTTAGTCCCAAACCCAATGTCTCAAAGTCCCATGTCCCAAGATCGTTTACCAACTTCAACTTTCGTTCGCGGACTTGCCCCAGTTTTTAGTAGAAGGGGGAGAATGTTTATTTTGTTTACATTTCATCGCGCATAGTCTTCAAAGGTAGAGAGTGTTGTACTGATATCGAGGTGTGAAGATGGAAGCGCACGAATGTACCTAAAAAGAAAGGGATTAAATTTTAATTAGTGCCGTTTGTATGTGGCTGTAACTACATGACTGTAGATACCAAAACTTGGATGTACACAGTGCGCTTCCTGCTGTCATGGGTAAGGGAAGCGATCTAACCGCGTTGCAAAATGGGATGATCATCGGCTTTCGGCCCAAGGAGGGCAGAATTTCAGAAACAGCGACGTTTGTGAACTGTTTACGTGCATCGATGGTAAAGGTGCATCGTGAGTGGACGAATAGCACCTTTGGGAATAACCATCATGGAAACTACGGAACTTCACGCGCCATTGATGTCTGAGGTGAACGTCGTAGTCAGTGAAGGCCAACCGACGGGCTACAGTGGAACATCTTACCGTCCAAATGTACCAAGGGACATCCATACACGTGTTTACTGCAACAGCTCAGCGAACACTTTCTGTGATTGGGGCTCCGGAGTAGACGGAGGGTGACTGTGCCCATGCTTACACAGGTACATCGACGAAAACGACAGGAATTTGCTCGATAGGATGGCGACTGGGCCACTGCTGATTGGCGACGGGTAGCCTTCTCTGACGAGTCATGTTTCAATAGCACATAACGAATAGACGTCAGCGTGTCCGGCGAGAAACGTCGGAGAACCGATACCCTGCATCCATTGCTGGACGAACACAGACGGTGGGGGCATTGTTATGGTATGGAGAACGTTTTCGTGGTATTCTCTAGGTCCCATCATTCGTGGGGAAGGCACTCTGCATCGATTTGGTTATGAATTCTTCCTCAGCGATCACGTCCACCCGATTCTTTCCTTGGGAGGATGGGATCTTCCAGCATGATAATACGCTTTGCCACACGGCCAGAAGTGTCCGCGCGTGGCTGTAAGAGCACGATCAAGACTTCAAAGTT
Source organism: Dryococelus australis (assembly GCA_029891345.1). Taxonomy (NCBI): domain Eukaryota; kingdom Metazoa; phylum Arthropoda; class Insecta; order Phasmatodea; family Phasmatidae; genus Dryococelus; species Dryococelus australis. Next base: position 44,527,976 of record CM056997.1, read on the forward strand.
CTTCTCTGGCCGCCAAACAGCCCCGATCTCAATCCAAATGCAACATCTGTGACCCATATCGATCGTCGTGCTCTCCGTCTGTCTGATCCGCCACGCACCCTTCGACAGTTGTGGGACGCACTGCAGACAGCATGGCTCCAGATACCCTTGGATATGATATCATCACCTGGCCGAGTCACTGCCAGCTCGTTTTGCTGCTGTCCATACTGTGAAGGGTGGTTACTCTGTATACTAGCAGGTAGTCATAATAATGTGGTTCGACTGTGTATGTAACTGCCGATCGGTCTCTGTTACCCTTGTAAAGACCCAATTCCCCTAACCAGTTAAAAGATGGATACAGGGATACCAACAAAAATATCGGAAAATCAGTGTAGAAGTGAAAACATTCAGTAAGACGGTTCCCTTAATTGCAATGAAACAGAATTTGAAACGAAGAGATCTGTGAATAGTTTTTTTCCTTGGCGTTCGCACATTCTTATATAATGTAAGCAAAAATGTTTCAGCACGTTCTTAAAATTTACATTTAATTGTAACTAATTGTTTTGGCAAGCCTTACGCAATAAAATAGGTAATTCTTAATGAGAATCAGCAGCCTTGTTTTATGTTTTAGAGGGGGGCACTTCCCCTGAGTGGAGTGTAAGTTAAGACGTAAAGATTTACCTAAGGCAGCCCCTTCCCCTTCCCACCGGGGTCCTTGGATGAGTGAGTTGAACTGCATAGCGAGTTAGCTTGGTTTGATTACCATCCCCTTTACTTACTTATGTTTACTTACCACCTAGGCTTCTAAACCGCCCCCACCCAAGAATGTTACGGTACGGATTGCAGATAGGGAAATGAGTAGGGGAAGCACGTTTACCGTGGCAGCTTTATCATTATTCGTGAACGGAATAGCTTTAGATCAACCATGATCGTAACAGTATGTAGTTCCATTTTATTTTCCCGTAAACACGAGAAGGGGTTTGACAGCAAAATAAAACAATATTTTACGCATCTCTCAAACGCCGTTCCTAATTTAGATATCACACTTAATGATTGTTTTAAGTTGCATATTCAATTAATTTCAAGACTGCTGCCTCTATATATCCTACAAAAATCAGGGACAGCTGCAGAATAAATTTAAACAAACATGTCCTTAAATGTTAAGTGTAATATTTTCTAAGCAATCATAAACGTTTCTCTGTGTAGTTATGAAAATGTTTTAATACAGTCATATGCATCGTTCAAATTTTTCATAAAATTTATTTCATTTTAAATAAGTTAGTTTTCATAATCTGCGTGATTAAAGGAAACCAAAAACGGAAACTGTTTCGATTTGATTCTGCAAAAATTATATAACTATTTTCTTCTTTTTTTTTACTGGAAATGATATATCATAAGTAATGTCTAAAAGTTGAATTGTTATGTGTTATGTGTCGGAGGTACGTATTTAAATATACGTATATAAACATTTAAACAAATATATCTTAGCAACGGGTATTTTTCCAATGCTTACCCTACATACTGGCGAAATTATGCGACGTCGCTGTTGCTTGGTGTACTTATAGTTGCAACTATGAACTTGAGGACCTCATAAACTGCTACTTATGCCCTAGCTATATGTTCGTAGGTCATACCATGTACGATACGATCATAAACATTCCGTTCTGGTGTCTTTCTTCTTAAACACAGCCTCGTGTAGCTTGTTTCTTGAACGTCTACACCTTCCTCGAAGTTCAAATCAGCTTCTAATTATCCTTGCCGCTTCTTCTCCTTTTGAATTTCCGCTCTTAGTAGTGACGTAAATTATGGCCTTATTAAACCGCGCTGACAGCAAAGTGTTCGCGTGACGCCTGCGTAGGAAATCTGATGGCGTCTCGTCGGCTGGTAAATTACGCACAGACTTGTTTTTTGCTTCAGCCGACGAAGACCCCGCCCCGTCTGGTACTTCGGCAATAATTTGAAGAATGAGCGCCATCTGTCAGAAACAGGAGGCACAAAGCACATCGTTTCATTCCTTTGAAATAGTTCATCTAAAATTATTATTTTTTCGTGAAGGGAAATGGTGTAGAGCCGTAATTTACATCATGGATTTAATTTGCGCCGAGACACGCTCCATAACGAAGGAATAGAGGTTTCTGAACTCAATTTCCGCCTCCTACCACATCTTGAAGGCAACGTTCGTATTAAAAATAAGCGGGAAATTTTTGCCATTAGATAGATTGTTTATACTATTTGCATTGAAAAGTCGTTATCCTGAGCACGAGATTTCACTTCAAAGTGTAGGCTACTTGTGCAGAAAGCGGTTCCAATCATCGTCATACCTGAGCTCACGGAAATAGTATCGGGCCGAGGAAATAGTATCGGGCTTTCGCGTTAAAGTGCATGCGCAAACACTAGAGACCAGAAGTCATAATCTGTGATACAGCGCAATCAGTAGAACCAAGTAGAAGCAGAACAAGCGTAAATTTTTGAGTGAATGGTATGTGATCGCTAATCTGGTTCCGCCGACTCGCAGCGGCGAATTGATCTCTAGTAGCAACCCCATTCACAATTACGCAATGAATCACGCATTTTTACTTTTGCAAACTCAGTATTGCGGAAGGCAGCGGCCAACCATTTTATCACCCTGACTAATCGTCCTACAGTTGCGCGGCTTTCATCACTACACTGTCGCATAATTGCACATCACCACCTTCATCATCGTCGTCATATCCATCATCATGATCATCATCGTGATCACAGTCATAATAGCGCCTTTGGTGGCGCATCTTCATTTCACGGCAAAGAAAAAAATCCAAATAGATGGTCATACGGCCACGAACTCATTAACACGACTGAAAGGCGAAGTTCGAAAGTCATGGGGTCAAAGGAAACTCCTGCGCTCGAAATGATGTTTAATTTTCCCACGTGTGTGCTAAACGATATTATTGTCGGAAATTAATATGCGTGTGCAAACGGATAACCCACCTTTTCATCGCTTAAAATAGAGGCGGGTGATTGCACTGGTATTGCCAATTAGATACTTAGTGACCGCCGCTGACTAAACGTAATTAGAGAATTTTTCAGTCTACCTACATAAATAAGCGTTTAAGGAAGTTTTTGGTTCAAGTACTCTTCAGTATATCTGACTCATCACCATAAGTCCTCGGCAATACGAAAAGGTGAAAAAAAAAAAAAAAAAAAAAAATTACACTTTCGTGTTTGTTACTGCTTTCAATAAAATCAATGTGGAAATAATTAAATATTACTTGAAGAAAGGAATAGTCAAAAAAATTTCAAGCATAATAAGATTTATAATTTTCCCACATATTATAGGTGATTTAAAAGTAAGTAAATCGCCTTTTGCCGTAGTCTTCTTTTAAATTATGAGTTAAATTATAACGATAATCCACATTGACCACGGAGTTCTTAGAACCATGCAGCCTACGGAAATGATCCAGTTTGTTGATAAGTTGTTACAGCGTTTGAGGCAAAATGTTGTGAACGTTTGGAAGGAATTGCTCTCTTTTTCAATTCTTTGGCAGTGGCTTTTGAAAATTGATTTGCTCATTTTGTGTAACTTCACAGTATTTCTTTTTTTTTAAATCTGTAATGGTTTGGTTTCGTTATTTTATTTATTAATAACCAATTTAATAGTAGAACCTAGACAAAATAAGAAGGAAAAATTCAAACAGAACAATGGTGAATGATAATGAGTTCTGAGTAGTTGCACACAGGACCCATTGGTAACGTAAATATTTATCCGTTATGCCTCCACCTCCGAATTACTCTTGCTTTCGTCCAATCGTTGTCATTTCTCTGTTTACGTAATAAATGGCATTAAAAGGAGTCTTGTGAGTTCTGTCTCTCGACCGTTTTTTTCTCCATTATTAGGCTCTGTCATCGGAGTATCTGTGTCAGATTCGCCGCTGTAAGCAGAGAACCTCCTATTTTATGATTCGCCTTCTTCTCATGAGGCCTCCATTTAATAGAGTGGCATTTTCCTTAATAGCCTGCGGATATTCATCGGACGGTACAAAACATCCTGCTGGGAGTTGACTACCACTCTGGATTTAAAAAAAAAAACGCTATTCCTAGATTGCGTAATCGACTGCTAAGTCTCTTCCTTCCTAGATATTTATCTAGACAAGGAATAATTGTTAATTGTTCCTTTAAATTGCGAAATATATGGCAATATTTGTTTTAACTGAGTTGATGCATCCAAGGAAGACGTCCTTTAGCTTATTTGATAACAATAATTTTATGGTAACATAATTTTGTCCATCAAAGGAGTAGTCAGGATGATTGGGCAACAGTTTGCCGTTGCCTTTCGCAGCATGTTAGGGAGCTAGACCAACGAACCACGTGAACAATTCCTGAGTCGGTGCCGAAAATAGAATTCAGATCCCCTGGGTAGAGAGGCAAACAACTCTGTCCTCTACGTCATTGAGGTAGTCTATTAGTGCCAAATACGGGTCAAAAACCACTTATAGCTCACGGACTCGTTTCGTGGAAACTGGATCATCAGTACAAAAAAAACTCCATTTGTTTTTGGGAAGTCTTAGCACGTAAGATTAATGCATTTTTATACCCAATTTTAAGTCAGCCACTATGTTAAACTTGTATGTGATATTCAGAATCCGTAAATTTAATCCGCTATTCCGTTTTTTTTTAATGCGTGTGTGATTTTTAATGACAGCACCAAGCATTTCAAAGCACGTTTATGCGAAATTAGCGTTTCTCAGATTAATTTCTGGGTTGTTTTTACAGAAGGCGGTTCATAATCGTCACTTTTGATTATTGCTGCTTCATCGTTAAGATGAACGAACTGCAAGGTATTGTTCTCTATGCTTTCCGAAGATTTGTACACGAAAAAACATCACATGATACGTTCCATTGCCACAGGTATTATAAGTAAGTGATAATGTCAAGTAAAGGTAAGGAAGTAGTCGACGTAAAACTTAGAGGAACCCGTATTAGATAATTTAGCAAACATCACCCGTAAGATCAAAGTCGATTGTGCGCGTTCTCTCTCCGAGGCGTCTTAAGGCCAAACCGACGATCTTCGACATCCTGACCAAGCAGGACTCAGAATTTGGGCAGATAAGGACAATAATCAAATCGTTCACAGCCTCACCCGTGCTAATGAATGAGAGCCGATGAGGGCGATTGAGGTGAGTACGGAGCAGCTCCGTAATGAAAGGGCGGGGGAAACGGGAGATCCCCGAGAAAACCCGCTTACCTGCGACATCGTCCAGCACGATTCCCACATGCGAAATTCTGGGAGTGACCCGGCCGGGGATTGAACCCGATTCGTTTTGCTGGGAGGCTAGCAGGCTAACCGCTCAGCCACCGTGGCCCCGCATACTAATGAAGTTCTGTTATCTTCGTGCATACGCATTTCAGGTTTTTAACACTGTATGCAACTAACGCGTTCGAAAGAAACAGCTGCCAAGTAGTCGTTGCAAAACCCATCTCGGAGGCTGAGTTCCCAAATTTTGACGAAACACTATAGTATTATAAACTGGAAGTCAAGTTGTGCACACAAGAATTACTCATTAAATCTTATAAATTACTGCAAATTTACATTTCCTTGTAGACTGTATCACTGTTTAAAGGATAAATATTCTCCCAAACCCAGTAAATAAATATCTAGAAGAGTTGTACGCTTGAATGCGCAACAAATATGGTGTTGTTTGAGGTTAAAGCCGATAAAGGGGTGGCTAACATTTTATATCAAACGAAACTTTCTGACGGTTGTCCCTGCACATCGAAATGATCCCTAAACACACGGAACCTATAAAGGATGTTTCTACACGTGTGGGCCGTACGCACGGCTTACTTTTGGTGCGTCGGGGACCATTCTACTGATCCACTCCCCTCACGTCAAGCTAGCATGACTGCTGTTGTACGGGGCCGCGCATGACGTGGCCGCCTGCGAAACCTCGCTGGCCACCACCCCTCCCCCCAGTCCGTCGCCATGACGACGTGACACCGGCCAGTCAACGACGCAACACGGGGGACACATCCGGACGAAGAACATTCGTTAACCTTATGGAAGCTATTGCCATATTGTGTAAATGCTCGGGTCTCTCCCGTGAGTGGAGAGACAGGCTAGGGTTCTATAACAACGAGGAACTGCTGTTCTTGATATAAATTAAAAAGGCAAGGGAGGGGGGAGACTCTCGCTGCCATTTATAAGATATGTAATCATATTTATAAATGTCCATTTATGTAATCTTTTAATATCTATTGTGGGTTAATGAGATGGAACGTATATTTTAACCAAATTTTATAATCTATTTTGTTACCAATTTTTTTATATTTTATTTTTGGGGAAAGCTTGTAAAACGTTTAAAGAGATATATAAACGATAACCTTTTTCAGTCAAGTAAACCCAACCTCTTTCCAACATTTTGGGCAGGGACTCGGACCTTTTCAATTTTACCATCCACACTGAAGAGAGATTGAGACACGAGACCTCTCTTTCTGTTTATGTTGGCACAAACCGTCACAACTTTATCTAGAAATGACACAGGCTTCCAAGACTTGTCGCGCATTCGACCCCGGGATCTTCGTAGTCTGAAGTTTGTCTTACTGTAGTGACTTTGTAAGCAAATCGCGTATAACAGATATAATTTCTCATTACGCTTTTGTAATTTTAATGCGTATGTTATTTTCTGACATACCGTAATGCATCCAATAAATTTTTCTTGCGAATTTACAAAAATTACAGTTAATTGGCATTCCATTTTGTGTTTGAAGTCTCATATCGCTGAATATAACGAATACAATGAAAGGAACGAAGCCACGACAAAAAAAATTTAAGCGTTTTGGAATAATTTTCTAGCTCTATAGTTGAGTTACATTTGCTGGTGGTGCCATTGTGCGGCAAGCCGAACAACTTAATGCTAGTCATCACTCCTCCTCTTTCTCATAGCATCAATATATCTGCCTCTATGGTCTTCCAGTAGGAGGGAAGGGGCGTAGACTGGCATAAGTTACTTGGATCGCTGCACGATGGCGCTTCGGGAAAATAGAAGGAATCAATAGCTACCGTGTTTTGGGCCAGAAAAAATAGCTACAAAACAGTGGAGGAAAATTCTTACTTTTTCGTTCCTCTAGTATTCTTTGTTTTCAGTGCCTATAAGATGGAAAATTAAACAGTGGCGGGGCAGTACTAGGAGGATACAATTGCAAAAGAGCTGCAAGTTGAATTCAAAATTATTTGTTTTCAGTATGATAAATATCCGCGCATCGGACTCATTACTTACAGTTGGCTGTTCCAATGGGCAGGTGATTATGAAAACAATTTTTTCCTACATTGCATGTATTTGTACGTGCGTTTATTATTACAGTGTTTCTCACATTTTCATCCGAATCCTCTAGCAGTATTGTACGAACCGTGCCGACATCAGGGTTATTGGGAAGCACAGCCGCCACAGCACTTACTATAACACTAATGCATGTTGGCCATAGCTTATACGGGCAACGCATTAAGAGACTACATCTGGTTTTCGTTTAACTGGGCACTTTTGAAAACAATAATATCGATTTCAATATTTCTCAGTTTATCAAGTGTACAGATATGGGCAGGGAAACTTTTGCCAACATATTATGTTCGAAAAAAAATTCCCTGCCCATATCTGTACACGTGATAAAGTAAATACTGACAGAGGAATATTTGCAGCTAATTAGGAGTAACCGTTTCATGTCGAAATCGTTCAAAATTGATGTTTAATTTCTAGCCACATAAGAACGATAATTTTTTTCTGTAATAATTTATAAAATAGTTCTAAATATATATCTCTAGTATTTTCGTAGTGACACTTGATGGACGCATAAATATAAGTAATTAAGTACATTATAATGTTGATTTTTACATGTGACCTTTAGAAATGCTTGATTTACCAAGATTCTGCAACAGGCATATTTTTGTCTTCTAAAATTTTTTTTTAATGCAGGTAAACGTGTGTTGACTTGATGATTGTTATGAGTTTATATCCACATACTATATTCCAGTTTCTTTAATATTTAAAAAACAATTCCTTACAAATGCATTTTTATTAATTTTTTTGTTTCGCATAAATAACTTTACCATGACAGGGCTAATATTTTAACTGATAGATTCTTTTTATCATTTACGCGGATACCAAACGACATGGAAGAATGTGTTGATGCACACCAACTCTGGTGGAAGGGTACGGACTATTTTCGCACATAGTCGGCAACCAACTTAAGCGCCGACCTCCCGTGACGCAGTCGGTCTGTGGTGCAGGAGGCTCTGGGTTCGAATCCCGGGTAAGGCATGGGTGTTTCTTCAAGTTGGTAGTAAGTTAGTTTGTAAGCCGTCCCCAGATAAGCCTTCAGGCGTAACAACATGGGACGTTAACAAACCCTACACAATACGATACCAACTTACACGGTACAGAGAAAACGATCGCCTCGCCTCAAGCTGGAAACTGATCTTGCAAACATTTTTCCCACACACTCCCTTCAACAACTAGTTCAGAACACCGAACGCTATGTGTGTCTGTGTCTTTTAGTTATCCTGTAGGTCTGCACGTGCATGACAGTAGGATGTCAGCGCTCGCTTGTGAATAACGTTATACTAGAAGCGGGCATGGAGTACATACACGTTTTTGCACACCGAGGGAACATGACGATAATGCAATAACCAACAACGTATATTTTAACATCGGGAAGATGCGCCGGGTGACGAATTCTATAACCGAGGTTACTAAGGTGGTAACAGTGCCAAAAATGTCCAAGCTCGAAGCCCATATACCTAAGGTAAGATATATGAGCCGTTCTTGAGATGTAAACTTAGGTTATTATATCTAGTGTTTAGGAATCTGTACTTATCTTTATAAAGCGAAGACATTAACAGAAATCGACGAATGTAATCCACCGAGCTGACATACTTGTAGCATGACATTTTCATACACGTGACTAAAACGAAAGTTATGTTCATAAAGACTAAAAATTACAGAACCTCCACGATTACAGAGGGTTCGGGCCCGCTTAGCTATAACTCGGTGCTCGAGTCTTGCTGGAGTTCGGCATCCTCGACCAGTGGGCGAACGAGGCCAGCATGGTGGCTCAAACTGCTTCCGTGTCTCTCGCATCAGGAAAAGCCTACAGTACTCCGAGGCACTGTACCCCTCTCCAAGCTGCTCGTGTTTCTGGGTATGTGGATGTTCGGATCGCCTGTCCTACACTTGAGAGTTCCGCCCCGACTTGCTGCTCCACTTCACTTAATATTTCACGTCGCACTTTCCTCCGTAGTTCATCCTCTCTACACTCTCCTATCTCTTCGTTCCACGGGTCCTTTTATTCGTCGCTTCACAATGCTCGCTCCGCTTTTAATCTACTTAGTTTTTTTTTTTTTTTCAGAGGTTGGAAAAAATTTTCACAACTTTCATTCCGCCTGGATTCCGGTTCCCATACTTTTTTTAGTTCCCTTTTTCCATTTTTTCGTAGTTAAAAATCTGGCCAAGTCATTTTGCCTTTGTCTATCTGTGGCGCCTTTCTTCCGACCCCGGATCCACCACACTGTGTGTATCAATCTGATATTTACATCATGTACGTATAGTGCAAGCTGTTTTGTCTTGCTGATAAAGACAATAATTAATTGTGTGCTGGATTTCTCGACTGCAGATGACTTTATTAAACATTATTAAAAATAAGTTTGAGGATAATATGGTACGGTTCATAATAAACGTGGGCACTTTTAATGAGGTTGGTAAAAATTTTACACGTGCTATTTTTATATATTTTTTAAATTGTAAAACTTATCTCACTAAGAGTGTACTACATGTTCTCCGTTTGACTCCTTCTCGCAGTATTATATATTTCCCAAAATTCGCCTCGCTGACAAAGTAATTAATTAATTTAAACAATGCCGAGACTGATTTTTCTGCACAGGATGTTCGCAGAAAATTGATCACATTTGAAAGCCTTATTTTATTTCTTCCCTTCTTTCAGTGCACTATGTATTCCTCTGTCAGTTTCAATGTCAGTACTGCCAATTGGCTTGGAAATAACGTTTATATTCCAAAGCTCAGATAATTAGTCTACTGCATTTAGTCAGTAAACAGAGCTCAACATGCAATAACCCTACTGTGATGATAATATATAAAGACGGTTTATTTTGCTGTGTAATTATAGTTTGTGAAATAATTATTTTTGTGGTTTATTGTACCTGTTCAGATAGTTATATAAGGGTCGAATATGGCTCTCAATTTCTCCCGCCGTAAGCAAAACGCTCCGTCGGTTGGTTGCATACGCAGAGCCACGCCGTGGCTCTTATAAAGGCTGTTCACAATAAAGTGGGCACTTTTGAAATCAACCTTAAAAAAAAGTCACATCTCTTACCTGCATATATTTTAACGGGCGCACCGAGTTACATTCGACCAGCAAAGTTGGTAACGATGGATGGAAAGTAATCCCATACCATAACGTCGAATAAAAAGTGATAGGTAACCATTTTGTGATAACTTAAAACTATTTATTTCACTTTCTGTTTATTTTTTAATACATCGAAATGTAAAAATTAGCAGATTTGTAAAATATTTACTTTCCTAAAAATTTCACATTTTAACTTGACCGACGGATGAATAAAGTGATGAGGCCTTGAGACCCATTGTAATGTATATTTTGCATATGGCTGAAGAACACACAAAGTGCATACAAGTAGATCTTAAGCAGGGATTTCAAAAGTGCTAATTTTACCGTGAACAGCCTATATGTGAGATCGCCCGGCCCAGAAAGTTCTTCGCACCTCGAGTAGCGCTGACGGAGGTGATGGCCAGAAAATTCGCCCAGTGTCTCCCAAGTCGTTGACACCTCCAGCGGACGGGAGTGATGCCAGTGCCATTGCCGTTATCACGGCCCGTGTGTTGGTTCACCCCTCCTCGTCCAGATATAGAAGACGTCGTCCTACAGAGACTACCGCTAGGTCCACCTGGGGGGGGGGGGGATACGCGGAGACTAAAGCAGCCATGCGCAACTAAATAGAAATGCAAATACGAAGATATAACATATGTATAACAACAACTAATAACATTAATGAAACTTGAATTACGTCAGGAAATAATACGTTTTATAATTCTAACTAGAAACATCAGATCCCATAATGACATAAATTTACTATAAACAAGACACCACCGCCATTTCTCGTATGTGAAGTATTGGGGAAAGGTAGATACGTGTGTGAAACTATTCGATATAAGAGGGTTGGATGCAACGGCGAGCGGGTACTGGACCACATAATATGTGATCACAGCACGGGATGACCGCCATCTTTTCCGCGTGGCCGTAACGGACCGTACAGCCTCGTCCACAGAGTTGGCTCGACACTGGAACACTGCAACCTGTCTGCATCGACGATTCGACGCCGTCTGCTGTGGGCTGGACTGGTGACACACATGCCGTTGCGTCGGCTTCCATTGTGCAGAAACCACAAAAGCAAAATGTAGAATTTTTGGACGAGTCCCGCTTCAAATTGTCCTACAGAGGTGCATATATGCGGCATATGTGTTAGACGCTACCGAGGTGACCGCAATCTGTCAGCAAGCACTATGAGGCGCCATTGGAAACAACATGAGATTTCGACTCCTATGTATTGAGGGCAATCTAAACAGCAACCACTACATCAGGGAGGTTTTAGAGCCCGAGTTACTGCCCCTGCTGCAGGCAATGTCACATATATTTCAGCAGGAAAATACCCGGCAACATGTAGCGAGCAATGAACGATGGGTACCACTGCTTCCCTGGCCTGCACGTTCGCCTGACATGTTGCCCATCGAACGTGTCTGCAATATAGTTGGTCGGCGACTTGTTCGTCACGACCCTCCAGCAACCACTTTTGATGTTTTGTGGACTCGCATACAAACCGCATGGATGGAGATTCTTCAGGAACTTATCCAGGTCCTCTTTGATTCCATTCCATGATGTTAAGAGGCTCTGATTGCAGAACTTGGGTGCTTCACACCATACTAAGTCCTCAAGGACAGATCATGCACAGTTCTGTAATCCTAATTTATTGTGTATTGTCATGTATCTAATCTGTGGTATAAAGATCATTGAAATTTCAACCACATGCATCCTTCTTTGTGTTGCATTTTTCACAAACATTTATGGTATATGTAATGTGTATTTTGTCTTTTATAATACCATTTTACGAGGCAACATGAACATCCAGTAACTAATTTAATTTTTAGATCTTTCATTTCGTTTTCACGTAATCATCATAGCGCTCGATTTGAAAGTTAAGTGCATTTAATAAGGTGAAGTGAGAGCATTTATACACATCATTTTTGTTAACAATCCTAATGTTACCAATTTAACTAACAATGAAAATAAATTGCGTACAATTTAAAGCCGCGTAATTGTAACAATTAATATAATACATATATTTACCCCCTCATAATTAGCTTTGTCTTAGTAGTTCTATTGGTAAATTAATGATCTAGAGGCAGGTTCTGTAGGTTTCAGTCCTGGACACTACCCAGCAAACACAACCTGTCGGCAAATTGTCGGCCAGATACGTGTACTGTCGGCAACAGTCGTTTCAAGGCCAGAAGATAGCCATCTCACAACGGCGTGACGTCTTTTTTGAGACAGTATGTTTGCCGTTAGAAAAAGACAACGGCCCACTGTATTTTTTAGGATAACGGATGGATATCACCTAAATTATGCCGACGTGATATCTCACAGCCAACATGTTGCCAATAGTAAAAATAATATTCTGGCCCGATTCCGATATAGCATTGTAAATCTGGTTCTTCTTCCAAACATGATGAATAATATTAACGTAATTTGAATGTCACAAGTTGTACATATAAGTAAAATGTGCTGTAGTTAAAAGGGTAAATATATGTATAAATGTTAAACAGATTCCTTAGTTATAACTTCGTGACATTTCATCAGGTACTTTTCTATGAAAATATTTTGTTTTACTAAATGCTTTCTCTTTTAAAACATTAATAGTGTTCGTGGATATTAACAACTGTTTTGTTTTAGAATGTTTGGAACGTTTCAGGAAGGTTCAAAAGAAAGTAATATATATGGAAAGCTGATAGAAGCATGTCTCCAATTATTATGTGGTCCGTGATTGATGGTAATTTGACGATGCTCTTTAATGGAAGAATGTTTTATATTTGTGAGTAAATGTAATCAAGATTGGACCACAAAAATACGCAAAAAGCAAGAAATTAATGGCGTATTTGTAAGTCTTCAGAGGCTGAGATGTCATCAGTGAATTCCAAATGAACCGAGGGCCTCATCATTAGTTTTTCGAGTCACATATAGACATCCTCACTGCCTAATTCTGAAGGAGGTTCGTCACTGGAAGAAGTCTCAACTTCGGATCCCAGGTCAGTGCAGTTATACGCCGCTTCAGTGGTTGCATACGGGAGTCAACTAAAGGACTTAAGCTGACAGAAGAATGTCGGAGTGCCTATTGCTGACATGTGATTGCAGTCTGCTGGGACGCAAGGAGAACCAGGTTCTGCTCTAATGGGAGAATTCCAGATTCCGCTGCGAACTACCTGATTCTACTACAGCAGATAAGTCCAGCGTCTCCTATTTGATATAGAAATGTCTTTGTTTTTCAAAGGCTAGATATTAATGAGCTCTAGACCAGAGCGACTCATACAATTAGTCGGGGTCCCACCCTACTTACTAATGCTTACTAGGTTAAACAGCTTCCTTATAGAACTCATCTATCAATTTCTTGTAATGCTGCTATATTTTAAGCTTTTGCGTTGACTAGATACATATAGTTTAATTTATATTGATATTGGTAGAAAGATAATATTCCAAGGAGTATCAATTTCGTGTTAATTCCAATTTCTTTAGTTTCATACTCTCCCTAATAAACTACGTCAAGGATCGTTTGAGCTTAGCATTCATTTTAGAATTTTTTATATATATTTTTGAATAATTCCCAGATTTAATTGTCTTTAAAAAATTGAGATAGTGTTGACTCTTGCTCTTCATCTTAAAGATTCTCATAGCCGAGGCAATTAAAATATGGGTAACTATCCTTAGTGATATTTAAAGTGTTAAAAACTATTATTTATTCATAAGTACCAATTATTATAATTCTTATATTCAGTACAGAAGTAGCACCCACTCGTGCTACAGCATCTTTATTTTCTCGGTAAGCTGACCGCCATCTTATTTATTCCAGCCCACTAACTTTTTCGAGACATGGCTCTTTATAACAATAAAGACACAAATATGACGTATTTTTACCGGCAAACTTTTGGAAAGTGTTTTGAATAGGCAAGACGTTAGCAAGCTGTTAACGACATGACGTCTTTTTTGAGACAGTATGTATGCCTTTAGAACAAAGACAACGGTCCGCTGTATTTTTTTGGATAACAGATGGATATCATCTAAATTATGTCGGCATGATATCTCACAGCCTACATGTCGTCAATAGTAAAAATTATATTCTGGAGCGATTCCGATATAGCATATTTAATTTTTCGGTAAGTTGGCCATCATCTTATTTATTTCGGCCCGCTAACATTTTCGAGACATGGCTCTTCATCACAATAAATATACAAATATGATGTATTTTTGCCGACAAACTTTTTGAAAGTGTTTTTTTTTTAATAGGAAAGATATTAGCTATTAATGGCATTATGTCTTTTTCGAGACCATGTGTTAACCGTTAGCATATTTTTTCTCATGATTGTTTATGTGTCACGTGGTAGCCCATGAAATGTTTTACTTTGAATTTTTTTTTTCATTTGTTCAACCATCCAACAGATACATTAGAATATAACAAAAACGGTTTTGTTTGCAAGCCTTTGAAGAAATGAAGGAACAGATTTTAAATAATCAGTGTTTTAAAATTATTTGTTATTTGTTATGAAATTTATAAATTCACTTATAATCATTTGTGTCATTATAAATTTGAAATTACTGGACAATGGCAGCAACTTACCCTGTGTTGTATAGGTTAGCATGCTGGACTGTCAACGCAAGGATATTATGTTCGAAACCCGCACTCGGTAAGCAAAAGATTTTCATATCATATATTGCCTTAAGAAGAAAATTAAATGAATGTAGGTAAAGAGGAAATAACAATTACTAAAATTTTCAAATCGAAAAGTTAAGGTTTTTTCATGGTTATACTGTATATTTCTGGACATCATGCCGCTGCATGCCCGGCATCGTAATGACATCCAGCCATTGCAGGCCCGGCATCTTGCTGCCATCCAGCCGCCGCAGGCCCAGTGTCTTGCCGCCATCCAGCCGCTGCAGGCCCGGTGTCTTGCCACCATCCAGTCGCCGCAGGCCCGGCGTCTTGCCGCCATCCATCAGGCCGCTTCCGGCATAAGAGAGCGGGCCGGATTCGTCTGGCTGGAGTTTGTCGGCTATCTTTTTCCGGCCCGATTCCGGCCCATACTTTTTGTGTACGTCGGGCCAGAATACATTTTGTATCTTGCCGTTAGCAGTATGGTGTATTTTTGACACTGTCAGCAAACAGTCAGCCACCAGTCCATATTTCCATTCGGACGCTTTCGGCATAAGACAGCGGGCCGACCTCATCTGGCCGGAGTTTGTCTGCTATCGTTTACCGGCCCGATTCCGGTCCGTACTTTTCATGTTTGTTGGATAAGAATTTTTTTCTTTTAATTTTTAAATTATGTTAAATTGCAAAATTTAAACGGTGACTTTCAGAAATATGCTTACTTATCACAATTATTTGGCTAAATTCAATAAAAACAACATGTTATTCACAGTACGCAGTTGGCCTTCTTTGATTCAATTTGTGAGAATGTTTCACTGGAACAACCAGTGGTTTTCACCAATTCCAAGTGCCATTTCTCATTTATTCGAGTAGTTTAATTTCATTGCGAATAAGTGGTTTTCTGCTGATTCGAATTAAGAGTGCATTACTGCTATTGCTCCACAATAGTTCACAACCACATTTCGCAACAGCAACAGCAATGGTAAATACTGTGCAACTGTTCAGATTTGATTTTTCATCAGCATTCCCCTTACAACCCGGAACTTGAGGTGAGATGAGAGATATGGAGGACCCTTAGTTGGTCTTCAGCGCCAATGTTGATGAACTGAAGTGGAGAGAAAGCAGCGACGGAATGAAAAAGTGAGAAAAATCTAGAGTGTCCCCAGAAAACCTGTCTAACGTTCGCTACATCACCCACGAGCAAAAATCGTGAGTGACCCACTGGTGATCATGCCCTGTTAGGGGCGCAAGTGTATACACCGTACGCGAATACCACCTATCATGACTATATATAGTTGGAGTTGTATTGGTACTTTATGATCTTCATACTTTTGAAAGTGAACCTTCGACTCTATGGAAGAAAGAGTTCCACGAATTATTTATGATTATTTACTTATTGTGTGTGAACATACTCGCTTCATGAGGAAGTTACCTGAGCTTGCATATAAAAATTCTCGTGCTATCAGGATTTAAACCTGGAATGTCGGGCTCCTAAAGTCAAGCCACAGCGAACTCGGCCACGTAAGTCGCCGTACGTAGCTTTGGTTCAAACCGCTGTTTTGCGTGCTTGCCTACTGGTATTCGGTCACTGGTACAAATTTACAACATTTTTTTAAACATTAGTTTCAGTGGCGATGCGTACTATAAATTCATGGGCAAGCTACTGTGCTCGGGGAGCAGTAGTGGCGTCGATCTCCCTAATAAAGGGGGAGGGGGTCCAGAGGCCCTCCCCCCAGGAAAATTTGGATTTCAAGTTGCAAAGTGGTGCCATTTAAACATTTTTTCGTACCTAAATATAAAATACACCGCTTCTAAAACTATCAAGATTTTTTTAACATAAAGTTTGCCAGAGTGAAAAATATTACAAAGATACCTTCATCAAATCCGGAACCTTGTCCACTCAAAATCAATATTACATTAATACCTGTCGACAGTGAGGTATTTACATACGGAGCAATTTTGTTTGTACAGAACTGTAAACAGGAGAAATTATTATTCGTTTGTGTAAAAAATGGAAAGCAAATTCTTTAAGAGACAAAAACGAATTTATGTGGACTTCAAAACGCTCGTATTTTTGCATAGCATTGCACAGATTGTTAAGGTCGCAGTACCCAGTTGCAGTCCACGTGTTAACATCCTTTGAAAACAATAAATATGGCCACCAAAACAATTTTGTTAAGACTGTTATATCCAGCTAACCACAAGTGTTTCTGATCAACATTTTTTTTTTTTTTTTAAATTATGTACAAAATTGTAAGTTCAGGTGTCGGCCTATCCTCTTTTATGATGTCACATCTTTCCTGAAAAGTGAAAGCACTGCTGGAAAAATGCTTCACTCGTAAGCCACACAAACATCACACTTACATCCACATGTTTCTGTTGCACTCATTCTATCTACACAGTTCTCAGTCTCACACTGTAATTTTATAATTTTTATGCAGGGTATACATCGTGCATGAATATGTTTAACATTCTCAGCACCAAAACTAAATTAAATAAAAACAATACGATTCGTGTTGTGCGCACGAACTTACCCACACATCGATCTAGTTACTGTAAACTACACCACGCCAACTGCCTGTGGCTAGGCCAGATTCGGCTATGTCCGCTTCAGTTCGGTGAAGAAAGCACTACCATCGTAGCTTGTGACACAGGTTGACGCAGCCATAAGCCCCCGCCCCTCCCCGGGAGGTCTTCCTACCTTGCCACCCCTCCATCGGCCGGGAAACAATTCCGACCGCCCACATGCTGAAAGCATTACTTACAGCGCTTCCAAACATCTTGGTTTTGCTGGCCAACGAACGAGTTGTTTTCTTGTAATATACAGTATTGTTTCTCGAGTAGAATGTGTACCGCGTGAGTGAAAAGTTACCTTAAAGTAAATATAAGTTAGAATTTAATATTTATTTTAAATATAACATTATCAGGAAACTGTCTGAGCAAGCACTGCTTGCCTTGCTTGCCGTAACGAGACGCCACTGATTAGTTTGCAGTATTATAAAAAGGATGTACAGTAATTAAAAAAATGGATGTAGGGTGGGTGTGAATAGGAAGGATGCGAAAATTTTCATTATCCTGTAACGAACACGAAATAATGAATTTAAATGGGACATAGCACAGTGTCTGTGAATTAGTGGTTCGAAATTTTATATAGCAAGGAGTTCGCGATATGTCGAGTCCTCCTGAGTATAACTGTGCGACGTAAAAACAATTTTAACCACAGCCGAGCCAACTACACAATTCACCGCGCACTGTCTTGAGTCAATTGTTCTCGGAATTCGCGACTCGTTAACGTGCGACGGGAATTCGCTCTTAGTCCGCGAAATCGTCGCTGCCTGTTTTAGCCACTCAGTACCTCAAGACTAACACCGTTCGGGAAGAGTACAGTTTGACGGGAAGAGAGAGATTTGGGAGGCATATTACTAGTAACAAAAACAAATTTATACTACCGCATCAGACAACTTCTAGTAGTAAAATGTCAATTATTTATCGTTTTTCTGCCTTGTGTGTTATCCTGCAAGACAATCTTACAAAAAATATCAAGAAGACAAGTTTACATTAGCGGCAGTACAACTTGCTGATTTATTAGATGCACGAGATACATAAAATTAAGTTAAATAACATTTTATTCCTTTGAAACTGAGTTTAATTATAAATTATGTAGCTATCTCCTGCTTTGTTTTCCTTGGACCACAATTACCACTGAATATGCAAATTTATCACATTGACGAAAGATACTGGTAGTGTTTTTGTATGTAAGCTAGTGATAAGTTAATTTGAATTTTTTGTTGTATGATTCATAATTTCTGTTCTTTTAAATTATTATTCTTGTAAATATCTACAAGTGAAGTGTTTTACGTTGGCGTACTACAGTCAGATTTTCATTTTTATGTAATTAAACCGTTAATATGTTTTATATTTGTTGTGTAATGAATTGTTTGTAACATGCATGTTTGTAAACCGACCAATGCCCGAATGTGTCGATTATAAATAAACTAATTAATTAATAAAAATTGTAACGCTGACCGAGAATTATTACTGATCCGACCTACTCGCCACGTAAGATGACTTGGCGTTTCACTCCCCAATGACATCTAATCGGAAGAAACTGTTGTTGACTGTTATTTTAAAAGGAACTTTTTTCTGTCAACATAAACAGGTTTTTTTTAAATTTAATTATTCTGCTTTCGACGATAGTTATAAATAAACTGATCCTTCCGTTTATAAACTGAACGAATTATTTAACAAGGGATAGTTTTACCCTCCATCAGTCATCACCATGCTATTCGGTCTTTGTAATCTATAATATCGTTATTGGCTCAATGTAATCGAGTACTTGTGTCTAATAAACTGCGATACGTTGATAAAAGCTTCCTCTAAAACGAATTCGCGATATTTTCGGCCCTCCGAGCTTGCATTCAGGTAAAAACAGTGTCTGCGACAAGGCGCCTTCAACTCCTCCCCACGGCCATGCACCCTCTGGCGTTCATAGAAGTTGTGCTGCGTCGCACGGGGAGGAACTGCTGATCGATAGTGCCCACCCCTCCCCATTCAGCGCCAGTCAAATTGCTTCCGACTTCCACTCAGCCTCGCAAACTCCCCTCCTTCCCTCCCGCCTGTGCCTAATTGTGTTTGCGCTGCCTAAACAGCCCAGTACGAACTCTGGTCCTCCGGTGAATAATGCCTGTGTAATCGAGCTCCTTTGCCCCCCCCCCCCCTGGGCACCTTCCACACCTCCAAACTCACACAGCCTGTTCCAAGCACAACCTGTTTATTTGAAGGTCACTGTGGTGGTGTGATCAGACTCGTCTCCCATCACGATGTGCAGTCCCAGCTGCAGGTTCACTCTGGATTACCACACGAGGGAAATGTGGCACACGTTGCCAATGGCCAGCGGATTTTATCTTTCTTCTACCATTGCATTCCTTCGCTGTCCCATCTTCACCCAAGTACACCGTCATCGGCGCTGAAGACGTCAGCTGTAGAGCACCTTCCAAATATCGCTCTTCATCTCAAGTGTGCAGTTCTTGAACAGTGGTAGTCTCAAGGTTGAGTCTGAAAGGTTTCGCTCGGGGCTTAACAGTTGTTTCATGAGTTAATATGGAGTAGCTACGAAATGCAAGGGCGAGGGGAAACGGCTGTACCCACAGGGCCCGGACCTCCCCCCCCCCCCCCTCCCCCAAAAAAAATGCTTGACCTTATACTATATAGAATTTAAATCGTTGTATTTGGAGACTGACTATTTTCACTTTATAAATTTCTTTCAGCTGGAAACTTCTTTTCTACTGTTGTTAAAACATGCGTCACAGAACTTTCTGCTTGGGCGACATTATTTTGTAGCCCACTCAGTTTCCTTTTTCCCTAAGATTTTTTGCGACACTATGTTCAATTCACCATGCCTATCCCTGCAAAAATCACACTGATAGACTTTCACTCTTAGTAGTGGGAGCGAGGGGGTTCTGGACTGCCCGTGCAAAAATGGCATAAGTGCCATTTCACAAAATGAGTGTATTCCATCTACCTCTCCAAACACCCCTCCCTTATCTCCTCCCCGTCTGTGTACCTTTCCCCTCCCCTCTCCAGAAGTGTGGTGTGATTGGGTGTAACCTTCCCCTTCCCCCTTCTCACTACTTTCCCAAGAGGTTTGCTGTGATAGACTGTTGGTGTTACTCCTTCCTGATGGTAGTTGTGGGCAGGGCTACTCCTTCGTGCAGAGGGGTTACCCCTCCTTAGCTGTATGCATGTTGTGATTGGTCGGCTGGTTCTTGTAGTAGAAACACTACTTTCATGCGACTTCCCATAGTAAACTTTGTCATGCGGTGTCCCACTATACACGTCATCATGCATTTGTCTGCTATAACTATGGGATGATGGTGAAAAATTTTGTGACATACCAGAATGCAGTTTGCTTACATTTTCCTCCCTCTGTTCGTGCCGCCATTTTACAGTGCTTGCATCACGGAGTGTTGACTCATGCGTTCTCTCCAGAATAATCGCAGCATGCATTAAGTCCTCTAATGTTACATTAAGGAATGGTATCAAGACTGCCATGAATTTAGGTCTGGCAGTTTTGCAATTACTTCAAGTACTTCCTGCTCTGGCAAATGCATATGAAATTGTTTGATAAGATTGTTCTTATGTGTGATAAAAGCGGTTAAAGACTCACCCAATTGTTGACCCTCCAGAGTCAGTCTGCTCTGGGCCTGTACAGAGGTGAAGACACCTCGAGATCTGCACTGGAGTGCACGCCGAAACTGCTCCTGCTGAAGTCCGTAGTCGTTGAGAGATGTCCACCAAGAGTTTGCATCTCCGTAGAGTTGCGCTCCGTAACAGCTGGCCCATTCATCTGTTTTTACCCCAGACCTGGTGATGCGGGATACCGTTTACATTTACCGCCACGTCATTGACCCATTGTCCTAGTAATTCCAACACCTGGTCACACGGAGTGTCTGCAGTTGTTTTGTGTTCGGTTTACGCCCTGCCTATTTTGTGTTGAAGTCGTGTGACCCAACAAGCAAAGAAATGTAAGTCCTGCAACAGATTTGTGTTCCATGTCACGGATGCACTTTTAGTGCTCATTATACAACAAATTATCACAGTATTTTGGAAATGCATAATTTGGGAAATCTTCACTTTCAAGTTTTACTTGCATTGGAAAATTTGGAAAGTATTGAATGTCCTGCATCACTTCACTGCTACTGTCCTTTTCCCTCTCATGGACGTCACCAGCATGGGTGCTCATAAGACTGGTCTTGCGACGGCATTGGCAATAGGTCTTATTATCATTTGTTGGTTGTCCATGATACACCATAGGGCGCAAACAACTCGGACAGCGCAGCTCCAACCAGCTGTTAGTCATTCGGCTAGCCATGCTCTGTTAATAAACAAAGCCTCGTCTGCGGGAGACACGGGTGTACCGATGTGATCGTGCAGGGTTGGGGAAGAGGGATCGCCCTCCCCTCTCGCGGCATGGCTGGCCTGCTTACCCAAACCAGGGTTGTTGACCCAATGCCCATCTGATGTACAGCACGCACAAGGCGATCAGCTAGCTGTCGGCAGCGAAGAGTGCAGGAGGACAGGGGAGGGTAGCCTCCACCCTGTCACTACTCCTTCTTGGGGTACCCCTCTAATCCTCCCTCCAAGTGGTATGGCGTGGGTTATGGTGTGGCATCACTAGGATTGTTGACACACTTCCCAAGCATCTGTTCAGTGTTCCTTAGCAACCCGTTGCTGCTGTTACCCTTGCTGGTGCCATCCTGTCATCTTCATGCCATTGCAGTTAGGAAAAGGTACGAAATTTTGCTTTTCAGGAAAACTTGCGGAAATATGTCGAAAATTTTTGGAACAATTTTTGGCTGAAAAAATTTTGTTGGGAAATTTGGCCACACGAAAAGGTGCCAACTGGTGCCTTGTGGTGGGATGGTAAAGGGTTCAACGAGGTTTTGGGGGCAGTGAAG
Source organism: Dryococelus australis (assembly GCA_029891345.1). Classification (NCBI taxonomy): domain Eukaryota; kingdom Metazoa; phylum Arthropoda; class Insecta; order Phasmatodea; family Phasmatidae; genus Dryococelus; species Dryococelus australis. The sequence goes on from CM056997.1 coordinate 44,550,383, forward strand.
GGGAGGTCTAGGATGTGATTATACCCAGTTGACACCAGATGCGGTCAAGGCGACATCAATGTGGATGCTGACTCTCTTAACCTCGGAGTTGTGGGCTGTACACAAGGAATCCAACTCTTCGCCAATGATAATGTTGACCTCTGCCCTGTTGATTACCGCTCCAGATGAATGATGATGATGTTTGCTAAATGGTAGCCAGTCGATCGACTATGAACGATTGTTTATCTTGGCGGGAAAATTGCCTAATATTTAACATTCGCATATGTGGATTGTTGGAGGCCAAACAACACGTCTATAAGCTTCGGAACAATACTTACTGTCACTTGCAACACAAATTATCAAGGTTAAGCTTGGTTGAGCGGGTATTATGAGCGCCCGTCCCCTTACATGCATGGAAAAAAAACGTCATGTCGAATAGTTCACAAACAGACTGATTCCTGATTACTTACACCACCTCCCTCTAGGAGAGCAATGACTTTACACTGGGTGGCTATATCAGCCACTATGGTAAAACTGTAAAAGCATCTTATGACATGCTAAGGTTTACGGTAAGACTGAAGCTTCTTGGGGCAATGCTACTCCCGTGGGAAGAGGAAGTAGCTTACCAGGCGGTCGAGATGCAGAAAAAGGTTCCGGAGTTACGTTAAAGTCTATTGTAGAGAATGTACATAGCAAAAGTTGATGACCGCTCGGCACGAGTAGGAAAACACCAGAGATCACTACACATACTCCACCTCTGTCAAACACGACTTGCTTACTAACTTCTCCGCCTGATATGCGAGCTCGTCGCAGCTTACCCACGTGCCAAAGCGACACTACTTTCTGTCCCAACTTGCATCTCCTTGCTTGCATCATGCTATTAAATAACAAACATTTTACAAAAATCACAAAAGTACCCTGCAACATAAAATACGTGTGAATGAAATGAACGAAACAGTAGCTGCGGGGTGGAAAAGATGATAACAATTAACAATGCTATAAATAACAAGAAACACAACAGTCAATAAATCCTTTAATAAAGTAAATGAATAATGTTTAACATAGGCCCAGGACTCATGAGTTCAGTTGTTGTTAGTGCCTATTTTACTTTCCTCCACCTCGTGGCATCTCTGGCCGCCATGGCCACCATGGGCTGCTCTCCACCAGCGTGTTCATGCACTAGCGCTGCTCCTGATTGCTCCTGTGGCCAGGTGCACGCTCTGCCCATCGGTAGACCTCGTAACCCTGCTGCGGTGGTTTAAGAGGTCACGGCCGGACAAACAGTCTTAGGTGTGGGAGCACATGCACATGTCAATGGGTCTATATGAAAAAAAAAACCTTAACATTCCAAAAGGCAACTAGTGCTAGAATAAATTATTAATATTCATAGTATACAATTTCCATTGAGTTCAATATATTCAGTAAAATTCAAGATCATTGATCAAAACAGTTACTATCCTCGTGAGAATCAAATCTTCAAATAATGTCTTACAATTAAATTAATATTTTCAACCATAAATGCTTCAATTAATGAAGTTATCCTAAAATTACCATTGAAAATTGAAACCATTATTACACTAGTATGAAATGTGGCCATTGCACATCTGCCAAAAACACGGGACTAAAAGTGTTTTATACGAAAAAGGTGTAATCAATTATTTAGCTGTTCATGCCTGCTAAACTTATCTAAAGATTAACTGTATGGTAGCTCCACTGTTCTGCTGTGTGCAGTCCTACTGAGTGATAAACGTCCTGACGTCGCTCTGCAAATCAGGACTCCTGGCATCGAAACCAATTCAGTAGATGGTAGATATCCCGATGTCGTTCTGCAAAACAGGACTTCCGGCATCGAACCCAGGACTGAAACACTGGACGTCGATGATGTAGGTGGATGCTTCCCCGACCTCTGGGCGACGTACTGTTCTGTTGATTTGTGATGGGGTCGTCATAGTGTCCTAGAAATGTTGCCTCTCGAAGCCGTCGCTCAACTTGTACTATCGTCAATTTTAGTCGGATTCCACTGGCGAAATCATATTCTTCAGGTTCGTTATTTTCCTGTTACATTTATTTTATTCTAAGCATCAGTTTATCAAATATGATTTAACTTTTCTTCTTTTAATACGGATGTTTCAAATTATTTTCGTTTGACAAGTTTCCAGACATAAATCTCGAATAATCTGAGCCTTTGTGTTTCACATTATGCTGTCGAGAAGGAAACTTTTATAATAGATTTGTAAGGCTCTATTTTCTAATTGTTTCTAATGAAAATTTTTGTTGTTATTTCCAACTGGTGTAGGGGAATTTAACGAGTGTTCAATTAACAAAACACTTTCACTGGCATAGACAAAACTCATGAATCAATGTAACAATATTGCACAAGATGAAACAGTACAACTGTCAAAAAAACCCTCTGGCATGCTAAATCTATGCAAAATTGTTCACACATCAAACATTTAACAAATCTACATTAAATTTAAGTGGCTTGATTGGACAATATGTGGTTAATTGGGATTTAAAAAGGTGGTGAACAGAATTTGAAAGAGGTGTTCGGAATTGTATACCCCACAGCTGCCAGACATAGCTGTGGCAGTGTCACTGATGCTGTTGCGGTAGATCTGAGTCCTCGTAACCTCGGGGTGCTGCGGGCCGATCACCCTGGCCACATTCCCATGTAGATCTTGCAGTAGTTCATCTGCTATGGAGGCCTCGTGTTTCCTAAACGAGGAGGTCTTCGGGCGGCCCAATCACCACTTGGCATTGCAAAGTATTATGACGTTGACGTAATCAAAACAGAACTCCCAATGCGTGGATTGTCAGGGCCAAACCACACGCCCATAATTGCTACTCGCGATACTTTGGTTAGATTGTAGCACACATACAAATCAATATTTACAATCAAAAATTCGCAAACACTTGCATCAGTAAATTGCGGGTTTTAAGGGGCCTGTGCCCTGAAACGCCGTGCGGCAATCGAATAAACGCAATCATCAGTTCATGCGGTTTATTACAAACTTGACCATTCTCTCCAAGAGAATAGCTAATACACTTGTTCACTTAGAACCTGCGGTGAAGGCTCTACAGTACAAAAAGAAGACCTAGGCTTACACAAAGGTTACGTATGCTGATTACGTTAAAAACTCACCAGGTAATGTAATTCCTGTGGAGACGAGGGGGAGTGCCCAGATGGCTAAAACAAAAAAGGTTCCTGATAATTAATAATTGCTTACAAAGATGATCGGTGATGAAAGTTTATGCCATCCAGGCGGGAAAAGGGCGAACATGGCTTCACACATACCCCCTCTGGGTTCGAATTGCTGACTAACTTTCTGCCATGGCATGAGGACTGGCGGAGGCGGGCCTGCGTGCCGCAGAGGGAACTACTTGCACACGCTGTTAAACAAATATACCTTTACATATTATATGTGGAAATATTGAAAAAGACACAATTCAATAATTATTCTACACTTACTTTGTGGTTGAAATGATATGGGGTGAACATAAATTCGGTGGTGATAAAAATAAACATATGTGACATAAAACAATAACACTTTAAAAACGATAGCATTGGCTGTAAAGGTTGTGTAAACATATTTCACTCATTTGTATGTCACATGTCTCTATTACATGATCAGAAATATATTTGTGGAAATACTATGGCCCCTTTTATGTAACAAACGTGGCTGTGTATTCTTCCGATCGCTCTGCCGGTCTGGTGGGTGCATGTGGCACTACACTCCCTGCACTACACTGTACTACACTGCTCTTGCCCACACCTGCACCCACACTACACTGCTCGCCGATTACCAGTCGTCGAGAGTGTGTGTGCTGTGTTTGGGAGTGGCCAGTGTGACAAATGGCCTAGGGGTAAGGGCGACACACGTCAAACGCCCCCTTCCTTTCTTAGGCCGTTTGTGGGCCGACACCGCTACCTGCAGCTCTCAGGTATCCTCGGGGTCCTCCGAGGGTGCAGGTTGTAGGCCCTTCCTTGCTAGGCCATACCTCCTCCCGGTGCTCCAGCTTGTCTGCGGCGAACTGTGCCGCAAGTGACCGAAGCACACCCACACAGGTGGCACTGCTGCAGCGGGCGAATCCGTTGGACATCCTGTGGAGGCGGAACGAGGCAACAGACCCGCTGCTCTCACTCCCGCCATTGCTGTTGCTGCTGCTGACACCTTGTCGCCTGCTCCCACCATTCCTCTGCTCCTTGCTGCATCCTTCTCCTACTCTTATATTTTATTCTCCTCTTGTATTTTCTTCTCCCGTTGCTACATGCTGCCGTTCACAGGCGCGACCCGAACAGGTCTCCTTCTTCCTGTTCGTGTGCATCGTTTTTACATCTTACCCTGCTTGCTATGTACACATGACATTTTATACTAGCATCCAGTGGTGTAGATTCTCCTCCTTTCACTTGCTTGCTAAATTCTCCTCCTCCTCTTGCTCGTTCTTGCTAATTTTATGAAGCGAGAAATGATAATGGATGCGCTGTTGTCCTGAGAGGTATTGCTTAAACTTCACACACAAACACTAGTGATGCTGCCACTTAAGGTTACATGAACAGAGTTGGCAAATGAGCAATAATTCACTTAGTTCGAAAATTGCTGTGATAATGCAGTGGACTAGCACTCACAGTGGTTTTCTGTCCTTGGCTTGTTACTGTGCACTGAATGTTTACTTAGGTAATGGCGTGATGGTGACTTAGAACATATTGTGCACTCTGTCAGTTTTACCGCACTGTTCTTCACACACGATGCTGTAATGGAGTGACACGTAGTAGGTGGTGGGGTAACTAGTGCTTGACAACTTAGCACTTGGTCCACAGGAACCGAACGCACGGGAATTACCTCTGTCACTCTTTCCCTCACCTGTGTCACTGTGTCCTTGGTGATCTCGGTGGCATGTTGACCTGCTTTCTGCCGGTTACGGCATCCACTGTGCCAGTGGTACTGTGCGGTTATGCAGTGCCTGCAGGGATAGGGTGGCATGATGTTTTGGCCGACGCCCTGTAGTCCGTTGCAGTAATGTACTGTGCATTGCGAGTTGGACCACAGTTGTGTTGAGACGCGTCCGCTGTGGCTGGTATCGATCTGGCCGGCTGGCCATGTGGCGCTGTGTTTACTCCTGTCTAGGTAGGCATGGCAGAGAGTTGCAGCACACTGAGCCATGACAGCCTGCTCCCGCTCTTCAAGTGAGCTGCTGTTACAAAGACACGTTCCTATGCTTACATCGAATCTTGTTCAGCTAGTTGTGGTGGGTGGCGCACTGGTGACTGCGCTCATTGTGGGTATGACTGATTATTGTTGCGATAGAAAAGTTACTTGACTTGCTGTTATTGCTGCACTCATAACATTGAAATGTCTGTCCACAAACTATTGCTTCTTCGGCACTGTTTAGATACACTGGGTGATAGGTCTGTCGACATATGATACACTGGAGTTGTGGTACATCCAGGTGTGTACACCATAGATTGCTGCACATCATTTGTTGTCCGTAATTTGGTTCATGAAAATTTTGAGAAATTTGTTTCGATTTTTGTTGGGCCTGAAATGTTCACTGATCATGGGATTTGCACTGTCACTTTTGGTCGCACCAATGCTGTTCGCGATTTTTCCTATGACACCACTGTTTCCACTTTGCATGGTTGCTCGCGGATGACTGTGACATGGCAGTTTGTTGTCCAGTTCGGTCGGTGGTCGCTACTGCAAACACTGCGTACCTCACTCGAATTTTTTGACAAAGTCCAATGGAAGTGCTTTGAGACACTTCAAGCACAATGGTTTTGCTGTCTCAGTGAATGTGGTGTAGCTGGCCCTGTTGACAGTTTAGACATGTACTTGGCGCGGGTGGTAACGACGCGGCAGCCCCGCTAGAATGCATGTGTGCAAGCATGGGGGTTAAGGAATTGGTTCCCACTCAGCTAACTGCCGGCATGCGGTGCAAGCGATGAACACATGGAAGGGGAACTTCTCCTCCCTCTTACCTGCTGAGCGCTGCTGCTGGGAGCAGAGGGGGTGATGCAGGTGTGCTCCCCTCCCCTTCCTTTGTCCTGCATCCTGCCTGGTGGTAGGAACCCTGACATAATATGCTACACAAATATGTTTTGCTGGTTAAACCCATTATGCCTTGCACTGTTTACACTGTTGTTGACACTTGACAATTATGAAGGTTGCTGTCAAGATTTGTAATTTATGGAAAGTTTTCTGTGGTATACTGTCACATATATTGCTGTCCTTTCGCTGCCTGTGCCACAATCGTGCGGCATCACTCTCGCAGCGCAGTTGACATGGGTTCCGTTTGCGTATGATTGCAGCTCTCATAAGTTCTTCCACGGTGCCATTCAGCAGCAGTACTACTGCTGTGCGATATTGTGGCAGGACTGTCTCTGCCACGACCTCCATCACTTCTCTCTCAGGTAGCTGCGAGAGAAAGCGCCTTACCAAGTGCACTTTGCGGGTGATGACCGTGGTGAGAAGCTCGCCAGGTTATTGGGCTTGTAATGTTAGTTTACTCTGTGCTTGCAAGGATGAAAACGCATCACCAAATCGGCACTGAAAACCATGGACGAATTCTCGCCAGGATGGACAGAACAAGGCTAGAAAATGTCCGAAATGGCCCTTGAGTATCTAGCTACATGCTTCAATGCTATGCTCGCGAACGGTGTAATTCAACCAGCCCATAGTAAATTTAATTCCACAATTACACTTACCCCAAAAAAGGATGGCGTTTGGCGGTTTTGTGTAGATTTTCGGCCTATTAATGAAGTAACAAGCAGTGTACTACCACCCTATATTAGTTTTAAGGAAGCTTTGCAATCACTAGGAAAAGCAAAGATTCTCACCTCCTTGGACTTAAAAGGTGTATAGTGGCAAATTCCAGTAAAATTACAAGATAGGTAAAATACAGCTTTCGCGCGGCACCGGATGGAACCCGCCATTAATTTGGGCAATGCCATTCGACTTGAAGTGTGCACCCACCACCTTACAAGCTATTATGGTGAGAGTACTAGATTGACTAATAGGCGAATGCACCCTCGCTTATTTAGATGGCGCGATAGTGTGGTCGGAGACATGGGAGGAGCACGTACACCATTTGTCGCTTGTATTGGAGAGGTTGGTAGTGAACGTGTTAACATGCGTGGTACACAAATGTCACCTCAGCAAGGTAGTACTGACTTCCTAGGACACGTGGCAAGCAAGGAAGGAAAGAAACCTAATCCAGAACAAATACAACTTATCGACCAGCAACATCCACCACGTACACGTAAAGAAATTACGTGAATTTTTTGGTCTTATTAATTAGATCAGAGCATATGCAAAAGCTGGAATACTTCCCAAACAAATGGAAAACTGCCAATGTGATTGTCTTTCCCAAACCAGGGAAGGATAAGAAATTTCCACAAAATTATAGGCCAATTAGACTTTCAAATACACTATCTAAAGTTGCGGAATATATATATATATATAATCCTAAAACGGATTAATTCTCATATAACAAATAATAATTTCTTCCCGAAGAGCAGTTTGGCTTTAGACAAAAGCACTCCACAACACACCAACTGGTACGAATCCCTGGATATATTAACCATGTCTTTAACTGGAAAGACTATGTAGTTGCAGTTTTCTTAGCTACTGAACAGGTTTTTGACTGAATTTTTCATGCTGGATTAATTTATAAATAATATGAATTAAAATGCCCCGATTACTATATTAAATTATTAGCCAGCTATTTGAATTGCAGGAATTTTTCTGTCCAATGCGAAGGGGCGAAATCAGAGAGTAAAACCATTTATGTTGGAGTGCCTCAAGGCAGCATACTTGGCCCAGTTTTATTTAATCTTTATATACACGAATTACCAAAACCAGACCACACACTGTTGCAATTCGGATGCTATGCCGATGACACTGTCATATTTAGTCACTCACGCGACCTCGGCCTAGCAATACGACAATTACAAACTGCCTTAACAGTCTTTCAAGAATATTACACGAAATGGTGGATTAAAATCAATGTCGGGAATAGCGAAGCGATCGTTTTCCGCTCAAGGCACTACGCCAAGCTGCGAAAACAAGCAAAACATTGTCATATGTGCTTCCGCGAAGCAAAATGTCAGACAAGAAGTGACAGGGAGACCACAACACCCCTGCCGTTACTGCCGACCCGCGAAAGAATACCATTGGTACAGCCAGTGCCCCAATAATCCGCACCATGACAGCTGTCAAGGACTCACCAAACCACAGCACAGAAAATGGAAAACGGGGGTAAGAAGGCCCAGTTCCGTAACAACAACAACCAGACATGACACCCAGCAAGTGCTGATCAATCAAATCATGTTTCAGCAGCCACAGTTTGTAAACAAAGCAGATATCACTCCCACAAAGCATGTTTTCGTGCAAGGTCAAGCAACAATCACCGTTAGGATACGTGAATTGGAGACGATCATCAAAGTAATAGTATTGGTGGAAATTATGGAAGAGGCAATCTTAGGTGTACCATGGCTTAGCGAACAGAATACTATAGTAGCACCTGCTGCCAGGCGAATTCATTTTGGTTCCACTGAACGCAGCACTGTGTATAATATTAACAGGTGTAGCACAGGTAACACATCGGCAGTACAGCTTACCGAGTTTGACCACCAGATACCAAAACACCAGGCCGCGTTTCAAAGGGTGTTGAAGGAGCGTAGGGAAGTATTTGCACAAAAAGATGAAAATCAGGCGTGCCGTTGTAGCCGAGCATGGCTTTCTATAAACACATCAAGGCCCAATTTACACCACACAGTGCGGCTGAATGCCACACCCAGCTAAGATCAATAAGGAACAGATAAACCAAATGTCCGCAGATCACTTTATTTGGCGAACCTATATCTCATAAAGATGTTGTTAAATATCTAGGCGTACATATAAACAGAAAGTTGACCTGGAAAGCACATATAGACGCCAATGCGTAAGTGCATATGCCAGACTCTCCGCCCTATACCCTATATTAAATAGACGAATTGCCATAACATGATACACAGCAGTATTGCTATATGCCATGCTTACACGGCCTGTTATAACATATGCTGCGCCCACATGGACCCATGCACCTTAAACACGTATCAAGAAACTGCAGATCATGCAAAATAAATGCCTGTGAATTACGGCAGACACGCCTAGATACTGCCCCACTACAGATCTGCATAAAGAACTCAATATCGAAAAACTAGACGAGCACTTCGTCAAAATGGAGGAAAATTTTTTACAATGATTGTGCCACATATGCCAACCCGAAAATATCTAGTCTTGGCTAGTATGACCCCGATGAGACTCAGATATATAATCGGCCTTAAACCATATTAACTCACAGGTCGCCTTAAAAAACCGAAACTTATAATGCAGGCCCTGAGCCATGCACCCAGCTAACAAATTTAATCCCGGAAACATGTAATACTGCAATACATTTAACTACAAAATACACTCTTTGACAGAATAATTATAACACATTAGCGAAGCACTATGTGATCACAGAACAAGGCAAAACAGGCTCTGTACAGCCTCTAGTTCGGAGATGGCATTGTGATTCACATTGCATCCACACTGCACTACACACACATGCACTACAAAACTTCTCTCATCAGACAGCTGTCTGTGTGTATGGCCTGTCGCCACTGCCGATTCCAAGGCAGTCACTCGCAGCAATACAGCCGTTTAAAGGCCCTGGAAGTTACTCAGCAATAACTCCAGAGATTGGCTAGCAGTGAGATGGCTTGTGGCATAAGGTGCTCTCTGCAGTGGCTGGCGAGGGTGGTGGAGAGGCACACCTACACTACACTAACACACACTTACACACCCCTACACACAGCTGCACGCGAAGTCACAGACAAGGTGACAGAAATATTACCCCTAGTTTTACGTTTCTTGTAACTGCCTGTAACACACTAACACTCTATTCTGTGTTACAGAGATGGCTGGCATCTGTCGAGTGGGTGGCTCAGTTCTGTCCCCCACCACCAGGGCCGCATATCACGATCCTGGTTATCAATCTAGCTATGGCTTCATTTCATTTCACCCAGCATCACATTCACAGAGTCTAGGTTCGAAAACGAACCCCACCCTACTTTCTCCAGCCCTAATCCAATAATGGAATTACATTTATCCTCCATGACTGTCGCATAGTTTTCCCCAGACCCTCTCCGCTTTGCCTGGTTTTCTATGCCCGTTACTAGACCCTTCTTCTTTCGGGTTGTGGCCATGGCTACAATTGCGGCAATGACACCAAACAACCCTGCTACAGCCTCGATGCATGCACCCACTTTATTTATTTAACCCGACCCAGGTCGTAAAAGGCTCGCCCTGAGACATCCCTTTCTCTAACCGTCTTAGCTACTAACAAGCATGCCGTAGAACACACAGAACTTTGAAGGTGCTCACGTTGACGTAGTTGGATTTAGGGGCTCGCAAAAAAAAAAAAAAAAAAATTGAACCAAAGGCGAAGAATCGGAAATCCAAAACCATGAGATTTCGTCGGTGCAGCAACACTTTAACAATGGAACCAAGTTCAAACTGGATCCTGTTTCGGAGCTGACATAATAATTCGATATCGGATAGGGGCGATGTTTGTGCAACCGACCCTAAGATGAAAGGGTGATGACCTGTCCAAATAATTATGGGACAAGTACACATCACAGCTTGTGGATTTGAACATAGATGCAAGTATTTTTTCAGACAGGGTGCCAGTTCACTAGACTGTTAACACAAAACTGCAGCAGGGGTAGTGTGGTTGATGGCCAGCGTGGCACATCCCCAATATTCCGCCACGTGCAGAGAGTGACTCCAATTAATGCTGGAGGTATGGTAGACCAAAATACAATCGTGCCTAAAACACCATTTTCTCCCGAGGGATTATTTTGGCCATTTCATGCCTTGGTCACATTTACGCTAAAACACTCTTTTATGCGGGAGAAAATGGGAGAATAAAAGTGGGAGAATCTTATTCACCCACACATTGATTTGATTAACACTCGCATGAGGCACTGAAATACAAATCCTCCACTACGCAGGAGGGTGCAGATGCTCTACAAAAAAGGTGCGAAGCCCAAACTGTAAATTGTGGCGAAGCTAGCCGTGTACAAAAACGGCCCGGACTGTGGAGCAGTTCACTCCCTGGGCTCATGCAAAATAAAATTACCATTCCAAATATAAAATTGAGCCATTGCAACTACATGAACAACGAAAACTGGCGATGGGCACTGCGAGGCCAACACGGTCAGCTACTCCACGCAAGTATTGGTAGACTACTAAAGATGGCCGAGCAGAAGGGCTGCTGCCAAACGCAACCTTAATGGGTGACCCAATGAAAAAGATGATAAATCATGGGAATGATGCCATGTGAATGATAATATCATTCTGTGATTTGCATATGCCCACATTAAAACATGAAATTCCAATCCACGCGACCTGACTGTCCTTCGTCCTTACTTCTTAATCTAAAATATACATATTTTCATTGAGCACGCATGGCTTTAAGCCCCTGCCACACTATCAAATTTTCGCCGCCAACTATATTCGAAAAGAATATTTAATGACAAAATACGGCCATCAAATGTCATGAAATAATCTCGAATGTGTGTGAAAAGGTGTCGCATTCCCAATTTAAAAAAAAATTGACAGAGTCTTATTTTAAATATTATTTAAGAATTATCTTCATAGTGAGATATTGCTTTTGTTTCTCTATGCTGTCCATCACAGGAAGAAAATTAAGTAAATTTGTAATTTATTTTAGTTCCTTTACTAAATTAATTTTTTTGCAAGAAAGATTTCCTGCATAATGAAATTTAATGCCTTCGAGTTCGTAATATTTTATACAATATTCACTTAAAATAACATTCATGCCCGGAAAGCTACTTAAATTAATTATCTTAATAACTTACTTCGTTTCCAGCAACAATTATTCGTCATTTTTAATTTTCTTGGCGTCAATTTTCATTTTGAGCGATTCTGATTAGTTGAGACCGTCAAACATCAAATTAATTTTAGAACCGGTCTAATCTTCAAATGTTTGATATAAACTGAAGCAATACAACAAATTCGGACAAATACGACGTCGTAATTATCCAGCTTTATTTGGCCAAACATATTAGTAGTAGTATGACTGGGAGAAAAAAAAAAAAAAAAAATTGCGGTGTAACAGGGGATTAATTCAACATGTTCTATTCCACATTCATTTGTGTGTTAAGTTTATGGAAGTATCCGTTTTCATTATGTTATTTTGCAAAAAAAAAAAAAAAAAAAAAAACACTTAAAACACATATTAACAAAATCGCCATGCTATTGTAATGTTAACGGACAAGTCCAGTGTCTTGCCATTATGCGTGACCACCGACACCTGGCCTGGTTAGCCAGTAAGGTTATGTTTGGCAACATGAAAATATCTATTTAAAAAAATAACGAACACATTATTTACATAATTTCCCGTGTGTGGGATTAAAACATGGAAACTAAGTTTGGTTCTGCACACTAGTGCAGTTATTGCATGAAAAATGACTAGGGGTGTCTTTTTTTTTTTTTTTTTGCAAAAAGACATGAATGTCACCACAACCCTCTCATATACTTATTGGTGTGCATCACTGCACTTACCTTACATGATTATCATAAATAAACACGTCAATACATCTTTAATACAATTTACCCTTCCAAAACACACATTGCACTGAAAATATATCTCGAACATAATAAAAATAAACTTTTAACACTGTACTGCACTTTCTGAATGTGTCACTGGTATGTCGACTCGCTGAAGTAGGGGTACGCGAACGGGCAATGAAAGAGGGCGTGTTGAACCGGCCGCCGGGAAGGGGTTTGTTGTTTTGGGCGGGGTAGGGAGAACGTTGTACACGTTGGTTGGAATGCTAACCTAGCTATAATGTCCTACATGTTTGTGGCATGTTAATCGATTGTGCGTACGACTTTTAAAATAAATGTGTGCTCCTGGTGGCTGTAAAATATTTAAGACCTATTCGATTAATTTTGTCTTGTTTACATATGCAATTGTAAACTCGTCGTCTTGCCATACGTGTTGGTGGTGTAAATTGATATTTCCCTGGATGCATTGTGTGTGTCTATTCTTGCTTAATCTTTGTACTTGAGCGTTCGTCCCGTGTTCTACTTTCGCCGCTTTCCGTTACTGCTGAAAATCACCGATGTTTCTTCAGTGTTCGTCAGAAGTAACGGAACAGTATCAGTAAATGTTTCGCACGTGGCCGTGATTTAATAATATTGGAACGCTAGACAGTAGACCGAACGCGAGTTTGTAAATATAAACAAACCAAACAAAGGTAATGCATGTTATCTTGACATAGAATATTTTATAAATAAACCTACCAGTAATTCACCTATATAAAAACGTACATTCTATATATGGGAAGTTCTAACATCTACAAATTAGGGGGGAAATATTTATAACATTCTTATTTATCTTTCAATGATATTCGTGCATCTTCTATGGGCATAATAAGCCTGTAAGTCGCATTGTCCTCAACAACGCTTAGTTTGTGATTTTTATGTCAAAGTCCCGCCAACAAATATTTTACTGACACACCACCTCATCCAGCGCCATTAATACCAGTGTTTTTCAGTACTTGTTTTAGCCTCGCGCAGGGTAGTAAAGGGAAATATAGTTCACTAGAACGAACTAGGTCGTTCTGAACAAGTCACACGTGAGAGCAGTTCATTGGAAACCGTTCTTTTGAACTATATGGGTCACGGTCGAATGATCGCGCGTACTGACGAACTGCAGAGCGTAAGTGTAGATATTTCTCTGTTTCCACTTTCACAGTCCCATCACCCTACCCCCCTAAAGAATTTAAGCAAGTGTGAAACGGAAAGAGAAGCAAATAAAGGTATTGACCGTAGCTGTTTGTCACCCGAGCCAACCACGTTTCATTCGTCGAATGCCAGGAGGGGAGGGTTAGTGTTCAATGAAACATGACAAAGAAATAAGAGAAAATATTGAGCTTAATGACTTGTAAACGTAGAAGGGGTGTGGAGGGGGAGTTCACTTTGAGGATGTACATGCGCATTCTAGTGAAAATATCAATAATATTTTGCACAGCTGGACAAACGCTTGCAGAAAGAAGAAATCGTCTGTCATCTTCGAAAATATCTGAACTTTTGTTTCCGCATAGCAACACGAATTTGCGAAAGTTTTGTTTTCCGGATGTTAATCACTACTTCTCTCTATTTTACAGTATTTTACTAATGAAATAGTCTTTGTAACTTTCTCCACAGCTGACGTAAGTGATGTTTGTAAATTAATTGCTAAAGAATTAGAGTATTATTGTGTGTAGACGAAATTACTTTTTTTTATATAGAAGATAAATTAATAGTGAAAATATCTTTATATTGTGTTTATCCACGCCTATTTTGTGTGATATAACACAAAATTGCTTTTGACACTGATAATGACAACAACAATATTATAATAGGCTGTGTTGCGAGAGACAACCAGGTGAACAGTTAATTTGTCTAAGCCAGGCGTGTACAAACTCAACAAAAATGGTTCCGACAAACCGAATTTATTCGTACCAGTATTAGAAACATTTTAACAGAACTTTAATTACAAAAATAATTAATTTTGATGTGATGTAAATAATGTCAAAAAGCTATACCAGAAGTATTGAGTGAATATACCAGAAAAAAAACAGCTTTTCACTTCTTTATTGCGAGTGTGTAAAACTTGACATTTCATCAATGAGCGTTTTTCCACTTTACATTTGTAGCCATACTCGAATCAGGTGTATTTTCTTACAGATAAGGGAATTTCCGCATGTCTGGCATCGTATTTACAGTACGAGTGAGTGAGAGGGTTTTACGACACCGTAACAGCAAGGTCTTTTAGTGTCGATGAGGTTGATACGAGATGAATGGACGACACAAACATCCATACCCTGATTGGGTTTCGAACCCGGAACCCCTCGCACCGCAGTCCGGCGTGCAACCGACTACGCAATTGGAGTCGGCACGAGAAAGTATGAAAGAACGAAAAATCGCTGCATGACCATAGGTCTGTCAACTGTCGCGCTGTGTTTCCTGCTGTTCCCGACCGATTTGCGACTCATGTCACTATTGAACTAGGTAGGTCTGCGACCCCTACAGTTCAAGTCAGTGCATCACGAACTAAAACAAAGATACCGTTAAAATAGACAGAGGCAGATAGATAAGAAGTATGAACGTGGCGATGTGACCTGTCACGGAATGATAAATGGAGGGGGGAAAGCTGCAGGGAGCGACGAACTACGGATTATCTGAGCATGCGCAGTGGCGCACCTGGCGTAGTTTCTGATACAGAGAGAACGAGTGACCGATATCACAAGAGACTAGTTCTTTTTTGTCGCGGTGAACTATGGACCTGGTTCTATTTCAAGACTAGTTCAAAATGAACTGGTAGTTCAACTACCCATCACTAGCGCAGGGAGTCACCCAGACACTCCCAGAAACGGCTGCCAGTCGCCATTAGTGATAGTTTAAAGTACCGGAACGATAGTTGACCTTACTGAACAAGTAAAAACAGCAGTAACGGAATGCGACGTACATCTATCTTTGGTTTTTGTTTACATTATAATATTATGGGCCTCGCGCCGTGTATCGACATGCGATTGTCTAGGATTGGGCTGTTTCGTTACATTCGGGTATTCGTTTCTTCACAACTGAAGACTCGTTACTTTGTATTCGTTATAGTTGATTCACGATAACCTCGGCCTTTTCTGAAGCCCTGCCAAATTTCTAACTTTGGTTACTGATTACGTATCCATCCGCTACACGTAAACACAAACACTACCACGCGACTTCTACTATTATAACTGTCAAATGCGTTGGTTGCTGTTTACCGAATGTTCACAATGTAGGCCTATAACAATATTTAGGTCAGTTTTATAACTATTTGTTACACACGATATAGCACGTTACACATAATACACATAAATATTTTGCCACGACGGTGTTTTTTAAAACTGTGGCGTAAACAACAGTAGTTATTTAACCTGTTATTAATATGTGTTTGCAATAAAGATTAAAACATGGGGACAACCAGTCGAACGAAACGCAGTTAATTCGAGCACGAAACTCGTGTCGCTTATTTATTGTACATCGACAAACGTAAAAGATAGTGGTGAACACGCAAACACATAGACATACCGTAACATTTATTCTAATATTTACATGCATTTAAATTTACTGGTTTGTAGGTTTATTTTATTTATTTAATTTTATCTGTGCGGGCTTAGTATTTCGTTGGGATTGTTGCAAACATTCAAATCACAGAAACGTAAGCTCGTTACACAACTGACTTCCAAACACCTAGCGCAAAGGTACAACGTTGTGATAAACCTACGTAAAGGTAAATCATTAATTTCGTCATAACATCAGTTCATGGTAAAAACGTATACATTTTGCACATATTTGAAATAAACACACACCCGGCCAGCGTAACGATTTCAACGCAGCCACCGCGCCCTTTCATACGCAACGATCACAACACATTTCACTCTGCCGTGGAAACACATATTTATCACAACATTGTAACTTCCGTAGGATGTTTCAAAAACACGAGCACGGACTTGACGCTTCATTGAGTAACGCGCCGTGTCATTGCACATCGCCCGCAGCCGCCATATTGGGAACGCTTTCCACACCACGTCTGGCAACCTGCTGGATTTGTAAGTGTCGTGCAACGAGCTGTGTCGCGCCATCGCATCTAAATAACACATAATAGGTATTTAAACAATAAAAACTCGTTTCAGTTGTAAACTACAATCTCAGACATCATTACTGTTACTGTAATTAGTATGAGATGTGCTGAAATTAGAAATAAAATGTATACCTTTCCTACACAGGTGGTACGATCTTCCTGTGTGTGTGAGAGAGAGAGAGAACGCACGAGACACGCTCTGCTTCGCTTATTGAACCTTTATTCCGGACGAAAAAAGAAAACACCATCCTACACACGGAAATTTACTAGGATACTGCAGCAATGAAATGTGTTTCCGTCAGTGCTACCTAACAACACAAATATATCAATTGGCAACGTTTAGCGTACAAATAGTATACATAAAACGAGGTTAAAAAATGTTGTAACTGTGAACTATTTCTTACCGGCCGTTGCCGACACGTCGCTGCTGTTAACTTGTATTTAATACAAAATAAATAGTACCAGTTATATAAGATACTAAGGTAAAGTTTCAATTATTCAATAACAGTAATCTAAAGTGGAATACCAGTTATTGGAAAAACAGGTTGACATGATACGCCTAGGGTGATTTTTCAAGATTCCAAAAGGCAGAAGAAAGCTGAATGGACTATACATTTACCGAACGTACGAAAAAAAAAAAAAAAAGTGGTGTGCTGTGAACGGAGGAACAGTTACTCATTACTAAAATATTCGTACTCTTGGCATAGGTACACCTTCAGAAAAAAAATTTGCCTAACGAACTCGACTCAACCCATGATTTTTACTTAATATAATAAATCGTAGATATGTTATCACACACATAATTTATGTTGGGTATTTTTTTTCATTGTAGCATAAGTTAATCTCACAGAGTAGGGAAGTTAGTTGAGTATACTGTGCGTTAATTGTTAACAGATAGCAACGTGGATTATGTAATCCTTTACTGTCCATAAAAAAAATATATATAAATTATGTTTATTGGATTCTCATATTCTATTTTCTTTATTTATAGGCTATTCGTGGTAAAGTGAGCACTTTTTAAGACCCTCCCTACAGGCTTTAACCACAAATATATCTTATTTTCGCATCCCGCAATACATTTTGTGGGTGGTGAAATATATGCACTGTGTTTATTCGTCACATTGCATGTTTATATTAAAAAGCAGCAGGAGGATGGGAATAGGATGAAGGGAAAAATTAATAAGAGCCTTAAAAAGTGCTACTTTACCGTGAACAGCCTATACACATAATTTGTTACTGAAGTACATCATAAACAGCTGTATCATAACTTTTAGTGATAAAGTAAAAATGTTTTATTTTTTGCCTTCTATTATACTTATGTAACACTTTAAAGATTACTTTTTTCCCCAGAGATTATACGCATAACATTTTCGTACTAATAAATAGATATTCAAAGTATGCATAAATTTGAATAAAAATGTTTATAACGTCAATACTTTGTGATGCATTGAACTAAGTATTTTAAAATGCTAGAACAAAATGAAGGTTTACCCCTTCCTCCAAAAGATATAACGGTTTTTTCCACCCTCCATCTTCCCCACCCCAACAAACAATATGCTATATCAAGCTGGCATGAGAAGAGGAATTCGTTACTTTTATACTGTGCATATTCATTTCATTCTTCTGTACGAATCCTACTGAGCCTGCACAATAATGATCACAGACAGCTTCGTGAATAGGTACTAGAGTAATGCGTATTTCCAAGTATCTGTAATCGTTACTTTGGATACAGCACAGTAACGAGTACTACTATTAGTATTTGCCCATCCCTATTGTCAGGGTGATTAGTTGAGTATTAATAAACCATTTACATCGCTAGTTGTATCATGATGTCGGCACTCCAACAATACGTAAACTAAACTCTTAAATTATGCGCTAAAAATATAGCATGGAAATTGTTCAGTTTCCCCAACCCCACATTAAACGCATGGTGTAATGAAACAACTGGCGGCTATGCAGCTAGTCGCATCAGTGCAGGGAACGGAACATGGCAGAGTATTTGTTTTTTATGTTGGTGCACATATACTTAATGTAAATTCTGAAAATTAAAAATAAATCAATAAACTACCTATTTACACACTTTCAAAAACCTAAGCACTGGCACAACAGAAGTGCATCATGCAGAAAGATAAGTTTCATAAAAATTTTTGCAAAACTGCTTAAAAGAAAGTAAACGCTGTGCAGTATAGCAAACAAGCTTAAAGCTGACCTACAAAATCAATTTTCAAGTTAAAAAAAAAAAAAAAATGAATGCAGAATATATACATGAGAGTACCTAATATTTTTTTTTTTTTTTTGATGAGGTGAAATGGCTGGTACTATGATTGAATGATATTATAATTCAAATACAAAGAACACAATAACATAAGAATGCCATATTTCTCCCTTCCATACTCTGTGGGTGTGGCCACCCCCTCCCACACCAACCTTGTGGAAGTATCAGCCAGAGCCACCAGCACTCATCTTCTACTGACCATGCCACCCCCTCCTACACTGGAGAATCTCTGCAGTGGTCTGTGCTGTGCCTAACACCCCGCTATTGCTTGCCGGTCTGCCCCTCCAATAGGAACAGGGAGGACTACTGCACAGGGGAAAGGAATGACCTTTCCTTCAATAGCTGTCCAGCTGCCGCATCACGACTCGAGAAGCATGACTGACCAAAGTACATCAAGGCATCCCAATGCCTCCGTGTCTTCATTGCGTCCATTCCGTTCCCATAAGACGACATGACCAAGTACAAACTGGGCATACACTACTGTCAATGTAGTCGTAAGACTAGCCCAATGAACATCTGTGCCATCACACATGATACAAAGGGTAGCTCTGAACCCATTCACAGTGACACTAAATTTACTTTGAACTCAAACCACTTTGATTGGCCAATCTTAAAATAAAATTTGGATTTCCAAAGTTTCAAGCACAAATTTATTACATGAAGGGTAAGATGAATCCTTACACAGATGCACAGTGACTGCATGCATGCAATCATACCACAAAGAGTACATATCCATGATCAAACTCCCATGGAACAGACCAAGTATCAACAACTGTCAATTTCTCAGAACACTATGTGTACCCCAACAATGTACAGACTTCTTAACCAGACTGGATTATCAGCCCACACAATGTCCGAGGCCATAATTCCAAGGGGGCGAGAGCAGGGACATGCTGATATGTAGAACGAGTGTACACACATACACAGACAATGATTACATCAAGGTGAGAGATTGATAGTACAAGCCAGTCAATTTACATGCCATCAGTGAACAACAATGGCTAGCGTGTCACAGCAGCTGCCACATGCACTTGGCAAATTTAAACACCATATTGCCATACCAGCCAGCTTTGTCAAAAATACCTCTCCATTCCCTACCACCAGCCGTCCATTACGTGGCACCACTCTCCACGTACTTCCCCACTTCTCCTACCACCACTGCTCATTCCAATGCCATCAACATTTCCACTGCGAATTTCTCAAATCAACCATGCTAAATTTTCTCCAACCCAGACCCCTGCTCAACCAACTATGTCAGTGTGGCCACAAAGAAATAGAATGTAGCCAACTACCACTGCATCACTCGCACCAGGACCCATCAGTGTTTGACTACGAAATCTTGCAAGAACATGAGGCTTTTCAAATGCTCCTCAATGAATGATGTGATGTATTTGTATCCACAATGCACTCTGATGAATCACAGTGGCAGAGCATGCAATCCCCTTGGTGCACGAACCTACATACACTCAACTCCACGTTTACTTACCACATAGAGTCAAAACTATTAAACAACAAATACAGGACATGTTGAACGATGGAGTAATTGAACCAACATCAAGTTTTAATTCAGCCATCACACGTTGTTGACATCAGATCACATCTTGTACTGAATTTATATGTAAAAAAAAATGTAATCACAGTACATTAATTTATCATGCAACCACCATTCACATAGGTTTCAATCTTTCTCAAACTAAGGAAGGTTATGTAATGATTGCAGGCACTACAAATTTTAATGTTCTTGAAATGCAGTATTTTATTCTACTTTTGGGGATGAATGTAAATTATTCTGTGTTTAAAAGTCTACGCAAATAGTAGTTTTATATATTTGAAGTGTTTTCAATTTTCAAAATTTATAATTCCATTGATTGTTTGACAATAGCGACAATCACCATGATGTGCTGTAACACATTTTTCTTTTCAGAGTAAACTATGGACATGTAGATGGCTATTACAAAATGGTACAACATAATGAAAATGAGTAGGCGGAATGTGGGCATGGTAAGGGTCGCTCTGTGCTGATGAAATGAGAATTATGCCTATAAGGAGATCTAGGCTGGTAGTAAGACAACTGGAGGAAGTTGGCAATAGTACAAATGTAATCAATAAATAAGATGGAGGCGTAGAATAAAGGATGTATATATAATGCTAACAGTGTGTTATTTATTACTTACTTACTTACTTACTTACAAGGCGCAGTCGGAAAAACCATAACTTTGCAATGGATTCGCTTGTCAAACCTATTACAAAATTGCGGTGAGACGGCAAAGTGGTGAACAACTTGTTACACTGGCACACAAAGTTACTATCAAGAGGCCATCTGTGGTGCAAGCTTGCCAGCATCACGACAAATAGCACTTTTGGTGAGTTTGATGGGCAATGATGCTGAAGACATCTACGAAAATTTTACTTTTGGTGAAAAAGTACGAACACTAGAAGTCGCGTGGAATAAATTTGATGCATACTTTCTGCCGAGACGCAATCTAACCTACGAAAGACAGGTTTTTTTTACTTGCTCTCAGAGGGAGGGCCAAACATTTGATACATATGGCGGAATTACGGAAGATGTCTGAAATATGTGAATTTGGAGCCATGAGAGACAAACTAATAAAAGAACGCATTGTGTGTGTTATCAGAGATAATACTTTAAGATAACGATTGCCGAGAGAACATAACCTCACACTAATTCAAGCTACTGACACATGCAGGACTGCGGAAGTGACTGACAAACGGCTGGAGACGTTTCAAGAGGAAGCTGCTGCAGTTCAGGAAGTAGAAACGTGGAGTAATGTTCGTCTAAGAAACAGTGGTCTTCAGAACAAAGACACGACCAGACTAGGGACGAATTAGTGGCGTTTCAACTGTGATTGGTGCGGCACCAAACATGAGCAACGAAAGTGTCCTGCATATGGCGCAATGTGTCGGAAATGCAATGGTCGTAATCATTTTGCAGATGTGCCGTTCAAAGAAAAAGATTAAGGAAGTTACAAAAACATCTTTGTCAACATCTAATTCCTCTGACGATGACTGTGTGTGCCGTTCAAAGAAGAAGGTTAGGGAAGTTACAAACACATCTTCAATGCCTAGTTCCTCTGAAATTGACTTTGTGGTAACAGAGGTGAACATAAGTGGACCAGCAAGTGTTGCAGCGATGGTGACCTCAAATAGACGTAGTTGTGAAGGTAAAAAATGGTGTGTTGATTCAATCTCAAATTAAAGCACACTTACAGATTGAACTGCAAAAATAGAAGTATAAACTCAAATTTTTTAAGATAAAGTTGGGTACTGGAGCACAAGCAAATCTCATCCCTGTGAAATTGTTTCAGAGACTTAATGTAAGTCACAAGCATTTGTTAAGGTCCAACGTTAGGTTAATTAATTATTTGGGGGAGAAAATACCCTTTTTGGGAAAATGCTACCTTAAATGTACTTACAATGGGAGAGTTAGAGTTCTCGAATTTTATGTGATTGAAAAAAGATAGTGCCCCTATTCTTGGACTGTCAGCATGTGTGATGCTAGATTTGGTCAGGAAAGTGGAAACTCCAAGACCCGAGATTCCAACCTCGCTGACTTAATTTCCATGTATCCTCAGTGTTTTGAAGGTATTGGGGAACTACCTGGTGACTATAAGATGATACTGTGGGAGGAAGCCAAGCCAGTGGTTCATGCTCCTCGCAGGGTTGCTGCTGCTCTCAGGGAACCATTGAGGCAAGAATTAAACATGTTAGTAAACGAGGGAATTATTGCTAAAGTAGAAAAGCCTACAGAATGGATTCTTTTTTGGCACCTTTCACCTATACACTTGAGGCTAGCTCCGAGTTGAGCTAGACAAGCTAAGGTTTTTGATTAATGCTATCTGGCTTGTCCAAAACATTGCAATGTGCCTGTTAAGATCTGGAAGGTGTTTAATGTAGTTATTGTTTTTGTTGCATACCCTTGATTTTAGATTTGAATAGACCTCTTTAAGGATTCCGCTGTTCCAGCATTCTTGGAAGACATTTTCAAAGAGGCAGCTGGCATGTACACATTCTTCGTAACAAACGGGACTCGGGAGTACAACTTCAAATCACTATTGTCTGAGCAATTTGTACAAAGAAAACACACTTCCTTGCAGGAACTTTATTATGTAGATGCTTTACTTCAATTTTCATTATCATCCACAATTTCAGATGTTTTGTATAAGCACACCCACACTTTTAAGCTATTCTACTGTCAGGTAACATTTATAAAGAGCAATGTGACACGGTTTGAACTATGTGAAGATGCACTCTGCATTTATAATTTGTTCAAACAGTTTTCACCAAACAAAATGTTTTTTCTTATTCATTTTACAGAAATGAGCTCAATCCTTGTGTTTTTTGTCTGGGTATGCTTCACAGCATCTCACCTACTAGCAAGTGAAATGCTACAATTGCAACAACTTAGTGATGGAAATGCAAAATGTTCTTCTTTTCTGGAAGAAAGAACACATTGAAATACATCACTAATTGCTTTCTTGCCCAGGCATAAGTATTTTGTTGCTTTAGGATCAGACATTGTCAACTACAGCGAGAATGATCTACTTTAATCATGAAACCCATGCACACAGACAAACATAACCAATTTCACAAATCCACAATAAAGCCCCTATTAAATACCTTGTTTCTTTTAAATGCTACATATTGTTAAAATCCACTTTTTAAACGACAGAAAGCACATGCATTTTATTTTAATGTAGAATTTGAACAAATAAAAACATTACTTAGGAAACTATTGCTACACTGTGCACAATACCATCAAGTTTATCGCTGGATAAAAGGATTTGTTTACACACAAGTTTTTGACACCAACATTTGGACATGGTGATTGCATTAAATGTCAAATATTCCAAATTAGTTACCAACAAAAAATCATATACAAGTACGGTATTTCACGTAACCAAAAAGTTTATAACATTTATTTATTATACAAACAACTGAAATTTTTAGCACGCAAGGTATATTTTGTAAAAAAAAAATTGGCTTAAAAAGGGATACAATTTTTAAAGGTAAGGTATTTTCATTATTGTGTCTCATACAACAAGCCATTCTGTTCCAAATTATTATCAGACTTCCTCGCAATATTAAAGTCTAGTATTAATTAACAAACCACTAAAATTCACTGTTTACAACTTTTCAACATCAGAGCAATACTGATCATGGCTGCGAAATTGTTCAATAACCTCAAGACTTATCACATGTAACCATCAGCAACATTGCCAATTTAAATATTTGACATACATAACTCAAAAGGGTACAACAAAAAAAAGGAGGAAATGAGGTTCACAAGCAGGAGGGTAGGAGAAAAAAATAGACAATTGAGAGTCTCCCACCTAAATGGGATACTTGGCAGCTATGAAGGATGTTGTGATTCAATAAATTGTCCTGTCCTTAGTTCTGGTTTAAAGCATTTGTTCAACTTGAGTCTAATGAATTTTGCAAACTTTTGTGACTGGGCAATGAGATTTTGTAGTGGTTCTGTGATTGCCTTCCACAGTACAGTAGTGAGCCAGACCACCTACTATACGTCATTCACGGTAAAATGAGCACTTTTGAAAACCCAGCTTAAGATCTACTTGTATGCATATTCTTCCGTCTCATGTAAAATTAACATTGCTATGGGCCTTGTTACTTTTTTCATGTGTCAGTCAAATGAAACTGTGAAATTATTTGAGAAGTATATATTTTACAAATCTGCTAACTTTTACACTTTGATGGATAAAAAAAAAAACACAAAGTGAAAGAAATATTTTAAGTTATCACAAGTGGTTACCGAACACTTTTTATTCAACGTTAAGATATGGAACTACTTTCCCTCCATCGTTACCAAATTTACTGGGTACATGTCACTCGGTGCACCTGCAGGCAGGGGCAATAACTTCTTTCTAAGATTGATTTCAAAAGTGCTTACTTTTTCGTGAACAACCTGCCTCCACTTAAAAATTCCAAGGGTCAAAGCAAGGAATCAAACCCAGATCCCAGGGTAAGAAACAACACTACCCTTGACAGTAATGAGGTGGTAAAATTGAATCCAACCCCAGATATATTCCCTAAAATGTAACAAATTGTAATTTTTTTTCCTAGACACAAAAATAGAACGCTCATGATATTTATGCCTGTCTCATTTGTAAATGATTTTACACAAATTCTTAGGAATATTTCAAATCATTCAAACACTTCTCAATTCTGTTCTAAAACAAAATTTTTGGTAATTTTACAAAAAGTAGAACTACTTGCACACATGTGATCAGTTTATGATGTAGTCATCGTTCACGTCATGTTTATGCTTGTCTATTTGATTTGACCAAGGCACTCTAAGTTTAAATAAGATAAATTTTTTGCCACAACAAAAATTTACCAACCACACTGCAAACTCTGGAATACCTCAGAGTAGCATAGTCACCTATGTTTTTCAACCTTTCCATTATTAAAATAAATTAATAAGTTCTTATGACACTACACATCAACAGACAACTTCTGATTAACATGGTGTGCTTTTTCAATCAAACTTGTTATATGTAATAAATACATACATAAATAAATAAGTAAACAAATAAATAAATAAAATGTGGTAAGTGAACTTAACACAGCAGAAAAAAGTATCCAGTTGTCAAACAACTTTCTTGGTTACTGGCAGCACCAGAATGAAGAAAGAAGGGAATGGACAAAAATTATAGTTTGAAACTTTTTTTTTTGCTAATAAAGGGGAAAAAATGTCAATTTCTTTTTCTACTCTTGTATGTGTACAAAACTCAAATACTATTTCCATGCCACTAAAATGGCACGAATCTAGCTAAAGCTTTGAATGACTAGAAGTGAAGTAAAACACATTTTTATTTACTAAGTGAACTCATATGCATGGGTCCGTAGCTATGCGGCTACAACTTGCTTGAGCTCGTTTTCCAAATGGCACAGGAACACGAAACAGCTTGCCACCCGGCATGCATACACACACTTTGTACTGTGCTGCACCAGGATTTAAACTGGTTTTGGCAATAGGTATGTTCTTTACATCAACTGAAATCCCTTCCTTACCACTTAGAATAACACTGCCATTTACACTTTTCAAGTAAATATCTTGGTCAGCTGACCAGACAATCTCTTTACCATCCATATGAGTACCCTCGTTGCCTCGGAGATAAGCATAGGTGTCTGCTCGCACATACAGACTTTCTGATACAGGACTTCTAACATGTCTTGTTTGAGCCATCTTGATATCCAAGTGTTTTACGCCATGTGGAAGACCAAAATTTGGGAAACCTGTAGAGAAATATTTGTGACCTGTGATGGGATCCTTTACTTCAAATGACTTAACATTTGACAGATATGTGCCATTCAATCCAACCGCAATTCTCGGCTCTGCTCTACCTGTATTTCCTACAACATTGATAAGCACTGAACCATTGTCCCCAGTCACTTCAACTGGAGAGTTTCCAAAACCTTCCAACCTGCCATCTCTTTTATACACCCTATCTAAATCTGTTGTGCCATAAAACATTATTGTACTCTCTTCTGGAATAAGTTCTAGGCTCTCCATGCCTTGACCCAGGCGGAGAACCCCAAGAATGATAAATGTCAGGAGCAGGTTACCCATTGCCAGGAAGAACAGCAGCATCACCAGAGTCCAAAATGCATATGTCTTTCGTCCTCTCAATCCTGTCTTGTGCAAAGACTGTTCGTGAACTGGAACATAACCAGCTCTGCAAAGAAATACAACACTATAAAATTACCAATTCAGAAACTTCCACAATATAAATTTTCCTACTCAACACTCTCCCCATAAATTAAAAAAAAAACAATAAAGTACAACAGCTTATCACTAGACATCAATTTTGAACATGAACTTTTCTACCTGACTTCTATAACCACCTAATGTTAAAGCTTTGGTAAACACATGAGCCAGCTGGCATTCAGTAGGACAATACACCAAATTAATGCCCTCCTCATTTGCTTATTCAACATTAAAGTTCACAGACATTACCTTACCTGTTAGCTCCTTATAAAGATATTTCACAAACAATACTTCCTTCATACACTCATGGCTGCAATAAACTCACTTTCAGCTGTACTAAGTGATACTACAGGTTGGTGTTTTGTGGATCATGAAATCGAGCCTCCTGCATACATGATGATGTATCCTGACGTGCTTCTTCGAGATGTGTCACTGGCATAGTCTGTATCACTGTAAGCATAAATTATTGTAGTGTTGTCTTGCGAGGAATACCGAGTCCTAGGTTTTGTGTATCCTATAGATATCTAAAAATTCTTTTTGACACTCTGGACATCTTCTATTGTCGGGTTAGAGGTTTTCCTTGAAGCCATATTGACAGCATAGGTTATGTCTGGTCTCGTCCTGTTGAACAAGTACAGCAGACTTCCAACTGCTTCTCTATATGGGAACTTACCCCTCTCTTTTGGTTTGTTATCTTCTAGATTTTCGCTCACTGGAACAGCTGGAGTTTTTACCGATTTTGAACAGTCCATGTTGAATAATTTCAGCAGTTTGGCAGTGTAATATCTTTGATGAATACTGATGGATTAATTGTATTTATTGTTTCAATGCCAATGAAGGTTTCTGGGTTCTCAGTTATTTCAACTTCAAATTCTGTCTAAAGCTTTTCCAGGAGTTCACTCATTTGATTTTCCATTTTTGAGATAACTAGTCAGTCATTGATCCAAGTTGCTAAGAACAAATCCCCTTCACCATTTTTAAAGACTGATTTGTCTGTAGTAAGTTGCTGCATTCCATGTTCCTTAAGGAAATCAACAAACCATTTGTTCCACGCACGGGGAGCCTGTTTCAGCCCATATAGGGATTTTTTTTAACCAACCACAGATCCAGTTTCATTCCCAAAGCCTTCAAGCAAGGACATAAAAATGTCTTCTTACAGATTGCTATAAAGAAAAGCTGTTTTAATATCAAACTGTTTAAAAGACATTTCCTTACTTTTCCCATAAGCAATGAGGAACCTCAATGTATTCACTGATACCACAGAGCTGAAAGTTTCATCATAATCAAATCCTGCCTTTGGTCTAACTCTCGCACAACAAGCCTGGCTTTGTATCTATTGTCGTCCTTGACACAAAATACCCATCTACTAGAAAGAAAGTTTTGTTTCCCTTTCACACTAGCTTCCTCCACAAATTCAAAGACCTCGTTTTTCTTCAGTAAAGATTTTTCTTTATGAATAGCCATCAACCATATGTCCTTGTCCTCACCAGAAACAGCTTCTTGATATGTGAGCATGGCATTTTCTTGCAGATATTGGGGTATTCTCCTCTTTTGCTTTCCAAGTTCATGATCATCGTCAGCTTCAAGAGATCCATCAATTTCCTGACTGAAGTCTTCAGTAGATTTTTCATTTTGCGTTGGGGCAAAGCCGTGAAACGATTCTTCATCCTCTTCCCAATCCAGATGCAAAGACTCTGACACCTTCTCACTTAGGACAATGGTATCAGAGTTTCTTTACCTCTCCTCATTTGGATTTCCATCCTATTTTATGCTATCAGATGAATTTTCCAATGAGATCACATCAAGGCATTCAACAAACGTCATATCTCCTGAAACTTCAATTTGCCTTTTCTCTTCATTCCACAGTCGGTATCCATTTGATGTATATCCAACCATAACAAACTTTTTGCATCTCTCATCCAACTTTTTTCTTGTTTCAAATTCTTTGCATAGGCCAGTCCACCAAACAATCTTAGATTCGAGAGGTCAGGTTTTTTTTCCAAAACACAGTTCTGCAAGTGTTAACTCAACAGTAACTGATGGGCTTCTGTTTAACAAGTAGGTTGCTGTATGCAGAGTCTCTCCCCATAATTTCTTCTCCATCCCAGAGTCAGCAAGGAGAGCTCTTGTTTTTTCCAGCAATGTTCTGTCGAGTCTTTCCGCTTGTCCATTGAGTTGCGGAGTTGCCACAGGAGCACAGTCCACTATAATCCCCTTCTCACAGCACCAGTCAATAAACTCTCCAGAATTATACTCGCCTCCCATGTCGCAACAGACTTTGTGAACCCTTAGGTTCCGCTTTGACTCTACTTGGGCAACATACGCTTGGGTAGCTTCTAATCCAGTTGACATATAGGCTTCTTCAGGCTTTCAAAATTCAAATGTCCTAGCTTTTTGTGCCAATTATTCATATAATTTGTTTGTTTGCATTCAGGCAACAGTGTTTTTTCACAAGAAGTCATTTTTATATAGTACAGTCCAGCACTATCTTTATAACCTACAATCTTAATCCCACTTTTTTATATTTCTACTCTATCCTCAGAAAATTTAACACCACCTGCATTCCCAGTAATTTTAATCACAGACAAAAAGTTTTTTGTTAAACCCGGCACATTCAGCACATCCTTCAAAATACATTCCTGATACTTTATGTCACCCTTAATCTCGGCACTTAGGTTATAATTTTTCTTGGATGTCACAATTTCAGACTTAAAGTAGGTGGCATTTAACAATGAACAGCTAGTGTTAACCATGTGTAAAGTACACCCCGAGTCCAATATCCATGTCCCTATGAGATTTTCACAATTTGTTTCAGTTAAGAATGGAACTTTGTACATGTCCTATGAAGCAGGCTTGTTATTTTTGTTTCTAAAGAAGCAGTTCTGTTCCGTGAGATTGTCTCGTTTGCAAATTTTACATCCTGTGGATTTTTGAACACAATTCCTAACAATATGACCTCTATTATTACACCTGTAACACAAAATGTCCTTATCAATAGTCTTAATACAATATTGTTGCATGCATTAGTAGGGCACCTTTCATCTTCTGTTTATAAATGTGATGTAATTAAGGATGATTTTGGCAGTATAGTTGAACAGGTGGTTGGTATTTAAAAAAAATGAGAATTTGCAACAGCTGAGTATTTTGAAGTTGTAAGTTATACGACTGTATTTTTCTTCTTATTGTAGAATAAATAAAAATTCATTGCGAGTTATCCATTTGTTTATATGAATGATGCAGTTAACGTCATAAGAATGTAGCCTAGTATGTGTAGGTGCTTAGGTCAAAAACAAAGAAAAGCGTGTGGAAGGTATAAATCCAAGACAGCGTGAAGTGTTTGCTGGTTAAACACAAAGGGGGCAAAAAAAATAATACGGATGTAACTGTCAGAAAATATGAGAATATATGAGGTGAGTTGTAGATTGGATGTGTACGCAAGATGTGATGGTAATGTGGTTATTGTGAGGCATTAGGTAATGCAGTACAAAATGTGGCAAGAGATATTAAATAAGCAAGTAAACTGAAGAAAGGTAGAGTGAGAGTAGTGTAGGGGTTTAATACAAAAGTAGGTGATGCCTGAAGTGGTGTCGCAGTCAATGTCTAGTAACAAAGGTAAGTGTGCCAAAGGAGGTGACAAGAAAATGGTTTTATATATAATATAGCATAAGTTGTATTTATCTATACTGCAAATGTGACTGTGAGTCGAACCAATACTTTCAATTGTTCAAAATATGGATCCATTCATCGACATACGACCCATGATAAACAAAATGTGGCAGAACTACAGAAAATAGCGATTCGTTTACAGTTATCATATTATGCTTGTTTAGGAGGCAAATTAATAAATCAATGAATATTTTTCCCTATTTTTTTATGTTAACAGTATTTTTAACACAATGACTTAAGCCACGCAACATTACATAGAGAAGTGTGCTGTTGTTACAAATTTGCAATCGCACGCACAATACAAAAATGTAAACAAACAACCAAAAAACATGGCCACTGTGCTATCTTTTGCGAGTCGAACAAACTACGCTTCACCAGCAAAGCACCGACATTTCATTGTAACAGAGGGATCGACAATCCACCAGCACACGGCCAGCACCAGCAATCCACAAGTTCATTGTAGCAGGGTCTTTATAGATGCTACTATGCAACCACAGGTATTGAATTTTATGCTATAGCATGATATGTTAACCCCCAAGTACTGTCATGAATATCTGAAACACTGGTACTGTCCTGGGGTCCCTGGATACCCCAGTGATCAATATTCATTTGGGCTTTACAATAGCGGTAAAAAAATATATTAAAAAATGCTACAGGAAACACTGTTTTTAGACGTATTTCAGCAGAGAAGATAAAAGAAAATAATATAAAAAACACTCTTTTTAAAACCATCATGCTATATTTTATATTGTCAGTTCAATTTTACTCAAATAAAGCATAAGAGTAAAATATACAATTTGTGAACCTTGAAACACATTCATTTGCATTCTGTTTCAGCAAATACACTTCAAATTTATAAAATTAAAAAAAAAAAAAAACCATAATTTTACCAAGGAGAAAATGATTTGAAATGAAAATCACAAAGCAAAATCACTGCACATGAAAACACGAATGTCTGTGCAAATAGGCCTCTCACATTTAGGACATTGAATCGCAGTCTTCTTGTCCTTTCTTCTTGGACAAAAATGCATCTCCTTTTCTGTCCTGGTACATTGTCACGATGACGTGGCTGATCTACTTTCCCGAGAATTTGATCAATAGCAGTTCTTAAATCCTTCAGTAGCCTCAGGTTTGCAAATATTTCCTTCAGTTGCTCATCAACCAGCTGTCCCGCAAGAGATTTTAGAAAATGATTTCAAGAGATTTCATTATTATTTTCTTTGACAGACTGATAATATCACACGAGCACTGACACCAGAAATATCAAGAGTCGCGTAAAACACAACCATTGGCCACCTACACGTCCATCTGTTGGTGGAATATGTTGTGCATTTTTGATGAAAATCATCAACACCGCCCTTTGTGTTGTTATAGAAATTTATGACCTCTGGTTTTCAGTTTTCTTCCACTTTCTTGGAATGGTGCATAGAAGAATTACTCCCTTGTTCTTTGGAACATATGAAACAATGGTCAAGTCTTTCGTAAATGTGAACTTTGAGGACAAGACTTCTCTTTTTTTATCAGGAAGAAATTCAGGCGGAATTTCCTTTTTGTTTTTCTGCAACATTCCCACAAACGTTAATTTTCTTCTTAGTAATTTGTTTACAAACTCAACAGATGAAAAATAATTGTCTGCTGTTATATTTCGGTTTGAGCCAGGTTTACACAGGCAAATTATGCATAGAGTCCGCTTCAATGTTTTCTTTTCGTTGAAGACAGTCCTAATCCATCATTCCCTTTGCCTGCATAAATAAATGCATTGTAAAGGTAATGCGTTCGTGCATCTCATAAAATCATGATTTTAATACCCTACTTTCTGGGTTTTTTGGGCCATGTATACTATGAAGCGACAGCACGGTCTGGATCGTTGTCAGATAGTGGATCATTAGCAGCACTATCTTTGTCCACTGCTTCAGCTAACCATTGACTGACAACATGCTTGAATTCAGAATCATCAGGGTGTACAGTTTTCTTAGAAGTTCATGCCATGCTGATAGTTGAAGCCTGTAAAGCGAGGCGAGAAAAGAAACTCGCTTTTTGGGGGTTATCACAAACACTAAATGAAAACAATATAACACTACTATGGTACCACATAACAACCTATCTGTTTTTGCATTTTTTAAAAACGAAACTTCATTTTCTTTACAATTCTTGGAGTTTCTCTACGTTCATAAAAATCTATTTCCGTTTTCAACACAGCCAATATTTTTTTGATTGTCGGCACCTCTTTTCTTACTGCATAAACATTTTGTACTGAACAAACAAATCAAAGTCGCATTACTGATAATTCTATGGCCTTCACTATGAATGGTAGGTTGTTTCTTAGTTGGAGATGCCATTTCCCAATTGTTGCTAAGTAGTACTATGTGAAGCCAAACTCAAATGCGAAATCCTGCAATGATACTATCCCATTTTCTTGCCTTAGAGCATGTGGCTATTCTGCATTATTTCTAGATATATTGTTTAAAGTGGTACTGTATTAGTACCTACTGCTGTGGGGTCTGGAGGTAGCTACCCCAAGGAGAACAAACAAACGAACAAACAAACAAACAAACAAAAAAAAAAACTATAGGGTCATTACATGGAAAATCACCCAATCAGAATTTTTTTTGTTGCTGACCCATTTTGAAAAAAAGTACATATCCCAACAATGCAAACCCGAAGTTATAGATTTTTATCTACCACCATATTGCTTTTACAGGCCAATATGGCCGCAACCGCATAGCAAAATAGACATTTTTGAGCCTTTACTTTTTGTTTAATATCTTAATAACTATAAAAGCTACAAAGTCATGTGAGCTGTCAATGAAAAGAGAAGACTTAGGGCTATTAACAATGCCACTAAAAATAAACAGGATGCTATTTTATATGTTTTCTACATCGGAATGAAAGTTGACCTTGAAACTGACTTACTTTATATTTTCAACGCCTCCTACTTTCTTCCCAAATTAAAATAACACAATGAAACCTTGAGGCAAGTAAGTCTACATGGAGTACTTTGCAATTATATATTGTTAAAAGATTTTACTCGATCCCTTCTGGGTGAAAAAATTACTTAAAAGTTGGTGTTTTTGGAAAAATCAATTTTTGGAGAAGCTGTAAAGGGTAAGTGCAAAAATTCTGAAAATTTTGGCAAAACATTGGCATTATGACCCTTAACGCAAACCTTTGTGTTTTTTAATCTGTATATTTTCTGTAGCTGACCAAAGATGCAAAAAAAATTCAATTGTAGTAATCAAGTTAAATTAATTGTTGATCATTATTATGCTACCTAGTTATTTGTCACATATTTGGCATTTGGAGATAAATCTGCAGTAAATTATGTATTGACAATTGTCTCGTGAAATCAATTTACAGAAATCACAGAATTTTACATAAATGAAAATTCAACTTACATGTTTTCTTCTGTAGTTGAAATAGTTTGTCATTATCAGTTGCTTTCGTCACTCGAAAAAGTTGTTCTACCTCACAATAATCAAAGTCACTTTCATAAATGTTTAAACAAGATGTAAACTCAATTCTTCCCTTAGTTTTGGATTAATGTTATGACATCTTCCAGTTGTGGCCAAACTCAATTCAATGGGGGAAACAACACGTAAATTATGGTTTTCCTTCATCCAGACTTTATCACTGGATGTGAGTTTGAAATATGTGTTGGGGCCTGCAGGATGGAAAAACATAACAAAGTATTCACTTTAGTCAGCTGAAATGTCTTCCACCTTCCCTAGCAACCATTGTGAATTGTAAACACAAGCTACATAGTCTTTTAGTTTCACATCTAATCTTTTGTATTCTTCGTGAATAAAACAAACTTGATGGTCATCCGACAAGGAAGTTGTAGACACTTTAATCTTAGTTTCACTTACTGGGATGAAAGCATGTAAATCTCTTGTATTAGGAATGACTTTTGCTTTGGAAAACCGTTGGAATAAGATGTCATTTTTGCCCTCAATATCTTCTTCTGATACACACAAGAAATTTATTCCAGTTATATTTTCTGAACAGTAGTTAAACATCTGGAGAGGAGTGGTTACTGGTTCCACATTCACAAGCTGCAGGCTAACTTTGGAAACTATTCTTTTTACTGTACCACCTATCCCATCACAAGCATTCTTACCATGGGATATGATGAAAAAATGCCATTCAGTATCTATGCCAAAGTCAATTTTGTGATGACATAGGTTTATAAAATTCTTCCTTTTTTTATATTGGGCTGTGCAGCCATCTGAAAAATATTCACCTTCATGACATGTGCGTTAGAGTTTTAATAGTTCAGTAATGACAGCTCCTTGAAAGCAGTACACAGTCTCAGTTGTGCGGTTTAAAGAATTGCTAATTACACAAAAGCTTTTAGATTTCATTGTAAGTTCATTCTCCATGTCAGACTTTAAATATGCGACAAAGGGATGTATGGTAGCTTGGCTGTTTACCCAGTGACACCCCTGGACTTTACCTTGGATCAGAAATTTAAAATTTTCAGATGAATCCCCTAGCACAAAAAATTCATTTAATTTTAAATTCTCTTTCCTAAACTTCAGATATTCAGCCTGTTTTTTTAGCAATGAAATTGTGTTTCTTCAAAGTTCTCAGATTATCAATTAACTCATCTATAAATTCATTGTATGGCTAGCACACTGTTATGAGTTCACACCTATCTACTGTTACCCACTGATGATATTTGATTTCACCACCACCACATCTTCTTTTTCTTCTTCTACCTCCTCTCCATTTACACACAAAACTTGTTTGACTTCTTTTCCAGCCGGGCAGAACTCACACTTATTGAACATACATTTTTAATTGTTAAGATTACATGCGAGTAATTGTAGGAATTTTTTTGTAATTGAAAGAACCACTTCTTAGAGCGCTGACCATTAGTTTGACATTTTGATGGCTCATGCACACACACATTCCGAGTTCCTTTAGGTCATTCTAAGATACACAATTTTGGTCAAACTTGTGCAAATTTCGAAAATCCTACACATAAATAAGGGTGCACTGATTTGAATTAACTGTACAATTCTTTCAAATAACACAGAATCAGTTACTTTTGCTTGTGGATCTCGATGTCATCTCCTGTCCTAACAATTACAAAATCTTTCTTACCTGGACATATCACGCTGTTATCATTCTCATAGAATTCAATGACTTTTTGTGAGATAGTATGAGGAAAAGGTTTTTGTTTTCGATTAATTGTTTCAGGTAATATTCCATATTTCTTTACTAATTTTCTTGTACTCTTGACCAAGTATTCACTCACACCAAACTCAGATTATTGTTTTTTTGACTCCAGCTTAAGGGTAATAAACTTAATATTTTGATTTTGTCCTTTACTGATGTAGCCGATTTCATTTTTTCCTTAAGCTTGTTTATTAAAATACTGAACTCGTAAGAATTATCAAGATCTACAAATAACCCTTCCTCAACATATGGCACATCAAAAGATGTTGACAATTTTTTTTGTACGTTCTTTGATACTTTCTCAACTTTTCTTGAAATGACAGACATTCTTCCATCTGAACTCAAATTGGCAACTTTTAATAGAGACTCACTTAACAACTGACAAGCTGTATTTTCATTTTCAATGGTTCGTGAAGAGGGTTCATAAGCTAAATCATTACTGTCAGTTGCACAGCTAAGATCAGCTATTCTTGTCCGACAGTTTGTACACAGAGACTTTCCTGTATTAATTTAGTGGTTTTCACATTAGCTTCATCATATTTTTCAACAGTTATTTCTCTAGGAGATTTTCTAATACCTTTTTTATGTATTAACAATGGACATGAGCAACAATTTATAATAAATGATTACACTTTTGCAGTATTTTTGTACTACGTTTGTGGTATTAAGTCTTAGTTGAATAAATAACTTGTTATCCTCTTCAAATTCATTTATCTGCCCGATTCTTTTACCCTCACCATAAACAATTTTATGACAAGGTTCATTCAGAAGATTCCTACAGAGCACTCCTTTATGAACAATGTCCATAAAATTAAATTAAATTTAAAGACATACCTAATTACGTAAGTCATGGCATGAATAAAATCAATTACTGACTATATACCACTTTAAAACAACAAACACTGAACACAGTGCCTAAGCCTACATCGCACTGGTCTACTTCCAGACTGATACTGGCTTACTATAGCCAGTTTATACTATAGCTTACTATAGGTGGATGCCTGCTTCATAGATTTTGAGAAGGCATTCGATAAGGTGCCCCATGGAACATTGATGAGGAAAGTGGAGGCGCTGATACCAGACAGGAGGGTAGTGGAATGGATAGGGGACTTCCTCAGGGGGTGAAGGCAGAGGGTGAAAGTGGGGGAGGTAATATCGGAGGAAGAGGAGATTACGTCAGGGGTACCACAGGGAAGCGTGCTGGGTCCTTGTTATTTATCATAATGGTAAATGACATGGGTTTGGGGATTAGGGGAAAAATCAGATTGTTTGCAGACAATTGTGTTGTATATGCTGAGGTGGGAGAGAGGGGCGGAAATTTGCAAGCGGACATTGATAAGATATGGTTGTGGACCAGAAAAAATTAAACTAAGATAAATGTAAGAAAAACTAAGGTAGTGAGGTTCACAAGGAAGAAGATGGTAAGCAGGGACATGTACAGATGGGAGGGACAAGAGATAGAGAAGAAGCAGCAGAATATAAGTATCTAGGGATTGTACTGCAGGGAGACCTCAGGTGGAAAAAATAGGTAAAGAGGGTGGTAGCAAAGAGAAGAAGGGCTGTGGGTATGCTGGGAAGGGTACTGAATGGAGTCAGCTGTGAGGTGAAGGAGAAGGCGTATGGCACAATGATACGGCCAATGTTAGAATATGCTGCAGCAGTATGGGACCCGTATGTGGAGGTGCGAGAACTGGAAAAGGTGCAGAGAAAGGCAGCAAGATGGGTAAAGGGTAGGTGGAGAAGGCAGCTGCAAGATGGTGAGGAAGAAGGAAACTATAGGCCACCAGTGATGATGAAAGAAATGGGGTGGAGCTCATTGAAGGACAGGAGGAAAGTTGAACATTTAGTCAGGATGTACCGGGTTGTGAATGAAGAGGGAGGATGGGGAGGGCTACACTGCAAGCTAAGTAAGGGGGTGTTTAGAGGAAGAGGAAACAACAGTGAGATGTTTCAGAGGGTGTGGAGGAGAACGGAGCGGGGTAGGCAGTCCATGCTTGTGAGGTCTGTGAGGGGGTGGAATGTGTTGAGGGAGGAATTGGTATCTGTGAGGGGTTGGTAAATTCAGGGAGTGGTAAAGGAGTTGGTTGGGTGAAGGAGAGTTGAGAGAGCTCGCCACCGGGCAGTAGCCTAATTATGAGTGTATGTATCTACATATTCTTAACACTTAATAGCAGTTCCTGTCCTAACATGCTCAGACAAGCATACAGGCATGATCATAATATGAGTACACAAAGCTAACTAGGAACTTCTTTGATTTATATAGCAAGAGGCATATTTATGCCAAATGTGTGACAAATAAATTACTAGGTAGTGTAATAATGATCAACAATTAATTTAACTTGATTACTACAATTGAATTTTTTTTTTTCATCTTTGGTCAGCTACAAAAAAATATACCGATTAAAAAAACACAAAGGTTTGCGTTAAGGGTCACAATGGCAATGTTTTGCCAAAATTTTCAGAATTTTTGCACTTGCCCTTTTTTTATAGCTTCTCAAAAATAGAATTTTCCAAAAATACCAACTTTAAGTAATTTTTCACCCAGAAAGGATTGAGTAAAATCTTTTGACAATATATCATTGCAAAGTACTCCATGTAGACTTACTTGCCTCAAGGTTTCATTGTTATTTTTTAATTGGGGAAGAAAGTAGGAGGCATTGAAAATAGGAAAACCAAAAAAAAAGTCAGTTTCAAGGTCAACTTTCATGTCAATGTAGAAGACACATAAAATAACATCCTGTTTATTTTTAGTGGCATTCTTAATAGCCCTAAGTCTTCTCTTTTCATTGACAGCTCACATGACTTTGTAGCTTTTATAGTTATTAAGATATTAAACAAAAAGTAAAGGCTCAAAAATGTCTATTTTGCTATGCGGCTGCAGCCATATTGGCCTGTAAAAGCAATATGGTGGTAGATAAAAATCTATAATTTTGGGTTTGCACTGTTGGAATATGTACTTTTCATGTGACAAAATTTTGAATTTTTTCAAAATAGGTCATAAACGACTCTTGGGTGATTTTCCATGGAATGTCCCTATAGATACTCACCAGACGAAAAGAATATCAAGCTTCACCTTGCAGCACGTCTCTCACCGACAGCCATGAAGGTACTGAAAGGGAGAACAGGTTGGCAGAAGCCTGTTGCATGTGAGGGGAAAGGAGTGGGGTATCTGTGGACTGCGCTGTTGCCAACCATAGCAGAATTCCGCTGCGCATAGGGAAATTTAAACCTTGGGCAGACAAAGAAGCGAAAAGTGATAAAACATAGATATTGTAGCTACTTTCTACCATCCCTGAAAAAAGTCATTGGTGCTTTAAAACTAATCACAGTAGAGGTTTTCTTTTCAAAGTTTAAACATGATTATTAAATAGTTAAGTGTTTTAATAGTTTTCTAATTTTGTGAACATATAATTTGTTCAACAACCATGTAATTCAGCACCTGTCACTAACTACTAACTATTGTTACAATCAATATCACCACTGCGCTGAAGACAGAAAAATATTCAGAATTCATCTTCGTTATACGATGAATGTTCCGATTTCTGAACCTTGGCGCAGAGGTTGCAATGTCAATTTGCATGGGTGCCTTTTGACAGTTTGGCAAGTTTCTGGAGTTAGCCTACGATTTTTGGATTCTTTATATTTTGGAGAGTTTGTAGTCATGTTTGTTCATGCTTTTCATTGTTTTTTTGTGATGTATTGTATACCTGGTTGTACAGGCTTAGTTATTTTGGCCAGGCGCATTTTCCGCCGAATTATTACAATAAAGTAAAATGAAAAATTGTTGTGTAGCAGCATTTTAATACAGCTGAAGCAATATCGCCTTTTTTAATGTTTGCAACACTGCATAACGACAGTACTTGAGGGTTAACACCGTGCCGCGCACGACCGTAGAAGACAGGTCTGGACAGTAGTTTGATACGTTTACGCCCTTATTGACCCATTTAGTTCACGAACCCAGCCGCAGAGCACTGCTACCGAAGTAGTGCTGTTGACATGGCTAGCTTAGGCAGGGGAATTGTAATTCCTTTCTTAAAATGGGGAAATGACGTTCGTATCTCTATGGTGTTATCCTTATACCAGCAATGCTAACAACACTAGTTTGCATGCAGCGATCTGTGGCTACTGAATGTACTGATGTCAATAAGGGGGTCAATTCACTAACATTGTTAGATAGGCGAGTGTCCAGATCTGTCTTCTACGGCCGTGGTGCCGAGTGTAGACGGGCCTTCGCCCAATTTTCAGTTTATTTTATTTTATTCGCTAAATTACATATTTACCTGAAATTATTATTATGGTGACGGCTTATATTCCTTTTTATTAAGGCTTTATCACGCATAGACAAAGACCCGAAACCAGTTTCCGATGCCGTATCTGAAATAGGTGAAGCTCTAGAATTTGGTAGAGTTGACATTTCCTCTTGAAGCAATTTCATACACTCGCTCTCGCACATCGACAACTTCAAACAAAAGTAAACACAAATTTGCAATCCGCCTAAGACAAGTGTAACACTGTAGAGTCATACCAAGGCATGAAGTGGATTGTAGGCTATTCCCACTAGCGCCCACGTTTTCCTACTCCAACCTCGGCATGGTGTGACGTCACCGGGTCGGGTAGAGAGGCGCGATTAGTATTTGGCGCCGTGGTTTCGCTTTTTCAAGTCAAGTTACACTCTGTGGAATAGTGTTCGTGCTGTGTATAATTTTGTAAACATTACAACATAATACGATTTTTTTTATAGCGTTTATCAGTCTTCTGTTCTGTACCAGGGTCCTCTGCTTCATTCCTCCATGGTTTTATATACCTTACGTACTCTATGACCGTTGTTTATGAATAGTGCTTTTGTTTGCTGTATGTTTATGTGGTTTATGCTAGTTTATGCTTTGTAATCATGGCATCTGAGCGGTATAGTTTTTCGTTGACAACGTTTAGGTATGTGACGTTCATTCTTTACCAAGTTATTATTTACTCATTATCATCCAGATTCTCGTTATTGGTTTCTTATTGACGTTTTAATTTTGTCGTTATTCAGTAAACGTTCTTGGAGGTTATCTTTCTGGTCCCATTGTGGTTATGTTAGAAATGGAAAATGATAATTTGTAGATATGTTGGTATTTAAGGGAACGCCCTTTCAAGGGTTCGTATTTACTGACTAGACTTTTAAGGTAGATCCCATAAGTATTCATTTTAACTACTTTTTCGGAATTGTAGAAGGGGTGTTGAAAATGTGCTTTTTGTCACTAGAAATGTTGCTGATTCGTTATTCATCACAAAAATGCAGAAAACCATAAAAATGTACAAGTGTCCTAGCATAACCACACTTGTATACTATTGAAATACTTTTACTAAAATATGTGCCAATTTCATTAATATCAGTTTAGAGGATGCATTCAAAAACAAAACATTTTGCACGTAAACAGTGTTTTAACCTGAAATCCAATTCATGTTTTTTTTTTGGAACTGTTTGCAGAAATGCAGTTTAATGTTGAGACACGGAGAGCATCTTCTAATGCCGTGTTCGAAACTGCCAATTTGGGTATTTAGGGTTTAGGAATTTTGGGTATATGGTTTCGAATTACTTGTAAGAGTGCTACATGTGACAAAGTTGGAAACTACAGGCTTGTGGAATTTCGACATTATTTTGTTTGTCACCCTATCAATAAATAACTTAATCCCAAGCATTTTTCACATTATCCCGTTGTCTTGTGAATATCTGATCATATTTATTTCTAGCTGATATCAACATTCTCGTTATTTCTTTGCTCCCTGCAATTAACATTCCAATTCAAATAACTTTTTTTTTTTTTAATATAACCTTACTTACTTAATTTTGAAATAACTTCATGTAGATCTCTGATTTTCCATTTTTCACATGCATGTATTGTGCTGCATTTCAAGAACAGTAAATACCGGCGTTTACACCACAACGTGGGAAATAAAACGTAAATAAACAACAGCCGACAATTTTATGGACCTATTTGGGAATTTAGTGTTCTACTTCACCTCAGTAGATTTCATCCCTAAATCCCCAAATATTAGGGCCTAAACTTTGTCACATGATCAATTTAGTAACTTAACTAACTGTCTTGTAGCCGTTTCGGACATGACTTATGCAACTTGTATGAGGACACTACCTCAGAATCACTCTGTGGCATATAAAAAGAGGCCACTTCAATGAAGATGTCCAAAGGGGACCTATCCTGGACATTACAAAAAAATGACACTAAATTGCAATAAAGGTCGTGCGACTTCTTAACTTTCTAAAATTATTTTTAGCTTGGTTTATATTACATTGGGTAAATATGAAGAGTATTGATAGTACCTACTATTCATACTAAAGCATAATCTTATAGTCCCATTAGTGTATTTCTCATACAAGATAAGAGTTGCAAGAGACGAGGGCTTTGAAGACCAGAGAAATTTTTGGGTCAAATGTACAAAGAATACAAAAAAAAATGTAATGACGGAAAAAATTTTTAGAAACACAAAAATTGCTATATTTTACGACTACTAAAGAAAAGAACGAAGATGCCAAACAAAGTCCATCCTGCATATTGGTCATCTCACCATGGACTCAAACTCCAGTACATAGCTCCGGATCGAATTCCACAGTTGCAAAATCACTTCAACAGTCCATCTTGACACATCATATCATCACATTCTTCTTATAATGCAAAATAATCTCAGTAAAGTACTGGAAAAACGCTATTAACATTCAGTGTGAAATACTGCAAAACATGCTGTCTACATGCAGCGATAATTATTCCAGACATTCAAAATTTCCTTTTCTTGATTATTATTTTTGACTTTCAGATTTTTTTTCAGTTTCCCTAGGTAACTCAGACAAAAGTAACATAACTCCAAAGAGAATTTTTGAATAGCAACTGAATGAATGGAAGGATAATCTAATTTAACATAGTTTTTGCAGATATATTTACCTAACATTCAATTGAAATGCAAACAAAAATAATTTAAAATTTAAATGCTAACCTATTAATCATAAGAAAACTCTTTGCATCCTGTAATATACTGAAATATTACAATATTTACTACCATCATTATTCTCGGAGCACTGATGGAAGAAAAGAAAGAAATTTTCTTATCTTCAGTCAGTGCTCCGAGAATAACGAACACAATTAATTTGTAACAATGTGAGAAGGTGCTCAATGTTGAGGGACAGGAGGAAAGTTGAACGGCTAGTCAGGATGTACAGGGTGGTGAATGAAGAGGGAGGATGGGGAGGGCTTCACTGCAAGCTAAGTAAGGGGGTGTTTAGAGGAAGAGGAAACGACAGTGAGATATTTCAGAGGGTGTGGAGGAGAACGGAGCTGGGTAGGCAGTCCATGCTTGTGAGGTCTGTGAGGGAGTGGAATGTGTTGAGGGAGGAATTGGTATCTGTGAGAGGGGTTGGTAAGTACAGGAAGGAAGTGGAAAAGGAGTTGGTTGGGTGAAGGAAAGGTGAGAGAGCTCGCCACCGGGCGGTAGCCTAATTGCGAGTGTATGTTTGTACGTCTTGTTGAGCCAACATTTAAAAAAAATCTACTGTAAAACCAGTTATGAACAAAATTATATAAATATACAGTTTTCATGCACCATTCCCCTTGACTCCTTGTGGAGTGCCACAACACTGACAATGTTTGCAGACTTTA
Source organism: Dryococelus australis (assembly GCA_029891345.1). NCBI lineage: Eukaryota > Metazoa > Arthropoda > Insecta > Phasmatodea > Phasmatidae > Dryococelus > Dryococelus australis. The sequence continues at coordinate 44,593,602 of CM056997.1, forward strand.
GTACCTATTAAGTGTAGTTGTACTATTTGTATGCTTTTACTACATTGTATCCTATGTATTTTAGCTATAGGTTACAAGTACCACACATTGTTTTTCAAGTCAGAAAATCTTATTTACGTAAAAAAAAAGTAGGTACGCTCTACATATTTATTGATAATGAAATTATGGAAATAATTCTTATTTGATGTCATACTTTTCAATCTTTGATATGCGTATTTATTACATTACTCTTACAATCTCTTTAATTAAATTCATACGGCAAGAGTATAAATTCATAGAAACCTTTTTAGTAGATTGTGTACAAGGTTTTGTTTGAGTAAAACTAATGGGAAGTGTTGTATCACTTTTCTATAGATCAGGGGGAAAAACATGATAGACAGGGAATACCTGGAAAAGTATGGGAATTTAGTTTTATGTTTTGTATAGCCACCCTGGAGGAAGAAGTGGTCCATAATGCACTTTTGTCAGGAAACCAGAGGTGAAACATCAATTCCACCAGGTACCTGACAAAAGTTGGTGTGTGTCCAGATAACATCCACTGCATAGTTGACTCAAATCCCCCAATACACCCACACATTCACTCTCTATTTGTAAATCTCAGTTTTTCACACAATAAAATTAGGAAAATACTAATGGGGAACTCAGCAACAATCCTCTCACAGTGTACTGCAATACCTTTGGTCCAGTTTAAGCTACATGAGATGGAATTTTCCACCACACCACCAATACCAGTTCGCCTTTGTTTACGAAGCTTAGCAATTACCGCTGAGTCACTGGTATCGACATGGCAGCTTATGTAAACAATGACTGGTAACTACTACGTCCTGAAATTATTTCTGCACAATTTGTGCCAGTTTATATAAACAATAAGATGTCACTCTGCTTACTTAACTGGCAATATAGACAATTAATATCTTTAGTTTATTTATAGTAAGCCTAAATCTCTTCGATTTATGAGTTAGTCATGTGTTATGTTCCTTTTTTCCTTTGACTGGCAATTTTTTTTGGAGAGAGTTTTTTTTTGGGGGGTGGGGGGAGAGAGAGAGAGAGAGAGAGCACCTTTGCTTATATATGTATTCAAAATGCTGTTTTTTTCTGGAATATCATCACGGATGTTTTGGGGCTGTGGTTGGTGCAGCATCTAGAGCACTCGCCTCCCACCAAAGCGGACTGGATTCAATTCCTGGCAGGGTTGTTTCCAGATTTTCATATGTGGGAATTGTGCCAGATGATGCTGCTGGTCTGCCGGTTTTCTCGGAGATCTCCCGTTTCCCGTGCCCTTGGATTCCGGCGCTGTTCCATACTTAGTTCACTTTATGTTCATCGGCCCGCAAGATCTCTATGTCAAGAGCCACCCAGATCTCTGCACTCCACTTTTCTTACACCAGTCATGTAAAATTGTAAATGTTGGGAATTTAAATATGTTACTAATGTATGGATGCCAAATTCACTGTCTCAGCATTTCCATTTAATTATACATGAATTTAGAAGCTGGAACTCTTTTCAGGTGTTGATTTTAGAAGTGTTGAATCAATAGCGTGCCTGCTGTATGTACCGAGTTGATACTTTACTGGCTCAGAGACATGATAATCGGGACATCCTACAATCTTCAGTTTGGCAGTGGATTACTGAACAAAGTAAAATACAAACACTAGAAAATTTCAATGGAGGTAGAAAGAAAGGGGATGGCAGTCCATGCTGATAGAAACAGTGAGGGCGTGGAATGTGTATTGTGGGTGGCATTGGTTGTAATCAAAGGGGTTGGGTGATTCAGGAAGGAACTGAAGTGTGAAAAGGAATAAGAGAAGGAAGCACGTGCCACTATGCTTAATTGCATGATGATGATAATAGTAATGATTATTATTAATGTGAGAAAAGTTCTGACATTGTGGATAGACCCAGAGATTTCGCTAATTCATTTGAGAACAAGTTATACTACAAACATATGTAGGCCTACATTTGATTTTATTTTCAATTGGGACCGCAGTTTTTATGACACGCCCTGGACGAATTTGAACCACTGACCTGAAAGTAAAAGAGGAACATATCCTGTGCTACCTGGTTTGGGGTAAAACTGGTGCCTCAGCTGATATACAACTAACTGAAGCTTGAGTACACGATAGATTGTGGAGTCCAGCTTGTTGACAATTGAATCTGCAAAATTTCCAGGTCGCATGATGGGACTAAATTGGAAGGAACAGTTTTATTTTCTTATATATTTTTTTAAGATATATGCTTGTTTTGGAAATTGTGCACTCATTTTTCTGTCTTTTTTTTTGTCAGGTATACATTTTTTCCCCCTCTCTTTTGTGTGTGTGTGTGTATCTGTTGATAGTTATTTTCTTATTTTACAGCCCCTCAGGAAAATTGGTACAAATTGAATATGCATTGGCAGCAGTGGCATCTGGAGCCCCATCTGTTGGCATTAAAGGTAAATTGGGTAAATTATATTTTAAAGCTTAAGTGCTGTAGCAGAACAAAGTTGAATAATTATTTACTTTAATTCGCTGTAGTAATAACAAATTTATGAAAATGGTATTTTTGGTTTCAAAGAAGTTGCTTAATCATTATAATTTTAAAATTATTTGAGATCAAATTGGGGTGAAACAAGTAAGATAACTTAATAAATTCATTTACAGAAGTATTGAGACAAAGTTTCATTCCCCTCCATGTAACAGAATGTCTTTAAAATGAACTACTGAAGAAATTACATTTTTGGAAAAAATTGAACATCACACCCAAGGATTTATTTATATCCTGAACGAGAATAACCAAATACAAGACAAAAAACATTAATAATTCACGAGTACAATGGAATTAGATATTTCTTCCCGTAATTTGTTGTATCCAAACCTAACAGGACCTATTAAACTAACTTAGGGTAGTAGAAAAAACTTATAATTCTGTCAAGGTGTTTTTCTGGAACCAGCTAGGTTTACTACTCTCCATCTCGTGTAACGTGGCAAGATTTTGACAGTTCTGTGAAAGTAGCATGCCGATATTTACTTTTCATTTATGTATCCTTTCACCATCAGCTGGTGTGTCAAGTGGCGGCTGTACATTTTACTAACATGCTCTAAGCTAATCCACTTTTTCATTTTATTGCTAAATAAATTTTAAGGTATTTATAGACTGACATCTGTCCAAAAAATTCATAGTATATAAAAGTAAAAAAGAAAACCTTGCGAAAAATGAAATATTTGTTAACTCGTTTTTAATTTATTAGAGACAGTGAATTTGGGTTAACATTTTCGAGACAGTAATTGTTCATCTTATTACACTGGACGGTGCAACTAATACATATGTTAAAACTAGAAATAAAAGTATTTAGAGGAACATGCTTGACAATGCACTTTTAGTTTAATTCACCAGCAAATGACTCACCAATAACTTTTACAAAGCAATTAGTCTGCTTTTACTGATACTAAACAATTTGAGTTGGAAATATGTAGGGTAGCATAACGTAAGAATTGCTTAAAAACTACCCACACACATCCCACTTTCTCCTTTTTATGAATACAGTACAACGAAACATGAAAAGAACACAAGAAATTTGTTATTTTACACAAGAAAGCTATTTTTTCTTACTAATGTGTAAATGTGTGTGGTTTGTGTGTTGTGTTTGCTTGTGGAACTTTTGTTAGAGGGAATAAGGTTATTACTCGGTGAAGGCAGAGAGAAAATAAACCCTTCCTCAATTACACCACAGCGACCAATGATCCTAGCAATCATACATAAAAGTATTGTACCACAGCTTACTCTCATGCATAATTTTCAGTTTATTTTGTAAGTGCATTTTGAGGTAATGAGAAAATTAATAATTTGTCGTACGTAGCGCCATCCTATGTACGCGGTGCCAGAAGTGGAGTGGGAGGGGGAGAATGTGAAAAAATTGACTGCCGCATAAACATCATAGACTAGTGTGATATATCTATGAACCCACATAACCAATACCAACTCAGCTTTGTATACTATATTTAGAAGTATCTATGCAAGAATCAAATAAGCTGATATATAAAAAATCTATAATTTATGTGTATTTAAATGAGGCAGAGTTGCTACAGGTACAGAAAACTGGGAAAACTATGAAAATTCAAGGAATTAAAAATGGTCAGGGATTTTCGGGGGGAAAACTAAAAAATTTTGAGAAAATTTTAATTCCTTCCTTGTTTGCTTCACAGCTTACTGAAGTCGCATGTTCAGAGGCGTATAAAATAAAAGCAAAGCCACGTATATTTGGACCTATTACACTGTATTCGCAAGACAGAGTAGTGTAAAGTAATATTAAATGGTTCAGGGGACTCAACCCCTATTTTTTACTATTAGCCTTCGAATATCATCAGACTTTGTTCACATGGGTGCTCCGAAGTCACATTTTCAGAGGCTTATAAAATAAAAACTATGCTGGGTAGGTTACTAGGGCTTACCGCACTTTATTCGCAAGACAATGTTAGAGATTTATACATGGGTTCGTGGAACTCGTCCCCAATTTTTTGGTATTAGACTTCAAGCATCGGACTTTGTTCACATCTGTGACTTTGCAGCACCCGTGTGAATAAATTTGGATGTTTGAAGGCTTATAGCAAAAAATTGGGAATGAGTCCCGTGGACCTTTGAATATACTGCTACACTACACGGTCTTGCAAATAATAAGTGATAGGTCTTATTAACCTATCCAGCTTAGTTTTTATTTTATATGCCTCTGACCATGCAATTTTGGAGCGCACCCAGGTGAACGAAGTTCAGTGTTTGAAGGCTTATAGCAGAAAATTGGGATGAGTCTCCCAGATATTTTAATATTAGTTTACACTACTCAGTCTTGAAAATAAAATGTAATAGGTCCTATTAACCGACAAAGCTTAGTTTTTATTTTATAAGCCTCTGAACATGCGATTTTGGAGCACCTGTGTGAATGAAGCCCAATGTTGGAAGGCTAATAGAAATAATTTTGAGGCGAGTATCAGGGATCTTTTAATATTCATTTACCCTAAACTCTCTTGTAAATAAATTGTGGTAGGTCCTATTAACCTAATGAGCTTAGTTTTTGTATTATAAGCCTCTGAACATGCAACTTTGGAGCACCAGTATGGACAAAGTTCGATGTTTGAAGGCTGAAAGCCAATAATTGGGGACAAGTTCCTCCAGCTCTTTAAATATACCTTACACAAAACTGTCTTGTAAATAAAGCATGATAGATTCTATTAACCTGCATAGCTTAGTTTTAATGTTATGAGTCCCTGAACAAGCAACATCAGAGCACCCTTATGAGCATTTGCAATGCAACGAAGCAGGAGTCAGCAGACATGTACGGATCTTGTCAGTTAAGTTGTGCTTAGCAAGTGACAATGCTCGCTCACACAGACAGTCATTGCTCGTGATTGGATCAGATGGCCCAAATGTAAAAAAAAGGTTCAATGCCTCATGAATGAAGATATAAAATCCATGTGCAATAAGCAGCTCTTAGACTTAGGGTAATGTGCAATTCTTACTGTTCATAATGCTTTCCAGAAAGGCCTAGAAAATTTTGGATGGGATATCAACACTTTGACCATTGAAATATACTATTATATCAAAGTTTGGCCCTCCAGATGGGAGGACTTTTCCCAGATCCAATCAAAACTGTCTCTGCCAAAACATAGGTTTGTGAAACATGTAAATTCAATGTGACTGACAATGACAGACACATGCAAAAGAGTTCTAGTGCAATGGGATGCCCTGATTGAATACTACTTGAAGTTCATCCCTCAAAAGAATTTCAAGGAAATGTCACCTCACAAATACCAGCATATAACCAAGTTTCTCAAAAATCGTAAAACAAAAACTGAGATAAGTTTTGTAATATCTAGTGCGAAAATTTCACAGGTATCACAGGCACACTACAGAAGAACGAGCCCCTTGTTCATGTAATTCACTCCAAATTAGTGAAATTGGCAGAAACAATTCTTCGTTTTGCTGAGAAGGATGTTGTTTCTTCATTGAAAATTCTTTATGAAAGTATTATTACAGACAACATCAACTTCATACCAATTTTACAAGTTGCGTGTGGACAGGAGACTAGTGAAACCATGAAGAATTTGACAGAGAAACTAACATTAACTTTCAAGAAGAGTGCTCAAGATCACTACATTGCTGCCTGCAAACATATTGTCACTGTTACTGCTACCTCTAAGGATATTTTTAGTATCTTATTTGCCTTCGTCCTGATTATATTTAATCAAGTGACAGCAGCATGTACATCACCAAATTGGGAAACTTCTTACCAATCAATGTTGATACCGAAGTACTTCTTGATGTATGGAAATTGTTGCAGGTTGAAGGAGAAATCTTACAACTGAAAGAAGATCAACATATCGACCACTACTGGTGAGAAGTTTTCTTCAAGTGTAGCTACATTAGTAAAGGCATGCTTATCTTTAAGTCACTGCAGTGCAGATGTCGAGCGAGGTGTTTCTTTATCTGGCCATTTACTGGCAGAAGATTGTGCTACAATGAGTTCAATAACTCTAGATGCTAAATTGACTATCTTGTCATGTGTGAAGAAATACGGGAACAAGCTAGAGTTGGTACCCATAACTTTTAGAGTTCCTCAAACAAGCAAGATGTGCTGGTCATAATTATAAGACATATTTAGGAATAAAAGGAAAGAAGAAGTTGAAAAAGAGAAAAAGAAACTGCTAGAAAAGGATGAGAAACTGGTTAATAAACAAGCAAAGGAGAAACTTGATGCAGAAAAAACTGGAATACAAAACATGGAAAAAGAATCTTCAAAAGAAAAAGAAAGAGGAAGTAGTGAAAAGAAAAATTGAAGAACTTTTGTGAGAAGCAGCTAAACAGATTAAAACTGCCAGCAAACATAACGATGTGGCCAAAGTACATGTAGTGCAAGGGATGCTTGAAGGACTGAACAAGGGGAGGAGGAGACTGAGAAGATTCAAACTCAAATTGATGAAAATAAAACAATCCTTATAACCCAATTCCTTGTGAAGGACAAGTAGAAAGTCATAACATTTAGCATGAATAATTGTTGTATTTGTAAGTAATAATTTATTAGGTACTATTCTGTCACTTATCAGTCATAATCAGTGATTATAGCAGCCCACAAAAAAGCCCAACCCTATCTGGATTGGAGCTTAAGCATACAAGAAGTGAGACAGAGCTTTCAGGTGATATAATCCAACCTGCTGGCTAAGACACTATTTGTAAGCTCAATAGCCTGTATATGACTAAGTGTTGGTACATTGCATTTTTTGTATTTGCAGGTGTTAAAAGTAGAGAATGTAATTACAAATTTCCTCATAAATATGTGTACAATTTTGACAATCAGTTACAGGCAATTTCTCTGTGTTTTCTTAAACTGTCACTGATTATATTCAAGATTATTTGCTTTAAAATTACTGTTATAAATAATATTGTTACCAAGGAAAATGTAGGTGTATGCATTTCTCATGAATTGCATATATTGCTTCAGACTAATTTTATTTGTTCTTTGTCACTTTGATGTGTGTATGTAATATAGCCTATTATGTATTTAGATTGTGCGTAAACTGGAAAAAAAAGAAAAAATAATAATAATCTTACAAATTGTTTGATATGTGGTCACTATTTCAGTTATTTCAGATGCCATAGCCCGTTATGAGCCCTGCATACACATACACTGCTGCATTTTTGCTTGAAACACATATCTCACATAAAAAAAATAGGATTACAGTAGCACCAGGATGAAAAACAAATTTAAATTAACCAACATTTGTTCACCTAGTATCTATTTGCTCCATGAAATGTGCCACTTTGCAAACAGCTTAAATTTAAACTTTTTATTAATTGTGCTTTTTAAAATAGCTTACAAAGTCACATGTATATGTGCATGCACACACTAAACTGAGTCTGGAAGAAAGGTAAGGAAAATAACTACTTTTGGTCTGGAAAACAGGGACAAGTCAGGGAATTTTTCACTGCTGATTTGTAGACGTCCTGATTAGAAGTTTTACTTTTGCATATGTTAGTGTTTTTCTTCTGAGAGTTTATATTTTTTTAAGATATTTTTTTTGTGTTTTAGCAAAAGATGGTGTTGTCCTTGCGATAGAAAACAAGCACAAATCCATCCTTTATGAAGAACACAGTGTACATAAGGTGGAGATAATAACACAGCATATTGGCATGGTGTACAGTGGTAAGTAAACTTATTTGTATAGGCTGTATAGTATAGTGAGCACTTTTTAAGGCCTTCTAAAATTTTCCTTTCATACAATTTCCATCTTCCTGCTGCTTTTAAATACAAACATTGCAATGTGACCAATATACACAGTGTATACAATTCACCACCCTTAAAATTTAATGCCTGAGGCTGCAATAAGATATTTATTAGTGGTTAATACCTGTTGGGAGAGCCTTAAAAAGTGCTCACTTTACAGTGAACTCTTGACAATGCATTGTTATACAATAGAACTAGTCCCTATCAACTGGTTTTTGAGGAACCGTAAAATATATGGGTGAAAGAAAGTTGAAAATTTGAGGAACTCTGTCGAAAAATAAATTAGTTGCACTTGTTTTGGACACATGTTGCCTTTCTCTTGGTGAGCTCTGTACTGAATGTAATGTATATCGAAAATAGATACCACCACCTTAGGCAGTCAGTTAGTTACCCAACCCCTATTGACTCTGCCCTTCTTCCACCCTTCAGGCTCCAAAATGTTTCTGGACGATGCTAATACTGTCATGTCACATGTTAGTATTGCCATTGTGCTCTCGCTTGGCAGATACCCTTCTGTACTATCAATTTATTCTGAAAATGACGTCTGTTTATTAATGTTTTGTGGAAAAATCATCGGATTTTTTTTTGCAAAAAATTTGTTGGAAATTGAATTTTCACTCTGCAAAAAGTAAGTTGTATCCAATGTTATAGTTTTTGTACTTGATTGGTGACAAAGGAGGTGGCAATAGCTTTCTGTGGTGTCATTTCATTGAAAAGTTGACTGTTTATCAATATATGTTAATGTTTTGTTGAATAGTGTGGTTTTTCCGAAGGAGACCATCAAAAATTTATTCTTCATCTGGCAAAAAATAATTTTTCTTCAATGTTACAGTCTTTATAAATGATTGGTGACAAGGGAGGTTGCATGTACCTTTCTGTAAAATTATTTTGATTGGAAGACATCTGTTTATAACATAAGTTAATGTTTCATTGAAATGTCAGATTTCTCCGCCCTTCAAAAATTGAGTTTTGCTTTCCGAAACATGTACTGTCTCCCTTGTTGCTATTTTTGTAATTTTTTCGCAACACTGGAGGGTTTCAGATACTTTTCTGTAGAAATATTTTCTTCTGAAGATGTCCGACTATTGAATTAAATTAATATTCCCAGTAAAAATCATGTTGATATTACGTCAGAGATGATTGAACGTGGACTTAGTGCTTGGTGAATCCTCAGGGCACTCTAGGTTTTTAACAATTTGGAATACAAGGGGAGAGTAAGTATATGCCTCTCACGTATAATTTTTTTCAGAAGACTTCTACCTATTAAAATTAATCAATATTTATTTAAAAATTTGTGTCATTTTTGCGCTAGAGATGATTGAACATGGCTTACAATGCTTGGTAAAACCTTGTGCCGCTCAATGTTTTTAACATTTTGGGTTACAAGGAGAGGTTAAGTATACATCTCTCAGGTATCATCTTTTACAGAAGACATCGGATAAATTTATGTTTTATTCTTAAAATGTGTAATTTTGGTGCTTGAGACAACTGAACAGCTCCACATTCCAAATATCTGTAGTGACCAACCTGTCGTAATGACCTTTTTTCTGAAAGTTGCAAAAAATAAATATGAGAAATGAAATAGTTTTAAAAAATTTAAGGATTTAAGTTTGAAGTTGGTTTTGTAACCTGCTGGCCGGATTTTACAAGAAAAAATAGAAGTTTTCTCTTTTTCCAATAAACGTGAAAGATAGTGAAGCTGTAATTTTGGGTTATTTATAAGTCGTTAATAGTGCAAACAGACTTCTTGCAAAAGGGCAAACTTTTTGGAGAATACTACATACATTTTTTGTCTTTATCAACACACTTTTTTTTTTTTTTCGTGGCTGTGTTTGTTTTGAATGTCTAAGTTGAGAAGTGCCTAAGCTATTCAAAATGTCATGATTATTTGCTAGGAAATATAAACCTGTTAGAACAAATAAAATTGTCAAAGAAATATGATCAAAATGTATCTGAAACATAGCTGTGCGTGAGTGATAAAATGTCAATTACAAAAATTATGTCCAGTGCTTATTTACTACTGTGTTTTGAGTGAATACTACTGTATAACTTGCTCGCGGAATATTCTGCAGTGCCTACAAATTAAATTGAATTAACTTTCATGTTCAGAGTGAACATGATTATCACTTTATCTGGTTGCAAAAAAATTTGTTTCACTTAAAAAGTGATACCAAATTGATTTTTGGATACAGTTTTGCATGTAATATATTTTAAACTGACATGTGACTTACTATACTGATTTTGTATACATGTATTTCCATAGTAAAATTATGTGTCCACTTTATTTGTGTCATTTTCTCACAAATGTCCTCTTTTTTAATGCCAGTTTCTTGAATATGTCCTCTTTTTACTACCACATATCTGGTAACCCTAAGTAGAAATGTTTTTACAAAGAAATGGCGAAAACCTATGTCCTCCATTATAACTAAATCTCTGTGTATATGGCACGGCAGTGTTTAAGCACGTCTTTTCCTGCCCACTAAATGTTTAGGTACGTTGCAGTTTTCCACTGTGGTTAGTTTATAAAACAAAAAAACTTTTCACTTTCAAACTCCTGGGCACAATTTAAAACTGTAACTATTTTTGACATTCTTAACCGGTTTTGTGACGTAAACAGTCAACTACAATCGCCACCCTCGCTCAATAGTTGCAAATGCTGTATTTGCTAGTTATCAAGAACCTAACTACAAAGCACAGAAGATGAGTAAAGTTCGCAATGTTTACAAATACTGCGCAAATGTTTTGCGCATAATTGTTACATTCAACCAAAAAAAAATATTAATTTGCGTTTTATATATATATGTATATGCTGTTCGTGGTAAAGTGAGCACTTTTTAAAGCCCTTTAATATGGAATAATAGTCAATAAATGTATTTTATATTAGCCATAGATGTTAAAATTTGAGTGCAGTGGAAAATACACACTTTGTTTATCAGCTACATGACAATATTTATTTTAAAACGATGGTTAAAGGATACAAAATGACTGAAGGAAAAAAGTAACTAGAATGTCAAAAGTGTTCACTTTACCGTGAACAGCCTATATCTACTATTTACGTTTGTTGCATCACCAATGTTTTTGGTTAGAGATGTTCTTTTATAAATAAAAACACATAGGTATGTTTCTGCCCTTAAACGAACACCATAGCGATTCTGCTGCTCTCTGTATGCGTGTGTGTGTGTGTGTGTGTGTGTGTGTGTGTCTCTCTCTCTCTCTCTCTCTCTCTCTCTCCTCCTCTCTCTCTCTCCTCTCTCTCTCTCTCTCTCCTCTCCTCTCTCTCTCTCTCTCTCTCTCTCTCTCTCTCTCTCTCTCTCTCTCTCTCTCCTCTCTCTCTCTCTCTCTCTCTCTCTATATATATATATATATATATATATATATATATATATAAAATACATGAAACTATAATCATTTGACCTTGCTACTAATCAATTTATGAACCGTTCTCGTGATGCAAAATTTTGCTTATGTTTTTATAGTCAACAACTGATCACCATGAAAATAGTTTTGCTATCCGCATGTATGTGAAGTAAATGAGAAGTAATGCTGTATTATATAGTGGTTCACTATAGCAAGTTCAGTATTTTTATTTTTATTAATATTAATCTCTTGTATATGATTGGACTTACCATATTTTATTTGGTTACATTTTTCAGTGAATAATGAATTTCAGCCCCTACCATTTAATTTTTAGTAAAGTTAAAATTACTTCATAATTAATTAGTAAACCACATATCCATTTTATTCTACTTAGTTCTATGCTATGTTTCAATAGTATTCTGAGATATGGTATGTCCTAACCTGAATACCTTAAACACTTAATTTATATCATGTTAGTTTACCAATATTAATTTTTCAATTTTCAAAGTATAATTATTTCTTTCTCTTTATAATTTTACTTGTATTTAATATTTATTACTTATTTATACTGGAAATAGTTCTCCATGTTAGGATAGTTCGAGAGATAGTTGCCGGAAGTCATTGACTTCTGGGAGGGACCTTCAAACAAGTGGAAGACCTCAATTTTGCTGGGATTTTATCCTTAAAATCCCCACTGCAATTGTAAGTTTAGATTGTAGATTTAGTTGTAGATGTTAAAGTATAGGTTTTGGAACCAGTCTGGAAAGAAAAAGGTTCCAAACTACCCAAAGGATGCAGATCAGTGAAGCATCAGCACCACGAAGATGTGTGAAACCAGCAGTACATACAGGTCATCACCTGCTCTTTACTAAAGCGTGAGGCATACATCCTATTAAATTGGTGTCATATTTTGGTACAACCGAGGTGTAAATTTCATTTATCATGAATTTTAAGAAAGTACGTACTTAACCATGGTTTTTTATTTAGGATTGTAAACCAGTGGTTCACACTCACAAGACTGAGTTTCTGATGGAGCATATCATTTGAGAACCCTGAAAAATTTCAAAACATTTTAATTGCAAATAAGAATTAATGTGAGGGAATTTTAATACGAAAGAATTTGAACTTTTTCCCAATTTTGAGAAGTGAGAAATCTTAACCTAACCTTCATAGTTTTGTGGAGATCTAGAACATTTTCTATTCTTATTTATGAGATGTGAACTACTCTGAACAGTAATAACTTACTTGTCTGCATAATTCTTGGAGAACCAAGCAGCAGTATTTATTTTATTTAATGAGTATTGTAAGGATGGTGGTATCTTGCAGGTATTAAACACCTACTTGCAATCAAGCTGACATCATTTCCTTGTAAGTTAACCTCAAATATAAAGGTAATCAGCACACTCAATTTATTTTAACCAAATCTGCTTAAATTCAAAGACCATATAATTCCTGAGTCTAATAAAATATGTTTGTTACAGTTATCTTTTTCTTTCAGTGGTGTTTGGAGTGTAATGTTTATGTATGAAATTGTTAGTCTAAGCTCATCGACGTTCCTGGAATGCCGAGTCTACGAGGGTAAGCCAGAAGGGAGTTTGCAGTGTCAATGAGACAGCATTCATCACAGTACCTCTTACTCCTTAATATTACACACTCGCAAATTAACATTAAAGGCCTCACAGAATACATCGCAGGTTACTTTGCCGCCATGTGTGGTGGTGCTTTTGCATTTATTCTGACGCATGCCACACTGCTGCGCAGCGTGCCTGCACTCTCAACAGGCCGACTTCGCCCCATCAACAAGCACTGGAAGAGCTCGGGGCAAGTCAAAACAGTGACATACGAAATTCCCGTGCTTCCAGAGTTGGTTCCACGATCCTGGACTACCACGGACATGAACATAATTAAAAGATTAATTATGAAATTGTACTGCCTGCCCAGATTCCAACATGCTGTCGCCAACCTCTCAACTTAAAATGGTTTTACCCAATGAGCCATGGACCAGCCAACTTCAATAAGGAAGTTAAAAATCTCTCCGCAAGATTGCAGCACCCCTACGCCCAGTGACGTCACAGATGCACAGCCTTGGGAAGAGGAGGTAAAACTGTTGTTAGACTTAATCAAGGGCAATTAATATGCTATGCCGTCCGCTACCAGAGATAACTGACCCCCGTGTCGAGAGGCTTACAACCCTCGCACCCCTGGAAGAGCCACCAAGATGAAACTGGGACTATATAAGGAACCTTCAAATTGCCCTTGCCAGAATTTGTCTGCTCTCTCCGACCGCAATGGTCAGCGAGCTCTCCTGCATCTGAAAGTACCTCATCCTCTCCCAGCCCACAGCTTGAGAAGGCTCTCTCTCCAGCTCCAACAGCCTGCAAGAGGCTCCTCTGAAACCAGCTCCAGCAGCTTGGAAAGACCTAACTTCCAACATCAGTTCCAGCAGCTTAGAAAAGCTTGCTCTCCAGAGGTAACCTCTACGTCTGCACTCTGCACCCGCTACCCAGCCATCTTTGACTCTGCGGTAGCAGGCCATCGCAATGTCCTAGATCCCCCTCTGTAATCGTCGCTGTTAATGCAATAGAGAATTTTGGATGTTTTATTTTAATTTCGGAATCGTAACCAAGTTTGCCTTCACCTGGCTTAACGTAATTTAGAATACTCGTTTAGAGGCTTGTACTAATCGGTTTTTTCCCAGTGTCTTTCTAAAGCATCAATAAATGCGCTGGAATGGAAACCAAACCATGAATTTTGTAACGTTATTGTTTTACCTTGTCTCCCCAGCTACATTAAAATTATGTTGGTTTCGTTTATTGTATTGCAAATATAGTTTGGCTCAAATATCATTTAAAGATTCCTCTGCAGGATAAGTGTGAATGGACCGAAGCCCCTAGTGTCACTGGGTCTGAAAGGATCTCAAGTCCGAAAGGACATACTCTGACATCCATCGTCAAGCTCACTCTGGGGTTCATTCCCCCCCACCAACTCCCCAGCACCCTTCAGTAAGGCGGAAAGCTACAAAGTACCCGACGTGGGGACAAACGCAGATCTGCCAGGCACATCTGTCAAACGTAACTACCGCCAAAGAGATTTTCACATCCAATAGGAGGGAATCGGCACTTGAAAGGAATTGCAGAGTGGTGGTGCTGTATGTCGGACCACCCTCCAGCAAACCACTTGCCTTCGTTAAATTTTAAGATTGAGGCGAGAGAGGGCCTGCCTGCCTGTCTGCCTGCGGGCGTGAGAGTGCTTAAATTCAAACTAATTTTTCTTAATAATATACCACATTAATAAATGGAAAACTGTAAAACTTAATGTTTTTAAGAGTTTTCATGGTAAAAGAAACTCGCACTGTGGGTTTCGACCGACTTAAACTAGCAATTTCACAGATGTTTTGCAAATACGGGAATTATTATAGAATTTTACGAATAAACATGATTTCTCAGTATTTCGCATTATTTTGCTGTCTCCTAGTGCAACACTTTTTGTTAAAGTGTTATATTGCACTGGTATTACATGCTCCCAAAATTAAAAAGAGATGGTCTTCACTATGCAAACATCACAACTGACCTTTTAAAAATGGAACACTTCAGGTAACGGCCTGGTACTTTGTTTTTTCGTAAGGGTTTGATTCAATATAAAATATCATTTTTCAGCCTTTTAAATAAGAACTAGTTTTTCCTTTATTCCGGCATCTCTGGTTTCATACCTGATAACTTGACTTGGTAAATCAAAGTTCTTTGATAGAATCACAGACTAGCAGATGGTTGGCCATTTCTGTTCAGATATTACCATAAATAAATTACAGCAGATCTTATGAGGTTTATTTCTGGAGGGAATGAATTGTCGAGACTTATTGCCTGTCATAGTTTTGGGTGGGAATAAAGTACCCGAGTTCAAGCATGCAGTTCAAACTGGTCGCTTGTAACCACACCTGATCTCCACATATATGAAAAATTTCTGCTCTCCCATCTTCCTTTGAAAAACATGCTCAATCCACATAATTCCCTAAATGCCATGTTAACTTTACAGGCAAGGTGAAATGATTAGTGTGCTATATTGCCATAAATCATTCCCTTTAAACAAGAGTGCAGGCTTCACTGCACCATAACACTGTTAACACACTTGCAATGGAATGTTTAAGAATCTTTAGATTTTGAACCCTGATGAAATTGCTCTCCAAATTATATAAAAACTGGAGGTGTATGTTGCAAATAGATTTTTACTTCACTTGCAGACTTTTAAAATTAATTTTTAAAAAACCACAAGAACAATTTTTATCAGCTAGTTTTATAATGTATTAACATTTCATTTCTGTTAATTTAAGATACTCTGGCCATATCACGTACACATCTCAATTTCAGATTTTATTGTATGCAATGTGACATGAGTCCCAAAAATAGTTTTCCTCTGATCTTTAGCCAAAACTTGCAGGTCCTGTGGAGAGGAGGTGCTCAGACTAGAGAGCTGGATGGGTAACATTTTCTGTAATCAGTCTATACACAGCTATGAAATGAACATTTCTTAGAATATGCTCACCTCATTTTGTTTTTGTCTTGTAGGTATGGGTCCAGATTACCGCCTTCTGGTTAAACGAGCGAGAAAGATGGCACAGCAATATGAACTCATATACAAAGAGCCAATTCCAACAGCACAGCTTGTGCAGAGGGTTGCTATGGTGATGCAAGAGTACACACAATCTGGGTAATAATATACATTTAATTTTCTCTGTCTTGTAAACTATTTTCAGTCAATGTTGTTTTTCTCAGCCATAGGAAAACTGAAAACTGACTTGTGGGCCATTCGTGGCAGTGAGCATGACTTGGTGGCCTACTACAACTTTCCAAAATAACATTAGAAATGATCTGTGAAAATAACTGAAGTGGCCTGTGAAATGCTTTATAAATAACAGACTGCAGTGTTGCACTAAAATAAACTATAGTGTGACACTTAAGTTTTTAATAATTTATTTAATGTCATTTTGTGACTTTTTTGTAGACCTATTAGTTATATTCAGTACAATTGATCTTTACTTCATTTATTATTCTAATGTTGTGTAATATTGTTTAGATGTGGTATTACTGTACTTTACCAATTAAAACATTTAAAAAGAATTTCATGTTACTTGACATATAAATTACTCTTCCCAGTGTAGATATGGGACCAGTAAAGGTGCACCCTAAATAATCATCCTAGGACACAAGTATCTCAGAGGCGGTAGCTTATTCAACTTTAAAAATTAATAGTGTGGCCTACAGCACAGAATTGAAATCTAGCCTTGGTCCCTTCATGAAAAAGTTTCCCCATCCCTTTTTGGATTTTTTCACAGAGGAAGAAATTGGGTTTTGCTTGCTTCAGGATCTGTTTAAAAAATCATGTAAGGAGGGAATGTATTAAGTGTAAGATGTGCATCAGGGGTAAGATGATGATGATTTACTTCTTAAGGAAAGGCAACAGGTGCACTGTAAACCCACTAGAATTGGTTCACAGTGATTTAATGGGCGAGCTTCGTCCATGTTTGGTTGGATGTGCAAGGTATGTTTTAACCCTTACAGATGATTTTTCCAGGATTGTTACAGTTAAATTTTTGCTGCAGAAAGAGTGACACTATGAATGAGTTATGTTTCGTTCAAGACTGAGGTGGAGAATACTCAAGTTGTAAAGATAAAGGTTTTGTGGGGGAGGGGGGTAATTTAGTAGTGATTTTCAGAGACTTTTGCAAGTGAATGGAATTGTGCAGAGGATATCTGTGCCTAGGTGTCCTCAACAAATCAGTGTGGCAGAAAGACAGAATAGAACACTAATGGAAATTGCAAAATGCATGTTGTTACAATCTGGTGTTCCCACATACTTGCGGGCAGAGGCTGTAAACACTGCATGCTTTGTATGTGATCTGTGTCTCAGTAAGGCTATTGTAGACAAAATTCTATGTGAATTGTGGTCAGGTAAACATGTTACTGAGGAGGTGCTGCAAAGGCTGAAGGTATTTGGGTGTAGTGTTTGGATTAGAGTCGAGCCATCTACTAAGTTTGACCCAAGGGCTGTTGAGTATGTGTTTGTATGGTATGCAGATCACAACAGAAAGGGTTATAGAGTCTGGCATGCAAGTGAGGAGAAGTTTAAGATTGCGTATCGTGTAACATTTGAAGGAAATGTTTTTCCTTTCAAACAATTCGATGTGAGTGACATAAAGGAGCCAAATCCATAAATTTTTCAGTTTTTAGATTATTATGCATGTGATGATGAACCCCATGTGATACCAGACGATAGAGTTAGGAACGATGACATGAATGAATGTGAAACCTCTGAGGTAGACAATGTTGAATTGGTAGTAGGCAGTGATGACCCTATTGTAAATACATGTGAGCATGTTAATGACATGTTAGGGAAAGAAGGTGAAATTGTTGTGACCTTAAATAATATGATTCTGAGCGATGCAATTCCAAATGATGCTGCTAATTATGTTAAAAACACGGTAGATATTGAGAAGAAGCAATTGGTTAGTCAAGGCGATCCACATGGGCTCCAAAACCCATTAAGCATGCTTGTTGTAATGTTTCTAAATTTCTTGTGAATAACGATCCAGGGGTGGTAGCTCAGAAAGTCCCTAAACTTACTAGATGTATCTGTTGTAATGCAATCAAATGTGAATTGTTAGATATAGGTGATCCTGTAGATATGCATGATGCTCTTAGTAGTAGGTACAAAGACATGTGGTGACAGGCAATGGAGGCAGAAATTCAGAATCTAAAACTGCAAAATGTGTGGACCGTAGTTGAAACACCTAATCACAAATATTTTATTGGTTGTAAATGGGTTTTGAAAATGAAACGCAATCGTGGTGAGGTAGTGAAAAGGCTAACTGCCAGACTTGTGGCCAGAGGTTTTGCTCAATTTTCAGGTGTTGATTTCTATTAAACTTACAGTCCTGTTATCAAACGTAGGAGAATTGGAACTCTCATGGCCCTAGGTGTAGAGAATGATTGGGAAAATAAATTTCTAGATATACAGTGTGTGTACTTAAATAGTTATCTCCATAAGGAGATTTACATG
This sequence comes from Dryococelus australis, assembly GCA_029891345.1. Lineage (NCBI taxonomy): Eukaryota > Metazoa > Arthropoda > Insecta > Phasmatodea > Phasmatidae > Dryococelus > Dryococelus australis. The sequence goes on from CM056997.1 coordinate 44,612,263, forward strand.
GAACAGCCTTTTTATTTTGAAGAAAGTAATAGAGGTAGACAAAGCTATGTTTGTGAACTCAATAAAAGTTTGTATGGGTTAAAGCAAACGGGTAGAGAGTGGTTCAAACACATTAACGGTCTGTTGTGTGACCTAGGTTTGAAACCTTGTATGTATAACCCTTGTGTCTACATTGATGAATGTAAGGAACTTTTCGTAGCTTTGTACGATATTAGTGTATGGAGAGGTATAAACAAGAATGTTAAACCTTCTGAACATAAGGATGCCAATGGATGCCAATTGATGCCTCACAATTTCAATTACGGTGACCAAACCGAACAGTGATATGGTCACTTTGGACCAAAATCACTACATAGACCAGGTTAGAGCAGTTTGGTATGAACAGTGCAAAAGGGATGGCTGCACACAGTTCCACCAATAAGAACTCTCAAAAGGCTGTGTGTACTCACACATCAAGCAACCAGGAGGGGAAGACAAACCAGAACCCACAAACCATACAGTATTCAAAAGGCTGGGTCCAGGAACTTGATTCCGGGAATATATATCCAAGAATGTGAATCCTCACTAAAAAAGAAGTGATCCCCAAAAAGTGAATAAAGAAATAAATACCTAGTGTGTGACGAAGAACAAACAAAGTAACCGTAGCATTACTCACCAAGGAGTAAGACGAAAAATATCCTCTCTACAGGTTGGTGTAACTTGTCGAACAAACACAAAAAAAAAAAATATTGAAATATACATTGCTACACCATCAATGAAACTATAACTTTAACAGAAACTCAAGTTCTGAAGTACACAGCCATCTTGACTCTGTGGCTGGACAAAGTGATGAGAGGAAAGCTTGCGGATCACACAGAAGATAGAATCAAAAGCCGAACGAAAAGCTTATATTTTTGATAGATGTTGTAGGCTGTCCAGAAGAGGCAAATTGTGCAAAAGCATACAGATGTGGGAGAATATAACATGTGAACAAAGGAGTTTTTTTTAATGTGAAATCACACACTGACTGCGTGAGAGAAATGCAGACTACAGGGAAGTGAGCGGAAGGGTTGTCTCAGACTCCGACAACTGAAGGAATTCGCAATGCTGCAATCAAGAGCTTTATGCAATACATGGCAGTGTTGCTCCTCTACTTGGTTGCTGTGTGCCTCTTCGTTCACTCTTCCCGCCCCATCAACATTCTAATGCTTCTCCACTGCATGATGGACAACCCCTCTACATGCTCGTAGCTTGTCGAGTGTGCGCAGGATGTTCAAAATTTGACTCACATTATTGTCATATTTTATTTTTGAGATGGTTTAGAACATTGATGTCAGCTTGCGTTCTTTGTCAGCTTTCAATCAATTAAATGTGGTAAAACTATTTGAATTTTGTTTGTTTTTGTAACCCTCTATCATAACCTTGAAAAATGTATGAAATTCTATAAATTATTTTTGTTAATAATAGGCTGTGTTAAAATTAAAATATTACATGACCATAAATTTATTCTGTATGGAAATATTTAATATAATTTGCCTCTACAAAAATGAACAAGTAACATAATAAAACAAATCTAAAAATACAGTATGTGATTCAATTAAAAAATGCTGATTCCCAAACATCTTCTGCTTATGTGGCATATACTGTATTATTAGCACAGACACTGTACATTATGGTATATACAGACATGTCATCCTTAACTGTTATTACTATGTGTCAATTTGTAATTTTAACTGTGAAAATCTTGCTCTGTGTACATTTTTACATGTTTAGCTGTTAAAAGAAAGTAAAGCTGTAAAGTGATACCTATGCACATGTGTGAATTTCAGAGGTGTACGTCCTTTTGGAGTGTCACTGTTGATTTGCGGCTGGGACTGTGGAAAGCCGTACTTATTTCAGTGTGACCCATCGGGAGCCTACTTTGCGTGGAAGGCCACAGCTATGGGAAAAAACTATGTTTCTGGAAAGACCTTCCTTGAGAAAAGGTATGCTGTCATACTTGTACATCATTATGGAAAGGTTCTTATAAATATTTTGGGAAGTTTTGGACCTATGTACTTAGACCCACCCCAACCTGTATACGTCAAAATTTGAAATATTTTTGCATGAAGACTGTGTTTGATCGTCTGTAGCGTGAAAATAACATGGTTTTTTAATTAAATATAAATTTATGTTAGATGTCATTATAGGTGATTCACAATACAAGTTAGCACTGCTGAAATCAACTTATGGAAAAAATCACTGTCCATAACTGCATATATTTGAACATGAACAATTACGGCTATACTCACAGTTAAGTTGGCAGCAAACTACGAGAAGTAGTTACATATTACATATCATTTCTAACTAGTTGTAAAGTTTTACACATTCCACCGTACTGCGCAGCGAGCATGCGCGCTCTCCTTTTTGACTTTGCCCCATCATCAAGGGAAGGAAGCAATACAGGACAAGTACACGCCGGCAGACAAATTAATCCCATGGCTACAGGATTGATCCATGCAGTTCGGGCAACTACAGACATGTGGATATTTACTGAGATTGTACTGCCCGCCCATAAATTGACATGTAGTCTCCACCTCCGAAGATGAAGCTTGTTTTACCCACCAAGCCACCGAAACGGCAGAGAGAGAGAGAAGGGAGTTAGCAGGGTTGCCGTAAGAGAGCAGCACCCCTACAGCCAATGTCTTCACTGCTGCCTAGCCTTGTGGAGAGGTGGTGAATATGTCAACAGCCTCTAGGCTTTGTGAGAGAACGTAGTGAATTGTGAATAGTAGTAGCTAAGGATCACACAGAACTAGCATAGATTGAACTAGAAATTGAGGGGAAACCCCCAACATAACTAGCTGGAAGTTAACTTCAGTAAAGTCAAGGCATGTGTGCCAAAATTAATGTACTGGTGGGAGAACCCCCCCTTTTGTAAGTACCCCACACCAAGTGTAATGTAAGCTAAGGCCTGAGTACCAGAAGTTAACGTAGAAAGAAAGGGAAAATGTTCAGTAAAGCAGTAAGGAAATTATACCTAAGACAATTTGTCCTAAACTGGGAAAATTTTACATAAACAAAGTCAGAAACTTGCCCAAATGTAGCATAGAAAATTCTTGTAGTAAATTACGTAACTTGTAAGTAATACAAGATTGATACTAGACAGTAGCCTAACCTATAAATGTGTTAACTGAATATGGTAAAATAGTGTGTGTTATCATAGTTGATAAAATTGAACACGTGTCCGGTTAGCTAAGGCTGGATCACTGTCATGTGGTTTTGGTTGCACTTTGGCTGGTTGTGCTTACTGGTGTTTATGGTTGGATGTGGTAGCTGGGCACGTGGCCTTACGTGAAGAAACAAAGTTCTCAACGTTGCGGTTGACAAGTCTCTTGGATTGGTATGCCCTGTGGCTGGTGGCGTGACTAGTTACCATAGATGACTGGCGGGAGGTGCTACCGGTAGCAGGCTTACTAATGTCGTGAGTGCGAGGACTAGCTTGGTATAGTTAGTTGAGCCGATCATTCTCTGCCTGGGCTGCAGTGAGGGCACGAGGTATCGCAACGCAAAAACTACAGTTTCACCTGTTAGCTGCTGAGCTCCAGAAGTTGGCGTTCGAGATGCTAAGGCATTCCTCAGTCTGTTTAATTAACCCATACACGACTGGGTGGTAGGCAGGATGCGTGCAAAGGGGTGATGACAAGAAAGTAGCTGGATCCCCTGCGGTAGACGTAGGTCGTTCTAATGACCTGAGCAAAGCAGCACAATCTCGATAGGCTTGTCGATTAGCTGTAAGGGGGACGGAACCAGCCGGCTGCTTGGTAGCAAACACGCAACTCTTTGCTCCTCCCTCCTTGCACCATGTCTCATCTTAAATGGCATAGAGCAGGTTAGTTGCTGAGAACTATGAATCGAGCACTACGGACACGAGTATCCCTAGAATAGTGTTCTCCAGTAGTGGTTAGGTAGCATGAGCCCGGTGCTTTAGAAGGTCCCCCACCTTAGCAGGTGAACCAGAAGCATTTAAGCTGTGTGGGCTGCCAAGACTATTACTGGGTGTGCGATCCCAACCAAGGCCAGGCCGTAGCACCTAAGCAGATACCCCCACCAGCACCCAGGTGCTCTGGTAGGGATATAACTCGGGTGTACTCTCTCTCCCTGGGTGGAAAGTGTTGCTAGTGGTCGGGGCTCCTATATTCTACTCCTCCAGTACCTGTATACTTGACAGGAATAGAATAGATGACCATCTAATATGTGTGTATTGCAACAGGAGCCTCCTAGGGGGAGTCTCCAGTTGTAGCTAGTTCGTAATAATAATAATTTCCCGTTCCCAGTCAGCGGTACTCGACTCGAGGTTCTCCCAGCAGTTGGTTACAAAGTACTCTATGAATGAGATTCGAAGTTAAAAGAAACAAAGCTGTGTTTATTAAGAGCTTAGTAAACACGGTGACATGTGCTCTCCTACCAAGAAGACCGGTGGCTGGATGTAAACCTACGGTAACCAGGTTGAGGTGACTGTCAAAAATAGCTTACAACAAATCTAACTCTAATCTGGGTGTCTGAGTCAAAGAAGAAGTGTGATATGTCTGGTAGCTACAGAAATCTTCTAGTAGTTATTGGCGATTGGCTTTGCTGGACCGTCTGGTCGCAGGTGCTGCAGAGCTCCGACGGCAATGTCAATGTAGGCAGCCTCTGGTGGTTGCTGAAGAGTGTTGAGCAGTTTGTGGCAGCCTCTTGGAGGGCTGCTGAAGATCTAACAGTGGTCAGAGGGCCCCAGCACTAGAAATGGCGGAGCGAGCTCGAAGACAGAAGAAGAGCAACTTCTGAGGTCCGCCGTGCACTGACTTATGTAGTCAGGGTAGTGCGTGTCGCGGTGGCCACAGGGAAGGGCGTGTGACATCACTTTGCTGCGAGGCCGGAGTGGGGGTAGCACACACTGGTCATCTCTCGACCTTCGCGTATTCTCGGTGGCTCTCGGGCATGCCCCAAGGTGGCTGATGGCTTATAGGCTCTCAGCGCTTGTGGGGGTGGGGGGGTGGCGTGCCGCTATCTTGCACAACCCCTCGTATCCACGTGTCCGGCTGCCCTCCAGGAATGTGGCAGGCTGCGACTTTCATGTATGGGTTGGCACTAAATTTGAATCTCACATGTGTAGAAGTAGTATACTAGGTTGCAGTGAGATGAGTCTTAATCGTTGTACATAGTTGGAATAAGCTGCATGCGTCAAACTATGGCGCCAAATAAATGGCTACATGTAACGAAAATAATTTGTTTAACCTATATAATTAAGAATAAGCCAAGTGTTGATCGTTTATTATAATAAGCAGTATGTATTGTCATATGTTGATGATTGCAAGTGTCAAATGAGTGCCTTCTTTGCTCTATATCTTTAATTGTAGGGGATAACGGTGCCATGTTTAGGGTTTAAACTTAGTAAAGATTAAAGAACTCGTTTTGCTTTATCACACGTAAATTGATTTATCATGAGACAGCGCTGGCGTAGGAACATTACAGTTAAAATCTTTCCCGCAGTGGTCACGGTAAACATCCCTTTGCTTGTCCTTGTGAGTGGGACTCTATTTAGCTACACTTTTTATCTTGAGGCCAGAGGTAAGAGTAAATCCGTTCAAACCACTGAGATATGGATATTGTATTATGCAATTGTTATTCAATGTACACAGCTTTCACGTTTATATGAGCTGGCCCTCGAACCAGGAAGGTTAGGGTTCATAACAGGAATGACCTGCTCCCGTAAAATCCCTTCCTCAGTCTCTCCTCCCTGCTGTGAAGCAAAGAATAAACCAGCCTGCCAATATGAGACGACACACCACCACTCCAAGCCTGCAGCGAAGGGGGAAGAGTGAGAAGGCCATTAACCCACTGACATTGAAAATCTGCCCGCCTGAGCAGATAGCTGGTTTACGTAACTCAACTGGCCACGTGTGCACAAAAGAGACATGAGTCCAGAGCTGCAACCAAAGAATCAAGACAAGAATGACTGAGAGGTACTCCCCATACCTAAAGCAGAAGTGACCAAGCTTGAAGATGGCTCTAAGTCACTTTAGGGGGTGGGTGATGATGCATGCAACCCTACTATGCAGCGTTAATGCATGTTCTACTTTTTGACTCGCCCCATCATCAAGCGATGGAAGCCATACGGAGCAAGTCACGCTGGTAGACAATTAGTTCTGTAGCTACAGAGTTGATCCATGCTGTTCGGGCAACTACAAACACATGAATATTTACTGAGATTGTACTGCCCACCCATAAATTGACATGCGGTCACCACCCCCAAAGACGAAGCTTGTTTTACCCACAGCTTGTTTTACCCACCAAGTAACTGACACGGCAGAAGGGAGTTCGCAGGGTTGCCATAAGAGAGCAGTGCCCCTGCGGCTGATGTAATCACTACAGCCAAGCCTTGTGGAGAGGCGGTAAATATATCAGCAGCTTCCAGTAGGGGTGGGTGATGCTGGATTATTCATTTCAAAGCAAATTCTAAATGAATTTGTTAAAATATTCACGAATTCGAATTGAATATCAATTCAGTGTTTTGTTGACAAGTATACATTGCACCAGTTATATTTTCTTTATCAATTTAATAATTACATGTTTTTTCCAAAATAGGTAAAAGGCAGATAAAAAAGAAATGTTTTCCACCGATTTGTAAATAAAATAAAAAAATGTGTTTTACCATGTACTGTATTTACCCGAAAGGAAAACAACTTTTTTTGAAAGAGAAGGAATAGAAAATATAAAGGGTCGTCTTCAATTCAAAACCTAGGACCACAAATGTGTGACATTGCTAGTTCAGTATTTATGTTTGTGTTACATGCACTACATTACTACGGGCTTCTATTCATAATTTTTTACTCAAGAAACAGTTAATCCTCCAAAATTGGCATGCTGTGAGACAGAGGATTTTGACAAATACTTTTCATGCTTAAATACAGTATGTCCAATGTTTGGACATATTTTTGTAGTGTTGAGACTGTACCTGTCAACTTTGACAAGAGTCCCCGTATCTGATATCGCCCAGAGAAATAAAACGCCTGAGTAGTAGTAGTAGGGGCGGGCGGGTTCTAATTCACTAGGCGAATGACATGTTGATAAGATGGTCTAAAAATAGAGTTTGCGGATTAAGGGCTAATCCGATTAATTTGCAAATGGCTGCAAAGTGGAAGTGCTTTACTGGGAAGTAAAATGGCTCAAGTTACATAATATATGACATACACTTATTTTTTTGCTTATATGACAAACTTTCAAAGTTGTGAATGTGCGGAAAAATCAGTTTTCTCTACTAAATTTGATTCATAAAATCATAATCATGTATGTAAAGAGTTAATATAATTCTTCTGGCATGAAACCACACTTGTATTTTATTAAGAATTTCCAGTTTTTTAAAATTACATTATTGAAAAGAGATTTGAATAGCAGTGGGTTCAATTTCATACTTTTCACAGCAGTTAAGTCTGTACAACTTGCAGTTTACTATCATATTTATCACACTGCAAAACTCTGTTGTACATGAGGAAAATAAACATATAATACTGATTAAAATGTGAGGTGCCGAATCAAGTTTGGAAAGATTTTTCCCAGATAATTCTGTTTTGCTATATTGTGAGTAAAATTAGATACAATCATTTTACACCAAATGCAGTTTTGATTAATGTGTGGGCATTCTGTTGAGTTGAGATTGAGTTTTCATGTTTCACTAGCCATGTGTGTGGCAAATGTAGGATAAGAACATTGATATTATTAAGCGCAGGTGGTTTTCTTGTACTTTTTGGGTGAATAATAATAAATAATTTAAGTTGCCCAAAAGGATTTTTTTTGGTCTTTCGAAATAAAAATTTGATTTTGAATACAAAGCAGAATATTGAAAATATTCTATTCAAATTTTCGAATAGAATGCAGGGAGATAAGAAATGCGTGGCACAGCCCATTGCCCTGTAATAACCAACCCCTGCAATTGCATGCTAGCAAACCCTGCACCCCTCTGACAGCCACCAAACTGCAATTTTGAGTATATAAGGAAAAGCGAAACCGCTCTCGGTAGTTCACATTTGCCTATCGACCTGTATTAGGTTGGAGGGCTCTCCAGGGTCTGCAGAAGACTCTCCAGCCTGAAGAAGGCTCTCCCTCTCCAACGGCATGAGGAAGGCTCCTCGGCCACCACCAAAAGCTTCCACGTCAACTCCGCAGCCTGCTGAGAAAATCCCCGGTGAAGCTCCATGGTATCACGACGTTCCTACCCCTGCACCCACTACCCCAGTCAATCCAGTGCACTCCACAGTAGCAGGCCATAAACGTTATCCCTTCTGGAGAAACCACCACCTAATTACTCTCTTTTAATTGCGAATAGAACTTTTGGGGTTATTTTGGTTTTAATATTTCTTTACATAGGTTTGACTTCACCTGCATTAATGTGACTCAAAAAAAATTTTAATTAGCGTTCTTTATACACAACCATGCATCCACCAGTTTTCAAACAGTGGTAATAAATATGCTGTAGCAAAAGTGACCTTTTGTGAGGTAGTAATTTCACTTCCCTTTTCATTTTACTTAACCAAGTATAAATATATTTCTTGTAATTGGTGGCTCATTAGATTAAGAAGGCTATAATATTAAGACAGAACAAGACCAGGAACTCCTGAGGCATGTCCGGCACACCTGAGTCTGCCCGAGAAACGCTCCTATCTAGCCTGCTTTTTGTCACACTCATTACCTCGGTGCGTATCTACAAGACTACACCCAGGGGGGCTTGAACGCCGCTACTAGGTTACGAGTATGCCATCCTAATTAATGTTAATAACAACCAGCCAATTAAGACAATTGTTTCTGCTGTTATTATCATTATTCATTCGGCGATCTGCGCTCATTCTGCAATTGGCGCTCCATTCTGCGATCTGTGCTCGTAGGATAAGATGTGCTCCTCGCTTCCACCTGCGTGATCTTTGTTTTTTAGTAGTAAAAAGTGTCTGAGTTACTGAATCTTTTGACTTTGAGGGCTTTTATATGCCCCCTAGCACGGATGTTTGTAAAGTTTGTGGAAAGCCATTTTATGGCACACAAAAATTGGTTGAGTGCTTTGGAACTTGTGGGACTCGTTCCCACGTTCAGTGGGTGTCTTTAACAAGTGAACCTGAAGACTTTGAGTGTGAACACTGCATTGATGAGGCAAGTATGTTTGGCTTCTCGCCTAAACATAATAGCAAGAACATTGTAGCAGAAAAAACAATTTCCAATTCAAGTCAAAAAAACTATGAGTTAAAAGATACTCTTGTTGATACATAAAACCAAGCTAATCAGGACAGTCAAGAAGTTGTTCATAAAACATGAGGCACCATGGAAGAAAGTGTTAAACCTTTATTTGAGGTTTTGTGTAAAAAAAATTGATGTCTTATCAAAAGAAGTACGTGATTTAAAGGAAAATAACACTCTTCTAAGGGCATTGTTTGAAAGTGTATGGTCCTCAAATGAAAAAAAAAGAAAAACAATGTGTGTGCCTCGTGTGCTGCTAGTAAATCTAGTTCCAATGGCACAAAGGGAAAAACAAGTCGCTTCCTAGAAATGATGTGTCACCACTGCACACCAACAAATCTCCGAGCCAGCAAGATGCAGTGAGCCGCAGTACAAAGACAGCACCTGAGTCAGCAGGTTCCAAGCCAGTGGCGGAACGAAAGTAAATGCAATTGGGAGTTAGGAATAATGTCAACATAAAGACCGTTCCTAAAGTAGTGAGACCTAAAATGAAAGCAATATTTGTATCCCGTTTCAGGCCTGAAGATCAAGAAAATGACATAGTGTCATACATAAATTAGGAATTAAAAGTGTCAAACCTGAAAGTAGTTAAACTTAAGACAAGACACAATTCATACTCTTACTTCTACGTTTCCGTGGATGAAGTTGAATTTGACTGATTTTCAATACAGTCTTCTGGCCAGCAGGCTGTCTTATCAGCCCTTTATACGGTAGACTTTATTATAAACATCTGTAGGGCGCAGAAAGTGCTACGACCAATGATAATGCTCTGACGTCTGGGGGAGCAGTTTTATCTTTCTAGTTAATGATAAGGCAATTGGAGGTGCCTAGGCTAAGACTGTACATTTGCTAACTTCAGTGTTTATTATCAGAATGTTAAAGGCTTAAGAACAAAATCCCTATTATTTTCTCAGAACGTAATTAGTACAGATTATCCAGTAATTTGCCTAACTGAAACTTGGTTAAATAGTAATTGTTTAGATTCTCATTATTTTCCTGATAATTATTTCGTTTTTCGTAAAGTTCGTGATCCTTTACTTACCTCAATAGAGGTGGTGGTGTGTTAAGGTAAACTGATCAAAATTTCCTCATATTGTTTTAAAAAATGATTTTACTAAAGAGAATGTCAAGTCTGTATGGGTGGCAATAACAAAAAAAATTCTATTAGGAAATACTTATTGTTCACCAAATTTGTCTGTTAATGAACTTATTGATTACTGCAATTTTTTAGAGCTAACACTAGTTAGTTATCCTGATCAAATTATAATTTGTGGTGACTTTAATACACCGGGTATTGACTGGTATTCAATGCATACCCAGAATATAGTTCATTATTTCATCAAACAAAAAGGTCAGTTACTTCTTCAACTTATGAATTTACTTAATCTTGACCAATTTAATTTTACAAAACTTTCTTCTGAATTACTAGATCTAATTTTTTCAAATATTCATATTAATGTAGAAAAATCTATAGATGCCCTTGTTGAAGAAGACAACTATCACCCTGCCTTAATTTGTTTTTGTAATGTTGATTTTGAATATTATAAAGGGAATCAAAATTCGTTTTTTACTAGAAGTTATAAAAAAGATGACTATTATTCTGTATTTTGCGATTGATGCTATTGATTGGAGTCCTATTTATCAAATGGAGGATATAGATCAAATGGTTGATTATCTCACAAGGCATTCTCAAAAATGTATAAATCAATTTATGCCGCAGACAAAAAATGTAAAAGGTAAATATCCAATATGGTTTTCGTCTGACCTTATTAAATTACTGAAAATGAAAGATCATTGTTTTAAATTATATAAAAAAAAACCAAATCTAATTATAATTACCAGCGATTTTCTGACTATAGGAAAGCTGTAAAAGTAATGATTAAAGCTGATAAGTTAAAGTGGCAAAAGAATATCAATGATTATTTTAAGAAATACCCTTGTAAATTTTGGAATTTTTTTTTAATCTTGAAGAAATGTTATAAAGAAAAAATAACCAATTTTTCTAATGTTGAAATAGTTGATGATCCAAGTGAAATATCCAGAATGTTTACCAAGCCTTTTTGCACAGCTCTGTGTTCAAAAATCTTTACATAAGAGTCCTCAGATAAACTGTAGTTTAAACAGTTTTAATTTATCTCCTCCCACAATTACTCGAGGCCTGGTTCTATGGGCTATCAAAAAGCTGAAGAGTAGCAAGGCCTCTGGCATAGACAACATTCCAAATTTCATCATTAACAGCTGTGCAAATGTTTTCATCCCTGTTTTAACACATATTTTTAACTTTAGCCTTACTAGAGGTGTTTTTCATAGTTTATGGAAAAAAACTATAGTAGTACCTATCTTCAAAAAAGGTAATAAACATGACTTGAACAATTAGAGACCTATTTCATTATTATGTTGTTTTACAAAGGTTTTAGAAAAGGTTATACGTAGATATTTTGACTTTCATACTAAAAAATTTGATGCCCGGGGGTGAGATACGAGACGAACGATGACACAAATACTTACTGGTAACATGGGTGCCAGCGGTGCTTCCCAATCACCACACTATTAAGACTCAGGGTCCTCAGGGATGCTGTGGGTTCTGTGTGTCTGTCTCACCCGTGCGTACTTACAAACATGTAGACAATACTAAACTTTTACAACCCATCACTTTTAAAATAAGCACTTAATAAAATACATGTGGCTAGGACATTGTCACTACTGAATAAAAGAGGTAAGTTCACTGCAGACTTGTTTTTATTATTATTACTCGTACGAATCAACATGTCAGTGAAATTATGATTTTCTTGGCCATGACTAGCCAATTCCGCTGGGGTGCTCCCCAGCCCACAATTAATCTAGCGAATGTCTAAATGGATGATCTCACCAAGGTGCGTGAAAGCACAACCTTCACAAGGGAAGAGGGCCCACAATCGCTAGGGTGGACTGACAGTTTTTCCCCGAAGACAGGACATAGTGAATTACAATTAAAAACGCATGATGAAACATATCAACACATGGGATTACTTGGCATCACTAACACTAACTCGTCTGGGATCACCCGCCAGCGCGTGGGTAGTGTGGGGACTCTATACGCAGAGCCGGCTAGGACGGAAGTAATTGCACTGTACACAAATTGCAAAATTACAAAAATACATAAAGACCCTTAAAAGATGATGGGGCACGAGATGAGTATTCACAAACACACACATGTGTGAAAACAAGTTTAGATGGTGCGGATGCCACTGGATAGAGTTCGTAGCGGACCACGTGGTGCAGATGAATTTTAGTATTTCTTCTTGAAAAGGGCAAATTAAATTCCAACAAAATGTTATTCTGGTCGAGAAAATTATTCTCTTTGTGATTTAAGTGATTACAAGCTTGTAGCATGCCTGATGGCGGAAAAATCAAACATGAAAGTGATGCCGTGGTCAAAAACAAAAGCATCCATTTACATGAAAAGTACACGTAACCCTGACAAAATTTAACATAGAGCCCTGAATAAATTATTGCTCATACAATATTACATAAATAAGCGCTTGAAACGCAATGATGACGTAGACATATTCTTGGCATAGGTTAGCCAGTTGGTTATAAGTGATGTTGCCGTGAAATATTCAAACATGAAAATACCCAAAAAAAAATACATCTATGAAAACAAAGCCCCTAAAATTGCACATAGTAATAATACAGAAATTACAATGAAATGCCACTAAAATATGCGGTGGCGTCTGATTCAAGTTGCGTGGGTCACGTTTCCTCTCTGACATCTTTCTCCTCTCCTCGATTAAGTTGAAAATGCCACAAGGGCGAAATAAATTTGTTAAGTGGAAGCATAATGCTGGGGAAATGTCTGGTAAAACATACGCAAGCAAAGGTTAACTGGTATACCAAAAGTGCTATGGAAATCTACATCAGTGAACAAAAAGTTGTAGTGCATACGTGACAGTGTCTTACCTCGCCAGCTCTCCTCGACAGACTGGCCAGAGGCAAGCGTCGCACGGACCTACCATGGCTGCCTATGAGGTTCACGTACGCGGAAGTGCTATGCACGCCGAGTAAAATATTTTATTATTGAAATAAAAATGGCACAAATAAATTTTAAAATTTTCTTATGAATTTTTCATATTATTTCAGTATCGCTTTATAACAGCATTCATGCCAGAATATTACTTTTATTAATCTCGGTTTCGCGGGCACCTTGGCTTTCATAACCAAACTTTTTAAAATAACAACAAACACTTCAAAACATTTTGAGACATATTGAACCTTGCAAATACAAATCACATTTTACACTGCAAAATAGTATTTATGTTAAAGTTCAAAATATTGGCCTCTTTGCACACGTGTAGGTACACATTAAATTGACATGATTTTCAATCTGGTAAAATCACATCCACAAACCTGTTCAAATTTGTCAATGATCTCTACGGCATTGTTACTACTAGAAACCAAATTGATGTAATTTATTTTCATTTGCAAAAAGCCTTTGATATTTGTTAACATTCTGTGATTTTGTTACAATTACAAGAAATAGGATTGGATAATGTATTTGTATCATAGTTTTCAAATTACTTAAGTGACAGATATGTTGTAGTAAAAATAGAATCATCTTTCTCTTCTTCATATCTTGTTTCTTCAGGGGTTCCACAAGAGGGAACCCTATCTCCACTCTTAGTTAACAATTTTTATTAATGACATTGTAAGTGTTATTGGACACTCTCAAACATTGCTTTTTGCTAATCTTAAATTATGTAAGAAATTTAATTTTATCAAGGATTGTCTACACTTACAAAATGACATAATAGTATTTCAAAAATGGATTGAAGATAATGCTATGTCACTCAACTTAGAAAAAACTGTATGTATTACTTTCTCTAGGAAGACTAATCCTTTTGTTTTTAAATCTACTATTAACCATTTGTTAATCAACAGAGTTGAATTTATTTGTGTTTTATAAGTAATTCTTGACTCTAAATTGTATTTGCACCATCATGTAGATAGTTTAATATGTAATACTAGTCGTACAGTAGGTTTAATTAAATACAGTACATATTCTGCAACATCACCCGATTCTTTATTGTGCTTATATTATACTTTAGTAAGATCTAGATTAGGCTACTGTTCTGTAATTTGGAATTTTTTAACTAACACAGATTTTATTAGAATTGAAAATCTCCAAAAGACATCTTTAAACTAATTGATACCAGATTTCCAGTTAGTTCTAAATTTGCTTACAGTAGTGAACTTATTTGATTCAATACACAAACACTTAAATTACGACGTTATCTTTATCATACCTTATATTTGGCTAATCCTTATATGTCTCACATTAATTGCACAACTATTAAAAATTTGGTAGGTCTTAAAATTTCAATTTACAGTCATAGAGTAGTGTGTACTTTTGAAGTATCACCTAAAAAAAAAGACCTTGTAAATAGATGTGGGCTAAACTTTAGTAAATTACTAGGTAGTTTTGATCCTTTTAAGGGGAACAAAATAACTTTTTCTGAAGTATTTAAGCCCTACAGTACTCAGAAGTGAAAATTATAATTGTTCATTAATTTGTATGTTAAATTAAATTTTATAATTACACTATCTTTTTATAATATTATGTGTCAGTGGATTTTGATGTCCTTTTTCTTTAATAGTGGGATATTTTTCATGTTTTGTTTTTACTGGTGTAAGGTTATTAACTGTGTTTTCTTGTCATGTGTTTTTTATTGTTTGTGTCTGTTTTGTCTTTGTTTGTCCATTGTCCTTAATGTAGTGTCATCCTGCAACTGGTTTTACTTCTGTTTGGTGGTACTTTAAGCCAAGGAATAAATAATAATAATAATAATAATTATTATTATTATTATTATTATTATTATTAGACCAGTCAACTCAAATATTTTTTCTTGTTCAGTTCAAATTTATGAGTTGTCAAAAAATGACATAGATGCTGTATGGATTGAGTTAACTGGTGTAAATAATAAATAAATCCTTCTAGGTAATTTATATCTTCCTCGACATTTATCTGTTGTTGAAGTTAAAGATTATTTTAGGTTTTTACAGTCAAAACTTGCTAATTATTCAGATCATATGTTAATTGTTGGTGATTTTAATATTCTGGGCATAAATAGGAATTCCAATCATACCCCAAAGTATATCAAATTCTTCTACAGTTAACGAGTTTATTAAATCTTAACCAATTAAATTTTACAAAACCCTTTTCAGAATCGTTAGATTTAGTTCTTTCTAACTTTTTGTTACCGTAGAACAAGCAATAGATTCTTTGGTTGACGAATAAAATTATGATACTGCACTCTATTGTCACTGTAAGATTGAATTTGAAGATAATATAGGTAGTTACAACTTGTCTTCGATAAGAAATTATAAGAAGGGTGACTTTTACTCACTGTGTATACAGCTTTCAATTTATTTGACTGGAGTCCTATCTATAGTATGGATGATATTAATCAAATGGTCAAATTTTTAATAAATCAGTATGTACCTATGAAGAAAATTGTTAAAAATTAACATCCAATTTGGTTTACTGTGAAACTTATCAGATTAATAAAGAAGAAGGAACATTTCTTTGGGTTTTATAGTAAAAACAAAACAGAGGGAAATTATTGTATTTTTTCACAATATAGAAGATCAGTCAAAGAAAAAATTAAAATTGGTAAACTTAAGTGGCAAGCTAGTATTAACAATGAGTTGAAAAAGAATCCGTCCAAATTTTGGAAATATGTAAAAGTAATGAAGAAATGATATAGTGAAAAAATTAATTTGTCGTCAAATTCTGGCATAGTACGTGAACCTGAAATCATTGCAAATATGTTTGCCAAACATTTTTCTGAAGTATATGTCAACACAACCCAGATCAAAATTCCGCAAAGTAATACTCAAAATATTTATTTACAGCTTTCAACTCCTACTATTACGCAAAGTATGGTCCTCTGTGCTATCAAAAGTAGTAAAGCAAATGGAATTGACTGTATTCCCAATTTTATAATTAAAGGTTGCTCTGGAATTTTTACTCCTGTATTAACACATCTTTATATTTAGTTTATCTAGTCACATTTATCCCAGTCTTTGGAAACAAGCTATGGTTGTTCCTATTTTTAAAAAGGGAAACAAACAAGACATAAATAATTATAGACCGATATCTTTACTATGTGGTTTATCGAAGATTTTTGATACAATTATCTATAGATACCTTAACTTTTATACAAGAAACTTAATTACAAATTGCCAACATGGCTTTCAGGTAGCGAAAATAACTACAACGAATCTCTTTAATTTTGTTAATTAACTTTACGGTAACATTACAAATAGAAATCACATTGATGTTGTGTATTTTGATCTGCAAAAAGCCTTTGATACGTGTCAGCATTCAATTATAGTGGATAAATTATTAGCATTTGGGTTAAATAAACCCTTTGTAAATTGGTTTATTAACTATCTTGATCAAATAAAATTTGTAGTAAAAGTAGAAAATGTTTTGTCATCCTTTTATGATGTTTCTTCAGGAGTACCTCAAGGAGGAACTCTTTCTCCTCTACTGTTCAACATATTTATTAATGACATTATAACTGTTTTAAGGCATTCAGAAGCACTATTGTTTGCTGATCTCAAGATATTCAAAATTATTGAAGATGTATACTACGATTGTAAAAAAATTCAAAATGATATCATTGCAATTTTGACTTGGTGAAAGGATAACGCCATGTCTTTAAACTTAAACAAAATTGTACAAATTTCATTCACTAGAAAAACAAATGCTATTAAATTATAGTATTATGTCAGTGATTTAGTGATTGAAAAGGTTGATTTTATACGTGATTTAGGTGTTATACTAGATTCTAAGTTGTATTTTCATCACCATGTTGATTATATAATAAGTAATACTAATAGGACATTAGGTTTACTTAAATTTATAACTTATTCAGCTTCTTCCTCTGATTCTTTATATTTGTACAATGCATTAGTTAGATCAAAACTTGAATATTGTTCTGTTATCTGGAATTCTATTACAGCTAAAAACTCTATTAGAGTTGAAAATGTTCAGAAAAGGTTATTTAAAATAATGTTTATCAGATATTCTTTACATAAACAAAATTTCAACTATGAAATTGAACTATCAATACATAACTCACAGTTTCTTAAGTTACGGCGAAAAATCTTAGATGCCTTATTTATAGTCAATGATTTTTTATCATATATAAATTGTTCAACTATAATTAATTCTATAAGTCTTAGGATACTAAGTTATAGGCATAGAAATATGAATACCTTTGTAGCTGAAACATTTAGTGTTAATAGAAGTGTTGACCATTATAATAAAAATTTCTATAACTATGATCCCTTTATTGTTAACAGATATCATTTGTTAAGCTTTCCAAACATTTTAGTAATAAGTAATCATGAGTAGATTTTAAATATCATAAGTTATACGAGTATTCCTTTATTTTAATGTGTTTTGTGTGTTTGGTTATGGTAGTTTTGTCTGTTTTTGTTTTCTGTCTTTCTGTTTACTGTTTGTTAATGTAGCTTGTCTTTGTAATGTCTGTCATGTTATTTCTATGTAGTGTCACCCAGTTATTGGCTTCGACTGTTGGGTGGCACATTAAGCTAATATATAAATTTAAAAAAATTATACTTTCATTAAGCAAATGCCTAAGAAAGGAGGTGAGCGTGACAGCCAGACTGGACAACCAGCCCGACGGGCACTTGGAAGCTGACTAGGTTGCAGCCCATGGCAGTAATTGGTACATCCCCACCTCATTATATTATCATCCCCATTTATTTAATTTATATTCTTTTCATTTATTAGTGACCGTGGCGTCACGCTTCTGGACTGCCTTTACGGTGCGTAAGATCAAGCTCCCTGGGAGGGAGACTGTCATGATCAAACTCACCCTGGGGTTTGATTCCCCTTCATCTTCCCCCACCCCTTCACCCAGTTGGTGCCCCGCTAGATTCCCCAACGTGGGCAGATCCTCGACCCGCCAGGCACAATACCATTCATATGTCGTTACACCGCAGAAGGTCACCGCAGTAACATCTCGATTCACCCCCTTCCTATGTAGAACCAGCCCCAAGGGGATAATAGGTAGGTAGGAGTGAGTAAGGGAGTGCGTCAAGTTAAACAATTTTTTCATTTGTAATTAATTTTTTGTTGTATGCAAATAAGAATAAAACGTTGCATGATTGTAACTAGGGATGGGTCGAATAACAAAAAATATTGGTTCTGGTACTGATTCTACAATTTAAATATTGGTTCCAGTATTTGGTCTTATTTCAAATACTTGCCTTTTGCTTGCAACTTAATTAAACTAATGAAGTTAAATTCATTTAATGTTTTATTTAACGTACTGAAGAATTGAACAATAAAAAATTGTGAAGATGAGAATTAATGTATACAGATAAACATGTTGTATTCAATTTATTTAAGGTTTTTATTTAAAAAAATTAGCATCTTCACTCTATGTGGATCTAGATGGTTTCTCTTCAAGTCGCAAATGAACCTGCAGTTCTTAAAAAGTTTTTCACTGCAAACTGTTGCAGGTGGGACGCATAAGTACTTTTTTGAGTGTTTGAAGTGGTTTACAGTGATCTCTTCTTCTTCAGTATTCAGTAATGGAACAATCAGGTTTCATCTTTTTCTGACTAAAATAGTGCTTTAATTCTTCTTCTATAGACAGATGATCATCTCTGTCACTATTAATTTTAGAATATGCAAACAGGTTGGAATATTGGGACCAAATTGGGTTTCCTGTACCTGCTTGCACCTGAGTTTGATCAAGTTTGCTTGAAGATGACTAGGAAAAAAAAAGATTAGTGTTAACATAAAAATTAATTAATTTGTAAAATTTTAGAACTATGATCTAACCAAATGCTGAGGACTTTGTAGAGTTGATGATTCCTCCAACAATCTGTGTTTAGCAGCATCTGCCTTTGCCTTATCTTTAAAAGGTGCTTCTTTAAAGTGTGGATCCAACAGTGTAGCAGATGTCAGAATGTCACTGTTTTTATAATTCTTAAATCTTATTTTCATGGAAGAGTCAGTCATTTTTCAGTCCCTGCAAACCAGAACCAGCTGGAGCAGGTTTTTGTAGCTCAGTTTCAATGACGTTGATAAGAGGAATAACCATACAAATAAAACCAGTATCACTCACTGAATGACATTACAATTACATTACAACACAGTGCATAAAATTTTTTTAACACCAACCTCTGCAGCAGTCACATGATCCGAGCTGATGTGGTTTGTTACTGAATCGAATTAATCAATAATAGGGATTATGTTTTCGATCAAAGTCCCCTGACAGTTGGACAGTTCTGGTATATTTACCTCTGCACTAGCTAACAGAACAGACCTCTTCTACTTGTACAACCTCTTGAGCATGTGCAACGTGGTGTTCCATCTTGTGGATTCTTCTTGGATAAGTCTATGCTTTGCTACTCCTGCGGTAATTTACAAGTCTTCAGCACTTTAGTGGTACATGCAGAGTGCTTGAAGTGACCCACTAATTTCCTGCATGAAGAAACTAAGTTGTTGATTATTTTGTTGCTCAAGAAACCTTCCTCGAGCACCAGCTGCAAGATATGTGCTAGACATGCAGTGTGATTAAAAGGTGACAATTCTAAGCCAGCAACAATGTTTCGGGCATTATCTTGTACAACAGCCACTATTTTTTGTCCTAGTCCCCATTTATACAAAACAGAAGTGGAAAATTCGGAAATGTTTTCAGTTGTATGGCTCACTTCGGGGAAAGGCACAACATCAAGACACAGGTGCTGCAAGACAAATTCCTTATTTACATAGTGGGCAGTCACACTTAAAAAAAATCAGTATTCGCCACAGAAGTCCATAGGTCTGTGGTTATTGCAACAAATTCTGCCTCAAGTAGACGGCTTTCAACATTTTTGACAGCAGAATTATACATAGTTGGAATAATTACATTGCTCAATGTTTTTCTAGAAGGCATTGTGAAGTGAGGCTCAAGGTGATTGATTAGTGCTGTGAAACCTCTGTTTTTGACTGTGTTGAGTGGCTGGCCATCTACACAAACCATTTTTGCAATAAGATATGTGATTGTTGATTGTCTTTTGTCATCATGTTTAAATCTACTGGTTTTATCAGTGACTTGTGTTAATGTCTGCTGCATTGGAGACTTCTGATACTTAGGCCCCTTTTTGTGGCTGCCCATTTCTGAAGTGACAAATGTAGACATACTTGCCACGTTTGTCCAACGGGACTTGCCCCGACTTGAAGTAACCTCAGTTACAGATGTGGAGGCCGTGGACGAAGAAAGAGCTTTTGACATATCTTGCACAAATTCAACTTTAAGTCTCTTTGGATGTTGCTTTTTCAAATACTTGTGCAGATTTGACATTGACTTGCAAGATCCCAAGGATATACGACTTTTGCAGTAATTGCAAAATGCATACTTACTGCCCATGCCGTCAACAATAAAATGTTCCCAAAATGACATTTTAGTAATTTTAAAATTCAATACCTTAAAAACCTGTTTGTCACACGCTAAACATTATTCACGTATCAAATTAAAAACCACTCACAAAATAAATGTGCGTACTCTACTCCAGGTTTGTTTGTTTTTTTCTCTCTCGTATAATCCAACAACAGAGACAGAAATACACTAGAATGCCGTATTTAGAAGATGTACACATAGAACAATTAGAACGATTCAACGCTAAAAATCAATGCATAAACATCAGCCATTTTGTTTCGTTCGATGCTGAGTGTACTATTTTCTCGGTATAAATTCATCTATGGCATTTCCACCTCGAGATTGTTTACATTTTGTCTCGTTTATCTGATAGAATATACTAAACCACTGTATTTGATAAAACGCCTGTCCTTAAAAACTACTTTTGCAAACATTGGTGCAAAATAAATTAATATTTGTTTGCTTTTAACTGCAATAGTAATTCGCTGCAAGGAAGTATAGCGACCAAGAAAAAAATACTTTTTACAGATGAATTAACCACAATTTTTGTTTTTGATAAGTGTCTCATTATAGTTTTTTTTGTAACAACAAAGTTTTGCCTTAACTAGATTAATTTATAATGTTTTGTACTGAGTGTATCATGTCAAAATATTACTAAATTTATTGATGTGTAGAAACGAGAACCGAGTATTGGTTGTTGACCAAAAAACCGGTTCTGAGTCAAATCTCAAGAACGGGTACAAATTGGATCCGAAGAACTGAACCGACCCATTCCTAATTGTAACACATTTATGTTTCTAACTCTTTCACATCATCGCCTGTCTGAACACAGTGTTCAAGTAAGCTAGTTCATTAGTTAGTCACGGTCCCCCCCCCCCCCCCCTTTATCCTTCCTGAAGCTCTATGCTGGTGCGTTAACAAAAGAGCGATTTACGACCAACATGATTTTAAATGCTTGTTTGTAATCTCTGAAATAAAGTATTCATTAACATACTAAATAAAATTTTAAAACATTGAGGAGTGATGTTAAGGATTTTTCCTGGATCAGGGATAATTACAGATGTGTCAGAATTACACGTTTCAACAATATAGCCAGCCAGTAAATTTTGCAAAGCACTACCTCCCTTCGAGAAGATGTCAACGATTGTTAGTAATTTGATGCCTAGCTACAACCTCGACAAAGTTCAAGGGCATGCCGAGAGATGTCGCATGCCAACAATGGCCGTCCTTAGCTTCGCCCAAGATGTGTGTGTATAGCACCCCCCACCACCGGGGCAGCGAGCCCTCAGCCGAAGCAGAGTATGTTCCCGTGTAGATGCTGGAATCATCAGTTGATCGTCAGCTCTTCTGAGAGCCACATCACCAGCTCAACAGTCTGCGCCACCGTGCTTGTTCGCCGAAGCTTTCTGACCACCACCGCCTACACTGCCTAGAGATCTTATGTTCACCGCCGTTTACTGCTGAACTTTAGGAGTCCTCCCCCTGGAAAACCTTCCCGATGTCAACTGCCACCCTGGCCACCTACCCCTGGCCACAGCTACCCCACACGTCCTTCAGGGCGTGGGCACCCTAAGCACCTTCAGGGCACCTGTACATTAGACAGGGTAAGTTGTCATTAGCTACCTAGTCGATACTGCCCCCAGCCAGATTAGAACCAGGTCCCCTTCGCCTGGACAGCGTAGTTTACTGCTTCCAGTCAACTCTGGGTAGACAGGAGATAGTACGGGCCACCGTGCCTTATTCTTCATGGAATAAACACATTCTAATCCTACCTTATCTCTCATTTTCCCTTGAGTATTTCCAGACTACCATAGTAAACACCTGCATCCCAAAAGAATGTAGCGGGAGACCTGGTTTGCCATACCAGTTGCCGCTTATTGTAGGACTATGAGCTCTTCCGGATGGGGGAATTTGTACGTCAAGAACACACACCATTCAACGGCCACCCATTCTGTGCACCAGACGTACTGAACAGTAGAGCCATAACCACTTAGTCATACCCTGCTTTAGAGGATAAGTTGCTAGACCAATTTGCACCCGTCCACAACACTGTGTTGCTGGAGGGAGTGTTTTGTTGGCTCTGGGTCGGTCCTGTCCACTCAAGGGGCTCACCCGTTGAAGCTATTGGAGCGCCTCCAAGGGAACCCACTCTTCAACCACCACACCATTTGTGTTGTCGGATGAGGAATAAGGCTGTACTCTGCATCATTCTTGTACGCCTAGATGGTAGAACAATTCTAGATAGGGAACACACATTGCCTGCTCCTGGGTGAAAGAGAGGAAGGCAACTACTGTCTACCAGGGGTTGTACCCAAGCCAGTAAGGTACTCTGCCACAAAACCCCATGGGAACGAGCTGTAGCCGCTCGCAAGTCGATGGGTCTTGACTCCCCGGCTCCCTCCCCTTCTTTGCTTCAGCTTCCCCGGAAGGTTTCTGAGAGCCGAAACCTGCATCCAGTGATAGCGGCCATCCATCATGGAGAACGGGTACCAGTTGGCTTTATGTGCCCCTGGTTCTCCATTTGTCGCCATCCCAGTGTGCAGAGAACTTCCAGCAGCTTGTGGAGCAGCACTCGGCCACCAGCAATTCCTGGAGTTACAGCAGTAGTTCCAGTAATCAGACCTCAACCACGCTGCAGTAAAAAAAAAAACATGGCGCAGCAAGACGGATCTACCTTTGATGAAGATGGATTTCTTGTGGTTCGCGGACGCGAAACAAAGGCCTCCGTTGAAAGTGGCTCACCAGCACTCAAGCCAGCTGTTGGCCATAAACAAGTGCAGCTCTATGCTTTAGAAATAACGTGAACATTAAAACTGTACCAAAAACCTTGAAGCCCTTCATGAAGGCGATTTTTGTTTCCCATTTCGCACCCGATGTCCAAGAAAATGATATTGTTTCTTATAATAATCGAGAACTCGAAGTTTTCAACCTGAAAGTTGCTAAATTGAAAACTAGATTTGATTCGTACTCATCCTTCTATGTGTCAGTGGCAGAATCCGACTAAGATCGTATTTTTAATATGGTTTTCTGGCCAGCCGGCTGCTTAATTAACCCTTTCTATGGAAGACTTCAGAACGATCAGTTGTTTGGCGCAAAAAGCGCATTGAAGTCTCCCATGGCTCAAAATGAAGATCAAACTGCAAGTAATAATGTATCGGCTGGGAGAGTCGATAATGTTACCATTTAGTATATGTTTAGGTAAACAATGGTGCTTGTATATAACTAGTTATGGCTCCAAGGAAGGATAATCTATGTATTTATTATCAAAATGTTAGGGGTCTGCATATCAAATCATTATTGTTTTCACAAAATTTAAATAGTGTTGATTATTCTATTATCTGTTTAATTGAAACTTGGCTTAACAGCAACAATCTTGATTCACATTATTATTATTATGTATTTCGTAAAGATTGTGGCTCCAAACTAACTAACCTCACAAGAGGTGGTGGAGTTCATATTGCCATCAATTCATTAAAATATCCACATATTGAGTCTGTCTGGGTTGAATTACTCTGCTATAATACAAACAGAATCATAATCGGAGATAATTATCTTCCTCCACAATTGTCTGTCGATAAATTTAATGAATATTTTAAATTTCTGGTCTCCAAATTAGCTGATTATCTGGATCAAATAATCATTGTTGGTGATTTTAATGTACCTGCTGGCATTGATTGGCATGCTTTGCATACACAGAACATTTTGCATTACTATAATAAGCAGAAAGGTCAAATTCTTTTACAGAATATGAATTTGCTTAATCTTGATCAATTCAATTTCACTGAGCCTTCGTCCCAATTACTTGACTTAGTGTTTTCCAATTTTCATATAAATTTTGTTGAAAAGTCTGTAGACCCTGTTGTCGAGGAAGATGATTAGATTACCATCCTGCATTAATTTGTCAAGGTAAAGTTGAGTTTGTTAGTTATAAAGAAAATAACACATTGTATATTAGGAATTATATAAATGGTGACTATCTTTATTTGAAGCCTTTAATGGATTAGACTGGATATATGCTATGCAAGATGTTGACTCAATGGTTGATTTTCTTACAAGTAAGTCTCAATTATTAATAAATCAGTTTATTCCTAAGGCAAAATGTTTTAAAAGTAAATATCCTATATGGTTCTCCAAAGATCTTATTTGACTCTTAAAAACGAAAGAACATTTATTTAGATTATACAAAAAAAAAAATCTGTTCATAATTACTCACCATTTTCGGATGATAGGAGAACTGTGAAAGTTAAAATTAAAATAGACAAGGAAAAGTGGCAAGCTAAAATTGACAACTTAAAAAAAAAATCCTAGTAATTTTTGGAAATATGCGAAAGTTATGAAAATAGGTTATCGTGAAAAGATTTCACTTTCATCAAATAAAGCAATGATTCAAGATCCTGAAGCTCTAGCAAATAGTATGCAGTGTAATTTTTATGAAAACAATTTACGTCTAGCTCCCCCTATAATTACACAGGGTATGGTTTTGTGGACAATAAGAAGCAGTAAGGCCACAGGCATAGATGATATTTCCAATTTCATAATTAAAGGTTGTGCAAATGTCTTTGTTCCGATTTTAACACATATTTTTAATTATAGTCTTTCCCGTGGTAATTATCCTAGCGTATGGAAAAAGGCAATAGTAGTCCCTATTTTTAAGAAAGGGAAGAAATATGATGTTAATAATTATAGACCTATTTCATTGTTATGTAGCTTTTCTAAGATATTCGAAAAAATAATTCACAGGCATTTAAACTTTTTTTCAAAACATTTAATAACATATAGCCAGCACCGATTCCAACAAGGTAAAACCACAACCATCAGTCTTTTTGATTTTGTTAATGATCTATATAGGTAGCGATGTTACAATCAGAAATCAAATTGATGCTATTTATTTTGATCTAGAAAAAAGCATTTGATACTTGTAAACATTTGATTATTTTAGATCAATTACAAGCTATAGGTTTACTAATTATTTCTCTGATAGGAAATTTTCTGTTAAAATTGACACCTCTTTTTCTACCTTTTATCATATGTCTTCTGGAGACCCTCAAGGTGGAACACTCTCCATTATTTTTTAATACATTTATAAATTATATTGTCAGTGTTATAAGTTATTCACAAGCTCTTCTTTATGCTGATGATTTAAAAATTTACAAAACTATAAAAGATAACAATGACTGTGTGTATTTACAAGATGATATAATTGCTATTACTAAATGGTGTACTGTTAATGCTATGTCTCTAAATCTAAACAAAATCTTATGTATCTCTTACAAGGAAAACAAATCCTATTGTACATAAATATTCTGTTAACAATCATATAATTGAAAGAGTTGAATATGTTAGAGATCTTGGTGTGTTCTTAGATTCAAAATTATATTTTCATTATCATGTTGATAGTCTTATTAGTAATATTAGTCACACTTTAGGTTTAATTAAATGTATCACATTTGCTGCTTCATCACCTGAATCACTTTTGTGTCTATTATTCTTTAGTTAGATCTAGATATGATTATTGTTCAGTTATTTGGAATTTCATCACAACTACAGACACTAATAGACTAGAAAGTATTCAACGAAATATTTTTAAACTTATATTTAATAGATTTCCCAATAGTTTAGTTTTTGATTACAACAATGAATTAACTAGATTTAACACTCAGACATTGGAAATCCGTCGTGACACAAATTATGCGTTATTTCTAGTTAATGTGTTTCTATATTATTATCATTGTTCTGCCATTTCTAATTTAGTAGGTCTTAAGATTCCAAATGATATTCATAGAATCTCTCATACTTTCTGTACTGTAAGAATTAGAAAAGATCATGCAAATAGATGTCTCAAATTTTAATTTTTTTTAATTTTATTTAATCCCTGTAGGGGTAGAAAAAATTTTTTTGACAATATTTATGAATATCACATTAGTCAATAAGTGCTTGTTGATTATAATGTCTATTTAACCAGTCATAATTGTTTAATTAAGTCTTTTTTTCTTCATGTTTTTGGTGTTTCTTTGTTTTATTTGTGTCTTTTTTTGTGTTGCCTGTGTTGTATAATTGTTGGTGATGGTTGTTTGTATGTTGTGTCACCAAGTTTATGGTTAACACTATTGGGTAGCACATAAAACTCAAGTAAATAAATAAATAAATAATTATTATATAAAGTGTTTGTGATAAGGGTTTAGGTTTAGGGTGGATAGGGAGCTGTGGTTTTACTTCTGTTGTTTCCCATACTTTGTTGTAAAAAAAATAAAGAAAAACTAACATTGGGTTTTTTTTTTGTATGCCTAATTTATTGGCCCCTTTTCAGAGTTTAACATAGTGTTCAAGCAGAAGTAGGAAAAGATTTCAACATTTTTGTATTTTCTTCATAAAATCTGAGTTACACATTAATTACATTTGTAGTTTTTTGTACCATGTGTAATACATTTTACTGTGGTGGGTGGATTTATTTATTACTAGTCCATGCAAAATAGCCAAAAAAAAAAGACAAATAGAAAAAAAAATTCTCAGTTTCGAAAATTGGCACAGGTGTTAATCTTGACATCCTTTTTAACATACTAATAGTCCCCAAAGGTGAAGGGTGAGTGGAAAGAGTAAAATCCATCTAATGATACATTTTTTTTTTTCCAGCTTTTTTGCAAATGCATATCTAAAAAACTATCAGGTTTTGTTGGGGAGAAAAGTGCTGTATGCTAAATGTACATAAAATTTCCTACAAGAATGGTCTTTGCATATTTCTCTTAGTCAGTATAGGCTCCAAATGTTGGTAATTATTAGTCCATAAATAAGGTTTCTTGGGTAATCTATAGATTCCTGACTCCATGAATTTATTTATAATCTCTTTGTGACTAAGGGTAAGTTGGCAGCAGTGGTATTAAAAAAATCATCCAAGTTGACAAATGTAAACAATTAGTTGGTGGTGTTAGGATGAACTTGTTGACAGTATAAGGTATAATATAATTAAAATAAAATATGTGATAATGATTGAAACTGTATGTTAATTTTTATTGTTATTTGTGTTGCATAAGCTTGAATAGTCATCTATAAGTATAAGAGTTTTAGGTTAACCCTAAATGTCTTTTTTACCCTATTAACAAGCAATAAAATGCACAATTTTTGGAAATTACCAGAATTTAACTTGTTCTCGCACTTTAACTATGCATTGACTTTAAGAAAAATATGCATAATACCATTATTTTAGGAAATTGTTATGTACTTTAATTTAGCATATTACTTTTTTTTCGCTAATCCTGATAGTTTTTTATATACAGTACAGTAAACTCCTAATTAACTGTGTTGAGAAAACATGAATAAGCGGATTTGTATTTAAAAAAACTCGGATAATCAAATTTATATTTTTTTACTATTAACGGAACAGTGATATTGGCTGCGAAAATCATGTTAAAACACAGTACCTATTATACATTTCTAAGCAAACACAAATCATGCACTGTTTGTGCAGGATTTTAAGTACACAATACTTTAACTGATATTTATGTTGCACTGAGTGTATGTAATTCACCACGCATCGAGTATACACAGCCTTTCACCGGCACCTGGTGAGTGCGTTGGGCAGGCAACCAGGCGGGAGCAATAGATAAGCGATCCGTAGTTTTTTTTTGTGTGTGTGTCCGTGCCAGCGTGTCGCTTTAACACTGTGCGTCACTCAGACCCATCCTTTAGATGGCAAAGTTAGTTGAAAATTTACAACGTAATGCGATAAAGACTAGACTATAACAGGACTTTGAATGAGGCAACCTGGCATTTAAACAGTACAGTATAATCCCCGTTAAAAAAATAACCCTTACAATACAAAAGCTTATTAAAGTTTTACCAACTTACAAACATGCACAAAAGTTTAAAACCTCTGAAATGTTTTGCTTATTGTTAACATTTATTAAACACTTGGTATGAAAAAATGTAATAAAGTTGAACCATACCTTTCATGATAAAGACTACAATTTTCTTTCGTTTGGCACCGGAATCAATGTTTTTGTTTATAACACACCATGCTAAAATTGTTTTATTATTTCCATCTTTTCCGCTATAGTTTAAACTGTCCTTTTATATTGACTGGCAAGACATGTTTTGCTAGGAGAGTGACGGGGGGAGGGGTTAACTGAGACAGTGTCCGAAACTGCACGGCAAATTCGTTATTTTGTAATGTAATTTCATAAGTTTCACTAGTGTATTTTATGAACAGAACAATTTTTATTTTATAAAACATTTGCCTATGTGTTCATTTTGTATTTTTGCTAACATCCGCTGCTAGATATAAAATAGGAGATACCAAATTACCAGATACATCACCATTTTTGTATCCAAAATCGGGTCACGTTATCATTTTGTCAACAAAATCTGCCATTTCGGACACAGCCTGAGATGAGTGATAGTGCGATCAGATGTACGCTTTAACGGGCAGAAATGGATGACTCATGCACGTCTCTGTGGCAGGCTGACGAAATAAACATCAGCTCACGCGGCACAGCGATAGACATAATGTAGCGCTGCTTGTTAAACGACACATTTTTCAGCGTCGTCTGACCACCGCACGGGTAAGCCGAAAACCGGTTAAGCGAAGCACAATTAAGCGGGAATGTACTGTATATGCAAAAAAATTTCAAACGTCCCTTAAATGTCTCCTAATCCATCCACTCGCCCCCCCACCATTGGGGGCTTTTAGTATGTTAAAAAGGGCGTCAAACACCTGTGCCAATTTTCAAAACTCTCGAAATTTTTTCTGATGTTTTGTCTAATTTGCCTGGAGTATACTTGACAACACTTAAGTAAAACAATAGCACTGCTAATTTGAGCTAATATTAATATTTTTCCCCAGGTACAATGAGAAAGATCTGGAGGTTGAGGATGCTGTCCATACAGCGATCCTGACACTTAAAGAAGGTTTTGAGGGCCAAATGACTGCTGACAACATTGAAGTTGGTATATGTGATGCTAAGGGTTTTCGAAGGCTAGATCCTTCTGATGTAAAGGATTATCTTGCAAGCATCCCATAGTTTTCACATACTTTTTGAGCTTGAAATTGTTTCACATAAAAATTGTTAAATAATTCATTGCTAACTTTAATTTTTATGAAAGTCAATAAAAATGTCAATTTTGACTGAATATTATATTTGATGTTACTAACAAGCTTCCTCTCTATATTTAATTATGAAAAATTTGTGTATTTAGTAATTTTTGTGTAAATATGATCATTACCAGTGGCAAATATGACAATTCTTTAGGGATATTTCAAGTTTGCTGTGCACTGTTTACTTAATAATCATGCACTGTGGTATATGCAAACTACATGGGTCGCATGGTTGACAGCCCTGTGGGGACTCTGGAGACTCCGTCCTGTTGGATTGTTGCTGATGTTACACTTACTAATAAACTGTAATAAACTGTTGTAAACTTACACCGATTTACACTGGGTTAAATCACTGTGAGTGCAGCATAAGGGTGGAGCGCCCTAAGTATCCCGAAGGCTAAAGAGAAGAATACTTTTGTAAACTTGCACAGATATTTACTTCACTCATTATGATATGTGAATAGAAAGGCTGTCACATTTAAGTTAAGCAGACTTGGCACTCTGGTCTGCCAGAGACTTGCACTGCAAAACTGGCCTAAGCCGTGTATGCTGTTGTGACTCATTGTGCGATAAGCCCCAATAAATGTGGGGGAGGTAGTTGGTCCACGTCTGTACTAAACTATGAAAATGTTTCAGTAAATAATATAACTATTGTAAACTAAATAGTTGCAGCAAAGTCTGAATGTACCGAGGGTGTTCGCACAGAGCGAAGCTCCCAAGCTGCTGACTGGCCAGAGTGCTGAAATCAAACTGAATGAATGCAGTTGGCTTCCACTGCAGGCTCAAATGGTTACAAACATATTGGCAACATTCCCGTGACTTACAAAGTGTCTATTATGCTTAAGAATGTGATGTCACTGGGAATTTCATCGCATTTAAAAAATATTAATAAATATAAAATAGCCTTTATAGGCAGTCTGCTATGGAAAGAAGTTGTGTGCACTTTACAATTTGAACAATTAACCCTGAAGAAGTGATTTAAATAATAATTTAATTCTTTGACTTTCACATCCGGTGACGTCGTGTGACATACTTTGTATTCACTTTCGGACGAATCCAAGTGCTCGTCACTTGAGGAATTGGACGAGTCTACTGTGGAAACATGTGGGTAGTCACGCTCGATTACCATATTTTGAAAAGATTTTTAACACTGTGATTGAATTAAATGAAACTCACAGTAACCTCTTGAGGAAAATTATTCCTCACTTATTCGTCACACTGGGGGCCATTTAGCACTTATAACTAGGCCAATCGGCATCACTTAGTGAATGGTCACATCGGGCATCGCTGTGCAAGTTGCTCCAATGTTACCTTCATTTGTCAGAGTGCCTGACGGCTGTGGCTTTGGGGTGGACACCGTATTGGATCACTTACTAATTTATCCCAAGAGTTACCTCTTGAGGTAAATAAATTAAAATACTCACGAGTCACATTGTACCTGTTGGTAGGGTGGTGCAAATTCCGTTCCTGTCAACCTGCACTACATACTCTTGGCCTGATGTTCGAGTCGGCCGGGTTTCTTCTAGGTGGTGCAGATGACTGTGAAGGTTCAAGTGATCATGAGAGCACTTGTGGATGCATTGTTTACGTCAATGTGTTCTTATAAAGTAAAAAACTATGATGATGTGTTGTTCACGTCAATGTGTTCTTATATAGTAAAAAACTATGATGCATTGTTCACGTCAGTGTGTTCTTATATAGTAAAAAACTATGATCAAATGTTTCTTAAATCAGGCAAAAACATATCTTTTTATGTGCCTTTTACCTAGCTTTAAAAAAAATAGTATGAATTTATTAAATTTAAAAAAATATTGGTGTAATGTGTACTTATCAACAAAGCCTGTTGATTCGATATTCAATTTGAATTTGTGAGTATTTTAAAAGGTTAATTTCGAAATGAAATTCCCAGCTATGCCTACCCCTATCTACAAATAATCAAAAGCTGTATGTGGGTGATGTAAATATCTCGTAAAACTCAAACGCTAATGAATGTTCTTGGGCCGTTTTAAATATCTCGACAAAGTACGATATTTATCGCAGACAGGCCCACCAAGAGAAATTCTGGGCCCTTGAGCAATGTGTGCTGTAGGCCACCCTACCCCCTCCCCAAAAATTGACCATTTACAACAACATAAATAGTCGTCATCCATTGTAAAAAAGTTAGTAAGTTTTGAATGTCGAAATTAGATTTTTACACTAACTTTTTAAATAAATAAGCATTTATGAGTCGGGCCCCTGAGCATTGCATCTCCGTGCCACCCCTCTTGGTGGTCCTGGTCACAGAAAAATTACTGTGATGTGACAATGTATATTACATGCCTCGTGTGCTCTCGTAAGGTTGTCCTTTCATCCTTATCAGTAAATATTTTTTAATGTTTTCCACTTAAATATATACTGATTAAAAGAATGAATAACAAATTCAATCTAGTTTGAGTGAAATTATTACAAAGACAACAGATCCATGTTCTAATACTAATGCATGTATTTTTTGCTATAAAATTTATTTGACTAAATGAAAATAATTTTTTGATTAAATGGTAAAATTTTAATGACAAAATCATTTCATTTTATGTACCATAAAAATGAGACCCTAAGTATAGTTTGCCAAATTTAGCCCCGAAGTCCATAGGTAACATAATAATAAGTAAAAGTGCATGGCTATTGTTTGGGGGATTAAGAAGTACCAGCTTATCTGTAAGGGCTGCGGTTCACAGTATGCATGGACAAGTATAGGCTGTTCACTGTAAGGTGAGCACTTTTTAAGGCCCTTCCAGCAGCCATTAACCAGTAGTAACTGTATTTTATTGCAGCCTCACATGTTATATTTTCAGTGTGATTAAATGTATAAACTGTGTTTATTAGCCACATAGCAATATTTATATTGAAAAGTGATGGAAAGATAGGAATTGGCTGAAAGGAAAATTTTAGCAGGGCCTTAAGTGCTCACTTTACTGTGAACAGCCTATACTTGACATTGCTTGACACACATAAGGGCAGCAGATGTGCTGGACACTTCTATTGCAATCCTTACTTGAATGAACATTGTGGGAAATTACAATAAACTCCCATAATTGCTCTTCTATGGCTTAAATTGAAGGGTGAACCTGAAAGTCACTGCAGATCACGAGATGATACCACCTCTCGAAAGCTTGCAACTATATTGGCTAAGTCAGACAGCACTCCGGAAAATTGGAAAGTTTGTTGTTATCCAGTAGGCGCGCGACATCGTCAGCGTAATGTCAATAAAGCTGAGGTAGAGCTGACTCTTGGAGATCTCTAGATCGTAGGTCGAATCACCACAGTGCAATCCTCTAGCGTCGGAGTTGTATTCCTCATATTAAATTATTGCTATTTAATTATGACGTTTGTTAAACAGTGGCTGATCTCGGGCTGGCACACATGCCCCAAATCAACGTTATAATTATGCTATGATATATTAGACTTGAAAGAACACACAAAAACACTTGATGAAATGGTTATGCTTTTGATGGGATTCTGAGGGTCTGAACCCTTAAGTGCCCAAAGTCATAACAGAAATAAAACACGAGATTCACTTCAATGTAGTTGTACTCGTTAAATTACAGCTCTCCTCTAGAGAGGCAATTTACACTTGTGCCAGGCTTGGTCCGCCGGCAAGGCAAAAAAGAAAAAGGTGCGAAGCCCTGAAAAACTTACTAAGTGGGAGAGACACTGTCTACAGGTGGCTAAAACAAAACGAGATTCCTGTAACGTAAATGCCTATTGTAAAATAAGTGATTCGTAACGAAGATTCTGGCTGCCCAGAGTGCGCAACGTGGACATGACACATGCAACTGACTTCTCCAGATACCATGCATCTACTGTCTCATTCCGCGTGACACGCTGGCCGTCTTGGCGGGCAGGCGGGCCACATGGAACTACTTCCTGACCTACATTGCCAATAAATTCTACAAAACACATTCCCTTGCAATTTGAGCTTGACATAAAATATTTGATAAAACTCGTGGGATGTAAACAATGAACACTTGAAAATAAACACTTTAATGACAATAACAATGGGTAGGGTGTTTTCTCAGGATGTCTCACAAGTCCCTTGTATAAGGGTTTATTCGGCATCTGCCATAAGGCCCCTTGTAATATGCCCTACTTTCACTTGTTGCACTAAGTTCTACAAAACCTGCACTGCACTGTATCGCATGAGTGTCATGCATCCCGTGCACTGCATGAACACACTGACGCACTACATAGTACACACGTAGTAGAGTGTAGAGGTGTGTTGCGCTGAGGAATACTGTGTGGTGTGCAAATGGTCTAAGGAAAGGGGAATACGACACACGTCAAATGCCTCCCCTCCCTGCAAGGCCGTTTGCAGCTGCATGCCGTCACGTGCAGCAGCGACACTGGCATTTCCTTGACCTACGTCGGCATAGCATGTTGGGGCTCCTGGGTTACCTCCCATGCTGCTGGAATGTTGGCTGCTGCTGTTCTGGGCAGCTCTGCCCGATGCAGGATTCTGTGGTGCCCCCACACGTGATGCAAGCCGATGGTGGTTGTGGCCGCCGCCATAGCAGGGTGAGCCAACCGTTTCACTGCCCTCGCTATCACCCTTGCTGCTGCCGCTCTTGCTTCTCCTTCCGCATCCCCAGTCGTGCTGCTGCCAGGATGTATTCGAATAGGTGGGATCCGGGGGTGATGCTACTGTGAATTGTCCCCTTGGCTGACCGTGATGCTCTTGCCTGTGGCCCACTGATACTGGCCTCCCAGTTCGATGTGGGCGCCACTCTGCGGGCTTTGTAGCTTCTGTTGTAGGGGCTTCCCCAGAAGTGCCAGCATTGGTTGCGTCACTGGTGCTCGCACTGCGGCGCTGTTCAGTACTGCGCCATTGTGCACTGCGGGGCTGACCATCGGACTCGTCAGTGCGCCGGGCGACGTCGGTACTTGGGCACCCGCTAGTAAAGGCTCTCCTAGGGGGAGGTGCTGACGCACCTCCCTTTACTGCAGTTTCATGCTGATGCTGATGCTTGACAGTGACGTGTCACCATCGTGGGTCGTCGGAGCCGCAGTTCTCCTTGCATGCTTAGTTGATTGTGGTATTGTCTCTGGTGTTGGGTCGACAACGATTGTTGGCACCGCATCGTCCAGCACACTCGGACCAACGTCATCATGACTCCTGAAGGACTCCGGAAGCGTTTTTGACACTCCAGTCACCGATGGCAACCCCCTTTAGGGAGATGCTGGCCCACCTTCCTCTCTCGCACCTTGCTGTCGGAGCTCAGAAGGTATTTTGCCATTGTGGGGCGTCAAGGCACCTGGTGCGACTTCACATGGGACATCTTCCGGCGAAAGATGAATATCGTCATGGTGCACCGTGACAATTTGCCTGCCCACTCCAACCATGTATGTTGTCAGTTCGACGCTCCTAAGCACTTTGTGCGGCCCGCTACTTTGCCGCCAGGCCTGCACAAAAATTATGTAGTGTTGGCATGGTCGGGTGCTGCTCGGAACCCAACAAGCTTCATACTCCTCCTGATTCCACCGTTGTTCCTTGTGTTGGCGTCAGTGCCTCTCTGTTCTTGTGCCACTGCCCTCCGTGCTGCTACTTTCCCTTGTTCTCGGGTAGTCATTTTCTCATAGCAGGGTGAAATTACGTCCCAACAGTACGTCGACTGGTGACCTGGCGGTGGCAGCGTTGACGTGCCTGTAGAGGGTAAAGAGTGCGACTGGCAGATGTTCGGCCCAGGTGTTGTGGTGTTCCACCACACGGAGCCACAGCTGGGTCTTGAGCTGCTGATTGTGGTGCTCCATGAAGTTCGCATGGGGATGGTACACTGGCATCTTCAAATGGAGCTCCCCCCTCCGGGTGCATATCTCTTACCATCTCTTTCTGGTAAACTGTGTCCCGTTATCTGTTAATAGATTTTTCGGGTAACCCCATCTTGGAAAAAACTAACTTTATAGTGACTTCTCTATGCTGTTCACTCATGCACTGATCATTGTGTACGCTTCTACCCAGTGGAAAAATTTATCTGTCACTACTAGGATGAACCTTTCCCCCCTCCTACTGATTTGGTGTAGGACCTCATCAGGCCCAGACTGACAGTTTCAAATGGTCTGCTGGGCAGCCACGGCTGCTACTGTGCACTCCATCTGTCCTGTGGGCTCTAAACTTGTTGCATTGCTCATATTGTTGCACATACTTTCTCGCGTGGTGTTAGGTCGGGCCAGAAAAACTGTTCTTTTGCATTCCGAACTGTCTGCTCTGCTACCAGGTGTCCTGTTGTAATGTCCGATGAGCACCAGCTAACCTACGAGGGGAATCCACTCGGGTTAACACGAGACTCTTGGGTGAAAGCAACTGCTCCAAAGTGGTTCTGCTGTGTTTCTAATCATTTGTAAAGTGTTTTGGGTTCTCGAAACTATTTTTAAAATGTGGCAATAAATTAAGGAGTCAGTGAAAACGTTTGCATCACCAGGGAGATTTTATCGTTGAATTAGAAGGAAAAATTTGTGGTGAGATGAATGTAGGTGAAGATCTGTGTTTACGTTTTGTCAGTTGTGAAGATTTTGATAATTTTTTGTTTTAAATGACTGTGAATATAGCAAATTATTATCTTTTAGTGGTTTTGCCATGCTGAATGGTGAGAAACTGTGATGACAGTCTTTTTTGTAATACAATTTAATAATTTTATTGGATTTTTTATACTAGGTGGAAGTCCGTTGATGTTGAGACTGCTACATGACAGGAATCCAGAGTGAAATTGTTTGAATTTTTGAGGTTGGGACCATTATTTCAAGGGAATTTATTTAGCTATGAACATCTTGAAGTTTGGCAGTAGTCTATGGTCGTGATGGAATGTTTGTATTGAGTGACGGGGCGAGGCCCTTGGATAGCACAGGGAGTGGTAATTATTTATAGGGGGCGAAGAAAAAGACTCAAATAATATTGTTACAGGTTAAAAGGATATAAGTCTGTTTTGTGGGAACTATTGACTTTCCTGGGTGTGCGTCCCAGGAAAAACTTAAATTTGAATATCCTCGTAAACCTGTCATTGGAAACCAAAACTGACAAAATTTTGCATTCTTTAAACCCATGTTTTAGGGTTGGGGGGGGGGGGGGAGAGGTTTACAACTCAATAAGGCTTTAAAAACACAAGCTTGTTGGCCATTTTATTTTTGTGAACTGGTCAGGGCCTCCAAAATTCGTGTTTTAGTTATGGTATACTTGTATCATATACTTAGTTTTAAGAACAGTAGTAATTAAGTTTAGCCTGTAAGAGTGGTGTTAGCTAAATCCTCCCTTCTCATAGTTGAGTGGCCACCCCAGGAGCGGTTTTTTAGTTCATAACTATTGGCATTGTGCATTTTTATTATGGTTGTACAGTGATATTTGGTTTTAGCTATGGATATAGAAGATGAGTTGTAATCAATGACTATCCACTGGATAGGGCCAAGTGTCCCCTTTGCAAGGGAATAGAATTTTTGAATTATTAGAACTTATTGAACCACTTTTTGTGTCATCACAATAGAATCAGAATTAAATTTAAATGTGGTAAATGTGAACAGTTGTATCCTAAATATCAGGCAATAACAGTTAATCATGTTAAGTGTGTGGTTAAGAAGGATACTGGTATAATTAAGAAGGATGATGGTAAGATTTGTGAGTGTGGTAAAGTCTGGGGGTCCAATAGGGCATTGGCGACCCACGAGAGGGTGTTCCATCCCAAGATCAGACATAGGAAGACGGTAGAGGCTGTGACCACTCCAAAGGGATTACCAGGGAGGCCAGGTGATTAGAAAGAGGAGGAAGTTAGGTTGCTTAGAGAATTGGATTATAAATAGGTTGTATTTTAATATTAATGAATACATTTGTAGTGATACCATTCCTCCTATCTCTTACTGCTGAACTATAACTGCAGTCTGAATGCTGGTCATGAGTTAATATATAAATATGTAATCACTGTTTGAAGGGGAATCACTCAGGGGGATCATAGCTGTTAATGCTTGACTAATAAACTAGAAACCCTTGAACACAACACTTTTATTACGTTAATTACATAATTGAAAACAAGATAACTTACATTAAACTGAACAAGTAAACCATTAACTCTTTCAACAAGTATGCACGAGGTTCTAAGTTACTATCAAGTATACAAGAGTCAACCTGGGCCCTGACGCCCATTAAAACAAGACTAAAGGGTTGGCATGGTGTGGGTGACGCTGTAACCAACGCCTCACCGGAACAAATATGTACTTGAATAAATAATTAAAATGGATTATGTGAAACATAACACTTAATGAAACACATAGCAAGTGATACGTAATACAAGGCACTTAAATAAAACATTAGCACTTCGTATAATAATTATGTTTCACTGATTTTTATATTTTTAATTAATTTGGCAAATTATGTCTTTCTTTGATCTGAAAGAGAAAAACCTGTATCTTTATTTTGAAATTACGTGTTATGCATTAATTTGGCACCTCACCAATTAACGTACAATTTTAATTAATAATTTAAAGTAATTTTATTTTAGAGACTTTCAATAATGCATGTCACACTATACTTAAATTCTCGTATTTTTGTGAACCTGAGACACAAATCACTTTTGCAAAAAGATAAAGGATTGCTAAGATACACGTGATTACGCAATCAGCATTTGGCACTTTTAATGTGGTGTGAGTTTAATTTGGATTGTGCCACATTCATTTGTCGGCTGATCATTTATTGATGGGCTAATTATAATAGCTGTAACAATTCACTTGTTACACTTTATGAAAAGTTACGCCTTGTGGCATGACACAGATTCACAGATTCACTTTCCTTCGGGCTGGTGTTGGCCTCCGAAAGTGCATCGTGTGGCCAGCCCTCCGCTGGTATGTAGTAGTTCTTACCTTGGCTGCTCGATTGTGTGCGTGGGTTGACAAGGGCTAGGCTACTAGCCACGTACGGCGTCAGTAGGTCAGTAAGTGGTACCACGTGACGTGCTGCCAGCAAGCCTACCATATAGGAGAATTAGTCATCGTTGAGTGTCTCAAGGGGCCAGTCATGTGTCATTTTCTCACATCATGTGTGCCTGCCTGAGTGGCCAGCATCTTTTGCCGCCAATCAGTTAGTTTTCGATAGTATGTGATTTCACCGAACCTCATTATTATTATTAGTATTATTATTTAATTATTATTATTAGCTGCCCGGGAACACCGCCCCTTGCCTTCGTCAGTGTTTGCATTGTATGGGGAAGTTTAACTTTTCATTTAATAACATTCACAGCCTTCGCACCTTTTTGCACAGTATAACCCTTGTCGGCGGGTAAAGCTTGACCCCAGTGTAATTGGCTTCCTGGAGGAGCAGTGTAATTCTACACAGACGTGAGTCCGGTTAGATTAACAGTCACAATGGTCGAGGATTTTGTCTGCTAGACCAAAAGCAGGGTAGTTGAGTTTAGATAGACAGCAAGAGGCGAGGGGTGTTGGTTAGTACTTACTTACTCCTACTTCTTGGGTGCCGTGGTTGTGGTGAATTTTACCCAGACGTAGCGAGCTTGGCCCATGCCGAAATTGTGATTCCACAGGTGAGCTTCGTTGGTTCAGAAGTGGATGTTGTCCCAGCCGAATCTTACTGCAGTACCGGTCAACAATCCTATTACTACAGGATGGCATGAGGGGTGTATGCGTATACAAGGAGATACGAATAATACAATGACCGGAGCAGTCGATACTCACTCTTACCTGAGTTGGGCGGCAAGGTCCCGTTTCGCCTGCCTTTCCAGTGTAGGTTGAGGAAGTGCACTCAACTGTCTGGCAGCAAGGATCGCTGCGTTTCGTTCCCTACGTTTTCGGCTGTGCCTATTGTCGTAAGGAAACGAGTCTCTGCACACAGTATATTTGGTACACCTTGACATGAACTAACTAAACACAATATACAGTGTAAGTCTGGTTTTGGCTTGCCGACCAGGCTGTATAAAGTCTCCACTGATCCCCCACGCTGGGTAGGCTGATCAGAGACAGGGAGCTGTTTGGGTCACCAATGCCACCACTGGATGTGCGTCCACACAAGAATGGGCGGCAGGTCTCAGGCTACGAATATCCCAGCACTAACAATGCTGTGGATAAAGCAATAACTTGAGACTGTGGCTCCTCTGTTCCTCTCCGCTGGCACTGTTACAGTGCTGTGGCAGTTGGAAAGCAACAGATGACCATCTAGTGGATGTGTAGAAAATGTGACGGACCCGTGAAGGACCCCCGTAGTTGAATATGACGGACCCCTGAAGGGCCCCCGTGGTTGAAATTAATTCGTTTTTTTTATTATAAATTACCCGGTTCTTGTCAAGGGTGTACATAGCAACCTGTATCTCACAGGCAGACAGACAGATACTCTAAGAAATAAAAGCTGAAAGGTAGGAAACAAAAGTATATTTATTGAAGTCTCAATAAACATGTGATGCGTGCTACCTCCTATCAGGCAATTGATTGCTAAAGGTTACTACGCTGGTCAGGTGTAGGCGACCTTATTCTAATAGAGAACGAGAAAGAATTAGCTCATCGAGAAAAATATATAACTGTTCTAATAAAGTTGTCTTGAGGAGACAATGTGAATTTAAGACGTGTTGGTAACCATGTTCGCTGGTTGTCGGGTTGACTGATCGTCGACGGTGAAGTAGCAGCATGGGGCGTACTCAAAGCTTCGAAGTTCTCTAGAGGTCGCATCATTAAGAATGCTGTGGGATGTCTCGAGATGAACAAGGATGATTGCTCGTGCCCGGCAGTGTGCGGACTTATATAGTGGAAGCTTGTAGGCTGCCGGTGCAGGCTGCGGGGAGGGCGTGACGTCCTTCTACCCTGGTTGGTGTGGAAATACTCTGGTCAGCATTTCTTCTTCATGCCTCGTCGGTGGTGCTCGGCCTTGCCCGAGGTCTGGGCAGCTTGTTGGCTCTCAGTGTGGGGAAGGGGGGCAGCGTGCCTGCCGGGTTGCGTATCCTCCAGGTGAAGATAAGTTAATTTGCTCATAAGTCCCTGTTGTCTGTAGGGTAGGCAATGTGTCACGCCTGTAGTGGTGGAAGAGGTACTCTTGGCGATGAGTGGTAATCGTATTAGATTATTTGTGTAAGTGGCACGCGTCAAAACTAAGTAAAATCATGTTGAATGATACCTTGCATGTGATATTTACGTCTCACCTACGGGTGCTGGCTCTCATAATTCCCGCCAAAATCTCAAGTTTACCTCGCAAGTGTTTTAAGTACTGATTTCAGTGTTCAATATCACTGCAGCATTGTTTTAAATGTTTTGGGGTGTGTGGTCAGCCTGAACAGGCCACTGTACAGTATGCACATAAGTTTACAAATTATTAGAGGAGTACCAGTTTTCCTGCCAAGAGGATTATTGCTGTGGTCATCGGCCGAATAACCCTGGGATCACCGAGAGTCAGCTCTACCAAAACTTTGCTGCATCGCAGTGACAATGCCTGGCGCCCTACTGGGTAGAACCAACAATTTTTTAAAAAATCTTTAACCTCCAACATTACCGCTCATTAAATCTCATCTCAACCCATACCACCAGCACCGAGAGCAGTCAAGTTTTTGAGCACATGGTATTGAAGAGCCTACACAGTGTAATTAGCATCTGCATTTCTCAGGGGAGTAAACGAAACAAATTGAGAGAAAACATTGGTACATACAAGCAACATATATAATGTCCAGATTTACTGTGAGGCAATGGAATCGCAAAGTCAATAAACATTTTCTGCATGGGCTTATTAACCACTTCGGAAGCAAGAAGGAGGCCAAAATATGTAGGTATTCTGCAAAGGTTTACTAAGAACACAACTTAACAACCTTAACCCTCTCAGTAATTTCGGAATCCATACCCTTCCAGATGAACTTACTGTACACAGCCTGAACATCTTAAATATCCTTAAATGACCTCCCATGTGACAGGTGGAAGTATTCAAAGACCATGGGTCTCGGGGAAAGTACGTAACAAAAAAGGACAAAAAAAAAAAGGATACTCTTTTCCAAAATTAACGTTTGTGTTCCATGCCTGACCTTAAATTTGGACAATACTACTCGGGTGACAGTCTTGTTCATGTTGTTTTGTGATGTCCATAAAAGACAATGGGAAATCATCTAAAATATTACGTTCCATTTTGTGAATTTTGTTAGATTTGTATCTTTCTGACATACACAATTGTGTATCTACAACTATATTTTGAAAGCCTCTAATGTACTGGAATTACATTTCAAAGAATAACTCTTTACTACCCAAAAGAGGAATTTCTTAATTT
This sequence comes from Dryococelus australis, assembly GCA_029891345.1. Taxonomy (NCBI): domain Eukaryota; kingdom Metazoa; phylum Arthropoda; class Insecta; order Phasmatodea; family Phasmatidae; genus Dryococelus; species Dryococelus australis. Next base: position 44,654,276 of record CM056997.1, read on the forward strand.
TCTCATATTTGTTGAAGTTATAACAAATTAAAATTGGAATGGATTAAGTTTTGTTGCAAAAGAGCATGGGTATAAAGTTTTGAGACAAACCTGTTTGGAAATATGAAGTTCTGTTGCAACTTACTCATCATAAAAGAATGAGGAAGGCTCAAGAGTCAATAGAAACATATTGCCATGTATGTAAAAAATTAGTACCTATAACAATGTATGTATTGTTTTTATTTCCTTAGTAACAAACTTTCACTATGACTAATTCATGAAAACTATTGTGGCAACGAACGGTTAAACTTTTAACACTTGACTACAATACGACAAAGCTATAAAAGTGAGGACTTATACGTTGGCCAACAACACAACATTAAAGTAATTCAAACAGCCAAGTAGTGCTATCCCTTTTACAGTACAGTAATTACAGAAATGTAGTCGAAGTTTCTTGTCTTTGTTACCACACCCTCAAGTCAAGCTCATCATCTTTATCTCTGTGTTCCACAGTATCGCTTTCCTCCGCAGCGTCTTCAGCGATGTCGGATTCGCCATCAATGATGCCCTTGTAGAATCTGAGAGCCTAATTTTCACGCCACAGGTCACAGAAATGCTTTTTCAACAGTAAATCAACATCCTCGAGTTTTGCTTCAACCCTAATGTGTAATGGCTGTGGGATGATGTGGTTCAAGGCATTCTTCTTCTTGAAACTTTATGTATATTCTGCCCTATCCGTGCGGTAGTGAACTTTCCCTTTCGCTAATATGTCTACCTGTCCATTCACTCCTTCCCTCTTTTTTAAATGCAGTCTTAGAAGGAGCAAACTTGAAATGAAGTTGGCCTCTACCTAGTAACACAGTTTGAATTACATCCTTCCAAATAAGTACAGCAACATTATCCCCAATGCCACTATGGTATCATTCTTTCTAATTACTTTCTCTATACGTCCAAAGACCCGTTGTGGGGGGGGGGGGGGGGGGTAAACACAAATGCCTAACAACGGGGAACATGAGCGTGATAAGCTAAACATTCTTCAGTTTAGATAATAATTTTGCCAGCATGCCCAGGACAGTCATGTTTTTGTTTTATCATGGGCATCCATCACAAAAAAGTTTTATTGTTGCGATACCCGTCACGTAAAGGTTTGTCGAAGAAATTGGTACAAAATGGATGCAATCTCATTCGAACCTTTGGCTCTTTGATTTTCTGACCAAGAGTATATTAACGGTTTCCTTGTTTTGTGGAGCCCTAGAGTTCCCATGCCAAACTGTGCAGTTGTATTGATGCAGCTGTTGGCAGTAGTAGGTATGCCGATTGGTTGGCAACTTATGGAAGAAATAAAATATTCTGACGATCAAAAGAAATTTTAGGACATCTGAATCTTCTTCCTGTCTCAAAGAATCATGAAAAGCTACAGTCTTCAGCTTGTGGACTTTCATGTCTGTTATTAATGCAATTTTTTCAATTCCAATTGCTGTACTGATCAGTGCCTTAATGCGGATGCAGGTTGAATAGGCATCAGTAGTAGACATTTTAAAGCTAATATTGAAGTCGTACGCAAACGTGAAACTGGTAATATTTCTCCTTTTAAGTGTGGATTGTCTTCATGCTCTGCAAATTATAAGCTTTCTATAGCTTTCTGATAAAGCAATGGCGAGTGTCGCTCCTACTACTAATCAACTACGATTACGACTCGTCACTCTTAACGTGAAGTATACCCTTACTTCAACCTATGTAAGTGTTGTCTACATCAACCACCCATAAGAGTTGTGCGTGCAACACTGCACATGAGTTTTTGGCTGCCGAGAATCTGCTGGGCGGCCGAGCACATGGCAACGAGGTTACGCAATCAGCGGGCACGCCACCTCCCCTCCCGCGCTGAGAGCCAGCAAGTCTCCCACCACCTGGCAAGGCCGAGCACTACTGGAGATGAACGAAGCAGTATTGCTTACTACTGCTGACCAGAGATTTTAAACTCCCATGCCAGGGTAGAAGGACGTCATGACTACCCCACGCCCCGCTGTGGCAGCCTAGACTTAAGCACTATATAAATCTGCATGCAGCAGAGCTCCAGCAGTCATTCGTGTTTCTTCTCTCGTGACATCGCAAGCACTATTCAGTGATGGGACCTACAGAGTTCTTCCAAGTCTTAAGCACTATTCAGTGCTGGGACGTACAGAGATCTTCCAAGTCTTCAGTATGGCCCCCAGTGGGTGCTTCCAACTACAATGACCAGTCATCTAACAAACAGCGAACACGCTAATACTTATTAAATTCACTTGGTCTCTTCCAGACACCCATTTACTTAGTACAGTTTATCAGTAATTTACTTTGTATTCGTCTAGCACTATATTCTTCCCCTTGCAACCTAGAACCAGGTCGCCTACACCTGGATAACGCAGTTACCTTCAGCACTACGCTGTTCGGTAGGAGATAGCACAGGTCACATGTTTATTGAGTTCCTAATAAACATCTATTGTTCTCTATCCTTGAGCTGTTTCTTATTTAGAGTACTCATCTGTTTCACCGTCTAGAAACAAGATACGACGTGTACTGCTGACACGAACCAGGAGATTGTTAGTTAACCGAATTAGTCTGAAAACACACACACATTAGATGGCCACCTGTTTCTTTCCATTAACACGAGCACTAATTCAGTGCTGGAGGGGAGAAACAGCGGAGCTCCTACCACTAGTAACACCATCCAAGGATGGGCTACAAGCCCGGGTTATTTCCTTGCTTTGAGCTTTATGTTAGTGCTGAAGTGACCATAGCCTGAGACTTGCCGCTCAACATTGCCTGAACGTACAACCAGTAGAGGCTTGACGGTTCACACGGCTCTCTGTCTCTGATCAGCCCGCAAAGCGTGGGGGGTCAGTAGATACTTTTACAGAACTCGTGCCAGTAAGCAGCTATAGGATGAACACAGTAGATACTGTTGTTATCAAGGTGCACTAGGTAAATTGTTAAGCCACATTACCCTATGCTTTGTAAGGCATATGGTAATGTGGCTTACAAGGCACGTCCTCAAGCGTAGGGAACAATACCAAGCTTACATTACTGCCAGACAGTGGTCTGCAATACCACCACCTACACAGGAAAGGAAGGCGGAACTGGACCGCACTGCCACACTAACACGACAAGCAGTCGCGTCTGCTCCAGTCATAATTGTATACTTTTCACTGTCCTTCCGTACCAGCCAGAAATACAACCTGGTGCTGAAAAGGTAAGTTTATCAGACCAAGGCTAGGTATGGCTGGTCCAATTCACACTTCTGGAGCAGAGAGTCGTCCACATGGAATTGCCACTTCAGAGTGGGGCGAGCCAGCCGCCACTGAGCGAAACCAACATAGCATCACCAGCACCACCCAGGATGATGGTGTAAGTCAGTAACAAACAACCCTCGCCAAACACCATTAAACTAATTAAAACCACTCTATTAGTCTAGCGTTACAATCCTAGACAAGCATGCCATTCAGACTTAGCCGGGCATACATCAAGTGATTTTCTGGTGCCCAGTGTGGGGCATCAAACTATTATTGTATGCTTTGAACTGCCTAACTAGACCAACCAGGGACCAGAGAGCTCCGGGTCAAGCTGGTGAAACCGAACGGACTTCGGTGAATCCACGAAACACACCGTGGCGCCCATAACCACTAAAATGTTGGTCTCAGAGGTCAATACTGCCAAAGGCGAAAACCACGACTATGAGCATGACATACCCAGTTCATGGTGTAGCCTTACCAACTGTCTAGGCAGCTGCTCACTGCAAATAGAAATCACATCCTGTGCTAAGGTATTCCATTATGAATGCCTAGGCTGGCCAGGAGAGGTACGTGATACAGCAGGATTACAATACCACTGTGTCGCTAGCCGTCAGCAACCCACGAGCTTCTGCTTTTAAGAAACGCGCCCCAGCCGAGACATTAATCGTAGCAGGTGCACGATAAGCAGCAAACACTATCATCACTTATGTATAGGGCGGCCCGATGAATGCATTTTTTCCCCTTAGGATAGCCTACCAGTGCACGAGGTGCCGACAAAAGCATACCTCTCACTCCCGCAGGTCAAGGCTATATATATATATATATATATATATATATATATATATATATATATATATATATAATATATATATATATATATATAACCGGGGACAAGACTTGGCCATTCAGCAACCAGTAGAAAGACGACATTCAGATTACCGACTTCTCAGGCTGACCCCAGGAGGACCTGGTAGCATTCACTCAAGAATGTGAAATAGAGCTCAGGAAAATATACCTGCCAGCAAAACAGAGTCTCGACCTAATTAAATTACATCTGAATCTGAAAGGGCTAGTATTCACCTGGTGCAGTGAATAATTATTGGTACTAATGGTTAATGTTGCCCAGGCGCGGCACCGAACGGTATGCTTCTGACCTGTCTTAGATCTCCGAGATGACTGATATTCCAACATGGCACACTCGGCGGGTTTTGTAACCAGAGCGCGCCACGCGGGGCTACTACCTTGCACGATAAAAGCTATTTTAACATAAATATATTCTTGCAATAACTTGCATGAAACATAAAACAGATAAACAAATACAATAACCCTTTGCAAAATATATGTGGTGATGTAAAAGCGATGACACGTGAATTTAAATAAAACAAAACACTTGCAAAAGAACTCTAGGGCTTTTTAGAGTTTGTTACTGGTGTCCTACCATGCATGGGTTACAGTCCGTTTCACCAGCCCTTTTAAAATATTACGTCGTGAAATAATAATAATGTGGAGTACTATTTCTTGTATTAATGTGCCAAACATGCATGGTTGCATGGCCACTGTCCACCCCGTTCATTGCACAGCATTACACTGCACTGTCTTGCTCACGTGATGTATTGTGCACCAGCAAATTACCGCACATAGTAGAGTGCACCTCCTAGTTGCTGAGCAATACGTCGACTGGCAAACGGTCTAGGGTCCACGAGCTCGGCTCACGTCAATTTACTACACTCAGGTTGAAATAGTTAGGCTGATCAACCCTCCCCAATAAAATAACTGCTGAGGCATTTATAGTGTTAAAGAGCTAGCTTTTAACTCTAGTTCTCGAACATTTAAGTTTTAAAGTTATTAGACCTACATTTTATTGTTTTCATTTTTAGCAAAATCTGATAATTATTTTAATAAACATGATATCTCTATTAAATTCTGTAAGATGTTTTCATGTGAATCTACGTTTTAGATAGTTTAATTTAACTATGGTAAAAAACAATGCTAACTGTATCCTGCATGAGTGATATTTATCTTAAATGTTTGAAATCAAACTACCCATGTGTAACACTAGGAAAATCAATGTTTCCTAGTCTTTCTAAGCGATAAATGGTATTGTACTAAATTTTCCCCTCATAATAGAATTAAATTAATACAAAATTGGATGTATGTTACTAGAATGTCATTGCTCGTAGAGTAAAATCATGACCATATTTGAAAATAGGAAGGTTCACTCCATATTAATCCAAAGTCTCAGGGAATTAGCTTTATTAGCATTGACATGAGGGATAAGATATATTTGAAAAATGTTCCAAAGTTGCCTCGTTATAAATATAATAAATTATAACCTAAACAACAACTGGCGAGATTTATGTTTATTCTGCGATTTTTGGGCACGGAGGGCCGATTACATCACTAATTAATTAAGTGTGACGATTGGTGATTTATACGTGGGCAAATACATATTTTTAGCAGACAAGAAATTAAAGTTTTAATAATGCAACATAATATCAGATATGCATGAGTTTGTGTGTTTGATGTTATTTACTTTAAAGAAGATGTGATATCGTATATTATAAGTGTTACTAAGATTCGTGGCTGTGTTCGGAGTGTAACCGACCTAATGTTGTGTTTAAGTATTTTTTCTGTTTAGAAAACATGCTATTCTTTTGGTGTTTTTTTTCTTTCAGTTCATTACGAATTTCCATATTGCTGATATTTTCTCCGCAAATGCAATAAGTGCAGTGCTCAAGTTGAATATTTAGGTTTATGTAAGATATGTTTGTAGTTTATATACATTCGCAGATTTATAACGATATTTGTGTTGCATGTTGTGCCGTAAGCATTTTTATCACTAATCGCGCCGCACACTTCGACAGTTAATGAAACAAGACTCTTTTGTGTTCCGTAACAAATCCCGCTTCAAAATATGTATCAAAAAACATTAACTTGCCCCGAGGTACTTGTCTGGGCGCAGATTTATCATATTTTGCATCGGTTAGCAACTTTATGCACCTCTGTTTATTTTATATATTTAATTTCATTTTGGTGCAAAGCAAGTTCAAATTTTGTGTTGCACCCATAAGAGGCGTATTTAATCGGTCCCCTGTTGATGCCCAATTGGACCTACATGATTCGAAGCTCGATCCTAGCTCAGATGTAAGATTTTTACAGAAAACTTTTGCAACCTCTGTTAACATCTTTGGTTGGAAGCTTGAACTCCAGTAATGCCCTAATTAATTTATTGTTTATTATAGATTTTATTTGTATGAGGGCACCTTACTTCTACTCGAAACACCAAACACTGGTAGAATGAGGATTGATGATGTGGTGGTTCAGATATGCACCTCCGGCACCCTCACATGTGCTATTACTTCCAGTGGCTAATCAACCTGCTGATGGCACTCTTGCTGTTGGTCTACTGTGGGTGGCCACCCCCTTACATGGCTGGGCAAATTGTCTAGGAGACAAGGGATGCGAGCACACCTCAAACGCCCACCCTCCTCTGGAGACTATTTGCAGTCTGGGTGCTGCTACCTGCAGCAGTTATATTATGTCACCTTCTGCTGTGGCCGAAGGACATAGTGCCCTCTTGACTGTACCGCATATCGTTGGGGTGGCTGCTAATGCTGCTGTTATGTGTGGATGGTTGTGGTACAGGGTGTTGTGGCATTGCCATACTTGAAGCACGCCTGGAGCAGGAGCGCCCACCGACATGACCGGCGGAGGCAGAACGAGCCAGCCGACTAGCTGCCCCTTACTACTTGCACTCCCATCGCTGCTTGTTTCTTGTCAAACCTGCTGCCTCTGGGAGATACCTGGGTGAACAGCGAATAAGGGTTGGTGATCACATGCTGGTGTCCCCCTGGCCAGTGATTTCACTCTTCCATTGCCCGGTACGATTCCCACATTAACCTTGATGTTATCGGGGTGCTGCAGGCTGATCCCCCGGACCAACATTCCCGCGATTCTTTGCAGTTCATAAGGTTGTAGGTATTGTAAGAACCATCCTTTTACAACAGTTGCCTCGTATGCGACTGGTGAAATGCCTGCAAAACTTAAGCATCCTTTTGGAAAGTTTCTGGAGTTGTTTACCTTTATTCGATCACTGTTCATGACCATGAATCTGGTGTGCAGTACACTGTCACCAACATGCTTTCGGAATCTCATAATAACCTTAGAATACACCATTTCCTGGAATCATGGTTATGGAGTGGTGCACCGGTCCCGAAAGAGGCATTTGTGATCATTCAGTGGCCCTTCTCTCTGTGTTAGTAAAAAGCTTCACTCAATTCGCCTCCTTTTCAGAGTACTTAGAAAACTGTTCGAAAACCTATTTCACTGTAGTTCTATCATTTCTAACTGTTTTGTGCGGTGTGATGTTGCACACACATTAAAACTAATAACCAGTTACCCCCATTACATGGAAAATCACGAAGTGTTTAAAACTTTTATATCCTAAGTTTAGCATTAGTTGTTCAGTGCCAGAATACAGTAGAAGTAAAACATATGCTGGAGTGCATTTTTCTTGTAGCATTGAATGAAACTGAAGGAACTAGAGCAAGTACAGAAGATATCACACAATGTGAAAAGGCAAAAACCACATTGAAAAATTTATTTGCAACAGGGTTGAACACATCTCTTTAGTCAGCTATCGGCACGATTTTAGAAGAGGATAACTGCACAGAGGAGAACAGTTTTCCTGAGGGAGTGGAAAATGAATATGAAACACCTACCGATTTGAAGTGGGCACATCAAATAATATCAGCGGTAAAAGGTAACCTCGCAGAAGAAGAAAGCGATCATGACAATCTTCATTTTCTACCTTAAATTGTGGTTTGTATAGCCAAACTTATGAAGTTCCTGCCTCTCTGGTCTGCGATAATGGTGCCTAAGTTTGGTTATGGTTCCCTGACATCAAGTGCGACAGTAGAAAGCATTTTCAATTAAATCAAACACCGCACTTTCCAGAATGTGCATCTGCCAACCATTGTGGATAGATTCCTAGAAACCCACTTAAGATCACTGGATGGGGAAATGAAATTGGTTGCAGCGACGTCACCAAGGAAAAAGGTTTTAATGCAAAGAAAGACAGATGCCTCTCAAGTTATCAGAAATGCTGTACCACTGGATATCTCACAAACACCACAAGTGAAGATGGAAGTGAAGTAATCGGCAACAACAAATTGAAAAATTCTAAATATAAAACTGGAATTATTTCTGCCCACAACCCAAAGTGCTTTGCATGTTCCAGAGGTGATTTTCCTACTGGTGCCCACAACCTGCTCTGTCTGGGGCACTCCAGTTTATGCAGCATTCGGAAGAAGGATATGGTGAGAAACACTTATGCGTAAAATGCGCTGATAAAGTGAGAACTGCTGGGAACAGTAGTTCTGCAAAGGATATTCAAGAAGATAGTGCTAAAGAAAACTGGAGAGGGCGCGCTTCACTTCCATCAAAGAAAATACAGTGCCACTCTTATCTGGAGCCGAGCAGCGGATTTGAAGAAACTGGTCTGTCGACACCCTTAAGAGCTTTGACAGTAGTCTTGCTTAAGAATGGTAACAGAGTCAGTAGCCTGAAAGCGATTTCTCTATGTGGACAAAAGTTTATCCTCACCAATACCTGTTCATTTGATTCACTTGTCCAGATCTTAGCTACATCGAATACAGACAGTGTACATTACAAAGATTTCGTTCAAAACAATAACAATATTTCCATTCTCAAAGTTATTGAGAGCTTAGCAGGAAATAACATCACATCTGGAACATACAGGCAGAGAAATGAGGTTCTGCATCCTATATGCGAATCTTCTATTCTGTCAACTAATTTGACTCAAGTAAACTTAACATCAACATCAAAATCAATGGCAAGCAGACTATTAGCAGACTTTCCTTCAGTAACTGAAACTTTTAAGTGCACAAACACCAAATGTGTGACAAGAAATAGCATATTAAGACCTGTTATTTCTATTGCTATAGAAATTCAGTCCCTTAACAACCTGGAAGCATGTATAAATCAGTTCCTCGCTGAAGAAAAAATGTAGTATTCGGAAAATTGTGATGGCCTAAAGATCATTGTGAGCACTTCTTCCAACCAACACTTGCTGATAGAAGTTGTGAATTCTTCTATTGTGTTTAATCCCTCTGACATAGCCTATCCCTTTGAAGCCCCACTCAAAGATGTCCCAAGAAAAATAACACTGAAGAAATCTGGTGACACATATTTCCTCCGGGACATAGTACCAACAACTTCATCTTCTGATGCTGGGAGATACAAGAAGACCTTGGGTATAAATGTTGTGGGCCATTACGTTGCATGTTGTCTGAGACCAGATCTGAAATGGGAAATTTATAATGATTTATGCAATTCCTCCAGTATGGTTAAACAAACAGTTACAGTCAACTGGGAATTGTTGCTCTACACTATTTAATTTAATCGATTCTTAGGGGTGTTTTTCACGAAACTGCCTACTTGAGTTACTTGCTGTTCGAAAATTAAGTCAACTAGTTTGAAAATCAATATTATGTCTAATAGTTTTATGTGCGTTCCATTACCTTAATGTCTTAGCAGAGCTGGAATACTAGTGGTTAATACTTTTAATGACAACTCAAATTACTAGCACTTGATGATTCCTGTTCCTGTAATGCCACTTCACGAGTTATGTACGTCTTGTATAGCATAATATCTGAATAGTATTACTATATATTTTTTACAATCATTGCCAAGCATTCAGTTGTAATCTGTTTGATCTAGCATCAGTTTGACTGGCATACAACAGTACACCATTCTGTCAATGATCATAACAGTTTCTCTAATCTATACTAGTCAATAACACGACGAATAAACCGTGGATAGTTCTATATTACAATAAATCCACTCCTGAGAAGTTGCCGTTACCTGAATAACAATTGGCATTGCCCAATTACAACTGCTTCAAACAGGTCCTTCCATTAATTAACTATATAACTTGGAAAGTCAGTCAAATTATCGTAGGTTCCCTGTTGGCTGAAATTACTAATCACCGAGGCATTTCATGTGTATGGCGAAAGGACTGGACCAGTCACATGACGGGGTCAAACTCCAGTGATCCTCATATTAATTAATTTTAGCCGAAGTAGAAATCAATAGAAAGTACGACGACAAGGTGATGGGGAAGAGGAGCTGGGGCGCCAACCACCTGCTTTGAATGACATCACCAAGCTGCCGTATTGAATTGGGGTGACCTTCACCTTAACCCAACTTGACCTCGACCCTCTGCCATGACCTTGGATGACCTATAACCCAAAGTCCTAATTTGTTTTAGATATTCTAAGAAATAGCAAAAAAGAAAAAAAATGGAAAAATTCTAAAAAAACATGATACAAAAATAGCATTAACCCACCTTCCCAATGGCATGCTCACCTCGCCTTCTCTCTACCACCATTCCCTTCACAATCATAAAAATTCAAGAAAGTCATAAAAAATCGGAAAAAAATTAATTTTAAAATTTTAGGGGAAAATACATCGTGTTTGTTGTTGTAAGCTTTTACATTGATATCAGTGACTATGAACTCGAAAACTGAAAAACACAAAGAATTTCCAAAATCCAAAAATAAATTAAATAAAAAAAAAAGAAAAAATATATATATATTTAAAAAAATTATCATAAGAAATTTAACATTTATAAAAATGTATTTTGGAACTTTTATTCATGGAGGTATCCGCAGCCCCATGCCAAGAAGATGACTGACCCAGATCACATTTTTTAAATTTATTAATAGTCATCCCCCTCCCCGACCAGATCGTAGCTTGACTGGTTAGTCAGGACCTCCATGCCAATTACTCGTACAGCTCGATTCCTTCCATCCCCTCCACAGATTTTTATTGGCTCGTCTGTAAACTTCATTTGAGTTACTCCATACCACCTCCAGACCACCTGAACATTTTTATTAATTAAGCTTGCAATAATTCCATCAATCTCGAATTATATCCATCAATCTCGCATAGTTCCCACCAATCTCGAGATATTTCTGTTAATCTCACAATATTTCCATCAATCTTGCAGTTTTTCCCTAAATCTTGAAGACTTTTCATCAATATTCACATTTTTCCTTTCATCTCGTAATCTGTCCATCAATCTCGTAATATTTACATAAGTCTTCCAATCTTTTCATCAGTCTCACAATCTTTCCAACAAACGTTCCACCATAATCAGCACCACACACACCACAATAAGCACCACACACACACACATTCAGCACAACACACAACACACTCGCTCCACAATCGCTCTACATGCTCCCCATTCACTCAACAATCGTTCAACATGTTATGCAATAGCTCCATATGCTTCGCATTCGCTTCACATACCCCACATTCACTTCACATACCGCACATTCGCTTCACATACCCCACAATCGCTCCACATGATCCACAACCAGCTACACATGCTTTGCAATCAGCTCTGTATGCTCTGCAAACACTCCAAAATCCTCATTAATCCCCAGCAATACTCCTCCACAATCTGAATCCTGCTGACTGTTTCCGACAGACTGTCTCCTGCCGACAGTCTCCTGCAGACTGACTCCTGCAGACTGACTCCTACAGACAGACTCCTGCAGATTGACTCCTGCAAACTGTCTCGAGCCGATATTTTTATTTATACTTTTAGATTTATGTCTGCCAGACTCGCATTCCTTTGCAAATAATCAGAAGATCTTCTACCATACATGTTCATGTAAAAATATGAGAGTGTACCATGGCAACCCACATTCGAGTGGGTACTGGTAATGATGATTGGAAAACACTCAGATGCCAGAAAAATTGCATGTATTTCAGTAATCTGCCGGGCGTGGTGCTGGAGGTATCTCTAGTAACATAGGTTTTTTAAATACATTTTCGAATAATTTGTTATATAATTTTATCATGTTTTAAAAATATTTATATTGCTTTCTATTATGATTTTATTTTTATTTTTCCAGTTTTTATTAGATTTGTTATTTTTTATTTTCGAGTTCAAAGTTATTGGTGTCAATGTAAAGGCGACAAGAACCAACATGATGGTCATAGTCGCCAATGTCATATTTTCCTCCATTTGTAGAATTATTTTTCAATTTTTGTGGTTTTTATTTAATTGTTATTTATGATGAGGTGGAGGTGGGGAGGCGTTGAGGTAAGCTAAACGTGGGGTGGGTTAATGCTGTAACTACGATGTCTTTAAGAATTTTTGTCGTTTTTTTGCGATTTTTTTATGATTGGGTAGGGGTGGGTTTGGGAGGGAGCTGGTTTGTGGGGACTTCGGGGAGGGTGGTGAAAAGCGATATGTTCCACGATTCTTTAATTTTTATTTAGATTTTTTTGCGATTCCCCAACTTTTTCTATAATTTGTAGCATTGTTTAGGTTCAAGGTCATCCAAGGTCATGGTCATGGGGTCAAGGTCGTTGGTCATGATAACCCAGGTCAAATATGGTGGCCGGGGGATATCATAGCAGGTGACCGGCACCTCAACTCATTTTCCCTATCTCCTTGCCATTAAGTTCACTGTTTTATTTTACTCGCTCTTTTTAATCACTGAGATCGTGTCGCAAGTCTTGCTGTGGAAAACTATGTCATATTACATCCTACCTTTTCTTTTACCTCATACTATGGTAATATATAAATTGCTAACAGGTAGGTTTACCTTATGCATGTATTGCAATTTAGAATTTATCAAAACTTAATCCAAAGATAACAATTTCATGTTCATAGGCTAGGTCTAACAACTATTTGCGAGTTGACTACTGCGGCTGAGTACAGCAGCCGTCAGGCCAGATCATCACCTAATTAATCATATTTGTATAGCTTGATTCTCAATAAGACTATTGCGTTAACATTACCAAAATTAGATCAACTGTATTGAAGAAATACGTGCTTCCGATATGATTGCAATTTATGAGAAAATATTCAATGGACGTTGTGTGTGTTAGCTGAAACCTTTCATTCAAAGAAACAAGAAACGTGTGTCTAATGACATGAACGTTTTTATTTAGTTAGTAGAAACATTACTGGAATGAGAAACAATAAAATTCCGGACACTAAATAAAAATAGTTTCTTTTAATAACCAACCTTCTAGAAACGAAATTATAATAACCTCAGCATTACCTGTTGTCACACGACAGGTCAAAATGCATTGAGTTATCGAAATGATAACACAACTTGATGACACCCCTTCATCCCACTGTAGTAACAGCAGCACTTACAAAGTTAATGAAACTGCAATTTTGTTTTTATTTTACCTAACCTCTTTATGGTGCAAAACAAATACGAAACAGAAAAATTGCAGTAAAACTCACAACTGAGTACAACAGTAGGGGGCATAGTTATCTAGCAGCAGCAACCATTATATCATGAATTTCGCCGACTTTCAAATGAAATGAATAAAAACAAGAAGTAATTTTGATCACTACACTTTATGCAGGAAAATTACGAGATATTCCCTATGCTTGATTTAAATACAACAGGCGGGTTTTGGCCACTTTCGTGACAAAATATCCTTACGAAGACATTCTCATTAGCATCACAGCCAGAGGAGAATGTTGTGGTGAGGTAGGCATTAGGAAACTCTTTTATATCTATGGGTAGACTAACAGTGAACAATCATAAATAAGACAGAATGTGAAGTGTTAACAATATGTATTAATATGTATTTAATATTTAAGTTAGTTTAGTGAAATTACTACATTTCCTAGAGCAACACTATAGTGAAAAAGAACAAATATAATGGATGATTTTACTATGAGAATTTTTGAAACTTTGTTCCCATGCTTTATATACTTGGTAGTGTACTCTATCTTTCTGGTTTGTTAGAGCTCAGTGTATATAACAGAAATGTGTTAATGTTGGGTTAATCAAAAGATAAAAAACTGTGTTAGCGATATGGTTGCAACTGCAGTAACACGTAATATTGCCAGATTGCTGTCCACAGTGAGTTAACTAAGAATTTGAATTAAGTTTCAAATATAAAACAAGGTGTGGAAAAGTGTCAACTATTGAAACAAGTTGCAAACAGAATGTGTTCAATGGGACTATGTAAATATTTTAATCTATATCCTCAGTTTTTTTTTTTTGTAAATAATGCTTTAGAAGGTGCGAGGGATTGTTCAGCGCAAATAGTGTCATGTGTAATTCACAGAGACAAAATGGAAAATTCTTTTCTTTTGTACGAATTCCAAACATACATATTTTTGATCATAGTTTTCATGGCTATTCTACGCTGATTTTATAATTATGCCAGTTAAGTGAGAAAACGAGTTGAGTTTTGTCTGATATACTTTATTTACAAATTTATTTTTCACTAACGTTATTTTTTCTGGCAAAAAAGCCCTGAGACATAATTTTCTCTTTGCTTTACCGATGCAATAATTTGTCTTTTTCCAATGTGATCTTAATCAATTTAGTTTATAAAAATTCTGAACAAGTCAAGCTAGTGCTGGCAACTAGCCGATAAATTCAATTTATTCCTATGAAATATTGATATCCGTAACTTAGCTGCATATTATTGAATAACTAACGGTTTCAGTCATATAACACTAAAATGTTATTCTTCTTTTAATTAAATATTACTTAAATACTCTCTACTCTTCTAACTATTTATGATATGGTAGTCTCAGTAATAATTTATTCTGTGAATTGTCTTGGTTCCGCGTTTACCAGTTGTGGGCTGTGTAATCAAACAGCTGAGTTTGGCTCCTATCAGAATCTCTTGTTAGAACAATATATTTTAATATGTGTGTGTGTGTGATTTTAGGTATTATGAAGACGGGCAATACATTCATATACAAAAGTGGCACAATAACACAAGGGCTTTAATTTATTCATACTAAAAGTAAACTTTTTTAAAACAAAAAGATTTTAAAGAACCCGAAACCTTTAAATAAATGAATATTTACCTTGTTTGGCATATTTTAATCGAGTTTCTGCTATTACATAGGTACGCACAATGAATTTTAATTAATTCACACTTCCCTCGTCAAATTTTCATTCATATTCACGACAAACAGTCAAAACGTCTAGACGTAATATTATCGGGACAAAATCGCACAAATTAGAAAGAAGCAAATTACAGAACGTTTATTAAAATCACAACTGGAGAGGATGATAGCATAACCCCAAATACCCAGCACGATATGCCAATATAATTCCATAACTGTAATAGCATAATCTCCAATATTTGCAGCTCAAATTAGTACAAACTGAGCACAAATAAACTAAATAATATACAAAAAAAGGGGGGGGGGGTGCTAGCACATCACCCCATTCCTTGACATGCAAATATCTCAGTTACTAAATTAGCACAAACTTCAATATTTGTGGCACACAAAAGCACAAACTGAGAACAAATATACTACAATGTTTTATTTGACCGATGTCTAAGGGGGGGAGGGGGAGCATGTCCCCAGGCTCCACCATGGTATGCTAATGTCTCAGTAACTAGATTAGCACAAACTCCAATATTTGTGGCACAATTAGCTCAAACTGAACACAAATAAACTACAAAATTTTATGGAGATCCCGGACGTAGAAAAAAAGGGGTTAGCTTACCAGCATGCCCTGCTCCCCCTTGCCCGTCAATATATGCTAATATCTAGAGACCCTAGAAATTCGCGAGTTCAAAGCCCTGTAGGCTAGACTTCACAGTGTTAAATACTCTCATACAGATATAAACTGTTTATTGGTTGATTGTTGTGGAAGTAAAAGGCGATGGTTGGGCGCACAATTTATTGCATGTTTGTTATTGGCTCATTTGTCTCCAGTAGGTGTCAAACAACATGTCGACCAATTACAAACATAACATGAAAGGAAAAGTGTGTGAATTCCAACTTGTCTAGAAATGAACCCGTGCAATTCTCGGGTCTATACAATATTTGCGGCACAAATTAGTACAAACTGAGAATAAATATAAACTACACATTTTTATTGTGATCGGAGGTGGTGAAGGGAGAGGGCTTGTATGTCACCAGAAACCCCCCCCCCCCCCCCCGACACCTTCCTTGATATGCTAAAATCTCAGTTACTAGTTTAGCAAAAACTCGAATATTTGCAGCACAAGATAGCACTAACTATGCAAAAATAATATAAAATTTTTTATTGAGATCGGCGGTGGTGAGAAAAAAAAAGGGGAGGGGTGGCTAGCATGTTACCAGCGCCCCGCTTTTATATGCTAATATCTCAGTAACTAGATTAGCACAAACTCTAATATTTGTGGCACAAATTAGCACAAACCGAGCACAAATAAACTACAAAATTTTATTGCGATCGGAGGTGGAAGGGGGACTAGCATGTCCCCACCCCCACATTGATATGCTAATATCGCGGAAACTAGATTAGCACAAACTCTAATATTTGCAGCACAAATTAGCACATACTGAGCACAAATAAACTACAAAATTCTATTGTAATCGGAGAAGGTGGGTGGACTGGTGACATTCACATTACATTTCCTCCAGGAGAATAGCTTATATACTTGATACACTTGCTCGCTTTGAAGCCCTAGGTTTACATAAAGGTTACATGTGCTGGTTAAGTTAAAAACTCCCCAGGCGATACAATTCCTGGGGAGGCGAGAGGGAGTATCCCGGACGACTAGAACAGGAAAGGTTCCTGTTACTTAACTACTGCTTACAAAGATGACCGGTGATGAAAGTTGATGCCATACGGGCGGGAAAAGCGTGAATGTGGTTTCACACATCCCCCCCCCCCTTCTGGGTGCAACATACTGATTTACTTCCTGCCATGGTAGGAGTGCTGGCGGTTGCGGACCCACCCACTGTGGAGCTATCTACTTGCACACGCGGATACACAAATATGCTATTACATGTTATCATATTTGGAAATATTGCACAAAACACAATTCAAAATTTTCTTCACTTCACCTTGTGGTTGAAATGCCATGGGGTGAACGTGGGCACACGTGGCGCTATACTCCATGCAATACACTGCTCTTACCCACTCCTGCACCCACACTACACTACACTGCTCGCTGATGATCAGTCATCGAGAGCGTATGTGTGCTGTACTTGGTAGTGGCTTGGCATGACAAACAGCGTAGAGGTGAGGGCGATACTCGTCAATGGATATACAATACTTTGTGCTCTATGCTGAGGGGAGCTCTGGCACACTACAACCACCGTTACCTTCATTATTCCCCAGATAGCAAATCACCTCAGTACGTCACGTGGCTGGCCCAAGTGGGGCTTTATGAGCAGTCATCTGAGATGCCCATGTTCTAGCATGTCATTTTTCTGTTATGAAAACTTACAATATAGTGGTGAACATGCACACAAATAAGCCTACAGTAACTTTTATTCTGCTCATATTTATATGTATTGCTACTTACTTTTTATTAGGTTTATTGAAATTTATCAGGCTTGGTTAATATTTCGTCGAGATTGTGGCAAATCACGTTACACAATGTTTTTTTTTCAAACACCAAGGGAATAGGTACAACATTTTGATAAGTAAACTGACTTGGATGTAAATAATTAACTTTTTCATAAAAGCACTTCACAGTAAGAATGTATAAATAATACATGTCGAATATTTGAAATCACGCACGTATACAGCAATGCCACTTTACACACAGCTGATAATGAAACACACCAAACATTATATTAATATTGAAAAACTTATCACGTCTTATTCAGAGTAACATCATGACAATAAGCATCAGCTGACAATGTTTTGCCTGAAAATAAAATGACAGGACAGTTTGCCATATGCTTCCACTACGAGAATTTTAATCACTTAGTCATTCTCTCTATAGGCGCTTACAAAAAGTAACTTGGTAAATTTAATTGGGTTAACTCGGTCATGAGAAGAGGTTTACAAGAACCCTTTTGGTTAACCAGGTTTTTTTTAGAACGTTTTAGAGTAACTCTAAATTTGAGACGGTGGGAATCCAAAGAATATTTAATGCAGATATTATAAACTCTGCTAGATGACAATGATGATGACGACTATGAAGAGTTTTTGTTTAATTATGTCTTCAACATCAACGTAAATAAAAAAAATTGCATTGAAGAGTACTGCAATAATACAATACCTTTGTGTTCAGTCTCAGTTAAGTATAAAAATTGTTTTCCGGGCTACAGTGGTTGGCGAAAGTAGCTAAACATTGATAATTTTACATATTTTGTTGGTTTGCAGATTTCAGAACATATTTTCGATTACATATTTACGCACCATTTCACGCATATCCTTTGGTAGACCAAATTTACCCTGCTGTCGAGCAGGGTTAGTCCAAAGTTGATCGAGTAGAGGATCGAGTTAACCCGGGTGACTTTCCGAATGTGAGTTAACTTTAACTCGATCACTTTTCGAATGCACAAAGTAAAAGTTTTAACATTATCGAGTTAACTGGGTGACTTTTCGTAAGCACGTATTGTTTACTATATATCTCGTTGGTTGAGCAACAACGTCCAAGTGGTGCCACAACGTGGCAACCATACCGGCAGTTATGGTAGCTGTCCTACATAGTTAATTCGACTTGAGTATCATTGACAAGAAACACTTATACTGAAAATTATAAATTTGTCCCAATATTACACATCCTGTCACAAAGTTACCCCATTTTACAGTACAAAATATCAACAACTTTTTGGTTCGATAAAAGTATTATTCATAGCCATTTTAAAGTACATTACTGCATGTAGAATTCTTTGCAACTTATGTATCAATGTGGCCTTGAAGACATTACAAATTATTTCATTGGCCACTGTAGCTCGGGTAGTGGAAGTAAAAACGTTTTGCTAAAAGAGCTCCGCCCACTGGCATTCGGTGTATTAAATTGTACCTGTGTATATGGGTGCAAGTGCTGTGGAGTTTTAAGTGTATTGTATTGCACTAGTGCAAATGTTAGGTTTTTATATTTAATCGCCCCCGGCTCGTGTACTTACCGATTTGTATCATTTGGGAATCTAAAAAAGGACTTGCTGTTGTTCGCAACATTGTAATTATTGCAGCAAAAAATTGCACGAATCTCTCCTGCAATAATAAATCACCACACATGCGAAAAAATTTGAATTATGACTTTAAGTTTTGTTTCCTCTGACGAAACCAACAATACACATTACAATATTGCAAAGTCAGAGTAATGACTGTTGAACATCGGTTCTGCGAGCTTCGAAAAAATGCCTATCTTGTTATATAAATAATTATACTATCCACGAATACATTTTACGTTTCTTTAAAAAAAAATAGGCTTAAAATATACATTAAAAGTTTATTTCAAACAAAAAAACTTTTTTGTTTACTTTATTTAAATATGTCTATTCATTATGTTTACTTTATTTAAATATGTCTATTCATTATAACCTCTACATATTATATCTGTTACCCATTTATTTAATTTAAGACCAGCTTTGTGTTTGACTTAATTTTCATCTTTTCGAATTCGTAAAGTTAAGAGAGCTTTACTTTACCTTTGACAGTTTCATTGTGTCAAGCTCCATTAAAAACAACATGTTGGAAAGCTAACGTAAAGTTAATTGTTATTGTTCTTAATTGCGTAAGGGCCTTAAAGTTTCCAACCAAAGATGTTACAAGAGGGTGCAACAGTTTTCTGTGAAAATCTTAAATCTGATCCAGGATCGGTTTCGAACCTCGATAGTGCAACTGGACCTAGGCGCGATGGAATCGGTGTCCCGCGTTTTTTTTTTTTTTGGCTACTTTCCCATATTGTCCTTCTACCATATTTGATGTAAGGTTAATTGGCAATTTTTTGAAACAGTGTGATTTTAAATTAATTAAAATTTTCTCTTTATGGGGGTTTATTTTATGTTTCCTTTTGACTATATGTTAGTACAAATTTTTGTATTTGAATTGCCCAGCTATTATTTTGTCACAATTGAAATAATAATATCAGTTGTGACAAAATACTTACTGACCACTTTCAGTACTGGTATTTTGCACTAATATATAGCTAAATAGAGAAAAGAAATAGTTTTTATATTATTTAACACTGCTAACTTATAAAATGCTTATATTGCACCAACTGCAATTAGCGTAACTATCGGCAAAGATAAAAAGCCATATTTCCTTGTTAGTAATAAAAGCAAGTGTCAAGACCTACCGTGGCTCTGATGTTTCTATGAGTTGTTGTCATGGCAACGGGTACGAAAATAAACATTTTTCTGACCGTTTTAGTACGGAAAGTGTGGCAGACCCGGTGCCTCAAGTAATCTATAGATTGCTAGTTTCAGCGTAGTTATGTTTTTACAAAATGTGCAGATTAAAGATGGGGAGTACACAAAAACTATTTATACTATGGTGCGTAAGTCGTGAAAAAATCATATATCAACTTTTTAAAAATAAATATAAAGTTATTGTGTCGAAAAATGTGGTTTTCAGAAAGGCAAATCAACATTAGCATTACATTAACATTACAACATTAACATCAACATTAGAGTGTAAAATAATTGAAGTGATGGCAAAGAGGAGTATTTTGTTATCTGTTTAAAGCTGAGTTAGTAGAAATATATATTTTTTAAATTATGATTATATTATCTTAGTTTAGTAGTTAGACTGCTCACCCCCAATCTAGTCGAACCGGGTTCGATTCTCAGTGGAGTTGCTCCCGGATTTTCGCATGTGGGAATTGTGCCGGGCAATGCCGGTCTACTGGTTTTCTCGGGGATGCCCTGTTTCCCCTGCCCTTGTATTCCGGTGCCGCCCAACCTTATCAGCTCTCAAGACAGCAATGTTAAAAACTGCCCAAATCTCTCCACACCACTCAAATGCTTACAATCATACTCTAGAAATAGACAATAGACAGTGCATATTAACGATGGATGCAATAGCTGTTACTGTAACTGAAACCCAGTACATAGAGAACTGCATAAAGGAATCATATTGGAATCATTTTTATTCTTTGTGTACATAAAACAATTAAAAACATCACAAAATTCTAACGAGCAAGGAAGTGTTAAAAACTGAACAACCAATGGTTCCAGAAATTTGAGTAACTGCGTATCTGTATCGCTCTTCTGCTCTGAAAGTAAGTGAAGCATACATGGAGGATCGTACTTACTTACCTAATTGATATGAAACAAGTAAATGAATTGACTTGCGTGTACATGTAGTATGGCATATGTCCATTGTATAAAAATTGTATACTGTAATTTGACTTGTCCAATATCTTTGTACAGCTGTGTATCGAAAAAAGATCTTACAGCTGCAATAAAGCAAAACAAAAACAAGTATGAAGCAAGTAAATGGAAGCAGCACACACTGCTTATATTTGTTGTATTCCAGGAAGCAGATAAAAAAAATTTTTGTGTGGTTTTTAAAAATAATTTTTTTAATTCCTTTTGTTTCTTTGTACAAAATACTGTACCCATATAGGGTCACTATCAGTAGTTGACAGTTACAACATTTTTGCTTTTGTTGCTAAATTTTGAATTGCATTTTCATCCTACACCAAAAAGTGGTACACGAAAAGAAAGTTCAAACAATTCTGTACAAAATGCACACACAAATATTCAGTTTGACGTAATTATGTTTCACAGTTTTTGGACCTGAAAACAATTTGACAAAAATCACCAGTGGTTGACAACATGCAACTAGTTATTGACCAGTGTCGTACCAATACTTGACCACAATTCCAGATGCAATGCTATGAAATTTCTTTGTGCAAATTCAGATGATATTTTTTACCAAAACAATGTTTAAGCACACTGCACATCAGTATTTATAGCACTAATGTTAATTTTTGAGTTAAAACGTTTCAAATTTAGAACAGCTGACAATATACTAGGTATGCACAGTGTGCAGGAGACTTTATAACTGAGACACACAATGATGAATACGGTACATAAATATCTCAACACACATTGATGCATCACTAAACTGTGAAATACATACGTGAATTTAAATCAGTTTTTCCTACTTCAATTCTGTTTTTGAACTCATACGAAACCGTTTCTCCAGTAACATTCATAACTGGTGCAGACAGCTTCTTCAATATATCTTTACACTGAATAATGCAAATGTCTTTCACATTCACTTAAAATATTGTTCCTTCATTATTGCATTATCTCAGACCCATAACTTCAGTATCAGTTTTTTTTTTTTTTTGCAGATTAAGGAACAGAGGTATCAGGAAGCCATACAGGTGCTGACTAGTGTGGTGCAGACTAACTCGACTGTAAGTATCAGCAGAGAGTAGTGTTCTGCGACAAGTACTTAAACTGTTAGAAAAATTGGGGAACCTGTGGTTATTCAGGTGATGAAGTATTCAAATCGTAATTTTTCAGTGGTTTGGTTACGTGTTGCGCAAGTATTTCTATCAGTAGTCCTTACTTAAGTATAAATTATGACTTGTCATGCCAGGGTAATTTTATGTCATATTTGTTTTCCTGTGATACCACATTTTTTATTTTTATTTGGCACACTCAGAGCATCATATCACATGCGGATGCTGTTGAAGACAGCATGCATGACCAGTTGATGTGGGAGGGAAATGGATCATTCTGGTTGCTAAAGTAACATGTCTGAAGTCTTTATGTTTTTATGATCCAGTCTCGAGCAGGGCTGTCACTTTTGGCATACTGCTACTTCTACGTGCAAAATTTTGTGAATGCTGCAAACTGCTATGAACAGCTGATGTACCTTCTGCCAGATGAGAATGAGTATAAGCTATATTATGCTCAAGCATTGTACCAGGCCTGTCTATATGAAGAGGCCATGAAAGTTACTTCACAGATTGACAACCCAAATTTTCAAGGACGGGTATGTATATTCTTCATAATCAATAAAAAAATTTCATACTAGTTCCTGAAAAATAAATGGGTGCTTCAAGTTAGTCCTACTTTTGTAGTTTTGTAGACTGCTGTTCAACGTGTGGATGTTGTGCATGAGGATATTTGCTGCAAGTGAATGGTTTTTCTGGTTGCCTTCATTATGTATAATTACATCACAAATTCTTCTGCCTGTCTTATGCAAATAAAAACAAATTATAAAAGGTGTTACCGACATATTTGCCATATCTTGATGTATGAGTACATTATGTGTCCAAAGGCACCAGCAGTGTTGGACCTACCATTACTGTTGTTACAGCACTAATGCTTTGGGGTAGGCCCTCCACCAAGTTTTAATGCACAGCTGATGGAGATTTCTTAGTCCTTCCTGCAGCAAGTTGTTGAATATTTGATGTTTTGGTTTTTGGTTGAGTGAGTGTGGCATGTAAACGACGCTCCTGCTCATTCCAATGATGCCCTGTTGGGTTAAAGTCGGGGCTTTGAACAAAAAGTGTACTCTGATCTACAGAAATGTGGGGAACGCCTCTACTGGATTGTAAAGAAAATCAATGATGTGATTTTCGGATTTGTCGTCGAAAGATTTGGGCAGAGCTGAATGTTGCCGACATTGACCGACTGGCACTTTACGAAGGTCTAATATTGCAGACTTTGTTTGGGATGAACAGACTTGGGAGGGGGCAGTGTTACGTGTTGGCGCTTTGCGTTGCCCGACCGAGTAAAGAGTTTGGAGGACAGAGTAGTGATATTGTTACAAGATGCCAAAGGGGGCGTATCTGAGTTCGTGAGGGATGGAGGTAGTATTAATAAAAATAAAAGAAATAAATTTGTTTTCTAATTTAGTCACACAGTTATTATTTACAGCATTAAATTATTTAACTCTACTATTTCTCTTTTTATTTCACAGTGAGCATAATAGCGGAGTGGGCCAAGGTCAGTGGTGCAGACCATCGACACGTAACAATATGATATAAGGCGGCGAGTCATAAAGGAATGTTTGCTTGACAGGAGTGCGATAATTCTACCAGGTTTTTTTGAGTTAGGAAGGCATTCCGCCCCGATAATCCTTTGGTGGTTCGCATGCTCCTGACTATTGGCGGATAGAATTTTTGTGTTAATTTGAAGAATTTTCTTGTTTACTGACCCCGTTTCTCTCAGCGTGACTCAGGGTGCATTGAATCTTCCAGATCAAAGCCAGTGAGAGTGTAAAGGTACAATGGGTCTCCAAGCCGAGAGTTTATGACAGTTGGGAGTCTTGGGGATTGTGCAACATGAAGCGATAGACAATAAGCTAGAAGAGGAATGAGTAGTGAAGTGACCAGCAGGAGGAAAATCTGTGACTGCGAGTATCAGAGCAGTGAAAAGTGCTATTGGACTGGATGCGTGAGTGAAATGCATGACAAATGATGGCAACAGACAGACTGAACGTGTCTGAATGATGAATATGAGTTCATTGACTATAACCAAACAGAGACATTAAGAAGGATGTTAATCGAGTTGAAATAGACATTAAATATTGCCCTCGCTAAGAAATAAAAAGAGAAATAGTGGAGATGGTAAATTTACTGCTATAAATATCAGCTGTGTGCATAAATTAGAAATCAAATCTAGTTATTCTATTTTTTTATTAATATCTCCATCCTTCTTGAACTCAGATACGCCTCTCATGCATCTTGTAGCTATAATTACCTGGATTATTTTTCAATAGTTAATGCCCTAGTCCTGCAGGATGTACTGGAGTCGAACTCCAGCCAATGTACTAAAGTACTATAAGTGCTTGTGAAATATAAAGGCGGGATTCTCCTTAAACATATATATATCTCTTGCAACTCTCAAGATAACACTTTACAATATATTTAATATGTTTAAACGGGAGAGCAATACTTTATATTAATAATACTGTTATGCAAAGCCACTCTGATAATTAACTAATTATTGTCTTTTAGGGCGTATCACCGGAACCATTTCACCTTAAATGATGCCGAAGGCTGTGTCTCTTGATGTATTGCAACAGTGGCTCCGGCACACCCCTCTCATCGTTCTTGAGGTCGGCCACTGGCTGACATCCAGACAGCGCCCTCACGCTGCTCTATATTCTTATTCGTTTGGGGACTCGCCAACTGTTTATAATTCCCGCTTGACGCAATCCCTCGTGTCCTGCTTACCTGCTTCGTGTAATACAGAGTTCACGCACAGGCGTTAACTAAGGGTGGGTTCGGCCTGCTACATTACCCCCGTGCTTCAAGAAGAGCTGGTCCCCAGCTCTGGAACGGACGCTTGGTGATGATACAGTAGGCGGTGACGTGAAGTTGGTCGTCTGTTTCCCGACAGTAGGAAAATGGCGGTGTTGAAGCCCTCTTCGATAAAGTAAGGAAAAAATGGAGGAAAAGGTGACAAAGCAAGGAAATAGGGGTACGGAGCTGCCTTGCCTTCTTTCTTATGTTTAAATGTATTAGAATTTGTATTTGAGGTCTGCTGGTTGTGTTAACGATGGCAGCATGCACTTGCATGAAGTTGCTAGGCCGTGAACTTGGCTAAGAGTGTGAGGGGTGTACAACCTTCCTCGAGGCAGACGCGGCAGCGCAAACGAAATGCGGTTGCGAACGTGTGCAGCCCTCTTGATGCCTACCTATCTACGTGGCATTGTGATTCAGAAGCATTAAACTTTCATAAACCCCTTTAGAAAGGGTGGTTTCGTAATTGAACAAGATTTACATTAAAATGACTTTAGTAAGTTAAAAAAAATTAAAATCTCCTGTAACAATAGGTATTCATTTTAAAACATATGCATTTAAGGTAGTGAGAATCTTTTTGTTTGATAATAAGAGTAAGTTTCACCTGAAAAGGAAAATAACTATACATAACATACACTTGCATTTAAGAAGACATACAGTGGTGGACTTATTATTGTGCCACAATTAACCTAGTTTCTTATCATCTAAATACTTAATTGAGCTCATTTGTAGGGTTATGGGAAGGATATGCGTAATGAAACATATTATTAACTAAAGTGAAAGTTAATTAATAATGTAAAAATACAAATGGAAAATGCAACGTAAAACCCCGCTATGTTTCATTACTGAGGATGGGAGGCAATGGATAGAAATACTTCACTTAGAACTAGCTCATGCATATATATATATATATATATATATATATATATGTATATGTATAATGATAGGGGCAAAATAGACTCAATACGAGGCTACTCCATAATGAAAGGTGTAAATCCAATAATATTATTTATCTAACAACATTGTAACTAAGCACAAGAAAATGACTGACCTTACATGTAAATGTATAGAGATCAGTAATTATAGCATGGGTACTATGTGACAAGACAATTTAATTTCAAATTTAAATTACAACATTTAAAACTATTCAACGTATACAAAAGTCTAAAACAATTATATATGTTAAAATAATATGCATTTGCACAATGTATGCAATAATTTGCACCTTTGTTTACATAAAAATTAATTAAAAGTTGTAATATAAAATATTGACAATCAGGCAATTATATGGTGCATTGAAGTGTAAAACTCAACAGATAATGTGCACTGAGTTTAAATTACCAGTGGAATCATAATTTATTGCTGTGCATCAGGGCAATTTGTGTCTGAAATAATTTAATACTCTGCCTGAACTGATGGTACACAAATCTGTATGAAGGTGCCTTGTGTATAAGTGCATTCACACGTATATATATATATATGTAATCTTGTATACTTGTATAAATGTAGAAAATGTGTTTATGTAATTAGCTGATAGTGTGGGAGAACGTGTGTGTACATTTGTTTGGTCCCGCCGGACAGTGTTAATGTGTGATGGGGAAAATAATTGGTCCTGTTTTCCTGGTTTCAAAATTTAATGAGTCGCTGTGCTGTCCTACCACAGTGTTTTCCCCACGTGCCTGCGTATGATTAGTGTTGTTACAGGCTTGTAACCTGCCTGATGGCGGTGAAATCAAACATTAATGTGACCGTGTGTTCAAGTACAAAAGCATCAATTTACGTGAAAAATACATTATACCCTGAATGAAAAATAAATAGAACCCTGAAATAAATGATTGCACACACAGTGTTATATAAATAAGCTTTTAAAAGGCAATGATGGCGTATACAAAGACTTGGCTTCAGTCGGCCACGTGGTTGTACGTGATGTTGCCGTAAAATATTCAAACATGAAAATTACACTCAAATACATACATAAAAATTCTTAAAATTGTGTGTAGCAATTATGCAGAAGTTACACTGAAATGCCATAAACATAGATAGCATCTGATTCAAAATGTGCGGGTCGCGCGACCTCTCCGACATCTTTCTCCTCCTTCTCCTTGATTAAGTTAAAAATGCTATAAGGGCATAAGAATTAGTAAAGTAGAAGCATAATGCTGATTGTCTGGCAAAAACGTACTATGGAAACCTAAATCAGTGAACAAAAGTTGTAGTGCGTACATGACAGTGTCTTACCTCGGCCAGCTCTCCTCGACAGACTGTCCAGATACAAGTGTTGCACGGACCTACCATGGCTGCCTACGGGGTTCACATAGGCGGAAGTGCTATGCATGCCCCGTTTAATATTTTATATTGAAAATTAAAGTGTTAAAAATTAAATTAGATATTGTTTCACATTTCTATAACTTTCTTATGAATTTTAGTATTATTTTAATATCTCTTTGTGATGGCGTTCATACCAGAATATTTAGTGTTCTTAATCTCGGTGTTGCGGGCACTTGGAATATTCATAACCAGACATATTAAACACTGTAAAGACAATATAACACATTTTACCCTGTAATTAACATTTATAGGAAAGTTACAAATTATCGGCCTCTGTGCACGTGCGGAACACATGAGCACCGTCATGGGCTCTACCGCCGCTGGCTGTTAGCCAGCGTCAAACATAACCTAAGAAGTTAATTTGTGGTTTGAGAAATTCGCACTTGTGTAATTGCAGGGTTAACCCACACTCCCATAAGCATTCTAAAACCTTGTCTGTTCTCTCTAGAACTTCTTCTGTAGTTTTCCCACTAATCAATATGTCATCTATGAAAATAATTGTACCTGGTAAACCTTACAACACTTTTTCCATTTCTCGTTGGAACCAATTTGGTCCTGACGCTACTCCATAGAGGAGTCTTTGGTACTCATAGATGCTCTTGTGTGTGGATATGTTTAACAACAGTTTACTTTCTTCGCTCAACTCGACTTGGTTATATGCCCTGGATAGATCAAGCTTTACAAATTTCTTGGCCCCATTTAGAGTATAAGGCTGAATGAAAACAGTTCTAGCATTGTCAGTTAATTCTAGCTTAATCTTACTTTTATTATATAAGCCTAAGTTGTCCGTAAAAACCTCAGGGTTAAGTACCCTGACTAAACGACTCTCTGATACAAGCTGTGGATACAATGGCGTGTCCCCCCCCCCCCTTCCCATTTCGTATAACATGCAGTGTCAATGTCTTTTCCTATCCGTTCATCTTTACATTGGCCTTAATTGTACCTACATATTTAATAGTGTTACCGGAGAAACTTTTAAAGTCATGCTCTGGCTTGGCTAAGTGCTTATGATTAAACCTTTGTACATACAACTTCGTGCTCGTAGCAGAAACACTTGAGCCGCTTTCCACCTCAAATACTAACAGTTGATTGTCAATTTCAACTTCCAACCCAAACTCTTCTATTTTTGTGCCACTTTGGAACTTCCTTTCTTCAGGATCTTTTACATTCAGCAAATAATCAAATGTATCTTCATTACCTCTTACCTGATGTTCTAGTAGCTGCTATTGTACTAGACCTTTGAATACTCGTGCCAGTACACTTGTTTCTATCTTGTGCAGTTGCCCTTCCCTGTATGTTGTTTATTTTAGTACCTGAAGTCACTGTTGAAGTCTTCTTGCACACTACCTGCAAATGTCCTTTCCTCCCGCATATTCTGCAATTGTAGGTTTTATACTTGCACTGGTTGGCTAGATGATTTACTCTGCCGCACACAAAACATAACTTTCCTGGATTTTGATGTAGGCCGAAACTGGCATGATTAAAGTTCTGTTTTGTTCCTTGCCTGACTTGGTTTTTTACTTGTGTATAGTTCATTTCCATTTCTTCAGTTTTAATGTTACCCTATCTATTCATTTCCGATACTTCCCGACATGATGATTCAAAAGCTGTTGCCAACTCTATTGCTTTTTCATATGATAGGTTTAGTTCACTGAGCAGCCGTTTCTTGATACCCATGTCACTGATGCCACATACCAGTTGGTCGCGAATGTTTTCTTCTAAATTTGCAAACTTGCAATTTAAGGACAATTGTTTTAAGCTATGCAATATACTTGGCAATTGATTCTCCTTGCTGTTGTTTGCGTTCTTTGAATTTGTGTCTTTCTGTGACTTCTGACGTTTTTGGTTTCAAATGATTCTGCATGCATTTGACTATATCTTTGAAGATCATCTCCGGTGGTTTCTTGGGAATGCATGTCTCTTAGCAACGTATATGCGTTGTCGTCCAGCAATGTTAATAGAATAGGTACTCTTTTGTGTCTGTTACTTCTTTAGCTATGAAATACTGCTCTACCTGCTCACACCAAATTTCCCAATCATCTTCCTTTAGTTTAAACTGTGTGAAACTACCTGCACTAACGTATGATGTACCTTCACTCATGTTGCCGATCTATGTCACTTGCTTTGTTTATCTTGTTGACATTCTCCAAGTACGTCTCTGCCGCCCACGTGAAATTGATCTCTGCTCGTTGCCATTTGTAAATCAATAAAAACGGAGTCTGCTCGTTTGTAGTTACACCATTACTTCCATCAGTCTTATACAAATCTGTAACAATTTACTTTTCCTAAAGCGTTCTCACAATCTGCTCTCAATCTCCCATCATCTTCCTTCTATATCTTCTTTTACTGCCGTTCTGAATATACCACAGGTTCAAAAGTCAGCTAGAAGAAAGGACACCTCTATCCAGCGATTAAAAAAAAACAGTGACAATATTTAGGAGCATGAATCAAATGCTCATAATGCGACCAATGACAGGTTTAATGTATATAATTCATTTTCACAAAATGTATAACAATAAACATGTTATGGAATAAATTTTCACAAAATGCATGTAGTGTACAATATACAGTAAAACCCTCTTAAGAAGTTTTCAGTTAAGAAGTTTTCCTGCTTAGAAAGTTTTAATAAGTTTGCACTTTGAGTATTACAAATACCTAATTTTACCCTTTTAATATGTTTTCCTGCTTAATAAGCACACATTTTTCAGTATTTTTTTAAAACAACTTAACAGGGTTTCACTGTATTAAGTTCAGTACTGACACAATTAAAATTTATTTCCAAATCCTGTTGTCTTTGTGCCATTTAAGTTTAATCTATTTTGGTGATACAGTTCTTTACATTAAGCTATTTACTGTTCACTCAATCTGTTCTATCTTGGTAACACAGTTTTTTATATTAAGTTTTTTATTGTTCACTTACACAGCAAGGCTTTTCTGCACATTTACGTACAAGTGGTTTGTAAGTTTCACTAAGTGTGTGTGTGTGGCTGATGACAGATCACAAAACTGCAAGCGGCCATTAAATATGGAGAGGAAGATCTGCCTGGAGCCAAGAGTCTTGTTGACAGCTGTCCAGAAGATGATCCAGACACAGAAATAAACCATGGTTGCCTGCTGTATAAGGTTATTTCATTTTACAATCATTTTATTAAAATACATAATGTGCCTTGTGCAATATTTGTTCACAAAAATGAACTTCCTGTGATAACTGTAGACTAGGATGTTGGAAATATTTTTATTCAGTAAAATATTTTTGTGGTTATGTTGATAATTGGTAACAGTTAGGGGAAGATTAGAATATAGAGAAGTACACTTTATGTATTGCAGTTCTTTGAAAATATTTATTGGAATGTTAGCAAGCAGTCCTGCTCCCAGCACAGAATTAGTTATTGGTCAGTACCGCTTAATATTTTCAGTGTGTTTTTTTTTTTAACAAATAGATACAGTTACACAATACTGCTCTTCTAGTCCCAGTTTACTGCTTGTTAAATCATTCGCATCGTAGTGTTTTTTGTACAGTACCAAGTCATGTGGCTCATCCATGATATTTTGTTCTGGGTTGGTACTCGACCTCAGATGCAGGCTCCAGGTCAAGCTCTCTCCTACTAGCTGCTGGGATGAATGTTTCTTCAGGCAATGCAAGACCAGAAATTCATTCAGGGTATTTCTGTAGTTCCCAGATGGCCAAGCCGATACTGTGGGCTTTTTCTTTGGGAGTTCAGAACATAGCTTACCTTTGTATTTCTGTTAAATGAAAATTGTGGACAATAATGGGAATACAGGTGAAACTGGTTCTAGGACTTGATGATCTTGGGTGGCTTTCTCCTCAAAAAAAGTTGGGGCATATAACACTGCTCACCAGCAAATCCAAACTCCGATAAACATGAATGAATTACGCTCATTCACAGCAGCGTCACCCAGCGTATTCCTTCACTCATTGAAATTTTCGCCCTTGGCATCAATGACCATTCAATTCTGGTGACAGCAGGTGCCTGCTGCAACCTAGCCCAGATTTAGGTATCCCCATTTACACTGCGGTAAGGAGGGTTGTAATTTTTTATTGGACTGTACTCAGCGAGGCGGAGTCGTGGAGAGGGTGGGCATGGTGATTCACTTCTTTAGGGATCGCCGTTTCAATAGCAATGGAGTATTGGTCGGTTGAACACAGTATAACATTATGTTAAAAATGATGACTTGGTGG
The DNA here is from genome assembly GCA_029891345.1 of Dryococelus australis. Classification (NCBI taxonomy): domain Eukaryota; kingdom Metazoa; phylum Arthropoda; class Insecta; order Phasmatodea; family Phasmatidae; genus Dryococelus; species Dryococelus australis. The sequence continues at coordinate 44,686,046 of CM056997.1, forward strand.
TTGCTGCTCAATGATTATTTCATCATCATTTCAATGTTGGTCGGTGTTGAGCGGTCCCAAGCCAACCAACCATCATGAAGTGGGTTGCAAAATTGCGAACCACAGGTAACATAATGAAGAAAAAATCACCAGGTGCTCCACGAATGGTGAGAACAGGAGACAATATTGAGGAGTGAGAGCGGCAATAATAAACAGTCTTAAATGTTCGGTTCAGCACCACGCAACAGCATTATGTATGGGATGTGAATCAGTTAGGAAGAAAAAATTAAAAATTGATCTCAAATTTCATCCATGCAAGATTTTGTGTGTGTGTGTGTGTACATGTGCACGTGTGCATGTGTGTGTGCATGCATGGGTGCATGTGTGTGCGTGTGGGGATGGGTGGGTGTGTGCAGGACTTAAAACAACTTAAAAAAACAGGTTAAGGCCAGCGGAAAGGCTTTGCTATGCAAATGCAAGTTCTTTTACATGGTTTACCTGATGTGCTTATCTTCATGAATGACGAGCATCATTTTCATTTAAATGAGTTCGTTAATCAGCAGAATTGCAGGCACTGGGTAGAGGACAATCCGAGGCAGTTCTGTCAGAGACCTTTTCAGTCACCCTGTGTGACAGTGTGGTGTGAGGTGTTCAGACAGTGTTTTATCGGCCCCTACTTTTTTGAGGAGATGGGAAAGTGGTCACTGTCCCACAAATCTGTATGTGAATATGATCAACAAATTTTTTTCTGCCTCAACTGCAGAGGCTAGACTTTCAAAATTACGTATGGTTTCAGCAATATGGCTCACACTGCCAGGATTTCAATGAACTTCTTATGGGACTTGTTTTCAGGTTGTGTGATTTCTAGGTTTAGTGATGTGCCCTGGCCTCCTCAATTCCCAGACCTCAGCGTGTGTGATTTTTTTTGTGGTGGTATTTAAAGGAATGAGTGTATCCAGACAAACTCCATGTGTCGAATGACTTGAAGGCGGCCATTTGTAGAGAGGTGGAGCTAATAAATGAGGAGACACTGGAATGAGTGTGGTGAAGCTTCAGGACCAGAATTTAAATCATCATCAGGGAAGACGGACGTAACCTTCCTGATGTGATTTGTGCCACATAACATAGATGACATACCCCCACAAATGTGTTAAAATGAGGTAAATATATTTATTTTGAAAACTTACCTTTGCACAGTTTTTTATAAATGACAACGCTTCTCATGGTTATCCAGTACAAGCAGCCATTCTCCATTCTGAAATTCAAACAATGAGCCCATTGAGGAGTTTTAAATTTTTCCAGTGTATTTGCATTATTTGACATTCTTATACACATTTTATTCAATAAATACATATGTTATTGCGCCTACTTTGCCAGGTGTTGTTCCTGCAACTATTATATTGCCAACTTTTATATAGACAGTAACAATAAGAACTTACTTATAAAATTGTTACCTTTACATTTTCATAATTTATTTTCACAGAGTGTTAAGTGTTGATTTATGCTTTGACCAAAGAGTCATGTCAGATAGCTTTAATCATAAATGAAGTTCTACCAATTTATTTTGTAGAATATTATTTTGATTATAATTTGGTATATTTTGTTCTCAGTAATCCATATATGTACGAGGGAGCATAATTTATTGTACTTTTGAGTTTTAGTCATTAGTCCTTGATAAAAATCATTACAAGGAAGAAGTACATAATTATTTCTGCACTGCTGGAATATAGCAAAGTGAAGAAAATGTTAAACTGACTGTTTCATGTATGGTAGATTACAAATCCACAGGATTGAAAAACAGTTAAAATTTTATTCGCACAAATGTGCTGTGAATTGAAATTGAAAAACAGTTAAATTTTTATTCGCACAAATGTGCTGCGAAACCCTCGCTTTTCATGGATAGGGGTTGATGTTGTAGCCCATATTTTTGTGCTTTGTACTTCATCGTTTAGCAATAATGTAGTATCCAGAACTCTGACATTTATTGTTCATTCTGGCTGTGTTACTAGCAAAAACCTCTGCTTCAACTACACATTCAAAAGCAGTTTTCACCCCCTTGGAATAGACTTGGCTATATGTTGTGTATATATAGTTTTTCGACCTATTTTTTGATGAGGAATCACCTCACAAAATTTGTCTGTACAGTTCATATCTATCTTGTATATACAGAAGAACATGGATTATCTGTCATTTGTTTAATCATCAACTTCTATTAACTGTCTGCCCCAGAGATGGAAAATAAATTAAAAATGGAACGAATTGTACAACATTGCAGTCAAAAAATAACTTCATATTTTTGTTCAAATTAAATTCTACAGATTTTAATTAAAATCTTATTGTAAATGCTGTATATGTACTGTGTTTAATTTCTTTGCATCATCATGATTTTTGTATTATGTATTTTAATGCACTAACTATGGTAAATTTTCATTTTACTGTAATATGCTTAGGCCTTTGGTTTGTAATCACGGGAAATTTTTTGGTGGAGGTTTATGTATTCCTTAATCACTAATCCAGCACAGTGATGGTTCTGACCTTAATGAATATTCGGTGTTCTATTGTAGTTTTTTTTTACAATTAGTTTGTAAAATTCAGAAATAATAAAGAAATTAAGAAAGTGGAGATAGAACTAGGCTACCTGTGGGGATGGTGAAGGTTGGATTTTTCTTTATTTCTTGTGTACTTTACTGTGAATCACAGTATAGGAAAGTGATTAAAATTTTAGTCCTGCTGAGTCAGAGAAATTTAAAATTTTGGGCTGGGAAAAGTCAGGAAAATTTTATTACAAATTTTTGTAGACACTCTGACTACATATCTTACAATGCATTTAATTTTAAAAACTGTGGCATTATGTTGACAGACGTAGTCTGTAACAGTGTTGTTAGCATTTCTGTCCTTTACAATGCTGGAATGTTTTCCATTAATGTTATAGTGTAAAATGTCTGCTCTAACAAACATTTTACAGGAAGGTCGTTATGAAGATGCACTGCAGAAGTTCACTATGGCATTACAAGTGTCTGGTTACAGTCCACATCTCTCGTACAATGTTGCTCTTTGCTATTACCGGCTCAAAGCGTATGCTCCTGCTTTGAAGCATATTTGTAAGTTGTTTCATTTGTTCTATTTACAATAATACATGGGATTATTTTAAGAAAGTAATTATAAGTATGTGCAATTATTTTTACGAAACTTGTTTATCTAATGTCAGTATTGCCTTTGCATGTGTATTTTTTTTGGAAAATGATTGAGTAAGTAATTTACAAATATAAGTTTGGTCTCAGAAACCAATGTTTTCAACTAATATCATTAAGAATGTGTATGTGATGGGATAATTATTTACGTTTTACTATGTGGTAAGAATAATAATTTGAGTGCTGAATAAATGGAATGCCCTTGAGTTCCTCATTCAGCTTCCATCATTTGTGTACAGTATTGCTCGGGAAGGCACCTCAACAGAGACTGTACTTCATGGCAGAACTGGAGAAGGGAACAGAGGAGGCCAGACACTCGCAGACACAGCAGCGCGTTAACCCTAAAACTACAGAGCAGGCGGAAAACACCAGCCGTGGGGTGTGCGCGGGGCCACCGTCACTCCAAGGGAAAACCACGCTCCTCTGCATAACTCAAATATAACACCTGGAAGAGGTGAATACACCACCTGATGCTCTGCATATCTTTATAGAGATAAACAGACACAATTACCTGGTATCACTAGACTCAGCCCACAACAGGTAACTTTTTGCGCACTGACCTGTTGATGGAGGAGCAATATGCTCGACTTCAGCTGCAACCACTTGTGGCGCAAATGGCACAGCTGAAAATGACTCTAGTTGTCGACGATGAGATTACTTTCAATCACGTGGACCAGATGGCTGAATTTACGAGCTGCAGATAAATCGATGAGGATATTTGTTCACTGAGGGTTCAGATCAGAGATGAACACGACACCACTTGTTGACCCCACGGAAATCATACATTTCCTGGATACCGCCCAGTTCGGGGAGCTACAGGATATCTTGAGTAAACACAATAAAGTATTTTCATCCTCGGGCATGTTACAACATACCGGCCAGTACAAAATCTGGCTCACTATGGACGTCCCTATTTACAACCCACCCTATAAAGAATCTGCCCGTAGACGTCAGAAGATCTTAAGGCAAGTAGAGGAAATGAAAGTCCAGGGTATAGTGGAACCCTCAAACTCACCTTACAATGTGCATGTTGTGCTAGTACTAAATAAAAATAACGTAAGATTTTGCATCAACTACAAAAATCTTAATGACCCCACTCACCCGATAGCCTCCCTTTCTATCGACATCCAAAACACTCTCAAATAGGAGAAGCAGCCATATTCACTATTCTATACTTGTAATCTAGTTTTTGGCAAATTGCTGTCCACTCAGACAGTAGAAAATACACTGCGTTCACCACCCCAGACGATGAGACCCTACAGTTCAAGGTCCTGCCATTTGGATTAAAAAACACCCCGGCTACATTTCAACGGCTAATGTAGTCAGATGTGTTGTGCGGGTACACCGGAGGAATCTTGAGAGACCCATACTGACATGCAAACTGTCTAAAAGTAATTTTGGTAAGACTGCTATAGAATATCTCGGCCACGTAGTGGCCCCCGGAAGCAACTTTTCCCAGTTAAAATTGATCAAGGCTATCCAAGAGGCAGAGAAATCCCGTAATAAGAGACAACTTTGCCATTTCTTGGGTTTATGTAACTGGCTAATAAACTTGATGCCAAAAATAACCGTACTCCAGGCCCCTCTACACCAGCTGTTACAGAAAGATGCACACTGGAAGTGAACCGAGGAATAACACAAACCTTCCTGGCATTGAAGGAAAACTTTGCCCACCTCACACAGCTACACTGTCCTCAAGGGAGTAAGCCCCTTATTCTTCAAACTGATGCCTGCCAATATGGGTTAGGAGCTACATTATACCAAGAGGATGAGGAAGGTCACCCATTGGTAATCTCTTGTACGAGCACTTAGCCTATCTAAATGAAACTGAAAAGAAATACCATAGTAATGAACAAGAATGTTTAGCCGAGATATGGGCACTCAGAAAATATAGATATCTCCTGGAAGGCCGGAGATTTATCTTGCGAACTGACAACAAAGCTCTCCAATGGCTCAAGGAAGCTAGACACCAGAAGGCCAAACTTGGTAGATGGGAGATGTTTCACACGACTTCTTGGTCCAGCACTGGGGAAACTTAATGATCTCCTGGATGCTCTGTTGCTGTTTCCAAACCTAGAGGAGGGAGTAAAGGCGGAAGAGAATGGGGAAAGTTGACTCCCGCACACTCCCACCCATGTCGTTCCCCGGAAGTGCTCCGGCTACAACAGGTACAGTTCACCCAAGAGCGGGTTGCCGTCCACCAACAACAAGACCTAAGCTTTCAAAGGCTTCTGAAAGACCACCCACAACAGTATCGGGTGAGAGAGAATCTAGCCTGGTTACGCGTCTGACACCCACGAGCCCCATGGAAAATCTGGATCTCCCACATTCTCGGGAAGGATCTCTGTACACACTTCCATGACCACCCACACGCTCAACATCCCGGGACACGGGAAACCCTAAGAAGCATTCAGGAACTGTATTTCTGGGATAGGACAAGTCAGGATGTCAGACAACACATCTCGGAATGTGAAGAATACTGCAGAGGTAAAGTTTATCCTAATTCACCTTCCAATAACATACCCCGCCGATCCACCCAGACCGTGACACATCTGGCTGCCGACATGAGTCCATACCCACAAAGTCCTCGGGACCATCAATACCTTTTAATGTTCACTGACTTATTCTCTCATTGGGTAGAGGCCTTTCCCCTCCCAAATCAGGGAACGAGTAACGTAATCCGCAAAATGAACACTGAAATCTTCCTCGGACCATGTTGGCGGACAATGTTATCGCTTTTACAATCCAACCATGGAAAAGGGTGTGTTAGAACTGGGGGGTAGAGACGTAGACAACATCGCCCTTCCATCCCCAAGCAAACCCAACTGAATGACGAAACCAGGAATTAAATAAATATATCAGTGTTATTGTGGGCAAGAACTGGGACAAAGAGATGCCTACCATCCTTTTCACCCTTTGGAGGCATGAAAACGAGGCGACACAAGGCACCCCGAGCCAACTGCTCTTAGGGCATAATCTCTGAAGACCCGGAGATTGGCAATGGGGCAAGACTTCCATGGTCTGACCTACTCCGCAGAGAATAACTAGAGCTGCAATAGCATGAGAAAAAAAAAGGTGACCGTCATCCAAAAAGCATACATTGCGTGCAAGTACCTCCCTCTGAGTACCGGCATAAGAGCCTTCCAATTGGACGATAATGTCCTCATTAAAAATCACCTGCTTAGTCGAGCAATGGATCAGTTCACCACAAGCCTAACCCTCAAATGGATTGGACCATGCATAGTCATAGGGCAGTACGGAAACGTGTATTGGATAGAAGACGGATGGGGCCGTATACGCAATGTAACAAGGGGACAGGTGAGACTTTGTCCCAGTGGGATCCGAGATGACCCCCATACCCCTACTATGCCTCAGGCACCCGATCGAGACACTGACTTTCCACCCACTTCTGTGGCTCCTCGCACAGGAAGGGGTGGTCCCTCCTCACAGATCCACTGGGACCCCTCACCACCACTGTCTCAGCTTGTAGATTACAGATTAAGACACTGAGGTGGTCTGTCCCCGAGACGCTTACTGCTACGCCTACTTCATATGGGCCTGCGTCTAGTTTACGTAGTACCAGGAGGGCTAGCGTGTCCACTTCAGAGATATCGTGGAGGAGCCCCCACAATATTACTCCTAGATTATAACTCCCTACCTTGACCGAGATTGTAGAGGTTGACGAGCCTCGGCAAGTCACCCAGGTTGTAACTGAGCACAATCCCGTAATCGATGGAACTCGGCCGTCAGTAGACGCAATCCCCGTGGACCCGCCTACAGCGTTGTAGTTAGACCACTTTTATGTAATGCAGGCACAGGAGGACCATGATGACGAACTGGAGCTGGACGAATCCACGTTTCCGCTACCTCCTGGTTATCTACCACCTACGCCGCCTCCGAGGGACATAGGGACTGTCAGGGACCAGCCGAGTGATGCCATCGCTGCCTGACCGCTGTCCTGCACACTGCCAGAACTACCTAGTCCACAGCCGCTCCACTCAATGGACGAGTTGACGCTGCCTGCCATGGATGCGCGAGTAGAGATGCCCAGTATTCCTTTACTCCCGTCCATCACGTCCAGTCAGCTGGACGTAACTTCAACCACCAGTGCCCCTTGGATTGGAGCCGATACATCATTTGATCTCTTGGTGACAGCGAGTGCAACCGCAGGTATCTGGGAGCGCATCCAGTCAAGACGGATGCTCAGAGAGTCCGGGATCTCTCAGAAACGTTACGAGGCAGGAGTCATTGTACCTGCTACTACCTCAACAACAGAAACTCAGCTCCTGCTAGAAAGTAATGTGATGGATGTCACAGAATCAGATCGGACTATCAGTAACCAGCAATTGTCGGGGACAGTGTGAGAAGAAAATATGTGTTCCTAGCACACCAACAAAGCATGTAGAAAGCAGAGGAGAAGCTGCTCGGGACACGAGCCCATATACTGGAGCCCAGCGGAGGGAGCTACCAACACGCACTAGCTGCCTCCCTTGCTCCATAGGCCAGTATAAAGAGACCCCATGGCGGCGCCCACAGAGGTTTCGATGGCTGCTACTAACCCACCAACCTCCCAGAAAAAGGGGCAGACCGCAGGCCAAGGGTCTTATGAAGAAACACAGTCACCAATAAGTGACTACCAGTGCGAGTGTCCACGGACGTATAAGCACCTCGATTCATATTGGAAGTGCGGTCGTAATTACACATCACATAGACTATCTCGCAGCAGCGGCGAATCAATGCTGTCAAGTCAAAGTGCTGTGACATATGTAGTTACATAAGAGGATGGACTGCATGCAAGTTTTACAACTCCCTTAACTTCCAGTGTGTTTGTCAGAGTCACTGCAGTGCCACACCATGGAAGAAAACGTAGAACTGCGAGTGATAGAGACACTCTACGTGTGACTGCCACTCCGAGGAAAGCAGAAAACGCAAGTGATAGTGACACTCTACGTGTTTATGCTCAACTCCTCGTACCTAGAAGATACAGTGAGAGCAGTGTTAGTTAGGCTACGATAGGATATTAAACAGAAAAGTAATGAAGCAGTGTTTAGTTAGGCTATAGGTGTTCATAAAGAAAGTTTACAAAAATAATAAGATAGGTTTAGTTAGGATGCAAGTGTCAAGGAGAAGAGAAGTTAATGTAAATGACACATAAAATTTGATACTTGATACTTGTGATTGTAAGAAAGTGTTTTCATATGTGCAACGTTAGGAGTTAGGAAATTTAAAGTGTCAATATGTATTAGGTTAAGATAGTAGGGATGTGCCTGCATTTTGCAAACAACAGAATCGTCATGTGCTGAACCCACATTATGATTCTAATGTATGGACCAGTTATGCAATGACACGTCTGAAGGAACTGGCAGATATTATTTGCATTGTTTGTACTAACAGGGTTAGTACAGTAAAGTAACGTAAAATTCAAAGTAAACCTCATGTAAACACCCTAAATGTAAATAAGTAGCTTTTAATTAATCATTTTCTTTACTCAGTATATTAAGTGACCTGTACATATTACTAGATTTATTAGTGTTGCTTTGCTTTTTGCTAGATAACTTTACCATTGAAGGTTTCTGTCTTTTATGTAACTTCTGATTTTACTGCCAGCGAGCTTTGTCGAGACAGTCCCAATTACTAGAAGAATCCGACAACAGGTAAGTGTAATAAAAATGTAAAAAGAAATTGTAACTATATTAACGGCATAGTTACGATGATCTTAGGTTTCGCCCACCAACACATGACGTAGGCCCATATAGGCAAGTTGGGTAAATTAAAGAATGTCAATCCTTTGTGTGTTAGGTTTAGACTCACTCACTGTAATCTTGTATAAAAGAAAGTGTCCAAGTAAATTAGAAAATAAGGTTAGGTTATAATCCATAGGTTATAATTCATGTAACACATTCATTAAAGAGAAAGAACCATGTTAGTATGTAAGAATTAGGATAAGATTTGAAAACTTGTTTGTTGACAAAAACATAATTTTCTTGTAGTAGTGTACATAAAATGTCAAAGGTCGAAATTCTGTTTGATAACAAAACTTAAGTTCACTTGTTGAAAATAACTAATAACTTTATTAATGTTGTGTCATGTTGTCTTGCAAATTTTATGGTACCAGTTTAAGTGCAATCAACCTTTGAGGTACCAAACCACATCATTAAAACAACACTATTGTGGGGGGGAAAAAAAATTGTGTATTCTTGTAAGTGTTTCATGGGCAAACTGTACAACATTGTTTTAGTTAAAATTTAATTTACATAATTTTGTTCATGTCATAGGGTTATTCCTTTTTCTAGGTACACATAATTACTGACTGTGCGTTGCACAACACATTTACAAATGCCTCTTTGCTACACTGTAAATAAAACTTTTCTTTTATTCCTCTTGTCCTTTCAAGTAGGACATTTTGCTCCCCTTAAGTTGAGGTGCATCAACTTGTTTGCTATAATTTTCTTTGCCAGAACTAATAATATATATATAGTTCTCACAAGTAAGACATACCATCAGTACATTTGTGAATGACGCATCAAAAGCTATAAGAAGGCCTGGCATCCTTTACACGTAGGGATGCTAGAGACACACGCAGCCAGAAAGAAAATTCCCAGTGCCTCCTTGACCTTGATGTTCTTCCTTCCCCTACCCCAACCTCCATATTGGTAGAGAGCAACGCACCACCGCAGACCAGCTGAGAAACCGGCATGCTGATCCTTTAAGGATAAGGAAGAGGAGAAGTGAAAGGGGAAGCGAAGAGGAACGGAAAGAGCATACTATAGAGAGAGAAAGAGACAGAGCCTTCCCCCCCCCTCTCCCCGGCACCAGAGAGAGAAAGAGATAGAGCCTTCCCCCCCCTCTCCCCGGCACCAGCTAATGGAAACCACATGTTGATGCACTTGCCTGTCCCAGATAAAAGCTTCACGCATTGCTTGCTCTAGCCTCTGTGCACAGAGCAGCTACAACTACAGAAGAGAAAGACAGCTCGAAAGATAAGTCGCTCAAACCAACCTTGAAAATTTTGTTTATATCCTTTGTATAAATGTTTGATATTCCTGCAATTGGTGTCTTTGCAAAAGGGACATTTGCGGTATGTCCACATAATATTTTGTAAGTTGTTGCATGACGTTTCCTGCCACTTTTTTTTTTCTCAATTTGGTCTCGTTTATGTGCACACCACATGCTCTAGAAAAAGGTTGAATCCCATCTGGCAGCCTTGTTAGCCCAGGAAATGAAGGGAAAAAATTCTCGAATGTCGGGAAAAATGAGTGACAAGCTGAAATTCTAGCAGATGCTAATACCCAACTTTCTGGAATCAATGCCCAGCCAGGGTGGAAGGGCTTTATGAACATCATTACCAGCAGAAAGGAAAATATGACTCAACATATGTCATGGCTGTTCGCCTTCATTAACATGGTTGTTATCAATATACACAATTTTCACAGCATTATGTTTTGCTGCAGAACAGAGCAGAAAACCAAATCAGTCCTGTATAGTGACTTTTGACCAACCCTTGTCCTTGAAGGCTTCAGAGATCGTAGCTTCCGCTGAAAGAGGCAGTGAAATTGCAAATATAGGAATAAGGCTTGGTGGTTTTCACCTCTTAATATCATTTATGGGCTCCGTGGGGCAAATTATGGAAGTGAGTGGACTTGAATGTTTATGGGCTATTGTATATGCTAAAAATACAGTACAAAACATTTTCAGTGGTCATTCCTATACAAGATATATCCGAGCATACACACTCACAGCCTGTGCAATCGTTAACGTGATGAAAGAACATTGCGAAGAACTGAGAGGCAGTATCGCCTCCTTAGAGAAGTTTCGCAAGCAACTTATTAACCAAGAGATAAATCCAGAAGCTGTAATAAATGAATCAGAAGTTACTGGAGCTTGTGGTAATATAGAAAACTGTATGAAAATGTTAGAATCATCAAGTAGAAATTCAAAACTGTGGATAAATATTTTTAAGTGCAGAGACCTTATTCTGCAATTCATTTATGCAGAAAGAACAGGAGATTGGGACATGCACTTGGACACAACAGTAAAAATGCTCTCGTTCTTCCGTGCTGCTGGACACTTGCCTTATTCAAAGTCTGCACATTTATATGTCTAATAAGTGATAAACATCAACTCGAAACTAACAGAGAGGGAGCTAGAGTTCTTATCAAAGAAAGGAATGTTCACAGCTACAGAGTGGGGATGGAAGCTGGGGTCCATAAGAGAAGCTAGTGGAGAGATAAAGGCACTTAACCCAGTTACCACTTCAAAGGCATTTGCACCTAATGAACTCTTGTATTTAGTGTCATGTTCTTGCAAATCTGCTTGTGGCAATTTTTGTGCCTGTCGAAAGTCCGGTTTACAGTGTTCAGCTATGTGTGAGCATTGCAATGGTCTTTCATGTAATAATGGAACAGCCAAGGATGAAGATGAAGACATCATTGATGATGAATAAGAATGTAGAAGAATGTACATATTTTGGCAAATTTCTATGTAAGTATTAACCTTACTGGAAAAAGTATAGATACTTTTTTTTTCTAGATATTAGCTCACGGAATAAAACCGTAAAATAGTTTTTAGGCTAGGATAGATATTAACGGAGATATGAACGGTAATACAAAAGCTTGCAAATAGGATGTGCAAGGAGGGGTAGGGGAGAAAACACCAGGGGGAGGGGTGGGGACTTCAGGGAAAACATACCTCTAGTTGGGTACTAACACTAATTTTTCCAGACATAAAACCTTTACTTCCTGGGCTATCGTAGACCATGCTAGCATCACCCTTTGGGAAACATTAGATTCCGAGGGACCCAGCTATGACAAAAGGAAGTCATGTCTCTGCCCTGCCTATTCAATCCCCACAAAGAAGTCAACCGGGATGTAGAAGTTTGCCAGTATGCGAGTGGTGGATACTGCCTGCATAGCCACCAAGTTACCCTTCCGATACACTGCCTGAGAGATGGCAGCAAAGTTACCATCCGACCTGAGCCCGAGGGGTGATGGCCAAAGGTAATTGAAGTCCCCAACACATGAAGGAGCCCCCCCCCCCCCCCCCCAGGCCGGGGTATATATGGGCTGATGCCCGGCAGAAATGCTAGTTGTTCCAGTAGCTCACATTAACATAAGTCATGCTAAAGCTCTCTACGTACAGCCACCATTTTCTCAGGACCTTCCCGAGACCATTTAGAGTTTTTACAAGCATAAACCCTCCGACGCCTTCAACACCAGTGCAGCTGAAGAATCATTGCTACCCCTGACATTTGCCATCAAGTTCACCACACTTGACACCTACACCACATGTGGTACCCAAGTCCCTTCAGGACTAACAGCCACAATTAGGGTCTGTTGTTTTCACGGCTACCTAATCTCTCCACTCTTCAAGCCAGGTTCTTCCAGCTGTCTTGCACGTCAACAGATTCTGTTGATTACCCAGTGTCTGTTTAGGATAGGAGATCGGGTCACCCTTTTATATTCTTGATAGAATAAAAAACACGTATTCCAGCTTACTTCTGTTTCCTTGCTCTAGAGTGAAGGTGTACCCCTTCCCCAACCTGGTGTCATTCCGTAAGGTAGCAGCAGAGGGAACCGCATATTTAGCAACTGTTTACCGACCTAGGGTAGGATTGCGGGCAGCCCCTAACCAGGACTGCATGTATGTCGCACACATTAAAGATTCTATGGCCACCCATAATGTAAACCAGGTACCTCGGTGCTTGGGACATACGTATGGTAGAGTCACAACCACTAGGAAGACACAAGACAAAGTATCTGGGCCACCCAAGTCAGTTAACCTATTCCTTCTAGAGCATATAAACTTGCTGGAGGGGGAGCCAGGCCTGACATGGACAGACCCAGGCACTTCTGGTTTACACAATGGCTAGGGGATTGTTGCCTGCCACCCTCTGTAGGGGTGAACATTAGAACCTTCCAGCTCATAACGTTTGCCCATAGACGAGGAAGTAGGAACGACACCAGGAGGACAGCTGCTGTCCTCGCTAGTAACCAAACCCTTTGCCATCAACCACACCAGCCACCCGGCAGTTAGTGACGTCTCACTTCACTATTCTCCCCAACAACTGACCGTGCAGTGGACTAGCTGAACTATGGCATTCTGCTACTTCTAGGGGTAGAACCGGAAGAGGACCAACCCACCAGGACATTGTCCGCAGTGACGGCGAAGGCGACCAGCCCAGTTGCTGCCAGCACGTCCACTCGTCACCCACAGGACCTGATGTGGGGCTTCACCTTAGGCAACCAGTTCCTGCAGAAGTCAGCTCTGAGACAGCCGACTGAGTGGCGACCTTGACTACCCCGGGGGGTATAAAGCCAGTGATTGCCCTTCCCCAGCCACCCTGAAGCAACACCTCGCAACCACAAATTACATGTCCAGCAGGCGGCCTACCCGACCTACCCTCTGCAAGGGACCAGTAAGATGTCATTAGTAGAGTCCGTCCTGAGCCTGCGGGCCTGACTGTGCAAAACAAAAACCCTCTTGTCATGGCGTGTCTTCTCCCTGGTCGTCATACATCAAAGTGATGTATTTAAATTTTTTACAATATTGGCTATAGCATCTAAAATGGAGATAATTAACTGGCTGTGTTGGTTTGTGTAATACATCTCTTTATTTTCGTAATTCTTTCATGTTATAGGTGCTGATTATGAATATTATGTTGAAGATAACAGTGAAACACTCAGAAGGTGCCTTATATAAAAAAGTAATATTTTTTTACAAATCCATTTTAAAATATGTTTTTTATGTGCAAGCTGCTTATTTGGTAATGTACCTAATGAAAATAAATGTTACATTCTTTGGTCCTATTCAGTGCCATATCTGCACTCGATAGTCTTGAATGCCACATGGTGAGTTGGAGCAGCAGTGTTTGTGGCACTTCAAACTGATTTTGGAAGGTTCCTCGTGGGGTGTCATAACAGTGTTAATTCGCAAAACAAAATTTTTGCAAAATGTTAGTAGTAGGTGTGGTTTTACTTTTCTATGCTTTTATTTTATTATATCTTGTGTGCTTTAGCTATGTAAATATGTGTTACATGTACCACACATAATTTTTCAAGCCAGAGAATCATATTTGCATAGCAAAAGTTGGTAGGCCTTATGTATGTATTTATTGGTAGTGAAATTACTAAAATAATACTTTTTGTGTCATGCTTTTGCATTGATATGCATTCTTTATTACATATTCAGAACCTTCGAAATTCCTTTGAATTGATAGCTGCAAGTGTATAAGTTTACGGAAACATTTTATTACATAGTTTGTGTACACTACTTTGATTTAATAAAACTTGGAAAAATGTAATTTTATTGCATTTTTATAGGTCAGGGAAAAAAAAAAATGTTATGGATTCAGGAAAACCTGGAAAGTAGGGGAATTTAGTTTCGTGGTTTGTGTAGCCACCCTGAATAGACTTTTGTCTTATTGTTTATTTTTATAGCGGACATTATTGAACGAGGGATACGTGAACATCCAGAGTTGAGTGTTGGCATGACCACAGAGGGCATTGAAGTTCGCAGTGTTGGTAATACACTTACTCTGCATGAAACTGCTCTCATAGAGGCTTTCAACCTAAGGGCTGCCATTGAATATCAGCTGAAGAATTGTAAGTATCCTTAAACTTTTCCGTCACTAATGTTTCAAAACTTGTGAACCATAAATCACTTTGGTCCTAAAAATGGTGATGTATTCAGGTTAAAGTTTATAACTTAGCATATTTTCATATTTTAAGATGAAATAATTAGAAATCTTGCTCATGTTGAAAACAGTACTTACTGTAATGACATTTCTCATTGTTGTATGCAGAAACTTGAATATTGGCCTTAATACTCTAAAGCACATGTGGAAATATTACTGCACTGCATGTTGTTTTGCTGAGTGATGCTGCCTGTGGTGTCCTGTCAGGTTACAATGTAGCACAGTGGTAAGACATCAGCTGTAGGAGTGGCTTCTTTGTTGCCACTTGCCACTTCTGCCAACTTTAGATTTGTAACACTCCCACCATCACATCTAAATATATTATAATAAGTATCCAAAGATTAAAATCTCTTTTCAGATGTAAATTACAAATTGAAGAATCATTATTTTTGCTGTAATAAAAACGAAATATGCTAAAATTGAAAACCTGTATAGTTTCGCTACTACTAGTGGTACAGAACTTCCTGAGAGAGAGAGATAGAGAGATAGAGAGATAGATAGAGAGAGATAGAGATAGATAGATAGAGAGAGATAGAGAGAGATAGATAGAGAGAGATAGAGAGATATAGAGGGATGGATGGAGATATAGATGGATATATAGAGATATAGATATAGAGATAGATATATAGAGATAGATATATAGATAGAGATATAGAGATAGATATAGAGATAGAGAGATATAGATAGAGATATCACTAGGGTCTACGCACCATATTTTGCCCTGATATTTTTAACTGTAACAATAAAATATGTTTACATCACTTGGTTAAAACAATATTTTAACTGTGAACTATTTCTTACTAGTCATTGCCAAAACATTGTTACTCTCCAGTGGCTTGTAGTGAGTTTTTACAGGGTAAGCAATACAATAGCCCCACATATTAGAGTGTTTTAGATAACATCTACTAGTGCCGGGCTGTGGTTCCATTTTCAATTTCTACTAACAAAAGCAACTTCCAACTATGCTTACTCTCCACATGTATTTACGTTTTATAGTACGTAACATTAGTTATAGAAGCAGAAACGAAATTGATGTAATAATAATTAAACTCAATATTACTTAGAGCATATTACAAATTAAAAGAAAACTCCCATTTTCTCGAACACTTTCATCCACTTACCAAGGAAAAATGAGGACTGAAGTACACAAACAACACGACTGCTTACCCTGCCAAAGGAATGCAGTGGCGTGTTGTTGCTTGCGAGTTTGATTCATCAATCTATCACTAGTCACTCGTGGAAATAAATATTAGGTAGCAGCTCTATGTGTGTGCAGTACAGGAGTTACGAAAACTCTGTTTCTCGAATTGGAAACGGGAAACTCAGATTTTAATGTGTTTAAATTTAAAGTTAAGGCGAAAACTATAACTACACTGAATGGAAAAATTTTTTTCAGATGAATCTGCACGGGAAGCACTGACAGACATGCCACCTCGATCTGAGGAAGAGCTGGATGCAGTGACTCTCCACAATCAGGCTCTTATGAACATGGAGACAAGGGCAACAGAGGGATTCGAGAAGCTCCAATTTCTCTTGCAGCAGAATCCATTCCCACCAGAGACATTTGGCAACCTTCTTCTCCTTTACTGCAAATATGAATACTACGACTTTGCTGCAGACGTGTTGGCAGAGAATGCCCACCTTACATACAAGTACCTCACTCCAGTGAGTATACATGTTCATGTTTTGAGATACAGGTGTAGGAAATGACTGATGCATTACAGTTAATGCGTGGTCTTTTGAGCACTTTTGAAATCCCTGCCTGCTTAGTTTCAGCTTCCTACCCAGTGTGTATCCTTGTGCCACGTTTAATAACTAATATCCATGCAGCAGTCAGGTGATATGCAAAACTGATAAGAAATATGAATAACTGTACGTATCTGTTATACCAATAACTATTCCACTGTGTATAAAACAAAATGAATTTAGTTTTTGCTATAATTTTTAGTATTCCCTATTAATAAAATGTTAAGCTGCAGACTTATATTTACCAAATCGCTGCTTATACATATTATCGTAAGTACTACAAAATATTTACAGATTCACTGCTGATATTATTGTAAGTACTCCAGATGTATTTTGTGTACAATTTCAAGCAGAAATTTTTGTTATTGGTTTATTTAAAAAGTGTTTAAATGTAACTTGGAGGGTGGTTGTCGGAAATGTAACACATGTACCTACAAAGAAACATACCTAATATTCTCTCGTCTCTCACCTGTTTAGCCAGCGACTTCTGAGAACAGGCATACAGCCAACCATATATAGTTGGAATCACGTTATTATGACCACCTGCTAGTATCCAGAGTAACCACCCTTCAAGGCACAAACAGCAGCTAGACGAGCTGGCAGTGACTCAGTCAGGTGCTGATAGGTCTCTACGGGTTTTGGAGCCATGCTGTCTACAGTGCATCCCACAACAGTTGAAGGGTGTGTGACGGAGGAGACAGACAGTGAACATGACGATCAAGATGGTCCCACAGATGTTCAATTGGAATGAGTTTAGGCTGTTTGGGGGCCAGGTAAGAACTTTGAAGTCCTGATTGTGCTCTTTCAGCAATGTGCGGACACTTATAGCCATGGGACAAGGCACGTTATTATGCTGGAAGATTCCATCCTCCCGAGGAAAGACAATTGTCATGTACGGGTAGATGTGATCGCCAAGGATGGATTCATTACCAAATCAATGAAGAGTGCCTTCCACATGGATGATGGGACATAGAGAATACCACGAGGACATTCCCCAGACCATAACACTGCCCCTACCGCCTTGTGTTTGTCCAGCAATGGATGCAGGGTGTCGATTCTCAGACATTTCTCGCCAGACGTTGCACCACACTGGTGCAAATTGTGTTCAGAAAGAGACAACCAGTACACTTCAACAAGGAATAAAATTACAGAAACACCTTTCTTTAAATTCTGGAATTTATTGCATATAAAGGGTTCCAAAATACCAATGTTTCATCAGTAATGCAAACAAAACTCTCAAATACTATATTAAAAACGTAAATGGCTTTACAATAAAATTCAACACTGCCAAATGTGTACAAGTAGCTATAGTTCAAGGAGAACCAGCATCCTTTTCATGCAATAATAGTGTCAGGTACAGATTTTGCAAAACTCTGACTAGAATAGATGAAGTTGCCAGTGGTTAATAATGCCACAATTTGAGTCATGCCAATGTTTGACTTCAATATGAATCAATTGGCTAATAATGCTGCAAAATTTTAAATGGCATACCGAAAATGATTTAAACTGAGCCTCTCAAGGCCTGACAGAATCATTAAAAACTTGTGGTAGTAAACATATGCCGCGTCAAAATCCTTGGAACGGTATTTTCCCACACGAAATGGCAAACCAGCCATGTATATAAAAATGTGTTACCTTCAATACCTCACTGGCTAACTAAGGCTGCGTTCACAACACTGAAGATCAGCCTAATAAAACTTGTTCATCTTCATGTTCCTAGTACACCAAATTGTTATGCACGTATTTACTAAAAAGCTATGACATGTAGCAATCTGCCACGAAAATTTGTTTTATCACAGGAATCTTTTTCCTATCTAAAAAAAAGTCAGTCGCGTGAACGCACCACTACTCTCAGCATGCCAAACGTTGAACTCAAACGAGGCAGGCAGCAAGCTTTCTTTTGTCGCCATAATCAAGGCAATTACTATCAAAGCTCCTTGAAGCCACAAACCTTGTTAAAATATCACATTTGTTACAAGGAGCCAAAATTAATCAAGTATAACAACCACTAAACAATTTAATAAATGTGTGCACACCAACAAAACTAAATTGCTTGAGATGCTTGGAATAACGTACACACAAACCTTGCCATTTAAAGAACTTGAATACTGATTTGATTTTAAAAACTTTGTTTCTACTAGTTCCATGTAAAGGAAAAAGCAATATCAGTACAATTTTTGCATGATAAACTGAAAGGCGGCAGCCTGCAGCACAGTAGAGCGCCTTCGGGATAAAAGTATATTTAAAAACTTACATTAAAAACCAAACACTCAATATTAGATACGTCTGTAAAAAGGAGTTTTAGACCAATCAAAGCCCTAGTGAGAATAAATGTTAAGCTTGCTCTCAACATGAAATAATATGTTAAAAATGGAAAAGCTAGCGAACGACTTCACGCAACATACTTGCACACTAGGTTTGTCCCGCAGGACAAATTGGGCTACAACATGCGAGCCAAGAAAACTGGAAATCACTAAGCTTTTACTTGAATATTTCAAAACCACACAACTCCACAAGGGAGTGCCAAAAAATCCAAAACTACGAAGCAGGCACAGCAAGTGTTTACAAAATCCAAACACTACTACTTTGAAAACTACTAAAAATATTCAATGCCCATTCTACCAAGGAAATGCCTCCAACTCACCACTGATATAAAACCTGACCTCTCTCACTCTGGTTAAAAACTATTAAAAATTACTTTTGAAAGACTGGATATTACATTTAAAGAAACAGCTGTGTTGAATCAAGGTGTTGTGCCCTTCGCTAATCCACGTCGCACCCCATGACGTGGTTCACACACCTCAGTCTCGATGTATATACATTTATCCGACCAGGCAGCACCCATGGAGACCAGTAGAGAAGTGACTGCCTGATTTTCATATACAAAAATCTGATATTCAAACTAGTGATTCAAGCGAGAAGGGGTAAGAGGGTAAGGGAAACGACAGGGGAAGGGAAGGGAATCTAATCAAGAGCATACAAGGAGGACGGTTTGGGCGCTGTCGTCGTGCGGGAAACATCTAAACTGCGTGGGCACTAGTGAAGTCCAATTAACGATGTCACGTTGGAGTAGTTCAATTAACAAGAAGTAAGAGTTTTAGCACACTTGTAATGCAGAGGTGTTACAACTCCAGCCCCTAAAAAAAAACAAATCACCAAACATCCAAAGTCAGAACACCAAAGCACTCTGGCCACCTGGTAATAAAAAAACACTTGTCAGTACACATCGGCAGAAGTACAGTGTTCAAAGAGTAGAGTAGAAAAAGGTAAACAGAGCCAAGTAGGCAAAGTACAGAGGGTGTGGGTACTCAGTTGTTGGGTATGGCTCGTGTGAGTAATTTCATTTCCCCGGTCACCTGCAATCCCTTGAGCAGTGTGAGCTCCACTGGGAGAGGTTCTATGACTACGGGAAAGGATACCCTTGAGTCTGTAAAACTTCTGTTTATTCCGTTTTACGGGAAGTAAACAGGTGGTGTTGCACTACCTCCTAACACTGGCAAGGGCTTAGGGAAGCTTAACCTATGCTATCCAGGTGAAGGCGACGTGGTTCTAAGCTAACAATGATGGGTTAGATGAGCGCTATCAAAATAACTTAAACTGGTACTACTCCCTATGCATGTGTTGCCCAGAAGAGGCCACAGTGTCTAGGTGTGTAGACGACGTTGGCATGGATTGGATCTTCAGCACGAATGTGGTGAAGACTGAGCAGGTTGAGAAGGATGGTTCCAGCGATGAGTCGCCGTGAAAACCAAGGAGAGGGTTTTCTTTTGGCACAAATGCGGTGAAGGAAGGGTAGACAGAGCTAGGAGCAAAGCGAGCAGGCTGGTCAGATCTCAGGCAGGGGCTGTGGTGGAGAAATGAAGACTGGTCCTGAATCAAATTGTGACCCAATATTTATACTCTTGCTGGTCCTTCCTCGTCAGTCAGCTGGATAGAGGTGGTCGCTGGAGAGAGGTTAGCCATAGCATAGCTTCTCAAGGTGTGACATACTGGCCGGCTTGGAGAATCAAGATGCAGCGAATCGTACTGGTAGAGCCATCTGGCAGCGTGCAGTGATACGCTGGATGCATAGTCGGTGGCCGGTGAATAATACAATCTTTAACTGGAACGTCCATTCTTGCTGGGGTAGACAGTAAAAGTTTTTAATGTCTCATTGTGTGATCAACAATAAAAACTCCGTTGCTATCAGGTGTCAAGGCTTGCTCACTGATGAGGTGAAGTCATTTATATCATTGTTGGAAAGACGTCATGTGTCAGTGTCAACAAATCATTGAAAGATTGTCTGGTATAGCTTATTCTGAATGGTTTTTAGTTGATTACTATTTTGTGATGTCCACCCAAAGAGAAAACCAAGCAACCAAGTGTAATCCTCCGGTGTCAATGATTTAAGCTAGTCTGAAATAAGTTCTTGTCTGACACCACTTTAATATCCTACCTATTCCAGGTTGCCTTCATCAAGATGGTCGAGTTGTAGCTTCCCCTCTAGGGACCAGAATGCTGGATTCCCATTAACGGGGAGAGTTTGTGGGGGTACAGCCTTAGCACGAGGAAGACAGATGATGTCCCTCTGGACTTTATGTGATGCTAGTCGTAACACATATTGCATGCTACAGCGGGTGGGAGCGAAGGTCTGGTGCTTTAGCGGGTGCAAAGGCGGGCGTAGTGCAATATCTCAGCTTTGGTGGCAGAGGCGGGAGTGGGGAGATAGCTTGCGGGACATTGAAACAGGTTACAGTGATACCCTCCTGCCCCTGGTATCCTGTTCTCACGAGTGCTGTAGTGGAAGCTTTCTGGGTAACAGAGCCTCTATCTCGCAACTTCTTCCCATCAGTTGGAGTAGACCTTTACTTACCTCCCTGGTCTGACCTTTCACTTCCCTGGCCAGAGCCAAGGCTTGCCTGACTGCCTTCTGCTGCCCAGCCTTATGGTTAGGCATCCAGGTGGCAGAGAGAGAGATAGAGAGAAAGATAGAGACAGAGAGGTATAGATAGAGAGAAATAGAGATAGAGATAGAGAGACATAGAGAGAAATAGAGAGATAGATAGAGACAGTGAGATAGGTAGATATATAGATATGGGTAGATATATATAGATATGTAAATATATTGAGATAGATGGATAGGTAGATATAGAGTGATAGGTAGAGAGACAGATAGAGAGATAGATAGAGATATGTAGATAAAGAGATATATATATATATATATATATATATATATATATATATATATATATATATATATATATATATATATATATATATAGAGCTATATAAATATAGATATAGAGAGCTAAAGATATATATAGAGAGATAAAGAGATAGATAGAGAGAGAAAGAGATAGATAGAGAGATAGCGCTGGGCTGCTTACCCCTCCGTGCAACGGCTCGAGGGGTGGAAGGGTGGCATGCGTGGTGGTGTGATGCAAGCAGTAGGCATACAGATGGCAGTAACAGTTTTGCAGGCTTGCTACCCTTGCATCAGGATGGTTCAGTAGTGTGTATCGCTAATGGAGCTTGATCAAGGGGTGCCACAGCTGTGGTGGAAGCTAGAGGATCAGCAGACGTTGCTTGTGGTGCATCAACTGTTGGTGGTTTTATAAGAATTGTTCATTGAATACCTTGGTTCAAAGTGAAGATGATGATTTGTGGGAGGGTGCACCAGTTTATATGGTGAAAAGAGAAAGTGAAAATGAGACAGTTCATAATGATAGTTTTGAAGATAGCAAGGATGTCAAAAAACAAAGAGTGTGTATAGATGTGTTTTAGATAGATTTATAATCCAAAGGACTGTAGCATACAAAATTAAATTTACAAGCAGGCACAATCTCTTGTACATAAATAGCAGATTAATTAAATGTGTAGATCAAAAATTTAAAACTTGTTTTATTTTAAACTTTTCCTTTTGTAGTAACTGAAAACAAACTGATAAGAATGTAATTTCATAAATTTGTGTGATTATGCTTAACGAATCACCTTCAATTTGAGGCTGTTTTGGCTTGGATTCAAATACAGTAAATTCAGCATCATATCTTTTTGCTAACAGTTTTGGAATACATTTTTTTGTATTTTGTGTTCTCCCTAGTATGTTGTTTCTCTTAACTGCATGTAATGTAAATTTGTGGTATGGTTGCAGTACCTGTATAGCTTTCTGGATGCTCTCATAACCCAACAGACATCACCAGAAGAAGCATATCGCAAGTTTGATGAAATTGCTTCTAGGCATACTGAATCACTTCGAAAACTTACAAAGCAAGTTCAGGAAGCAAAACAAAATCATGATGATGATTCAGTGAAGAGAGCAATTGGTGAATATGAAGATGCATTGGAAAGGTAATGAAAAACATTCTTCCATACCGCGTTGTATAATTAGTGTTCATTAACTTGCAAATATATGTGTAGACAGTCACTAGCACTTAATTTGAAAATGTTTATTATTTATGATTCTGAACATATTTGTAAAAAGTTCCCTTGTGTTTGCAGATACATTCCTGTGCTGATGGCCCAGGCGAAAGTTTACTGGGACATGGAGAACTATGCACAGGTGGAAAAAATATTTCGTAAGTCTGTGGAGTTTAGCAATGAGAATGACACATGGAAACTGAATGTGGCTCATGTTTTATTCATGCAAGAAAATAAGTTCAAGGAAGCAACTGGCTTCTACGAGCCAATAGTCAAGAAAAATTATGATAATGTAAGTTATTTCTGACATTCACTGTAAACAATTCTGGTTATTAATAAGAAGCTAATTTTTGTAGTTGAATCGGTAACACGTTGGTTACAAGCATTTACAGCAAAAGTTTGCATTCATAAGCTAGTGTGAAAATGCACTTTACTGACTAAAGAAGGCCAACTTTGGGTAGCAACTTCAAAATTGTGTAGTTTCTGCAGTTCTGTTATAAATAGACACAACATTTATAGATATAGTGAGCTATTTGTATGCCTAAACAAACATTTCTCAGTGCATATGTCAGTGCCATGTTACCAATACTGGAAAGAAATAGGTACGTATTCACTTCCCACCTCAAATACACCAAGTCATCCTTTAAAGTTAATTAATTACTTAATAAAAAATAAAATCCTTCTAACTAAATAAGTTACACAAAGCATCAAAATATTCAATTGTACGAAAATGAACACAAGTAAAGCAAAAAATAAATAAACAATTTACTTTTCTCTTACCAAATCATGTTACCCACTTTCTAATTATGGTAACCAAATGTGGCAAACACTAGCAAACTGTTTACAGAACATTTACAAACCACAGAGTAATCACAAGCACCAAGCTACAGAATTTAAAGAATTTGCTACCAATTCAACCGTTAAAATTTGCCTAGTGTTTATTTTCTTGCATTGAGTGGATGGATGTGTGCAGCAGCAATAGATAGGCATGTAATTTTGTTCTTGTTGTACTATATGATTATTTAATTCTTGTATCAGCACCTGAATTCCATTATAAAACACAAAAATTTAGTTGTTAAGCTGTGACAAGTAGATTTCATGGAATTATGAAATTTTATTTTCCATTTCCCTTGCAAACATAATGTTATGCTACCTAATTATATGCTCATTTCTTTGTATGTAGACAATCTATTTTAATTAGAGAAAACAGATGTAATATGCAGATAAATTTTAAGATTTTTTAAATATTAAGTGGGATGGCAGTCAGTATTTTTTTTAAATTGTGGTGTAACTTGTTCACAGTTAAGTGATCATTTTAAAAATTGGTCTTTGAAAAATCCATTGTCTTTACCTGCATATATTTTGAAAATGTGAACATTGACAGTAGTATTTATAGAAATGTTGGCTGTGAATTATGTCAAGTACTTGTGTTTATCAGTGTGAACATTGGGGGCAGCTAAAATTGGTTTCTGTCTGCTACTCCATTAGTATGTTCTTCTTTATGGTTGCCATTGTTACTTGTAAAATGATGAATCATGTGCAGTCTTACTGGAAGCATCATTTCTACAGATACACGCTATAGTGTACAACATATAACTCTGAATCTGAGTGCAGTTACTAACAGCGCAACTATTGGCCACTAATCGGTTAGAGGGAAATATAGTCCAGCCAACAAAGGCTCAGAATGGGCAAATATATGAAATAAGTATTAGAAATTTGAATATGCACACTTGTTTATGGATATTGTCACAATGCGAACTTTCTGGTATTTTTTTTTTTTTACTTTATTTGATAAGTTTGTATTCTTGGGACGTTAATCATAACAGCTTTTCACTTAAAATTGGTGCTGTGTTTGTGGGTCAGTGCTGATATATTGCAACAGATTCCTGGCCTGGTTGTGTATATATATATATATATCTCTGTGTGTGTGTGCGTGTGTGTGCGTGTGTGCGCGCGTGTGTGGCGTGTGCGCATGTGTGCACGCACGTGTTTATATATATATATATATATATATATATATATATATATATATATATATATATATATATATATAAAAAATCTATGTGAGAGTGCATGCAGGCATGTGCATGCAGGCATGTGAATGTCAGTGTGTGCACACATGTCAATGTGGGTGTTCGCGCGTTCCTGTCTGTGCGTACATACGTGTGTAATAAATTGTTGTTAAGAACCTTTAGTGGTTTTTTATTTATTTGTTCTCTTAGTGGCCATGCTCAAAACCTTAGTTTTTGTTATAACTTTAATTCTGATTTTTTTAGAAGTAAGAACGAGGGATGGTGTGAGAAGAGTAAATAAAATAACTGGTAGGCTTTTTATAGATTTTTTAAATATTTATTTTGCCCCTAACATGAAGAACTGTAAAAATCCTCTCTCTACGAATCACAGAGTTACTCTACAGGTAACCTCAGACGTATTAGTGCTCACTGACCTTGTGCCTATTTTTCACTCGCCAGTTTGGGAGAGTTTATGCCTCCTCACCCCTCATAATGTGACAATTGTTATTAAAGATTATATAAAAAGTTCTGATGAATTGGAGGTGAGCTCCAGCCACCATTTAAAAAAAATGGGTACTTTTTTCCATGAGTATATCAGGAATGGTTAGTTGCAGCTGAAAAATAGTTATATACAAAATTGAAGAAAATAAAATTTCCTACATAAAAGTTTTCATTTACTTTTTTCTATCTCTAATAATTTCTGAGATAATTGAATATGAATATTATACTTCACTGAGTGCTACATTATTGCTACATTCTTTACAAATAAGTTCATAACTTCTGAACTGTTAGTTTTTTTCGAGAAATAGTTCACAAGCAATATATTGTTGAGCATCCAATTATTTTTTTAATGTATATTGTACATAATTTTTTGTGTGGTAAGATTTCATTATTATTATTATTATTATTATTATTTTTATTTATTTATTTATTTTTTGCATTGGATATCTCATAGGTGGAAGTGGTCTTGAGCTGATGAGCACCTTTATACTCCAGTATTAGTCTATAATATGTTATAAGGTCATGCCTTTGGTAGAGCAGTGGGAGCTCACTTACTAATACAAACATCTTTATCAAACACAATATTTGAGCAATTTGATATCAATGCTGAGAGACAGAAGGCTATCAACAAAGTTATGGTGTATTTTCTGGATGAGTCACCTTCTCTAGGCATCCTTGTTGATAAAAATGGATGGCTTTGAAAATCACATGGGCTATGAGTAAAAAGTGGTCATAGGCTCATTGTTTTCTTTTATTCTCAACATAATATTTCAGACTTTTAATTCACTTGATTAACCCCCCCACCCCCCCTTCAGGTACTGTGAAATGTATTTTAGGAGTTGCCAGTACCACTCCTTACTTGTGATGTTGCACAAGTTTGCAGATAACTGGCATGTATTACTGTAGTCCTACAGCTGGTTTTGCTGATTTCGAAAGCTATTACTGTTTTTATTTTACTGTCCCACACAGCGTAAGGATATCCTGAAAATATCTCAAATATATTCTTGCAGGAATATTGGAATATCCTTGGGATATTCCTAGATATTCTGATCATATTACTGCAATGTTCGAGGGATATTCTATGTCCGACCATATCCCTCCCACAAGATATTCCAGGGATATTCGACGAGGAATATTAGGATGTCCGTCATATGCCTATTCATTCCCAAGTATATCTCAGGAATATGCTATAAAAGTTATGTCTACACTCTCAGGATATGGCATGGATATTCTTCAAAGGACACAGGAATATCCCTAGGAAATTCTTATATATTCTGAGCATATTACTGGAATGTTCCAGGGTTATTCTATGTCTGCCCATATCCCACTCCCAAAATATTCCACGGATATTATCAGAGAAAAATAAGGATATCCCTAGAATATCGCAATTCATTTCAAGGTATATCTTGGGATTATCCTAGGTGAATAATACTCCTAGCAGTATTAATCACACTCCGAGAATATGCCATGGGTATTCTTTAAGGTACATAAGAATATTTCTAGGAAATTCCTAGATATTCGGAGGAAATTGCTGGCATTGGCCACTAGGAGCGCTGGTGTTGCTCTCGTTCGATTAGTCTATCTCGCATGTGCTCTGTTGCCATATTGGTTCTGGAATTGGCTGCTAGAGGTGCTGCTTTTTTATAACTCAAAATACCATCTGGAATAGTGCGGGATTGAACTGCTGGACCTTGGGTCACCAGACTTATGCTTTAGACCACTCTACCATTGCGATATGCGTTGGGACAAGAGTTTATAAGTAGTATATAGCTTGGAGATGAATAAATAATATTTAGCCTCTCATTATAGACATTACATTTTTTATTTTCTTATATAATTTTTAAGTATTATATTTTTATTTTAAGTATTTTTAAGTATTTTTATTGCTCTTTAAAGCATATCGAGTGACGAGTCTACAGATTCGTATTTGTCAGGCAGATAAGAATACGTCATCAGAATATATAATTACATCACTATGAAAAGCGCCATATTAGATTTTTCATAAGCATATATAAAAACTGTTTTAGTAAATATATACCAAGTGTTTTGTATTATGAACGTTGATTATTCACACTTTTTCAATAATTATTTATGTATAATAAAGTGGAACATGTGAACATTCCTATATACTCCCACATATCCTTATAGGACACAAAAAGGAAACTGGGGATATTTTTATTTACTCCTAAATGTCAATGGAATACAAAGAGTAAAATGGGAATATTTTTTACTCCCAAATATCATTGGGACACAGAGAAGAAAATGAGAATATCCCTATAATATCCGTATTTACTCCTAAATATCCCAGGAATACAAAGAGTAAAATGAGAATATTCCTGTTTACTCCCAAATATCCTTAGGCTATGAAAAGGAAAATTTTTATTTACTCCTAAACATCCCAGGAATACAAAGAGTTGAATTAGAATAGTCCTGTTTGCTCCCAAATATTCCAAGAATACAAATAGGAAAAGGAGAATATTCCCATTTACTCCATAATATCCCAGGAATACTAAGAGAAAAATGAGAATATTCCTGATTACACCTAAATATACCAGGAATACTAAGAGGAAAATGACAATATTCCTGATTACTCCAAAATATCACAAGAATACCAACAGGAAAATGAGAATATTGCCATTTACTCCAAAATATTACAGGAATACATAGAGGAAAATGGGGATATTCCCTTTTACTCTCAAATATCCCAGGAATACAAGAGGAAAATGAGAACATTCCTGTTTACTCCCAAATATCCCAGGAATACAATAGGGATATTGAGAATATTCACAGAAAGCCCCTGAATTTCCAGAGATATCTAGATGACATTAGGAATGTAAATAGGATATCCCTGGCATATTTTATGCTGTGTGGGGTGCTTCTGATCAGTGTGTGTGAATGCTTCCCCCCCCCCCCCCCCCCCCCCCAATTTCCAGTGTTCAAAAGTGTTTTGACATAATAACTTTTGTTTAAACAATTTTTGTAACATTTGTGATTAAATTGTAAAAAAAATAGCAAACTTTTCCCATGAACTTAATTTTTTTGCCTGGACACTCATATGCTTTTTCCAGTGCATTTCCCTTTCCATTAGTTAATGATGTGCTATAAAGTTAAAGCATAAGTATCTGCTTTCTGTCATCTTGCCAGTGTTTTAAAATTAATTAACTAACTTGTGGAACTGTTATGTAGTAGTAAAATTCCTTACAGATTTTGACTGTGAGTGCCATTGTGTTGGCAAACTTGTGCGTGTCATATATCATGACATCACAAAATGAAGAAGCTGAAGAATTGATGCGAAAGATAGAGAAGGAAGAAGAGCAATTGGCATATGATGAACCTGATAAGAAAATATTCCACCTTTGTATAGTGAACTTGGTAATAGGGTGAGTTTGAATTACCATTATGTAATAATAAGGCTGTTATTCATAGCTTTGGTGATCAGTATACACAAAATGATTCAAATGTAGATGCAGTGGAGGTGCTTAGTGGAATTGGTGTGGAAAAAGTTACCAAAAGAATCGACATATATCCTGAACTTGTTCATATTGAGAGAGGAGAGGGTCACATCTGTCAAAAGTTTCTGTTACAGCTTACAAGGGAACATCGTCGACTTGAACTCATATTTTAAGAAGAAAAATAGTGCACTTGCATCGTATCAGGCCCAGCAATTGATCCTGCGTGAAAAGTTGGGCCGTAAGTTAGATGTTACACATTTGTAACTCTCTGAATGTATAGCTTCCAAACATTTGCATATGTCAGTTATATGTTACTCACGCCGCCCCACTGCAGTCACGTGATGTCGTAGTGCGAAGTACTGCATAGCAGATTGACAACCAGGAGCCCTCCAAAATCAGTGAATTGGAGCGACAGCAGGAGAAAGTGGGGTATGGGTCATGTCTGCTAACGTGTTTTGAAGTCTCATTCAAGAATACATGTTATTTTACTTGAAAATAAAGGTACAAATAGTATGGAACGAAGGTAATGATTTTTGAGTGTACAATTTAACCATGCTATTCATGTTGAAGAATAGCGCAACTCCTGCAAGTGTACTACACTTTAACAGTGTCAGTCTTACAATCCAGGGAAAATAACATGTAACAACAATATTAATAATTAAATACCGCTACACTACTGCTGCTAAAATTACACATTCATTCGTTTCTACTGCATTTGTGATTTGCAACATAAAAATGATCAAAGCAAAGAGACGTCTGGCCCAGCTACAGGTTAAAAAACACGCACGTTGACACAATGAACAAAGCATGTTACTGATGTCAAAACAATATTTCACTGGATGTTCAAAGTGCTCTGGCCGGTCATCAGTGTAGCTGCTTCGATACCACATGTACTGGAAGACCGGCTGAAACACTGGTGCACATAGCTGCCTGTAAAGAAGCGACTGGATTTGAAGGATGTTGTTACGCAGACCAAGGTTCACATCGATGCTCAGAAGTTGTGCGGAATTAATAAACTTGCGGATAAAACCCGTGAATACGCAGAAGCCAAATACATAGTCTTCCACATGGTGGTATCACCAATACAGAAACTGTGGTGTCTTCTGCTCTATGCTCTTCATGCGTTGACAAGCTTTTATGGCCATAAAATGAGTCAGCGATTAAAAACACTCTTGTCATCTTGCAGAATTTTAGCAAACATCTCCTCATGTCATACCCGTAAGTGTTCCTTGTTGACTGCTCTAGAAGATGATGCAACTACCACAATATTGTCCGCTGGAAACAAACTTTGCTTGACTTGTGGGCCAAACATCTTGGATGGCTCTTTTAAAACTACAAACAGAGGCAACAGCATGTGCCCATCTGCAGATACCATTGGCATTATTGAGTAGCTGTGCGTCGTGTTACTGACGGACTGAACGACTGTGTCAATGTCTTTTGCTCCTTTTTTGGCAAGGGATTGACCGGATGTGATTTCTAGATTAAACCCACTCTGATCTGTATTGTACACATTCTGTCTGTTGACCATTTCCATAATAGCTCTGGTATCTGCGACAAATTCTTCAAATGCAATAAGTATGGCTGTTTTGTTACCTAGATTTTTGTAGTAACATGGGTTATCTTTTGCGACACAATACCATGCCCTTTTTTGAAAGTGTACACCCACCCAACTAATGCTTTAAAATTTTCAAGACCCACATACATTGCGACTTGCACGCCCCACTGCTGTACGCTAACGTTGTGGATTGTCATCTTGTTCCTGTATGCGTTATTACATTTATCCAGACAGATTGTGTTGACATTCGAAAGCTTCTGTTGACACGTACCCCGGTTTTTAGTGTATGTACTCCGAGTGTACAGATCCCTTTTTTGTTGTAATTATTTAAAGTACTTCTTGATGGTGCTGAAAGACAGATTTCCCTACTTTCCACTTTTCCAAAAGGTGACAGCTCTTTTCATATACTCTTCTATTATGGAGAGGGGCAAAGTGGTATCTGACAATTTTCCGTCTTCAAGTAGGTGTCATCATCACTGACTTCCTTGTGTTTACATCCCTGCCTCGTCGGACAAATGGAGCTATTCAGTGAATATAATGGTGGTGAAAGGGCAGCCTCATTATCATAGTCGTCATCCTTTTGCAAAGAAGCATCGAATGTCAGTCCACTATTTCCATCTATATTGAGCATGTCTTCATTTGTGCAGTTGTCTATTATACCTGCAATGACAATCAACAAGAGCACAAAAAAAGCCCCATGTGCCTTTGTTTGTGTAGTATAAAAGTTAGTTGAATAGCCACAAATATTGATGCTTACCAGTCGCGACTTTCAGGAGCTCCCGTTCTTTGACATTTAATCATTGCAATCTAGTCGTCATTCTATACTACTCATGCAGTTGCTGCACTATTGCTTGTGAGTTTATCGCCATTATGAACACAAACCTCTTACTCACTCTCCTGCACGTTACTTTGGGTTCGGAAATTGAGCGGCTGTAGTGTGATGGAGTGAGTGACGTACAGCCGGTGCATGCGAACGTTTTAATAGCTGTACATTCAGAGGGACACAACTGCGTAACATCTGGCGTATGGCCCAACATTTCACGTGCAATGGATTGCTGGGCGTGATACAATGCAAGTGTGCTACTTTTCTCCTTAAGGTTGAAGTAAAACAACTGCCTATGTAGCACTGTACCCGACTATACAATGTAAATAACTTGTAAAAAAAGTAGTACATACACCATAAAAATTGTCAGAAAAGTGTGATTTATGCTGTATATGAAAAAAGAATGTATATATTTTGCAACATTATAAAATATTTTACTAAAATATACTTTTTAAATGTAAAAAAATAATCAATTAAAATAGTCTATTTTTACCAAAATTTAAACGCATTTCCATTCTGGATGCTTTGGAAAGCAGAATTTGAAAGAAAAACCTCTTCTTCAAGGAAGATTGTCATAATATATACTGTGATCATGTGTAATAAAATCATAGTAGTAATGTATCATATCAATTTTATAATTAACTTTATTTACGTCAGTTTCAGCTATAAATGTTTGTGACAAATGGACGCACATAAAAATTATTATTTTCTACATTATTATTACAGTTTTCTTGCACACAATCTGGCACCGGCTAACAGTCAGTGATGCTAGAGCCCATGACAGCGATCACCATGCACGTGTCATGTGTCCTGCACGTGCGCAAGGAAGCCAATATTCTGAACGCTCACATAAATATTATTTTTCAGTGTAAAATGTGTTTTATATTTGTATTGCAGGGTTTAATATGTCTTAAAGTGTTTTGAATTGTTTGTTGTTATTTTGAAATTGTTTGGTTATGAAATTCAAAGTGCCCACTACACCTTTTGTTCACTGATGTAGGTTTCCATAGCTAATTTAGTTTACCGGTCAACTTTTGCTTGCATACGTTTTTCCAGACATTTCTCCAGCATTATACTTCCGCTTTAGTATTTTGTTTCGCCTTTGTGGCATTTTTAACTTAATCGAGGAGGAGGAGAAAGATGTCGGAGAGGAGGTCACGCGACCTGCGTAACTTGAATCAGGCGCCATCCACCTATGTTAGTGGCGTTTCATAGTAATTTCTGCATTATTGCTGTGTGCAATTTTAAGGGCTTTGTTTTCATGTATGTATTTGAGAGTATTTTTCATGTTTGAATATTTTACGGCTACAACATGTATAACCACGTGGTTGACCGATGCCAAGTATTTGTATATGCCATCATTGAGTATTGAGAGCTTATTTATGTAATATCATATGTGCAATATTTTATTCAGGGTTCTAGGTTCAATTTTGTCAAGGTTCCGTATAATTTCCACGTAAATTGATGCTTTTTGCGTTTGACCAAGCTGTCACTTTCATGTGTGATTTTTCTGCCATCAGGCATGCTACACGCATGCAATCACTTAAATTGTAAAGAGAATAATTTTCTCGCTCAGAATAATATTTTGTCTGAATTAAATTTGCCGTTTTCACAAAAAAAAATATTGCAATTCCATCTGCACCACGTGGTCCACTATGAACTTCATCCAGCGGCATCCGCACCATCTAAACTTGTTTTCACACGTGTGTGTGTTTATTGTGAATACTCATCTCGTGTCCCATCTTGTTTCATGTATCTTTTGAGGGTTTATGTAATTTTGTAATTAGTGTACGGTGCAATTATTCCTGTCATGCTCACAGCTTTACTGGGATTGGGCAAACTTGATCGCGATTGGCGTCAATTTTACCTCCTATGCTAACTTAAAGTACGAGGGAGAGGGAAAAAAACCGGTTTAGCCACCGTAAAAACCCCTTGACAGAAAAAAATTACATGCAATTTATGAAGTAGAAAAAGATTTCTACCAGAACAGAGGATGGGCAAGGGTAAACTTTATTGAAATGGGTTTTAAAACACTAGAAGAGAGAGATTGGTTGGTGCGGGGGGGGGGGGGGGGGCTGTCCTTTATTTACTGTTCACACTGGATTTAGTTTGTAACCAGGGGGGTGGGAGGTACCAGCCCCCCCTGGTGGAGGGGAAGATGCGCTATTGGGTATTTCCCCTCCCGTAACGCCAGTCGACACCTGAAACAAATAGGGGAAGAGAAAAGGAAGAGGTGATGAGACTCTCTAGGTTGACAGTGTGCCTCGGGTGAAGGTGCTTAGCGGTGCACCAGAGAGCACACTAGCAGCGCCAATAAGAGCTGCATCGGGTCATACATACTGCACCACAACCCCCTGCCCCCTCCAAAGCGCGACTGCCATGTGTAGCACGAGAACTTTAGGCTTGTTCACCTTGAAGTGTCTTCTTCAGCTGCTAGGTGGTGTTTAACTTGAAGGCTTGAGGGAAAGTCCCAGTGTTTTGAGGTGTCTTGAGGTGTTGTACAATGCGACACCACAGCCGCCCAACACCGAGCCATTTGGCTATTCCAGCATATTTTTTGGCTTGTGACTGTGGGCACACAGTGCTTTGCAGTGTGTTATATTATAATTAATGTAATTAGTACTGGGATGTACCAAATCGCAGTGGTGTCAGCCACGTGTGTGTCAGTGCACGCAGGCATTATAGGTGTTCGTTGTAGGGTGTGTGGCATTAAATAACTATGGCAGCATGTGCGCCAATAGCGATTTAGGTCGCTTGTACCTCTGAGTTTTGTTGGGGTCATAGTCCCCTAGGGCGTTAATCAGAGGATTGTTTGATTCATGGGCTGTGGCATAGAACTTCTCTGCTATTTCCTGAATTAGTTCAAACAGCTTTGGCTGTTGAAGCTCATCGTGTAATTCGCAAGTGGGCATATATCTGGATGCATGGCCAGCTATTTTGAAGCATTTATTTTGCACATGCTGTAGCTGTTCCATGTATGTCTTGGCGCAGTATGCCCAGGCTGGCGCTGCGTATAATAGTATGGGACGGATAAGGGATTTATAGATTACAATCCCATTGTGTGCTGTGTGAGGCCCCCTCTTGTGTTAAAACACTGGTTAGAGGGCCGCGAGGTGGGCTAGGGCTTGCTGGCATTTGGTAGTGACATGGCGATGCCATGTCAGTACGCTGTCCATGATCACACTGAGGAATTTTACCTCTGTTTTGTAAGGAATGTTTCCTGGAACAGTTGAATGGGTGGGAGAACCTGAGGTAGGGGCTTGCATGTAAAAATGACGGTTTCACATTTGCTGACATTTATCTTGATTTGCCACTTCCAAAAATATGTCTCAAGTGTTTTAAATTGTCTTGAGCATAGTGCACTGCCATGTTAAAGTTACTAGATTGATTGTATGGAGTACTGTGTCATCTGCATAGACACCGAGTTGGGCAGTCCGTGCGGCAGGGCACGGAATATCGTGAGTGTATAAATTAAATAGCATTGGCCCCAGTATACTTCTCTGGGGAATACCAGCTCTAATAACTTTATGATCAGATGTGGCTCCTTCCACAGTTACAGCATATTTGCGTCTGTCAAGATACGAGTAGCAGTCGGGGAAGGTGAAGAAGAAAGCTTGTGTAATAGGCCTGCGTTTATAACCCTGTCAAATGCCTTTTCGACATCAAGGAATACTGCAGCTGTGTAATGTTTCCAGTTGAGATTTTGAGTTACATACTCGGTTAATCTCACAAGCTGGTGTGTCATGGAATGCTTTTGTTCAAAACCAGACTGTTCATTTGGAATTAAGTGCTTGGCTGCAGTGTGTTTTTAAGTCTGTTGAGTATTACTTTCTCAAATATTTTTGAGAGTACACTCAGCAGACTGATGGGATGGTAATTCTGGGGCTGTGTTTTATCTTTCCCAGGCTTTGGGAAGACAACATTTGCCAGTTTCCACTGGGTAGGGAAGTGCACGAGTTTGAAGTTGCTGTTGAACAGTTCAACCAGGGCTTCAAGTGTACTGTCTGGTATTTGGCGAAGTTTTAAGGCTTGTATTTCATCAAAGCTGGGAGCTTTGCAGGGCTTCATGCGGCGAATAATTTGTTTTATTTCATCCGCATGTGTATATTCCGGTTCCGCTTCTGTAGGTTGCTATAGACGGAAGGATAATTTGCTGTAAATAAGTGTTGTATGCTGGCGATCGTTAGGAACAGCATTGGACTGGAAGACCTGCTCTAAATATGAAGCAAGGCTTCAGCCTTCTGTTGTGGGACATGGACTACGCCATTTTGCTTTTGTAAGGGAGGAACAGTAGGTGTCTTGTTTATTTATAAAGGCCTTAGTAGTTTGCCAAAGGCTATTATCTTCAATTTTGAGTTCGGGCACATTTTTCTCCCTGTGTCCTGCTCATCAAATGTGTATTTCTGTGTCTAATTGCTTTTGTATTTCATTAATGAGAGTTTTAATGCACGGATTTTGGGTGCGCGAGTAATGCGCCTGTGATGTCAGTTTTTTTTAGAAATTAAATCTCTCATGTAAACTGGAAGTGTGCTTTCGTTGTTTAATTTGTTTTGTGGGGACATAATTGGCAATACCACACTGTATGCACTCGATAATTGTGTTTACAGCAGTGTCAATTTTCTTGGATGTGTCTAAAAGGAAGGATAATGTCAGCTCTTCCGCCAAATACCCCTGGAAGCCATGCCAATTCGAATGTTTAGAATCCTTAAAAAAGCCATTCTGAGTCGTGTCAGTATCTAGCAGCACAAACTCAGCATGAACAGGGTAATGGTCGGACGATAATTCACGCAAAACAGTTAACTCAAAGGGCGTGTGCAAGCCTTTGGTTAACACAATATCCAGATTATCTGGTTGGTGTCTGGGATATGGGGGGTCAAAGGTTAGCTCCAGTGGGGTGTGCACAATATAATTGTGACGTTCCTGGTGGGTATAAAGCACAGTACCATTTGCTATGCATGCCCTATAATTAAAGGCGGCATGTTTATCATTTAAATCGCCTGCAGCAATGAATGTGGGTGCAATGTTCGTGAGTTCATCCAGGTCGGCAACTGTGAAAATTGCGGCCTAGT
The DNA here is from genome assembly GCA_029891345.1 of Dryococelus australis. Taxonomy (NCBI): domain Eukaryota; kingdom Metazoa; phylum Arthropoda; class Insecta; order Phasmatodea; family Phasmatidae; genus Dryococelus; species Dryococelus australis. Next base: position 44,722,462 of record CM056997.1, read on the forward strand.
GGACAATATACAACATAGAAGGCTATATGTTGTGTGCCTATCATTAATTCCACCCCTACTGCTTCAACAGTTGTGAACTGGGCTCACTAGGCGGCGTAGCACTTGATAGAGTTATGTACTAAAACAAAAATTCAATTTCCTTGCCTGTCTTCCCGATTTGCGCGGAAAACAGTGTAGCCTGGGACAGAAAACCTGACTCAGGCGTTTTAATCTCATTTATAGTAGCGAGGGGTATTTGGTGCCTGGCTAAGTAATCAATCAGCTGATGTTGTTTATCACGAATGCCTCGAGCATTCCATTTTAAAAATTTGTTGCTATGAGTATACCACTTGTGTGTGTTAGACGCAGAGTTAGGCACCAATTTGTGTAGCTTTGTTGGCTACTGTAAGTGTGAAGCCAAGAGTGGCTTCTGCCTTGGTGCGGAAATCTGTGCATGGGTCTGCCCAGATTACAATGAGTTGGAGCAAAGGTTCGAAAAGTGCTGTGAGTAGTGGATTATCGTGCATGTTCTCATTATTTTTTATAATGGAACTTATTTCCGACAGTGTCTGCTGTTCGTTGGGGGCTGGGTTGTCCGCAGTATGCTGTGTAGGCAGCTGCTGAGCTGCAGGAGCTTCCATATCCAAAGTGCAGTTCTGTTCCGTGGTGTTGATTGGTACAGCCTCCTGATTGGCCAAGGGGGTTGGCCTATCAGAGACAGGCTGCTGGGGTGGTGCAGGCACGCTCACTCTCGGAGCTAGCTGCGGGGTTTTACTGCCCTTCTTGATAGATTTTTCATTCTGTTTCCCCTTGTTTGAAAGTGGTTTGGAGTTGGGTTGGTAGTTCCTGGGGCAGGGATTATTTACCAGGGTGAGAAAATCAGTTTCCCGCTCCTGGTATTGTGGCAAAGCCTGATAATAGTTGACAGTTGGTATATGTGTGTACTATGCATATGCAGGCACAAAAGTACTCTTATTTTTGCGCCTATTTGCTGCCTGTTGCCTTGCATTGACAGCAGGGATGGGGCGGGGATGTACTGTGAGGCAGGCTGTCCAGGAGCTGCCCTCGAGGCAGCAGCAGCAGTAGCTACATTCGCCTTCAGCAAAGCAGCAGACTGTTGCTGCCTCTTCTTCCTATCATCGATGGGGAGGCGGCACCATTTTTCTTGTTTGAACTGGGTGCAGCCACGATAATTTACTGCATGATGACCATCACAGAGCACATATTTCTTTTTCTGCTGGTCAGTTTCCCGACAAGCAGTGGTGAGGTGGTCGCCTTCACAGAAGCAACACCTGGGCGCGCATGCACAGCCAGCACTGTTATCGTTAAAGCACTGACAGCATGTGCATTGGGGAGGGCCACCTGAGCAGTGGTAGTGCTCTACTCACACCACAAGGCCACACAGCCGAGTGAGCGAGAGAATCTCCTTGCTTTCTTCACTAGGTGGCAAGTCGACTTGCTCCATGCCAAGTCGAATTCTGTAGCGGGCGTACATTGGGTGTACTGCAATGGGATTAAATCCCTGTGCCACTAACTCTTCCTGGATCATACCTAGATCCATGTCGTGGGCGACTGGCTTAACAAGATCCTTGAATGGTACTTCGTTCGTGGGCAGCAGCATACTGTAACTCAGGCCTGACTCGTAAATCACCTGCAGTGTCAGGTGATAGTATGGTGCCCTCTGGCACCACACGGTTTCACATTTCGTTCTTGATGACTGCTCGCAGCCTTGGTGCTATCACATGATATGGAACCCTACTGTCGTGGATCACAGTGATTGGCCTGAAATCAGGCTTTTTTGGTAACTGTTCCTGGGTTTGATTACAGCTGGTTGCAGCCTGGTTGCTGGAGTTTACCTCCTCATGTTTTCGTTTTTTCACCTGCTCTACAGGATGGGCAGGAGGAGGGGTCTGGACTTGCACAGCAGTGCTTGCCAAGTTCATTGCTGAAGAAGTCCCTTGGCTCATCTTCTTCTTACTTGCTTCTTCTCACTTGCAGCCTAGCTATCCTGGAGCCCTGATGCTGGCTACCTCACCTAACTAGCTTCACTGGCCACCCTCCCCTACCAAAGTTTGACTAGGCAAGGCCAGCCACCTAGCAGCTGACTAGCTTTTTTCCCCTATCTAATATAGCCAGTAACTAGTACCCCAAATCGTAAGGATCCATGTACTCCCTGTCTCACTGTGCGCTGTTTCTCTTCTGTATTATCATAGCACCTTCTCTATTACCTTTGGAGTGCAGCCGACGAGCAATCTCTCTTTCCGATGACCGACAGCTTCTCCTCCTGTGGCTCTCTGTTGGTCTCTCTCTGCGGACCTCTCCTTGTTCTGCTGCAAGTCCTCCAGGAACTCGAGGAGGCTCTTAAATAGTTGGCCTTAAGAGCACCTTGCCTATAATTGGCTGTTCAGGCTGCCAGTAAAAGGAAATGTGGCTCCCCATTGGTTCCTGTGGTAGCCAATCACTGTATCCTTCTCCTGTTTTACTAGAGTGGTGGCCAATCATGATCTGACTTAATATGGCTTGTAGTTTATCAGTTCTTTTGCTCCGACTTTATAAAAAGTTGTTCCTAAGTTTTACTTAACTTGTAGTCATTATATCTGTTGATATTGTCAGGGCGTTTCATTTTTTATATTGTTTCTCATAATGTTCTTGTCCTGTAATTATTTATGTTTGCTATGGTTTCAATCCAGCTAAATTCTACTCTATGTCCTCTATAAAACCTACCATGAAATTACTACTAACTTCCTTCAGAGGGAAATTATTTTGCAAAAATTAAAAAAAAACCTTCTGTCATGTATGACTATTATTATAATTAATACATGCTGTTCAGTTTTCTTTGCCCTTTTATTTCAGCAGTACAAACAAACATATGGTGTGTAATATCCAGGAGTAATTGTATGCTGTGTTACAGATGTTAATATTTAATGCATTTTTCCAGGACATTGTACTGTGCTAAAGGCAACTATGAGTTTGGAATTTCGAGAGTGATAAAAAGCCTTGAGCCACACAATAAGAAGTTAGGGACAGACACCTGGTAAGTTAACATAGGTTATATTTCAGTGTTTTTTTTGTATAGGTTTGTGTAGTTTTTGTGTGCAGCCATTCTAACATCACATAAAATCTGTAAAGGCGAAGCATAAGGAGCTTGGCTATATCTCTACATCTGCAAGTGTTTGCAAAAATAAAAAAACATATAAAGGGGTGTTACAAGATGGACCTTAAAGTGGAGGTAACCTTTAAACTTGTAAATTGGTCTTTTCCCCTCCCCCACCCATCTCAAAGGCGTGTTGTGATTAGCTGCCGGGTTCCCCACTTGTGTGTAGTTGAGCTGTGATTGACTGAGTAAGTGATGGGTACCCTTTGAGTTTCTGTAGCACCTAAATCATATTTGCGGGACTTATTTTGAGGAGTAGGATGGTTGGCGAGGGGCATGGGGGTGGATGAGGGAGTTGATGTTGGGTGAAGAGGATTGAGTTATTATGCACTATAGATGTGGATAGTCATTCGTTTGAATATTGTTGAGGGTAATTAATTTGTAAAGTACAGAAGTCACTGAGAAGCCTTTACATGTCCAACCTTTATGATTACTAGTAGCATACTGAAGGACACCAGAGGACATCAGAAAAAAATCCTACAGTAATGACATTTGAGCATACTTGCAATTATACACAACCTAATTGCATTTACTAACTCTATGAAGGCCACGAACATACTGAACCCCCTCCCTCCTCTACAAAAGGAGCTTGAAAAAAAATTGTGACATTGGGTTACTCAGTACAAATAGTGTACAGTAATTAAGTTGTGTACCAAGGGTAATGTATGGAGTAAGCTCAGTACATGACCGAACAGGTCAGAGGATGGACACAAACTGTACCTGAATCAGTAACATGTTTTGATTATGACCCCACCCCCCTAAAAATAAACCTGTTTTACACCAACCGTCTTGGGCAATAACAAAGAAAAATATTCATTATTGTTTAGTGTTTGTTAAACATAGTTTTAATTTGTATTGGGGAGCATCCTGTTCTGCCTTACGGTACAGCTTTGGTCTTGGCAGACAGTGATGCCCGGCAGTGCGAAAAAGCAGTAGTTTTATAATTGAAAGTATTCTGTGTGTGTGTGTGTGTGTGTATGTGTAATATATATATATATATATATACACACACACACACACACACACACACACGTGCGCGCGCGCTTGCTTGCTTGAGGAATAAAGAAACATCTCGTTTACCGAACGTGTAAATGATTTATATGTTATATCTGTCAATGTTGCAATCTAAGTTGTGATTTGTGAGTCAAAACATACACTGCATTACTTGCTTTTGGAAGGAGCAAGACCCTTTTAACTCTTGACATAGAAAATTAACTTTTTTTACCTCCCTAAGGACTAAAGAGTTTCTAATACACTTTGCAACAGTGATGTACCTAGTGCTAAATTAAGCAGTGCCCTAACCCTTCACCCACCATCTTCAGAAAACATACACTTTTTTTCTGTTTTTACCCAGGATAGTACTATAAAACGCCAACTTAAAGAACAGTGTTGAATTTTTGCTTTAACATTCTAATTGTTTGCAAGTGCTTCTTTGTACATTTTAATTATTCACATACATCACTTTAAAAAATATAACACAATTAACAATTGAAATATTTCAAACTAACTGATTATCATATTGTATTGAGATGAATAAATGAGTTCTTTACTTTAGGTTTAAAGCATACTTGAAAATGGATTTCAATTTTTCTGTCTTGCTTCTTGTTTGATCTCAACTCACGTTGAGTTCAGAAAATATTACACCAATCCGATGGACAGTCCAACCTGACCATAGAAAAGGGAGAGAGGACTTGACTGCGTGATACACTACATGGTCGAAACACATGAGTTACACTGCTACCTAGTAGAGAATATGAGAACCAATAACACGTGATGCCAGGCGGACATTCCTTGTTTACCAGGTGCTAGCAAGCGAAACTGCCAACAGATGACTTAAGCCAATTGTATTCATTGTGTCTCATGCGAACCAGTGTATTGTGTCTCGCATCATTTAAATGCCACCAACCCTTTCTTTTATCAACAACCCCGCCAGCCGCCTTTACATCAACACCAGGCTAACTCATGTACATTTATTATTATTTTGTACTGAAAAGAAATACTGATTTTTTTTGCTCTCACAATCACAGAGCCAGTGACAGTTCAGCTCCGGCTGCTTGGTGTAGTCCCAGAGCAACGCTCCGACACCACTACACCACTGAAAAGTGCATGAATATCTCTCATATACAAATTTTTGCCGCTTAACATTCATGAAGACCCAGACATAATATGTTACTTGTGGTGTGAGAATTGTACTCTAGCTGTACCATCGTTAGAAAGTGAACTGTGTACAGAAGCCTCACATATTATTCCAAATTGTTTAGTACAATGTATGCAACATAATATTGTAAACCACTGCAATGCAGCAAGCTCTGAGTAGTTTTCTGTGAACACATGCAAACACACACATACACACAGGGGTGCCGCGGCTGGGGGGGGGGGGGTACATTGCTCACCTCTCCCTCCCTCTGTTGTCAGGCAGGTGGTGCAGAGGGGGGCAAAATTTTGTCTAATACTGGGGTTGTGATCAGAATCATTCAAATTTTAATTCTTAAAGCAAAAGGAATAAGTTATAATGTTTGTTTATTATAATACATTCTTTAAAACTATTGCTCATGAGTTTGCTTGAGAGAGATAACAAGAGACAAAAAGGTACTTCACTTGTGATTTTTGAAACAAGTTTATCAATATTTTCATGGAAGGTGCCTGCCAGCTGTTATGAAAGGCTAATTTGATAAATTTAGTTTTTGATTGAGGACCCGCAGGTTGCTGTGCCACCACAGTACACAGGTAGCTTTCTGCAGCTTTGACAGAGAAATTAAATGTGACAGAACATTAGAAGACATTTAACTCCCTGCTGTTTGTCGGGTATACATGCAGAGCTTTTTTCTTTATTTGTTTGCTCTTTTCATTTTTGAAGAGAGGCAAACTGCAACTGGAGCCAACTATTCTTCAAAGGGGGATGAGAGGAAAGCAACTGTGCTAATCCGGGTTGTTGAAAGCATTAGTTATTATACATTGTGGATTTGTATAGCAAAACACTCATTCACAGGTGGATTCAGTGCAGTCAAAATAGTCACCAATTTTTAACTTTTGGGTTAATTTTAAGTTTTAATCTCGTACAAGCATTCAAATATGAAGACGTTAGCAGAATAGTTTAGGTCAGTAGCTCAAGAAACTGAAACATCAATGTTCGCCCAACATCACACATGATGGCCATATTGCAATGACTTTGACTGTATCAGGTACTAAATGTGAATAAATTGTCACTTACCACTCAGTTTATTATAATACAGCATAGCAGGTCGAGCTCTGTTTTGTTTCTTCCCTATCAACATTGCTCTGCGATCTGCGTATCTAAATACATTTGAAGTAGTCTTGGTATTGAAGATCTTGACGCATGACATCTTTACAACAATGGTTTTATACCGACTTCAGGTCATCATTAAGCATAGCTGTGCATCAGATTTCAATGGAGATTATGTTGTTGACCACCACGAGATATCAAGATTGTACTGTTCGCCACATACAGTAAGACCTCTCAGTCATTGTACTTTTATATTTTGATGCAGCGCTCTTAGCCGTATGGCCTTACCGTGCTTCTGCCTTCCAATAGACGTGATAGAGGAGTCACGCCCCCTCAATGCAAGGAGATCACAGATTAATGCAACCATTGGCCAAATCCAAAGCCCAAACCTGGCATGTCCGCACATCCTGACGCCTTCTACCACAGAGGCTCTAAGACCCTCGCACTCAGAAACCAAGTATGTCGTCTGGCCGGGGTTATATCCATACCCCTAGTGCCTCTCCATGGCACAACCGGAGCAGGTTGCCGCTCACCACCCAGCCTGTCATCGAGAGTGGGAATCTTTCCAGACCTCCTCCAACATACGGGTTAACCACTGCCAGCACAAGTCCAGCCATTATGATCAGTAACCAGAGAAAACCTCCGGTGGGGCCATCCAATCATCCTGTGCTACCACTTTTTTTCCATGGCACTAGTGGGTTATCGATGACCGATCATCCGGCCGGTGGCAACCACTTAAGTGGTTGAGAATGCCTCACCGGGCAAAAGCCTTACACCCAATGTAGAGCCAGTTACTCGCCTTTCCTGCCCCGGGACCACCTCGTGGACTAGTCACGAGGAAACTGGCAACCCATTTCCTCATGACTGGTCCACGAGATGGTCTCAGGGCGGGAAAGGCGAGCAACCAGTTCTACATTGGATGTAAAGCTTTTGCTTGGTGAGGCATTCTCAACCACTTAGATGGAAGGGTATGTCTCTGCTCGCCTGACTTGCCACCAGTGGGGCGATTGGTTGGCCCCATCGCACGTTTTCTCTGGTTACCAATCATTGTGGCTGGACTTGTTCTGGAACTCCGTATGCTGGAGGAGGTCTGGAGAGATTCGCACTCTCGATGACAGGCTGGGCGGTGAGTGGCAACCCGCTCCAGTTGTGCCCTGGAGAGGCACTACAGATATGGATAAAATCCCGGCCAGACCACACGCGTGCGATGGTCTCAGAGCCTCTGTGGTAGAAGGAGTCAGGCTGTGTGGACGTGCCAGGTTTGGGCTTTGGATCTGGCCAACGGTCACATTAATTTGTGATCTCCTTGTGTTAAGGGGACGTGATTCCTCTCCACCACCTATTGGGAGGCAGAAGCGCGGTAAGGCCTTGCGGCTAAGAGTACTGTGTTGAAATATAAAAGTACAATGCAACTGGCAACCCATAACGAACGGGCGGCGTAGCCCAATTTGCGGAATCGGGGGCGGTGCAGGAAGCCTTGAATAAGGCCTTGCGGCTAAGAGTACTGTGTTGAAATATAAAAGTACAATGGCAACCCATAACGAACGGGTGGCATAGCCCAATTTGCGGAATCGGGGGCGGTGCAGGAAGCCTTGAGTCACCTTGAGTGGAGAGAGGGTGTAAGTGATGCATCATCCACCCTAAACGGGTTGTGTGCGGTGCAACTTGGCTCTGCTACTATAGCATGGTACTGTTACACCACCTCCTTTGCCAAGGACCTTCCTCACTAGGCTACTACACTCCAAGGATAAATCCAGAAGGGTGACTCATCAGGAGTTGTACAACCCAACCCCCACTGTTTGCCATAGCAAGAATGTAAGTTCCAGCCAGCGAGTTTGTACCGAGACTATGCTACAGATCACAGAGTTTCACTGCACACCACTATATGGCTACACCAGAATTATTCGCTATCATTATCTATTGCACAATGAACAAAATTTTCTTGTTCAGTCCATTTATAAACCCCAAAACACTTATTATTTCAAAAATTTCTCACTGCACAAAATCTTTTGTTTCATTAAGTTTCTACCTCTCCTGCTTTATTAAATTATCCCCCCCCCCCCCCCCAAAAAAAAGAAACTGAAATGTACAATATTTTTCCAGAAATATAAATGGTAGTCGAAACTTCCTTTTGACAAATCTATTAACAAGTAAGCAAATATAATCTGTGACGCATGCCCAAAGGCGTATAAAACAATAATTATTTATTGGGACTAGTCACGTCAAACAATGACTTAAGACGTTTGGGGTTGATAGTTACGGTGACTCTGGTCATGTAATGTTTAAGTTACGAAGATGATGTCTTAGTCACTTTTCCAGTTTAGAGTTTTAACTCGTGACACCAGAATCACAATGGGCATAGAGTGCCTTAATGTTTTACTAGTGCACGGCCAGTGTACAGGACCGGTCTGGTGGCCTGTCGGAGGGGCACAAAATCCGGAACTGCTGTCACTGCCTTACGATCGGGCTGACCCTTGTTCACAGTTACCTTGTGGTATGCTGATCTTATGCTGCTGTGGCCTCGGCTGGAGACTTCTTTCCTGGTATGGCGAGGGCTGGTGGTTGCTCTGGTTTCTCACAGGTGGTGATGTGTTCTTCACTTGTGGGTGACTGCTGGATGCTGCTTGACAGCAAATAAGGGAACCACCAAACCAAGGGTTTGCAATTCCTAGAGGAGGCTCCTCGTCTCTTTACGATGCCTCAACCACTGGGTGATGAGTACCTGGGAACTTAATTAGTGTAATTCAGATGGGTGAGGCCTCTGTGTTATGGGGGCAGTATGAACTCGGCCCTGCTTAATTGAAGTACTGCAGAGGGCAGTAGAGGAAAGGGGCAGGCAAGTTGGGTTACCGTCAGAGGTGCATGCTGCATTTTTCAACTGTCTCCGCACGCTTCCTTTTCAAAAGTATGGCATAAGGGGATAGCAACTAATACAGCCTCGCAAATGGCAAGCCGATGACTCACTTCCGTAAAGTGTACTTCTGAGAAACACAGCTACACAAGCAGGAATTATACCACTTGCTCGTTGCTTGACCAGAAACTCAGGAATGGTATTCACAGGGGGTCGATCAGTGTTAATTCCAGCTCCATTCTGGCCCCATAAAAAGTGGTGGTGGAGTATGGAATAACCTAGTTTGCTCATTTCACATGGTGGAAGTGTTGTTAATAGGGGTGTGCAAATACTGGTTTTAATGTTTCGAATAGTTTTCGAATGAATACTAATTTTTTTTGAATAATTTTTGAATATTTTTTGTATACTACTTTTTTGTTTTCAAATTGCAAAGATTGCATAAACAGAAACAAAAACCTACTTTTCATTTGTAAATAAATGCATGAAAAGTTATTTTATTTACATGAAAACCCTGAAGAGTCTTGAAAACCAACATAATGTGTTACTTTGTACCAATACTTACAACAAAATGCTTCCTTCTTCTTTTATGTTGATGTTTATGAGAAAACAAATTTCTTAAAGTAGAAAAAAAAACTTTACACTAGTAGTTAAAATGTAAGGCACAACATATAAATAATTAGTTCTTTGTTAACACATATAAAAAAAATCCCTTTGCACTATGACTGCAGAATATACCACTGATAAATATTCAGCCATTTGCTAATATCTGTAAGAAAAAATTATTTTTAGTGCATTGCTGATGTTTTTGAGAAAGCAAGAGAGAAAAATATTACTTTATACTAGTACTTACTACACAAGAATCGAGAAACCGTAAATGATTTTTGGTATGAATGGTATAAATTGATGATAGGTCTACATGTAAAAAAATTGTGTTTGCATTAAGCCTACTACATAAGATACCACTAGTAAATAAATATTTGCTGAAGGTTGTGTGAAACAAAATATTTTGAGTTATTTTAAATTTTCATGTAAAAAAATTAACTGCTCGACATAAGCAGGGAGAAGGGCTTCTCGACGAGCTGTGACTGCATTGCCACCTGTTGAGAAAATTCTCTCACTTGCAACCTGTGTTGCAGGAATAGGTAGGTAATGTCTTGCAACCTTGACAAGTTGAGGGAATTGTTCGCTGTGACTTCTCCACCATTCTAAAGGGCCATCATGCCTGGAAATTATTACAACTCTTTTTATATGCAAAAATAAATTTGATTACAATTAGTGCTGAGCCGATACAGGTTTTTACAGATACCGGTACAAACCGATACTTCCTGCCCATACGACCGATACAGATACAATGGACATATAAGTAATGGCTGAAAGACTTCTCCTAGCACTAAAAAAGCTGATGAAAATCTGTGTTAAAGTCAGTGTCACACAATGTACTATTAGATGCTTTCAGTAAACATACAAAACATTAGGAAAATTATTTTCACATTACTTCTTCAAAAATGAGAGATTGAAAGCAGCACTCAAAATATACTTTATTAATTTATTGTTTAATTTAGATCATGGCAATTTAAGCATGATCTAAACAAATAAAATTAAAAATATTAAATCTACAAGGTCGTGTATCACAGTTCTCAGCACAATTCAACTTTGTTCATATTCAGAAAATTCAAAATTATTAATATGAGTAGTTTTTAAATTCAGCTGCCAGTTCCTGGGTTATGAATGTCAGAATCATTGCTTTTAAAAGATTTTAAATACTGTATGACAAGGGTAAGGGAAGTGTGGCGTCTGCGAAGTTGGTAATTCGGCGACCCGCAATACAAGCTGTGCTTGTCAAAGCAGATGGCCACAGTGGAGTGGGAAGCGGTATTTCTCTCTCTCTTCCCCACTCTTTCTTCTTCCTGTAGATGATTATCTCACAGCAGGGAGGCATGTCCTGTCTTTGCCATCCCGGAGTGACAATCTATCAGTTTAATACTTGGAATAAGAACGGCAACTGCTGACTAACAACGGCAGCAGTTGAGCCCCTCTTACTCCAAATTGCCACCATATTTTCCTCTGGTTTAACGGAAAATATTGGGCCTCAATATCAGCTAAAAATAAAATTGGTTCGATTAACTGAAGTGTTAAAAAATTTTGTGAGGCTTGTACACATATAACCGAGTATAGGCAGATATTTATGTAACAAGTTTGTTAAAATTCAATATTCTAAATTGCTCAAATACTTTGAAATTTCAATATCTGGTATTTGTTTATAGAATACAAATAACAATAATTTATTATTCGAAAATATTAGAATTTTCGAATATTCACACACCCCTAGTTGCTAACGATATAGGCTCTACCAAAGTCTACCAGGTGGCAGATCTCGGGTGGCCACCTAATGCATGGGTAATTTGCTTTGAATAGCGCTTGGTCGACCGACTTCACTCTGGCAGGTGTGTTTACGCAGGAACAACAGAGTACTTTCAAGAAAATTAGTATGCAGAGAATAGTTGGAATTCACCAGTTATATTAGATGAGTAATAACATGGTGGTCCTGTACTACCTCCTAAGATAATTCAACTTGGCATGGAAATTCTGATTAACACGTAAACTGCTAGGTGAAAGCAACCTGGATAAAAAGCAAAAGGGGGAATAAAGGCGATAATCCTGTTAAAGTATTCAACAACTGTAACTTAACTATCACTGGTTGTTCTGAAGGAACAGAAATGGTGAACAACTACCAGGGGGGGAAATTTAGAAAATGCAGTCACCGTCCAGTGAGGCAGGGTCGTGAAGGGAACTGACCTAACCCGTTATCAATTTCTGGGGTGGATACCAGGGGTGGTAAGGAAGGAACAGATATCTTCGGGAGCCGCTGGTAAGTCCAGTCTTCCAGAAGCAGAGGGGTTTGCATGGCTGCTGCAGAAGTGGCTTCTGGAAAGGTTGTCTTCAGCTGGTAGAGATTCCGGCCCAAGAAGAGTGGTGGAATCTGCGGACGTTCAAGTCAAGAGCGAACCGCCGGTGTCTTCCTCCATCCCAGTCGTGAGTGGTGGAGGAGCAAAGACTGTCTTTTGCTGGCCAAGCCAGCCCTTTTATACTAATCTTATCTAGACTTGTGAGTGATACGGGGTGCAGGGGGTGATAGCCTCGCCAGCAGGAATCCAAAATTTAAGAGTGCTGATGTGGCACTCTCAACCCGTTATCGCAGCCGCAGGGTGCTGTTGGACTGGGTGCTGTCCTCTCTTGGTTCGCTGTGGAACTTTGTGGCCTTGGTTGGAGGGAGCGGTGGCTCAGTCAGGCAGTACAATCTTACGCTGGAGGGTGTTGACGTGACGTTTCTTGGAGATTCTTCGCGAACAGTACAAACTGAACTAGCGTGTCTGTGTTCACATCAGCACTGCACCAGTGTACCCTGTAGGCACGTGTCCAGTCTCTTCAGTATTGTTAAAAAGCATGACCTGCCCAAAGGGTTGAACCTTGTGTCCAAAATGGGGCGAATTCGAATGTAGAGTGCGCATCAAAGATGTGTAAAAATATCATGCTTCATCTGTTAACTGATTCCCAGTTAGGATTTAGCAAACATCATTGTATAACTGCCACACTTGTATTAGCCATAGACGGACATCAGAGACCAGCTGCGTAGTAGATTTTTATTTGAGTCGGAACAAATCTCTTCAAATTATCAACTTTATGGATAATACTGTACAAAAACTTGACAAGTGAATAAATGTTTTGCACACAAAATGGTATTTCCATTTAGCAGTCACTTCGACTTAACTACATACATTTATGTTCCTTGTGCTTTCAAATTTATACAGGCTTAAATGATAATTAATCAGGCACGTTAATGTGATTTAGTTTTGTTTTGAGACACTGAAAACATTCGTTTTGATGCAGCAGAAACACTTAATTGTAGCTAGTTTTACGGTTAACTGAGCATTGCTAAAAATTAATGTTTAAAACAAAATCACTGCGCCGAAATGCATATACGCTTACATAAAAAAAACCCTGGCTTGTATACAGAAATACTGACTGAAAGACAGCAAATTATGTGAGATCTTAGTGCCTAGATAAAAGTGCACCTTTCAAACTGGCAGCAACTCAGACCGGTTTTGTTTTATGCACAAACAGACTTACATAAATGTATCACAGTTTAGTGTCTCGATGTCACATAAGCTACGTCATACAAGAGCACTGTTCAGTGGTATTTACAAAAGAGTGTTGATTTTTACATGTGATTGAAGGGCACACAGTGGTCCAAAAGAAGAAAAGATGGCTCTAGAAGTTACCTGCAAACCAAACAAGTTTGTTTCTATAAATCGTCAAAGGAAATCTAATTATTCCTTTTACTGTAAAATAAAACAATTTCTTCGGAAATGTAAAACTTACGTGTACACAAGTTGTATCCTACAATACATATCCAACATTTCTACATTGTAAAAAAATGTATAACTATATTCATTAATACATTAATGTAAATATAGAAGCTGTATTCGAACCAGACATCTCACGTTGCGGTATCACCTTGCGAAAACATTACATTACTTTGTTGTAGTTAAGAATTGCAAGTATATATAGACATAATTGTGCATCGAGTAGGTACGTTAAAAATGCTTTTTTTTTTTTGATTAGTTATTTGTTAGTTTGTAAGATGAAGGTACAACAGGTGTATAGAATTATGTATGTAAACTTAAAAAATAATAATTTTTAATTGGAATAAAACATATTTCTAACTGTGAAGGGTCACCTCTTTATCTTGTACAGTAAAACCCCTCCAATATGACCCCATTTATTACTGCCACCTCTCTATTATGACCCAATCCCGAGGAACTGTGAAAAGTTTGGGTCGAAAAAGTAGAAAATTTGAGGCATATCTAAAAATAGATAGGTACAGTAATCCCTCGCCAACCACGGTATGCAGTTTCAGATATGCATGGATTTGTTTTTGTAGACCTTTTCTCCAACCACTGTACAAGTTTCTATTCGGTTTTCAGTCTATGGGAAACTAGCCTTTACTGATATTAGTGGTCACGCATTTCTCAAGCTGCTATCATAAACTTTGACATTTGTTGTCCCAAGCAGCGTGAAGCAATAAATTACTTAATGCCAGAAGGGGACACTGATGTATTGTCTGTGGAAGGGGGAGAGGGGGGAGTTGCAGGCCAGATCAGTAAGGATTCTTTGTCCTAGTCACATGCCTTACCCTCCGTCTTTTCGCTTCCATTATCCCTCCGCTTTAGCTGTAAAAACAGTGGCACATTACAGACTAGTTTCTTTATCAGTTTATATATAACTTCAAATTTAATTCAATGTCCCTTTTTTAATGATTTTTTTAAAAGTCTATGAGAGCCCATTCTTACGTAATATGCTAATTTTTTTGGTGGGTATTTGGTTTTTTTTTCTTTGTGAAGTCAATTTTATGTGTAAAGTGAATAAAGATACGTTTGTGCATATAAAATGTGTTCTCATGTTACCATATTTTGGCGAGCAAGGCCGTGTATGTGTATAGGTCACGTCAGAAGTTTTTGATGAAAAATTCGGGATTGTTAATATTTCAAGTAGACCACGCTAAATTTTTATATTCCCGTAAACATAAACAGTGCAGAGGCCAACATGCAGCCTACATTTAGTATAAATTTAACACATTGACATGAGTCGCATCTATCAGCATGTTTTATCAACACCGGGCCGCTGTTACGAAGTGAACCGGCCCTGTAATGACGGCAGTGGCGGCGGCGGGCGGGTGCCGCCGCCCGCCATTTTGTAGCGACCAACCGACAGCTGCCCAGCCCTGAGGATCTAGGACCGATCAACAGGTGCAAGTTGCCGCGCCCGGTCGTACTGCAGAGGACCTAGGCGCTCGCCCAGCTACATGTGTACGGCAATGTATTTAGCCCCAGCACATGATTGATCCAATGTATATATATATAATCAATAAATAAAGTTATGTTTTTTGCTTCAAACATAAATCATCTCCAACAGTGTTTAGTTAAATTTTAATAATACATAGCCTAAATCTTTTCACACACTTTCAATGACCATGCTATACTGTGTTCAGGCCTTCTTTTTTACGACAAGGGGTGGTCCAGTATGCCTTTCTTGGGTATGAAATTAATCAGGAGACGTCCAGCTATTAAAATATACATACATATTTATACTTAATTTAAAAAGTGGTTTTTTATGCGCTAGAGATGATTGAACATAAACTTCATTTTTAAAAAATGGCAAGTTTGGGGCATAGGGGTTAGGGGTGGATCAAAATTGGCCCAAAATATTCCAAATTTTTTATTACTACCCTATTCTCAGGAACCATGAGGGGTCGTAATAGAGAGGTTCTACTGTACTACTTTACATAGGGTTTGAAGATTTTGAAACATAAATGGCCAGTGCAATACATTTCTTTCATCCTCTATGGTTCGAGCCAAGGAACCACTGCCAGCCAGTTGGGAGTGTGTTTGTACGAGGACCGGCAACGGCATATAGCTGGCATCTGATATTCCACCTTAAGGCACAGAACTACATTCCCTCCATTGTTACCAGCTTTCTTGAGAGCATGCCAGTCAGCGAGCTTGTTAAAAAAAAACATATGCAGTTAGGGACAGTGACATTTTTCAAGGGTTGATTTCAAAAGCGCTCAGTGAATTGTGAACAGCCTATAACACATACTTTAATATTATGCTTGTTAGTGTGCGTTGTTCAGTACTACTCATTTCATCTCAATGTGTCAAAATCGGTGCCGCTATATTGTTTACGCAGAAATGATGTACTGAGCCATCCAGAAATTACCAAATTTTAATCAACATACTTTTGCCACTTAAAATTATTTTCCATTTTCCAGTGACATGTTTCAAAACAGTCTTTGCTCCTAGCATTTTGTTCATGGTGTATGATGGGATATATTTTATAGAGAAAACAGTGACCTTTTGAAATGCAATTTCATTATTATAATAGTGCAATTTCTTTATATGAAAGATAAACATAGGACTTACAGGCCATATGTTAGATCCATGTATGTCATCATGGTCACGTTTGTACCTATTTTGGCTCAATTCAGTGGTTGTATCTGCAGTGTAGTATTATTTTACTCAAAATATATCAATCTATTAAATAAGCGTCAATAGAATATCTCATTTCTATACCACAGACATGTAAGCATGACATTTCTCATTCAAGTTGTGAAATGAGTAGTTTTGTTACTTTTTTGCTTTTAGGGAGATAAAATAGGTCAAAATTTTGTAAAATTTATAATTATTAGTAAATTTTCTGTTTCTCTATCAGTATCCTACTGGTGATGTGATGTATTTTTTTTTATTTAGAATGACTTAAATTGCAATAAATATAAATACAAAGTGTGAAGATGCAAAAGTCCTTACAGTTTAAAAAATTAAAACTACTTACAATGTAATATTTTATGTGTAATCTGTTGTTGAGGGTTCCCACCTACCTGGTGCTTGAAATGCACTGCAGAATGTTTGAAATACTAATTTTTTCTGCAAAACTATTAAACTTGTATCCAATGTGCTGCTCTGTGAAAAGAACACACTTCAGACGAGGGCTGTTGTGGGCTTTCAAGAAGTCACGCACATTAAAAACACCATTTCAGAGTAATCGAAAATGGTTGAAAATGCCTTTTTAAAAGTACTGTATCTCAAAATATACACACCAGATACATACAAAATACTCAAAGGCTTTGTACTGAATCTTCCTAAACATTCCACCAATAAAATACATAATAGGATCACTGCTGAAAGTCCCATAGGTACACGCAGTGTGATGAGAACACTGCGTGCCAGTTGAGGTCTTGTGCTTAGCAGTGTTGCCCTTATCGCTCCCGTGCTTCTTGGCCTCAAACGGGGAAACAGGTATGCGGGAGCCTTAAAAAAAAATGCTTTTGTAAGAGATAATAGATGTATGCATGTTTTTGATGGCCATTTTAAAGTGCTAACCATTTACACTTCATTAAAAAAAATTTTCAGGTTCTACGCCAAAAGATGTTTTTTGTCTTTAATAGAGAACCTTGCAAAACACATGATTGTGGCAAAAGACTCCGTGTTTCAGGAGTGTATTCAATTTCTGGAACAATGTGAAGGTAAGCATTTTCTTTTTCATTTCTATTACACCATAGTCTGATTTTTCAATGTTATGTATTCACCTACATGGTACTTTCTTAATAGAGGTTTGAGGAAAAACTGTGCAAAATCTGTTTTGTACAAGTTTTACTTCTTCACTTGCACTTGTTATATAGCAATCAAAGTAAAATGCAGAAATAGTATGGGTTAGGGGCAACTTACGTGCTATGGCAGGTAGAGTTAAAAGCACTACACATCCAGTGTGAGTTTCGAATTGTATATACTTACCAGAGGACACCCAACACACTATAACCACTGCATCTCATGTCGCCGGTCAGAAGTGCACCAGGTATGACTCTGGTCTGTTCATCTGCTGCTTTGGTATTACACATAGCCAGGAAACTTCGTCATCTGCTCTCCTCTCGTGAGGCTGTCCGTTGTACCTTCCTTATGCCATTCACCCAACTAAGTGGTACCAGGTGGCACTAGGAAGGGGAACTACTACAACCAACACAAATGTGAGTTGCAACCCAGTTCCAACTGCACTTGGCAGTGTAACCCCAGGGAAAGAGCTCAAGCCACCCATCAGTTGGAGAGGCCTCACCTCCCAGCTTCCTCCCAAACATTATTTCAGCCTCCTATCAAGACTGCCAGCCAACCTCACCCAGTGGTCACTGAACTCCGTCTAGGACATGGAGTACCGCTGGGACTCGCCAACCCCTGGTTCCAGTGCTGTTGAGCTAGCAGCCCTCCATGGACCCAACTCAACTCCAGCTACAGTCGACAGCCACCACACCAGCAGTAGACCAAGGAGCTACTCTGGGCCCCCATCAAGCACATGTAAACCAGTGAAAGTTTGCCAGCCCATCTGCCGGACCGTCGAAACCCCGACTGACTTTATACCTTGCCGCCAGGTCATGCGCCTGACATTATACACCGATCGGGGCCCAAATAGTCGACAGTAAGGTCAAAAATATTTAAACTCACCCGTGCCTCTGATGGGCACAATAAAACCTTGCCAGAATGTGACGTCCCCTCTCAGCCAATGGCAGTCATGCGTCAAAGTGTTGTGGTTTCATAAAGCTCTATAAGTAAACACTCATAGCTGCAATTGAATTTCTACAAGTACATCTACATCTATGGTTTGGTTTCATAAAGAGACTTATAGCTTACAAGGACATGTCAACTGTAAAATAATTCTATTAGTATTGACATCTAAGTATAATAGTTATCGGGTCTCGTTTTAATAGAATTTAAAAGCATGTTACTATATCATGCTCTGTTTGCAATGAATTAAAACTTAGTGCGTGTATAAATACAGTAGATTCTTGATTATCCGCTTTGCGGCTTAACTGTGGCATATTCAGAAAGATAAAAATAAATTTTTGGAAATTAACTCAAACACTGCCAGAATGAAGTTATTTAATAAAACACCCATCTTAACTAAGGAAATTCATAACAGGTACTCTCTGAAAATAACTGTGGAATGAAATATCTTTGTTTATCGATACAAATGCATGTAAAAATGTGTTCCTGATGGCGTAATGAGCTTAGTTATGTCGCAAGACAGTGAGCTGACAAAACCGCACAACTCGCTAGCCTAGCGGCCGCCTGCCAGTTATAGCCGGAACCCGGTGCGACCGCCGCATTCCCACGGTCAGTGTCAGTTTTATCTCGCAAGTCAGTAGTTATGTTTTTGTTCATTTTCAGCCGAAAAATGTCTGCAAAACGTAAACGCATGGTTTTAAATTTACAGCAGAAGCTGGTAATTATTAATAAACTTAAAGGATGAAGTGTAATAAAAGAGCTTTCATTTATGTATAGAGTGGGAGAAAAAACAATTTGGGATATACGAAACAATAAATCCAAACTTACTGAGTTTGCGAACAGTGCAGACTTGACAAGTGGATTGGCGAATAGGAAAACGACAAAACTATTGACGTACACGGAACTAGATAAGACTATGCTGGAGTGGTTTAACCAGAAACGTGCCGTAGGAACGCCAGTGTCGGGCTCTGTGTGTGAGTGAGAGTGTGAGTGAGTGTGTGAGTGTGTGAGAGAGAAGCCTAATATGTTTTTGAAGGACTGGGAATGGAATGCGAAACTTGTTTCCTACATTAAACACGGTTTTCCACATGCTGAAACAGCCAGCTGTATGCCGCACACAACTGGACAGTGTGGGAAGTGTGTGTGTGTGTGTGACACGGGCGACATGCAGTTCGCTTTGCACGTCCTTGTTTCCCCTCTCCAGGAGGGGGGGTGGCCTGTTGCCTAGCAACCGAGTGACATCAGTCTGCCTTCCCTTTTACACAACTTCAGATTCCAGTATCACTCGGCGATAAACACCACACACATCCCGCTGCGTTGTTTGCATTGCATTTCTTGTAATGTTCGTGAGAGAACTACCGTGACTACCCGCATATTTTACACAATTTATATTCTTGTTTTGTAAGTTAGAAATCAGGGGTGCATAAATTACGCATTTTTAAAATTTCTTGGTTTGTTAATAAATAATAGGGTATGGAAATTATGCAAGGCCATAAAATATGTGGGTAAATTCAGTAGTACGTCAAGGATAAGCTAGGTTTCACACTGAAACACCCAGTATTCAGTTACGATCATATGAAACTTAGTGTTGGAAAAACTGCATTTTTCTCTTAGTATGCGGGTTATCTGCGGCAATCGCCCCCTCCATTATTGTGGATAATCGAGTCTTGACTGTACATTAAATACATTCAATTTTCACTGTTTCAGACAATGATATGTATAAAGAGGATATTGAGATTATGATATTACCAAACAGTGTCAGAATGCTAACATTGGTAATGCACATTATGTATTGTATGTGACAAATAGTTATGAATTAGTATTTTTCTAAACTCGAGAATTTACTGTTTATTCCATTTATAGGTGTGACAGAACATATACATGGCCAAATTGGAATGGTTGTTTGATTTTTTATGTTACTTGCTGTTGTGGAATACATTTTAGAGTTTATTTTGTAATGTCCATACAATGTTCCCAGAGGAAAAAAAAAAACTGTATGTTCATAAAAAAAACCAGATGTCATGAAAGTTGGCACACTTATAAAAAAAACTTTCATAAAGGATATTGTCGGACTTTTGCAACGCATCCATTTTACAATTGTGAAAATGTTGCTTGTAGCTTGTAGAAATCTAGTTTTATGATAAAGCCCTGGGTTCAATTTCACACAGGAAACACTCACTGAGATTTGTGTAATATAGAGTTTAAAATATCTGGCAAATTTTTCTTTATTAAATTTCCACAGTTTTATTTTTTCTTCTTTGTTGCCTAGGGGCAAGTGCTCCTCAGCTCCATCCCTTCTCTTCTCAGTCCATGCCAAGCTGACACTCCCTAAACAAAATTTCTGGACATGTGCCTAATTGACACATCAACTCTTTTTCACATAGCTGCTGAATGTGTCATATATATCTTAGTGTCACTACTATTCCATTGCATCTCGTGAGATTCACCTTGCATAAAGAATTTGCCATGTTAAATACAGTACAAAAGTGTTTCCTAGTGCTTCACATTCACACAACATAATATTGCTGCTGCATGCAATTTATCCACTTTATTGCTTGTTTGTTTCAGTTTATGGAAAGGATGTGAAAACTGTCATTGAACATTCACTTGAAGATCTGAATTTGCAAGAAGGAAAAAATACAGTCACTTATGAAGCACGGCTGTTAAAATCACTGTTGTTGCGTGTGCAAATGAACTAAATGTAAACATTTTGACACTCTCTGTTGGATTATGAATTTCACAAGAACACAGTATTCACGATATTAATAAATACTTGTATGTATCAGGGAAAAAAAAACTCTTCTTGCACGACCATGATCACTAGAAACTTGCTCAATCGTAAAGTGATTATATAATCAGGTGAAAATACGCACTAAAAGGAAATAATCTAAAAGCGACAATATGTATTCTCAGAAATAAACACAATAGGCCTGTACAATAATTTTCATTCAAAGCATTAATATCATTGTTTGTTCATACATACATATAATAATTAATTTAATGTGCATGACAACAGCTTATAAGCCAGGACAGCATCCACAACAAATTTTACACAAAATTCATTAACATAAAAACAAACCTAGAAAGTATAATATTCTCAAAAACAAATGTTGGTGCAGTTAGTCCTACCATCCAACAGTCATTTTGAGGAAGATCAGCATCCATAAGAACATAAAAACTGTATGAAAGTATTAAACAACACATTAAGTACTACTATGTATAGGCCAGATTATTACATTATTATTATTATATTATTAAATGATTCAAAAAGTGATGGGACAGTTTGATTATCGATTCTTCGATTCCATTGATTCTTGCCAGCATCAAAGAATCGACGAGTTCCGATTTTTTGCATTCAAAAGTTCAATTTGATTCTGTAAAATTTTCTTACTGAATAGCATGTTCTGCAAACGCAATGAAAAGAGCTTGTGTGCATTTGCAGTCATATTAAATCAGGCATAATTAGAGCCACGATTTTGTGGTATATCACAATAAAACGAAATAACACCAAAATATGCTTTAAAATGCGAAATAACACAAAATACAGACAAATGCACGATTTCTCACAAAATTATCTTTCTCCACAAGAAATGAACTCTTCTCCCATGTTATATACAGAAATATATTTCAGCCCTTTACAAATAAAATATCTAAACTTGTGCATGTTCTAGGCAATATCGAGAACTACACGAGATGAAAAAAATTCTTGATCATCCCGAGACAATTTTTAAATCTCGGAATTCATAGTTCTACATGCAACACACACTTAAATTACGATAACTTTTTTCTTGCTTAACAACATGTAAATAAACATATTCCAAAGGACACACAAGCATTAAAATATGCACTTCGAAATAAACTACAGTAGCTTGACAACAAACTGCCTCCAAGTGCTAGAACATTGGTACAAAGTGAACACTCGCAACTTGAATGTGTGCAGTAATCTATGGCGCAGAATCAAATGTTTGTTTATGTTGAAAGTAGCATGGAAAATTTCGTGAAACGAAAGTGCAGATCTCTAAATTGATATATTAAATGGACTGTTTTCAAAAAATATCTAGCATGATAAATTATGGAAGATGCTGTAGACGATGTAAAAGACAGTAAAATGTCTATCATTTGGAGATTTTATCTGTGGTAACGAACGTATTTAACCACCAATGCACAGCGATTGATTTGTTTTGTTTACATTCAGCAGTATTATAAAACGCTGCTAGCTGCAACAAAATCAAAAGTTAAAAACGTCACACTGAAACACTTATGAAAAGGATATACATATGTACGACTTAAGTAAATGTTTACAGTATATCCTTGAAATTATATTGTTTTGGGAAATGTGCAGTATTGTTGAAATCACACTATGTTGACATGTAAGTTTTACGTACATGGCAAAGGTATAAATATCTTTCACAGAGTACCGGATTAAATAGTTAATGCCACTAGATTTGCTAGTTTAACTCAGTAAAATTATTTTCCTTCGCTCTTGTTATTATAGTCCCTGCTGTAAGTTGTGTGAAATGTAGAACTGTACAACTGTATACAAAATGTTGATAAATCGAGTCCAGAATCGAGAATCGAAACCAAAATTTTGGAAACGGAATCTGCATCTGCAAAAAACTGGAATTGTCGCATCACTATTCAAAATGTTTACTAAAGCTGATGCATGACACAACCCACACCTAGAATAGGTGTATATTACAGAAGCGACTTCGTCCCATCTAAAAGTTACTTCGTTCACCTGGGCAAGTTAATCCTCTCTTAACCTGGTAATGGAGGCAGGACACCTAATTACGTGCTAATAGCTTTTATCGTGCAACCTGAGCTCTACAATAAGCTATCACGTTGACACATGTCCTACTTTCGGATTAATTAATGGAGCGCTGATTACCCTCCTGATTCATCTGGAAATCCTTACACAAAATGAGTTTGCTCGTCTTAGCCTGGCAAGTCATGGTAAGCGAAGTTGGGGACCACGTAGTGGGAGGATCCCGTCCGAGGGAAGGGGAATCAAACCCCAGAGTGAGCTGTACCAGGAGGATCTCCCGGCTGGGGAGTACACTCCTCAGTACTAAAGCTGCCAAGTTGCGGGATGCCAGTAGTCCTGGGGGGGGGGGGGGGTGAAATGAGAGAGCAGTTTAATTCGGTAAGTGTGTGTGTGTGATCCCAGTGGAGGAAGTAGTGTTATGCGTACAGGTCGTGTTTGTCATCGGGAGGGAACGTAGTTTCAAAGAGGAGCGGTTACAGGGGGTTCTCGGAGTAGTTTTCACAGGCAGTCTAACTCTGATGATTGTCCCTGAAGCTAACCAAACTATGCATGCCTTTTGCTCAACTTTGCTTTCAGCTGGTTTGGGCGGCGTTAAGGTTACCATAGGCGGAGGGGTTTCCGGCTGGCTGTCGTTCTCTGGTTCTGTAACTAACCACGGCAAACAGGCGCCTAAATACGCGTCTAATTCAGATTTGTGATCGAGTGGCATAAAAGGTGAAATGGGTCGAGGTCTCAACTGAGGTTCCTCCGAGTGGGTGTCTCCTCACGCTCGGTTCCTATCTCTGCCTGCACAATAGCTAATCTGTTTCGCTCGATGTTCTTGACATCCAAGGGGAGACTGCGTTCCACCTCTTTTACTGAGCATTTGATTACAAACAAAAGCACAACAAATGATGAACGGGGAAACTATCGATAAAATAATGGATCGGAGACTTCAATTAGGCATAATATTTATTATTACACAGTCTGTATTAATCGGGATTCCCAATTTCCGATTAATTAATAAGAATGAAATATGTTATGTAATTACGGTAGGTGAAGGCAAGCATAGCAAAATTAGTATTCAAATGAAAATATTTAAAAATGACGTAATTAGGCTCTTTACAGCGTTCCATATAAAAATGGGTTTTGTCAAGAAGGGCTAGTGTGTTGTGACGACCTGCTACCATGGAGCCAAAGGAATGACTGGGGTAAAAGGGGTGCGGGAGGTGGGCATTGTAGATTACTTCTGGAGAGAGAGTCATCCTTGCGGTCGGCTGGTGTGGATGACCCTTTGCAAGCTGCTGGGTGGCGCAGCCTTCATTAGCCACTGGGAACTAGTGCTGCCTTCACAAGCAACTGGAAGAGGTCGAAACCCTTGCAGGCTGTTGGAAGCCTTCACAAGCTGCTGGAAGGGTTGAAGCAGTTGCAGGCTGTGGGAGAGGAGAGAGGTCTTCACAGACCAGGGAGTGCTCGCTAACCTCTGCAGCCGGGGAGGCCGGCATCTCTGGCGAGTGGCGTGCTTGGACCAACGCTCTTCCGGGGGTGCAGGGTAGCGAAGCCTTCTATCGTAGGGATTGGTTTAACAGGGTTGTAGTGGCACAGCAGCTCATTTCTTATCTCCCTGCATGAAGGTGATGACAAATTTATCCACCTCATCCCGAGGCTGGCAGGATGTGATTTCACAGGACAGCAGAGGTGCTGCGGTTTCGCTGGAACTTCTACAGATAATTTCAGCATAGTGGTGCGTCACATAAAATCTTATTTATTCAAAAGGGTGGCGATCACATGCTGGGTTCTGGGCGGGCCGTATATTTCATAATTAATAGTGTTAGTCATTTTCACGTCCGAGGCTGTCCAATGTATGGAGTCTCTTTGATTGGTACATGATAGTACTCTGCCACCGTTCATGACTTGCCCCGAGCTCTTGCCTGCTCGTTGATGGGGGTGAAGTTGTCTGTAGAGCGTGCAAACGCATTGCGCAGTAACGTGACATGCGTCAATGTCAATCGCCCCTTCCCGAGGAAAGACCTTTCTACTTTGCTGCTCCCGGTAGAACAGCATTCGCTTTGAATTACCTGCCGCTGCAGGGGAGGCAGACCACTCACCAGAAAGTCATGGCCTCCATGAGAGCATCAGTGCAAGATGTTTCGACGCCTTGTGCAGAGCACCGTGCCGATAAAGATCCATGGTTTATGCATGTGACGTCATAAGCTGCACCCTTGAGAGGTGGAGTTAATCCCCCTGCACCCCTCAGCAGCCTAGAATAGTAGGAGATTAGTATAAAATGCATCCCAGCCCAAGAAATGAGTGTGTGATCAGGGCTGCAAAAGAACCCTCCTCCCTCTGGCCGTGAAGGCCAAGGATTGCGACTGCAGCGAGGCTATTAACTAGCCTTTGCCATGTCACATTTATGCTGCCCAAATGTGGGATGATGATTTGTAATGTCATAAGTGTGGATAAGGAGAAGAGGAACAGTCGTACAGTGTAAGGGATATTTGGATTAGGAAAAGAAGATAACATTAGAGTTTAAAAAAACTTTTATGAAAAAATATAGATATAATTTTAAAATTTTGTAAGGTGATGCTATTAAAATATTTTCAAGTAATAGTGTCGAATTATGTATTTGTAGCTTTCATTGTAGTAAAGAACACTTAACCAGTTGTATTATTTTATGTTTTGCAAATCTTATAGTAACATTTTTCTTTTGAAGTTTGTAGAGATTTACTGTTTCATGAAGATAAATGGAATAATTTCATAAATGTTTGTTTTGTTTGTGTGTAACTATGGAATGAGTTCTTGTACTTTCAGCACAATGCCGAACAGTAACAAATAATAAAATGGTTTGTACCTGTTTCAGATGTTAAAGAATTTATTTGAAGTTCATTAAAAAAATGATTAATTTTGAAAAGATAAGGGATGTTGATGTCCATGTTTATGAATTTAATTATTTTTGCAACGAAAGGATAGTTTTGGAAAGTGAAAATTACTTAAATTTAACACTGCATGTTAAATTAAAGGTTATAATTAACATAAAAAAATTTTTTTTACGACTAATAAAGGTTGAGGTGTTGACTTTAAAGAACATACGGAGGAAGTGTGAAAAGGTTGCTCCTTGGATCTTAGCAATGATAGTTTTGGGGTGGGACAAGTCTGAATCCCTTTTATGGTAACACTGACCTAGATATTAACATGTTTAAAGTAAATGTGGCAGTGATGTTTTGTAATTTTAGGGCAGACCTGGATCACCTTTATTTATAAATGTTGTGTGTGGATCCTAGCAAGGAATTAAAGTAGTAATTAGCAAACCTAGAAGCAACATGGCATGTATGGTAGGTGCAACCTCAACCTTAGCAGGAAAATATGAAACTTTAAAAATAATTAAAACTGGTTTTTTAAGACCAAACATAATAAGATTTGGTAACAATTATTATTTCAAATAAGAAATATGAATACCACAAATTATATTTTAAAATTTGATGGAGTGTTAGATGTGGAGGTGGATAACCTGGTGAAGTGATGTAAATTTTTTTAATGTACAACTGTTAATTGAATGTGTTTACAACTCTGTATTGTTTTTCTGTAATTGACTTGGCATAAACTTTAAACTATTTAAAAACTTTTTGAAAGAATATTAACGTGGCTTGGTTGATGGCGAGAGGCGGGGCATGCCGGATTTGAGGACAACCACGATGCATGGCAATAAAGTTAAACAAAGATGTAGTAATTTCCCAGGGTGCCCGCTCATTTAATGCACAGGTGAGCACAAGTGAACAATATCTCCGGGCAGTACCAGATTGATAGCCATATGACGGCTTCCCTCACAACTCACGTTTACTAAAGAAAGCTGTCAAATATTAAATTTCAAAAATAAGATGAGGTGCAATTCAATCCGTATATTCGCACACATTACAATTTTCAAGAGTGCAGGCATGGCATATTAGGCCCGCCATAGGCCCACACGGAAAAGTGCTCACTTGAACAGCACGTGGAATTTAAGTTTAAAATAAACTCTCTGGGGCCACGAGACTGACAGAGAGAGGGTGTACACTGAAGGAGCAAAAATATATAGAAGATCCTGGCAATTGGACAACTTACTACAGTAGAGCACCACTTTAACGAACTTCAAGTTAACGAACATATTATTTAGTCCCGCCAAAACACAATACATTTACATGCAAATAACTTTCAGTTATACAAAATTTTCGGTAAAAATTCACGTTAACAAACACTTTGTAATAGGAATAAAATGTAAAAAACTGTAAAATTACATTAATTATTTTTATTTTTAGATATTAAAAACATGAACATACAAACCACAACTGTTTTTTTTTGGTAGGTAACTCAGTTATAGATGATACAATACATTGGTGTGGCAACACAACACAAAAATCGTAAAGCGCAGTGCTACTAGTGTTTATCGCTGCAACTAATGCACTAAATCTTTGTGTAGGCACAGATAAGAAGCCTCTGACTTCACTGAAGTTTTACGTACAGCAAAATGATGTTGCTATATCTCTGGTCTGTTCTCGCATCTGCATATTTTACTGTGAATTGCAAATGAGGTTACCTTAACCTATAAGCGTATTTTCACTGAATTGCAAATAAATTTTACCATCTTTTAACAAGTTCGTTCTTGATTATTTGCTATAATTAAAGCTGTAGATAATGGAAGGAGGAAAAAAAAAAAAGAAATCGCCACGGAATTCGGCATAGCGAAATCTATACTGTCAACATTCTGAAATAGAGAAAATCAATTTATCACCCGACCGAAAACGTGACATGCCTCAAACAAAGTGACGAAGTTCATAGGCAAATATTTAAAACTCCTGCCACTGTAGGTAAAACATACCTTATGCATGTTGCTCACAAGTGCCTTTAGTATCAAGATACGCAGAACAGTCCGGGATCCGAGATTTCATTTTTATGCTGCGAGCCTTTGAAGTTCGCAATCTGAACACACACCTCAAACAAAATGCTGAGTTAATAGGCGAATATTTGAAAATCAAGTCACTTAATCCAGTCTCTGTGTCTAAGTGTATCAGGGAAACTGAGTTTGCCTGGAAAAAGCCGGGATGGCTTGCAGAACACATCGGAAACTAAAACACAAATACATAAAACACTCTACACATTCAACCATTTTAGACAACATTATTAAATTAAGACAATAAGTCAGTTCAGAACTTTGAATTTGGGTGCTTGGCATGGCTGATGCCGGAACTGCCAAGGTTGTTGACTTACATTTTTAATAAACAACAAAATGCAATTTTGCCCTTTAGAATTAAAACAAACATAACAAAGACATTGCAACAATTCAGATATTAGAATATAGTGTGCCACTGTACGATGGTTCGTAGTATTATGTGGGACATGTGGTCAGGCACTCTTTACTGAAAAACACAGCACTCTGGGGTCACAAACGGGAGATAACACTTTCCTGTGTTTATGTTAGACTCTGCTGTCTGGGGGTCATAACACTGCACACCACAATAAATACACACTACTTAGTTTTCTCTCGGTGGAGCAGGTCGTTCAGGTCACGGGACAGCTCACCGACCCATTCATGCATGAACGATTCTAAGGACCTGTGCATTAACGCACCTCGTGCGTTGCTGGTGCACAAGCGGAACACCATTCGTCTGCCTCCTGAGCAAGCAGTGAGGACGATGTCAATATTTATCTAAAGATGTTGCGTTTTTTTTTTTTAATGGGCCAGACTGAGGTCTCTCGAGTTAAAGTTGCACTGACCTAAAGTAAGGCAGTAGTTCTGTTGGGTTTTGGTCAGACTTTGGATACCCTTTGTTCATGTTAAGTATCAAATAAAAACTAGCAAAACAATCAATGAAAAGAATTTAAACTTAATATTAATGCAAATGTCTGTGCCCGAACTTTTTTTTTTTTTTTGTCAAGAACTTTTCTACAAAATTCTTTCCGTTTGCGTGGGAGGTCAACATCAGGGGAAAAGTTTTTTCCCCTCCCGCCTTTCTCGATGCAAGTTTTGAAGTGACATTTTAGTCCTGAATTACTGCATCACTGTTTGGTTGTCTCGCTAAACTAACTGTGAATGTGTTGTCTAAAAATTAAAAAAATTAAACAAGAGTACCTTTTCCGAGAAGGGAACTCAATTTTTGAAATTTCAATAAGGCACCCGTGTCTCATGGTTAACTGTAGGCTGTAATGTATAGTTTTTTTTTTCCTGCCACTGGGCTATTAATTAGCCTTTGCCACATTACACACTGTTCAAAGTCATTTCCTTAAATCCTTCATAGTTTATGATACTTTTCATTAAAAGCCGTATAATTTTCATATATTCTGGGGTGCATAACTCCCTTAATGATCACTTTAGCTCGTAAGCCATACATATCTTTCCTACCTCATTTATGGGCTGGAAATGGTGGAGGAAGGTGAACTTCACATCTGGGTTATCTCTAAATGAATGCCACAACTTTAATTTCAAACGAGTACACATATTAATAAAATAAAAAAATGGTTGGTTACAAGTATAGATAAATTTTAGCAAACCAAGGAAAAAAACTCCAGTAATAAAAACAAGCATACAAGTAATTTTTATAATACAGTGAAACCTCGTTAGTAAAAGTTTGGTTATAGCAAAGAACTTGTTATCGCTAGGGACTGGAAAATGTAGTCGTTTTGAAAGGGCAAAAAAGCGGTGCTAAACGAGTTTAGGTGAAATGTTTTTTAATGTATTATTTACAATATTTTTTCTAAAATTCTCATTTTTATTGTGCTTATTGGCTAAAATGTATTCACAGATACTGTAAAGCTCTTACTATACTCAACAAAGTTTTATAAGGTTAAAAGTTGTATTTTATTGATGTACATGGCAGAACCCACATCTACTAAAATTCCACATGTAGGGCATTTTTTGGCAGTCCCCTGAATAACGATAGATTGAGAGTCGACTGTAATGACAGCAGAAAATGTGTAAAAGTAAAAAACTTTTTAGGGATATTTTGTGGTTCTTTGTGTAATGGAAGGGTTGATTTTATTGAAGACTTAATATGATATTTAATAATTCTTTAAGTAAATTTTTGCCTGAGTAAAGTTAAAATGAGAGTGTTTTCTTTTGTTATTAAACCTAAATTTTGTATACAAATTTAGAATTTTTAGGTCTTTAGGCTTATACCAATGTGAAAAAAGTCTGCAGTTTTGACCGAACAAATCTCATTACAAAGTGCCCAGATTTGGGTCCCTTCAGGTTTGTGAGGTTCCATTGTACTTCTGCAACCATGTAACATACTAATAATTTTCAGTAAATTAAATATTTGCACGAGATTAAATAAAACATTTTGCAACACTCGGTTGTCACGTTTCACATATATTTCTGAAAATACATGTCCAGTATTTAGGATTGCTAGCAACATTATTACATTACTCCCATTTTCTTGACACATCAACATATTCTCCATCTGGGCTTTCGTATTGATTGATAAGTGGAGTTCTCACTGGCCCCTTTGCTTTGAATGGAATAAGCTTTGGATCAATCTGAAAGAAAAATGATACAATACAGTTATTTGCAAACAGATTGCCTAACACATTTGCATCCTCTTCCA
The DNA here is from genome assembly GCA_029891345.1 of Dryococelus australis. Classification (NCBI taxonomy): domain Eukaryota; kingdom Metazoa; phylum Arthropoda; class Insecta; order Phasmatodea; family Phasmatidae; genus Dryococelus; species Dryococelus australis. Next base: position 44,753,115 of record CM056997.1, read on the forward strand.
TTTATCATTCTCCCCACACAATGTTTCCTCTTTCATTTTCTAGACTAATCATTTTGTACACTGCTGGCCATTAAAGTTGCAACACCAAGAATGATACGAGCTATCACAACCAGATTTATTGGATGATTGGACAGAATAACTATCATACGCAGGTGAAATTACAACTCTTGCAATTCAGTATGACATACAGAACCTGGGGAAATTGGTACTGTGTGGCCCCACCACGGGCAGCAATAACCACTGCTACATGACACGACACTGGTAGGTAGGTAAGTGGGCTTAACGTCTCGTCGACAGCGAGCTCATTAGAGATGGTGCAAGTTGCACAGGGAAGAGGGATTGGGAAGCAATTGACCATGGCCTTTGTGTGGGACCCATCCCAGCATTCGCCTGGAGTGATTTCAGGAAACCATGGAAAACCGACTGGCCGGACCGGGAATCGAACCCGGGTCCTCCCGAATGCGAGTCCAGTGAGTTACCACTGCGCCACCTCACTCGGTACCGAGAGGAAGAGACTTTGGATGTCCTTCTGGGGTATCTCTACCTATGCTGCTTCAATGCATGCCCAAAGTATTTAGTGGTTTATTGTATGACAAGGTACCTGTATTGCTGCCTGGTAGAGATCTTCAGACTCTTTTTTCAACTCATTCAAAGCCTTCTGTTGGCTGAACAAGAGCCTGTCTATAATCTGCAAGTCTTGCATGCGCTGCGAGTGCTTGTACTGACACCATTCCTTCTGCAGCAACACTCTCTCCTCTAGCACTGTCTCCGACAATGGGGTAAGCACCCTGGTCCGTTGCCTACGCACACACTTACAATGTTACATCCACACTGACGATTTATACGAAGTTACATCCATATCATTATTGTTATTACTACTGTTACCATACTTGCTTCTACTATCCACTACTTAATGCTTATAGGTATATCAGGAGAGACATAATGATTGAACCTAGCCTTAACATATATGACCAAGCTGGAGGTCAAACTTAAGCTTCAAACTATTCCTTACAGGTAGTTTGGTATCACAAGATCAAGAAACATCAACTCTGAAGAAAAAAAAAAAAAGTAAATAAATTTTAAAAATAGCTTACGTATGTAAAATGGCAATGGTGTGTAACTTATTCAAACATTAAAAATAGTAAAACACATTTTATAAATGTTGTAACTGTCATTTTAATCAACAGACTTCCTTCAACTAACACACCATAATATTTTTAAGACCTCAAACTTAATTTTTTGCATTAAACCTAAAACAATGTTTCATTCAATATTTTAATAAGTTTTTTGCAACTTACTCTTTCTGATCAATGAGTTTAAGTGGTACTTCTAATTCGTCTATAGGCTTCAACTGCTTTGCATTTCTCTCAAGTCGTCGTATCTGCTTTTCCAACCTCTTACGCTTTCGATCCTCTCTGTGCTTCAGAATTGCTGGATCTAGTCTTTTCTTCTTCTTCAAAGGTTCAGCACTATGGAAACCACAACATATTAAATACTGAATCTCAATCTACAGTATTAAGCATGCAAATTCAACTACTTCTGTGATCTAGATGATCACAATGGTGCTGTGTGTATACAATGAATGCCTCTCCCCTCCACTTGATTTTGGCAGCTCAAGCAAATTATGCCACTGTAGTGCTCCAGGATTCGAACCTAGGATTGTGATGAGTTGCAAAATGATAACAGTTGTTTATTGGCTTCACTGTGGCAGTTTGAACACGCAGCAGATGGAACAGGTTTGGATGCAGTGATATTTGAAAGCAAGATGGGACTCTCCAGCATGGCTGTACAAACTTCTCCTCATCCCTTGCCTAAGTCATTTGTAAATAATCGAAGAAAAGGGTAGCATGTCCCATCCTAGTATGCCAGATTAGGCTTTATAATCAATTAATTAAATTATTTCATGTAACCTAGATTATTAATATGTATTAATTTATACAAATTACCTGACACATGCTTTTGTAATAATTATTTTCAATAATTACGTGTATTTTGCTTGAAATTTACAATACATTGTTCATTCTTTCTCAATTCAATACACAAAACCTAATGGCTTGTCAGTTCAAATTCGAAAAGTCCTAATATTATTGGCCTTGGATTAGGCAGCTTCTTGCAGTTTGAGAAAATAGTACAACAGCTACAGATGAACATAAAATACATAATGTGTGCACATAGAAATTCAAAGATGAAAAACAAGCCATCCAGGCTTAGTGAAGTTCAGTTATTTATTTGACTAATTAAAGCCTGTAGTAATTTCAATATATAATTTCCAAGTCTCAGTGGCTAATGAATTTGAATTCACCCCGCACTTGGCGTGCTCAGATGGGGCGAAGTCGGCCGCAGAGTGCGCATCTCAGTAGGGCAGAAAGCTGGCATGCGTCAAACTCTTGGAAGTAAAAAAACAAGGTACCTGGAGAAAATCTGGTCTTCAAATCAAGTAAGACATTGTCCATGAGTGGTACAGCAAAAGAAATACTGTAATAATTCTCCAGTGATTGGGACTATACTGTGTAATTACTGTGATGAAATGTCACCCAACAGTCCTGGGTTTACAACGTTCAACATTAAGCTTGGCTATACTGTGTCTACCTGAACAAAAACTTCCCTAAAGTAAACGTCAGCATCAGTGCGTAAATTCTTAAAAAACTACATTACATTCTTAATACTTTGTATTGATGCCGTAAATACTTACTTAATTGGGACATTTGGTTAATTTTCTTTTGTTTTGCAAGGAATTGTAATTATTTTCCAGTATTTCAGACATTTTGGCCATATTAATATGTTTATCTGTCACAAGTTTGCTTTTTCTAAAGTCACGGTTGAGGTTGCATCAGCAATCTGAGATGAGGGCTAATACGTTATTTGTAGACATTTCTTTCCTTTTAAGTATGTTCTAGAAATTTGATAGACTGGCATGCAAAAGTGTTTGCGACAGGGTTTACACGGTATCCAAAGCAATTCTGTACCACACCATGCTCTTATTTGGTTAGATTTTTGCCACTATGGGGTGAGGAATGGGGGTAGAGCATGTGGTGACTTGCTGTGAGCGCCTGCTGCCAATTAACAGATTACAACCAGCCCGCGAGGAAAACACTTTGTCGAATGTGACAAATTTCACCCACTCCAGTAAGCACCTTTTTCTCCTTTCATCTTTAGTTTTTGGCAACTTTTGTCTACCAAATTGTATCCACCAAAGTAGGAGGTCACTAGGGTGCCAGAAGGTACAATTACGTACCTCCTGTCATCATAATTTTCTCAACATGCAATTTTATAGTGGTGTGAATTATTAATGAACCTTATGACGCTGTTCTAGTGATTTGTCTGGCTCGTATAGCTGACTGTCCATGACTCAGCATTTTGAAGAATAAGAACTGCTTTAACTTGAATAAAATATTGAGAAAATTATCAGACACTTAATTCTTTTACTTTCTTTTACTATGGCACCTTTATTTATGTCTCGTATCACTGCCAAGTGAATATATCAAGCTATGATTTCCAGTTGCAAATCTGACACCTGCAAAATTACAAACATGGCTGCCCAACCGCAGGGTGATAATTGTAAACATGCCTGAAGATTTGGTGGTACAAACATGGCTGCCCACCTGTGGGGTGAAAATTTTCTACATACCTGTTAAAATAACATCAGCTTCTAATTTACAATGCAATTTCAAACAAGGCAGCGATAAGCAAGTGGGGACAAGTTCAAAGCAGCAGTTCCATATCACAACAAAGGATTCAAGTACCAGACAACGGAATCCAGTCACCTGAACATCTGTTCCAACATTGTACCACAGTAAAAATTCAACAATCCAGGTCAGGAATTCACCAATAAAGCCATAAACACATGCAAATTCGCCATTTGTTTGTATGCAATGTAATTTTAAAGTCTGTCACACAATTTTTTTGTTTGAAGCAATAGCCAGTCTCAAATTAATTATATTTACACTCTGTAAAACAATTAATTTGGAATAGAAATTACGCACTATTCAGATATGTAGTATGGTAGGGCGAAATGTAATAACTGATAGCAATTTGACAGGCGATATAAAGTACATACCAAAATCTTCATGGAAAACTCAATATAATCAGATATCTATGGTTTCCTTTTGCCTTTAAAGCAAGAAGTTCGGGTGTAAAGCAGGAAATTAGTGCCACCGAACAAGGGCTTAAACATGAATTAGGAAAACAAATTAGGCAACAAATAGAAAAGAGTGATGACAAAACTGTAAAGTTGGAAAGCAGGTTAGGAAATTTTGGGGGTACAAATAATTCAGTGTTAAAACGGATATAAGAAACTAAAGAACAGATAAAAAAGTTAGAAATTTAAAAACAATCTGTAGTAGTATTGCAAACACAGGTACGGTAAATGAAATTGTCAGTCCAACTACCAGACTAGAAAGTGATAACAGAAAAGTTAGGGAAACTACTGAAACACAACAGAAAATGAGAGAATTGCAGGGAACTTTACAGAAAGAAATTCAAAACATTGGTACAAATTTTCAGGCAGTGATCAATAAATAAAACAAATAGTCAAGAATATTGTCCACACATAGGGGAACAGGTAACTGAATTAGAACAACAGTTGGAGCAAAGGTTAGATATATGCAAAGCTGAAATAACTGAAGAAATTTTACCATACAAATTTTAAATTACGGACTAGACAGGCATGTGTTGGAATATAGGCATGTTGGCATCACTGTCTATGATGTAAATACTGCCTAGATTTTACGAATGAGAGGAGAGTGCATACAATTCAGTTTATTCAAAAATGTAGTAGGGCTATCAACCAGCTGGCATGTTCAGAGGAACAAACTCATTTTGTTTGTATCTCGATTAGAGGGTGCAGCCAAGCAGTGGGCTACTAATCGTGAACAATTCTGGAACAAATATTCAGATGTTCGAGCAGCTTTCTGGCCAAAATATTGCAACACATTTCAGCAGGATGAATTCTTGCAAAATTTATTTATAGGCAGGTACACAGTGGGTAGGCCCAATAGCAGAGTATTTAGAAAATCTTTACCTACAGGTCAAATTTCTGGATTTTCCAATATCAGAGGAACACTTTCTTACACACATTGTACACCATTTCCCAGCGAGGGTACAAGATGATATTATTAGGTCTCGTACAACAAAAGTCAGTGAAATCGTGGCATTTCTGGAGACCTTTGTTAGGCGAGACGAATGGGAAGGTATATTTGGTTGCAGGAATGATGAGCACAAGTGGTATCAGAAAGATAGTAATGATAAAAACGATCAGGAAACAGCTGTGCAAGAGCCAGGAGCCGAAGAAAACAAAAATAAGCCAAGTGGAAATAATTATCGCCACTGGGGAAATGGGAGGTACCAAAGGAATTAAAATAGGGACACACGATACACTGGATGAAATTGGGGAAATACAAGGAACAACAGAGATTCTGGTCAGATCAAAGGAAAGGTGATGATCAGGAGCAAGATTCTGATGCCAGTCCTCAACCATCACCTTTGGCCCCACCTATAAATTACATTCAAGCAGTGCTGACACTTAAAATAATAGGAAGAGGAATTTGATATCAACTTAATGGATGTCCAGTTATATTAGGGACAATCACAGGGGAAGGGCAGTTAATGTTACCCATACTAGTTGATTCAGGTCACTGCTATGTCAGGACAATTTCAAAACACTAATAGGGAAATAATCAAGTCTGATTTACCTAGTATCGCAGTTTCAAATGTAACTATAGTAGGAGCAACAGGGGTAAAAAATAAAAATAAAAAATAAATTTAAAAAAAAGCAATGATATACAAACAACTTTTGGACAATAGTGTTTCTGGATACATTTCATATGTTTGTCATATGTTAATAATTGAAGAGAGAGAAATTAGCGATACAGGTAAAAAAATGTTTGTCTCTCAAAGCAGTAGGGGGACTACTTGAGATATTGCAAATAAAATCAATAATGTTCTTAGTCAGAAAGACAGGTTTTTTCAAAGTTTCCAGCATTAAACAAAAAATATGAACTTGAGTTAGTAATAAAAAAATACAAACTTTTTGCAGTTAAGCAATACCTGGTACTGTATGCTGTTCGACCTGCAGTAAACAAAGGAATTCAGGTAATGATAACGTGTCTATTAATTTAAAGACACGCTTCAGATATTCCAAAACCCTTTAGTGGTAGTAAGGAAGAAGGATGGGAATGTGAGACTTTGTGTAGATACGAGGAAAGTAAATAATATTGTAGCACCAGACAGGGAGGCACCTGCACCCATGGAGGAATTGTAAAAATTTCAAGGCTGTCAGTATTTTTCTAAAATCAACCTGGTTGCTTCTTACTCGCAACTTCCCTTAAAGGAAGTGAGTATAAAATATACTTAATTTTCAGTACAAGGAACCCCACACTAATCGTTTTGCATGTCTTCCATCTGGGTTGAATGTTTCCGTATGTAATTTCACAAGAGAATTAGAACAGGTATTGAGGCCGGAAGTATTAGAATTTGCAACTGTTTATAAGGATGATATACTGATTGCTTCTAGGGATTTAAATGAACATAGTTTATAGTTACAAATGGTTCTAAACAAACTACATGAAGGGAAGCTAACAATTAATTTGGATAAATCAGAATTTTTGAAGGAAGAAATTAATTTTTTAGGCAATGTTGTAACTCCTCAGGGAATAAAAATTGACCCAGGGAAAGTGAAGGCTATTTTAAATTACCCGTACCTTCAAATCAGAAACAACTTATGCATTTGGTAGGATTCTTTTTTCCAGAAGGTACATAGCAAATTTTAGTGAAATTTTTCACCATTGAGGGAATTAATGCAGTAAGGAAAAACTTGAGTTTGGGGAATAGATCAACAGCAGACCCTGTAGAAGTTGAAAGAAAAGTTAACATCAGCTGTTATCTTACATCACTCTAAGTTAGACCAGAAATTTTACATTGCTTGTGATGCTTCAGATAATGCACTAGGAGCAGTACTCTTTTTCAGTATGAGGATACTGAACAGAAACCAATCACTTTTACTAGCAAAGATCTCAACACAGCACAGTTAAACTATACTGTAACAGAAAAGGAGTTACTTAGTTTGATTTTTGCGATATCAAAATTAAGGACCTACACTTTTGGTAAACCAACAGAAGTTCAAACTGTTCAAAGCATTGTGCCACTTAGGGTAATGGATGTTGTTGCATGAAAAGGTAACTAGATGAATTTTGGCATTACAGGAATATGATCTGAATATACAATATGTGCCACGTAAAACACAGGTAGTAGTAGATGAGTTATCCAGGTGACATGGTGAGAATAGGAATTTGGAGAGTTTTTTTTATCAGCGCATCTAAAAAACAATTACCATTATACCAGGAATTTTGTAGGTAGATTGAACAAAGAAATAGCCCGAGACGTAAAACATAATAAAGCTGTGGGTGAGTTAAATTCAAGAAATTGTAGGAAAGTAATATAAGACATATTTATCATCCAAGATGGAATCCTATTTAGAAGAAATAGGAGAAGAGCAATGGGTATTGTGTATTCCTGATAACTTTGCAGAATATGTGAAAAGACACATGTAGAATGTGACCATTTTGAAGTTGCAAAAACAGTTAAATTCATTCAAGAGTTCTGTTGGGTTAGAAATATCTATCGTCGAGTAGCTAAGCATATCTAAGGATGCCTCTTATATGTGCAAACAAAGGTGACAAACCTAAAGAGTTATGGGACAATACAACATGTATTAGCTACAGAACCTTTTGAAGTAGTGACTTGTTTGGTCCAATGCAAGCTGGACACCATTGAAGCAGGCTTCTGTTATTCTGTTACCAAAAGAATTACTGATATGTATGTTGTAGAAGTTGGAATGCCCAAGTAGGTAATATCAAACAATGAAACACAGTTTAGAAGTAGAAAATTGAAAGTAGCACTTAAGAATTTTTTAGGAATACAGATACAATATACATCTGTGTATCATCCTTTAGCACACCCCACCGAGAGAATACGGTAGTTGGAGAAGCTGAGTTTTATTGTCGCCAAAATAAAATAAATAAATAACTAAAATAAACAATTTGATTTCTAATTTAATCACTCTGCTATTATCTACAAAACAGAATATACTCTATTCGTGGTTTCATCACACTCTTTTAATCAAATCTTTGAAAAATCTCCCCATGTACGATGAGTTTCGTTATATCCCAATTATCACATATCACAAGAGTTTTATACTCGTGTTCATAAAAGTAACTTTTTTTTTTGGTTAAAGTGAAATGTTATTTGTATTTTATCTATAAATTATAATGCTTCATTTATAAATTATATGAATAAAAATGTGAGAAAACGTGTGTTGGTAACATCTAAAAAGAAATAGTTCTCATGAGAAATATTATTGTTATGTGTTCGCTGCCCAGCATCGTGTGCGAGTGAGCGAAGAGGATTGTTATCCGATAGTGACAGTGGCAAAAGCTGTTATTTGTCAAAAATTCAGGTACAGCCATGATCAAAGTGACGCAGTCGGGTGAGACATGAGACGAACAGTGACACAATTTATTTACGGTAGGTGGGTGCCAGCGGTGTTTTCCAGTGAGGGAAGTTAAGCATTTTTGGGAATGTACTTCCAACTTCTTCCTTCTCACTTCTTTCATCCTATCCCCTGCAATTCTTCTTCCTTGAAGAAATAACTACAAAATTGCAGTTTAGGATATAATCCGATTACAAGGTACCTTATAGATCTATAGTTATTCATAACTTGTCTTGCTAGCTATGACCCTCCAAGTTAAATATCTCAGTAGACATTCAAAAAAATATTTTTCCAAAAAAAATTTCTTCAGTGAAGGTATATTATTCTGACGTTGTCTACAAGGACACTTATATAACGCAAGAGCATGGTGCATAGATAAATACAGTATTAACAATAACATATTAGACATAGACCCTTACATAACTCATAATATAGAACACCATACACTTGAAACAACATACATGACACTTTAACTAAAAATAAATAAACATACATTTTAAACCGTATATTATTTATAAATAGCTCAATCGCAGTTTCCCATTTGTAGACTCATCAGTATTACTGATTTCTAAATATGCACACACATACTATTCCTATTCCATGCCCTTATTTGGTTAGGTTTTTAGCACCTTGGTGTGAGAAGTTGGGGTAGAGCAGCACGTGGTGCCCACCCGCCCACCAACAGATTATGAGCAACGTGCGAGGAAGGCACTTTGTTGAGGGACAGTGTCCCCCACATAACTTTTTTTGGCTTCGAGAATAGCAAATTTTCATATTTTTCCCCAAGTTGGAGGCAATTTTTTCTAGTTTCTAGAAAGGAAGTCTTAACCCAGATAACTATTATATTGCACACTGTTCTACATGTAGACACTAAGCATATAAAAGATCAGATCTCTAAATGCAACTTTGGTGAAGCAGGTGAACAGTCATCTGAATGCTGAAAGAAGATGGCCTCCATCTGTGTAATAGTACAGTAGGTGAGCTTTTAAATGTCACTAAAAACTCCACAATAGGTAACTTATGATAAAAGTTACGGCTAGTTGCATAAACCTCCAAAATCAGTGGAATTTGCTTGCAGTGTATGAAAAATGGCTGCCATCATTCACTTGTAGGTAAAAAGCTAAATTAATGTTTTTCTTTCACCTTGAGGATAGGGTAACATAGGAATAAATTTTTATCAAAATCAAAAATAGTGCAGCTTCAGCCCCTTAATGATTTCGCATACCGTTACAGCGGAAGAGGTAGCGACGAAAGATAGTTTTAACTTGATTGATGGAGGATAAGTGTTCAGGAAAAAACGTGTTTAGGGATGGAAAACTGCTCACCCATTACTTGCTAGACACGCTTGAAACTGGCAGACCACCAGTGCTTAAAGAGGAACACCAATGAGACACAATTCTTGGAATTATCGAGATATTCAACGCTATTTCCCAGCTTATTTCCAGTCTTTTCAAAATCCCACCTTTTTCCTGGTATTCCCAGTTGGTAGTCACTCTGAAGACTAACACTGCCTTAACTATTATGAAGTAAACATGACACATCTTTGTACTTACAAAACACAATCTGTAGTTCTGAAAAATAATGGACTTGACATTGTCATAAAATTCTTCAGTAATAATGGACTGATGCACAGCCTAAAACAGAAAATCAAAAAAGCAAAAACAATTTTGCAACACAGCTACCTACTTTGAAAAAGAAACACTACATGGATGGAGATTAATTAATGTTGTTACCAATTCTGTGTATCCATCCATGAAAGAGAGGCAAGTAGATAAATATACTTTGGATACCACATTTAATGCTTCCAATGTTGCCAGTAATTACAAAGTTTAAAAGCAGCACATGCAGGAATCAAAATCTGCAGCGCCATGGTGTGATGCCTAAGGACGTAAGATTTAGCATAATATTATTTTATAAATGTCATTTTCCAAACATGTTCAACAAGTAGAAATTACATCATATGTTATCCCCTAAAAATTATAGATTTCTAGATTTTACAGTTTTTATATGCCTACTTGTCAAAGATGTGATTTTACTATTTTTGTGCTACACATCTTTACTAATATATTTCAAGATGTTCTTAGTAAGATATTCGACAAAAATTCAGGTACAGCCATGATCAAACTGACGCCATCAGGTGAGATATGAGACGAATGGTAACACAATTTATTTACGGTAGGTAGGTGCCAGCAGTGTTTCCCAGTCACCGCACTGTGAGACTAAGGGTTCTCAGGGATGCTGTGGTTTCTGTGTGTCTGTCTCAACCGAGCATACTTACAAAACACTTTACGTTACTAAACATTTTAACACTGAAAAAGATGAGAGGTTGCGATCGCTACAAGGAAATACTTTATGCACTGTTAGACTTGCTTTTATTTTGCCACTCATACGGAATTGTGCCAGAATGAATTTTATGGTGAGAAAACTCAGACGTGTCTAGCTTGAAAGTAAACTTATATGGCGCGGATGCCACTGGATAAGATCCACAGCGGATCACGTGGTGAAGATAAAATTACAGCATTTCTCCATAAAAATGGCCAAGTCTGACAAATTGTTAGTGATGTCGGGAAAAATATTCCCCAGAAGATTTAGGCATTTATAAGATTTGTAGCATGCCTGATGGAGGGAAAATCAAACATGAAAGAACCACGTGGTCATAGATGCAAAGAGTCAATCACATGAAAATACACGGAACCCTGAATAAAAGAATACACAGAACCCTAAAATTAATTGTGGCGCACAATGATACTACAGAAATAAACCCTCAGAGTGCATGGATGGCGCAGATATTGACTTGGCTGCTGTTAACAACGTGGTCGCAAATGATGTGGCCGAAAAAAATTTAACATGACAAAAACCATAAAATACATACATAGGAATAAAACCCTAAATTATGCACACAGCAATTAAACAAAAATTACACTGAAACGCCTTTTACACAGGCAGATGGTGCCTGATTTCAAAGTTGCACGGGCCGCGTGGCCTCTCCGACATCTTTCCTCCTTTCTCCTCGAAGTTTAAAAAGCCACAAGGGCGTAAATTATTAGGTTAAGCGGAAGCATAGTGCTGGGGAAATGTATGGCAAAACGTAAGCAAGGCAAAATGTTAACCGTGACGCCGGCTAACAGCCAGCCACGTGTTAAGATCATGACGGCACTCACCGCTCACGTGACACATTGGCATGCACATGCGCAAGGAGGTCTTAACCTGAACTTTCCATAACAGAATATTTATTTGAAGTTTAAAATTATGTCTTGTTTATTTTCAGGTTTTTCAAGTGTCAAAATGTTAAAAATGTATGTTTGATAATATTGCACAATGTTTGGTTATGAATTCAAAATTCGTGCTGCGTGAAGATTCAGAACATTATTATTCCGGCGTGAACCCCGTCATAAAAAGACATTCAAAGAATACAGAAAATTCATAAGAAAAATTTAAAATGAAAACCAATATTTAAATTGCTTATGTGCCACTTTCTTTAAAATATCAAAGTTTTACTCGGCGTGCATAGCACTTCTGGTTATGTGAACCCCATAGGCAGCCATGGTAGGTCCACTCGACCCCTGCCATTGGGCAGTCCGTCAAGAAGAGCTGGCGAGGTAAGACGCTGTCACAAACTTTTTGCACATATGTAGATTACAATAGCTTCACTTTAGTGTACCGGTTAACCTTCGCTTTACGTATGTTTTGCCAGACATTCCCAAGCATTATGCTTCCGCTTAACCTAATAATATGTGCCCTTATGGCTTTTTAACATAAATCGGGGAGAAAGATCTCGGAGAGGCCACGTAGGCCAATGTCTTAATTTCTTTTGTCCTCAATATGATAATAAATGTCTCATGTCTAACCATGATATATAACTGTGTGTGTGTGTGTGTGTGTGTACTTTATGAAGATTTTAATTCCCGTGCAAATTTACAAGAGTATATGTCGTGTCTAGTGTTATGTTTGTCACAGCTTATCTTCACCTGACTATCTACAGAAAGGTAAATGTTTCTGTATTTAAATGTGGTAGAGCATTTCAAAGTTTGATTAATTCCAGTTTATTCTCAAAGGTTTAATGTATACATATCATATTGACAATTTGTTAATAAGCATTTCTGCACATGTAACATTGAGGGACACTGGTTCCACCAAAGATAGAGATAGAGAAAGAGAGAGAGATAGATAGATATAGAGATAGAGAGAGATAGATAGAGATAGATAGATAGATAGTGAGTGAGAGAGTGTGTGTGTGTGAGTGTGTGAGTGTGTGAGAGTGAGTGTGAGTGTGTGAGAGAGTGTGTGTGAGTGAGTGTGAGTGTGTGAGAGTGAGTGTGAGAGAGTGAGTGTGAGAGAGTGTGAGTGTGTGAGAGAGAGTGAGTGTGTGAGTGAGAGTGAGTGTGTGAGTGAGAGTGAGTGTGTGAGTGAGAGTGAGTGTGTGAGTGAGAGTGAGTGTGTGAGTGAGAGTGAGTGTGTGAGTGAGAGTGTGTGAGTGAGAGTGTGTGTGTGTGTGTGTGTGTGTGTGTGTGAGAGAGAGAGAGAGAGTGAGTGAGGCGAACAGTGAGCATGTCTTGTTGGTGGATTATTATGGATAAGCAAAGCTATTGTACTTGTGTATACATTGTATACTACAAAGTCAATAAAGATGAGAAATACACCACTAACAAATAAATAAATTCTATATACCTACACATTTGTGTAGTGTATATGCAATTTTTGCAAGAAATGCAGTTGTTACTTGAGGATATTCCATTATCATTGAGATATTGTATGATCATTGATCTTTCAGCATGATGGTGCACCTCCTCATTTCCACCGTGCTATAGTTGAATACTTAAATGTGCATTTCCCTGAGAAATGGATCGGACGAGGTGGTTTCCACCCCTGACCAGCTCAATTGCCAGATCTATCACCACTAGATTATTGTGTATGGGGACGGATGAAGGACATTGTTTACTGGATGAAGGACATTGTTTACTAAAGGATTGCACAGACACGTGAGGAACTAGTTGTGCATATCAAACACTTGAACACATTTTAAGACATATTAAACACTGCATATACAAAAGAACACATTTTACACTGAAAATAACATTTGACGCCGGCTTAACAGCCAGTTGCACTAGAGCCCATGACGGCGCTCACCACGCACATGTCACATATCCCGCACGTGCACAAAGAGGCCAATAATTTCACTGCACCGTTAACTGCTTTGTTGTGTGAGAAACGTAAATTTGTCTGGACACCACAAGCCAATCAAGCAATTAAAGACATTAAAATTGCATTTTGGAAATGTAATTCGCTGTCTAGATTTAACCCAGAGTTACCCATAGTTGTACAAACAGATGCCAGTCAAGAAGGCATAGGGGCCGTGTTGTATCAGGAGGGAACACACAGGGAAAAACATTTCAGTTACCACAGTGCCAATTTCGGGGACACAGAACGTAAATATCATGTTAATGAACAAGAATGTTTGGCCATTGTACATGCATTGCAGAAGTACCGGCCGTACGTGCTAGGAAGGCAGTTTACACTCACAACTGACAACAGATGCCTTGTATGGTTAGAGGGAATGCATAGCGGGAAAAGTAAACTTGCCCGCTGGATGCTGCTACTGCAAGAATAGGATTTCAAGGAAGAACACGTGGCAGGGAAAACCAACGAGCTCGCCTTGTCCAGGAATTCTTGCCCAAATCTAACGGTAACTGATGATGCGGAGTTGGAAGAGGCGCTACCACCTTGCAGTGCAATACCAACTGCAGAAACACAAACCCTTGTTGTACAAAACATTGTTGCCACACCACCTGGCAAACTTGTTTCCTTGAATGTACTTGATGTGTTAAAAGAGGAGCACACTGCACAAAAAAAATCCCTAGATGCCGCGCAATGCCGACAACACTGTGCGACATGTTACACAGAACACTGGAGGGTAGTGGACAGAGAAATAGAAACCAAACCACCCTGTAATTGTGCGCGATGGTGGACGTATGTACTGAAAGAGAAACGGGAACTAGTGCTAAGTATGCACACAACAGTTTGGAACATGGACACCCGGGATCCAAGCAAACACGAAAGAACATGCAGAAATTTTTCCACTGGTCAGGGATTCAGGGAGATGTCGGGAAATATGTGCAGGTTACATCAGGTGTAACACACCCTAAGCCGCAGAGAGCAGACAGAGACGCTTCACAACAGCCAAGGCTGCCAACTGAGCCATTCAAAACAGAAGCTATCGACATCATGGGCCCGTTATCTGCACACGAAAACTGGGAAAAGATTTCTTGTATTTGCCATAGATTTGTTTACCTGTTGGACCAAGGCATTTCCCATCAGCAGTGTTCATGCACACACAATTGCACAAGTAATGCAGAACGAGTTTTTCCCGAGGTGGGAACACCCCGCGTATTTGTTGACAGACAATGGAATGCAGTTTGCAGGGCGAAAATAGAGGGAATACTGCACCACGTAGGGAACAGAACACCGTACCATCCCAGGGCTAACCCAACCAAGAGACGCAACCAAGACGTCAAAATCCAATTGCGTGTCCGATTAGGCGAGGACCATATTAAATGGGTCCAAATGATCCCAGAGGTAATGTTTTGCCTACGGAATAGAGTAAATGCAGCAACCGGGAAAACACCCGCCGAGATGGTACAAGGTCGCGAACTCCGTGCCCCCGCAGCACCCCGTGAAAACCCACCCAGGTAACCTGAACAAATTGTCAAACACCAGGCGCAAATACATGAAGAAGCCAGGGCGAACCAAATCAGTTATTACGTGTGGGTAGCGAATAGCAAGAGGCCGCCACCCAAACTTGTACCCGGAATGTATGTGTACGTAAGAGAGGACCCGTTATCGGCCGGGGTGAAGAAGTGCTGTGCTGGATTAGCACCAAGATGGACAGGTCCAGTGAGAATGGTGGAAAAGATGGGAAATTCTAAGTATCTAGTGAAGTTGGGACCAAGATGTGTCACGAAACGCCACCATGACGACGTGCGGATAGCCTGATCGCCTGTAAGGAAAAGAGGCAAGGAGACGTTACGCCCATACCGCGAGTTCGAAGAATTTCACCAGGGAGTACACAGGTATATGTCAACATGGACATTGAAGAGAACAACACTTACATGGGAACACCCAGCTAAAGTAATTAACTGTCATTTAGGGGTTTTTCACAGACTGAACACTCAACACCTAGTAGTGAGGAAATGGAAACACGTAGTAACGCAACACCAATTACGGGTTTTTCTGTTAATACAGGTAAAAACACAACGAATCAGAGTGAATGTAAGGGATTCCCAAGTGTACGAATAAAGTGGTAATATAAGTGCGCACGTAAAGGTCAACACAACCAGTGCCAGTGAGTTGAGTTTTAAGGGGTTTCCCCAGGGCACAGTTGAATTTAGTTGTAACCAAAGTGTAAACCCTGATACCACTTGTGAAGGCGAGATGCCTTTTAGAGGCTTTCCAGTTCCCGCAGGGGAGTGCCTAGTATGGCAAGAGAGTTTGAAAGGGTTTTGGGGAAACTAGTAGGCCAGTGAGTGTGACGTCAAGTGTCAACAAATCGCAACACAGCACTCGCAAGAAGCGAGTCGTGTCACCACCACGTACCCACATTGTTGTTCTTGCCTACACCCCCACCCCCTGCAAACGCCGAAGAAACCGACAACCTCTGAGACCATGTTTTCTTCGTCCTCAATCGGCAACTAGCCGGGTAGAGCCCGCCAGAGCAATGTTGCATTGTTCGCACCATCTTGGCCATCGAGGAAGGGGTTGTTTGACGCCCGCTAACAGCCAGCGGCGCTAGAGCCCACGACGGGGCTTACCATGTGCGTCTCACGTATCCCGCACGTGTGCAGAGGCCAATAATTTTAAACTTTCGTATAAATGTTATTTTCAGTGTAAAATGTGTTCTATTGTATTTGACGTGTTTAGTATGTCTTTAAATGTGTTCAATTTTTTTTTTTTATAGTTTGGTTATAAAATTCAAAGTGCCCGCATCACCGAGATTAAGAACATTTAATATTCCGGCATGAACGCAGTCATAAAAAGACACTAAAATAATATTGAAATTCATAAGAAAATTATAGAACGTAAAACAATATTTATTTTAATTTTTGCCATTTTACTTTCAATAATTAAAAATTTTACTCGGCATGCATAGCACATCCGCTTATGTGAACCCCGTAGGCGACCATGGTAAGTCTGTGCGACGCTTGTCTCTACACAGTCTGTCGAGGAGAGCTGAAGAGGTGAGACACTGTCACGTACGCACTACTACTTTTGTTCACTGATTTAGGTTTCCATAGTCAATTTAGTTTACTGGTTAACCTTTGCTTGAGTACGTTTTTGCCAGACATTTTCCCCAGCATTACTCTTCCGCTTTTTTAATTTCTTGCACCCATGCTGCATTTTTAACTTAATCGAGGAGAAGGAGTAGAAAGATGTCGGAGAGGTCACGCGACCTGAGCAACTTGAATATGTTTATGGCGTTTCATTGTAACTTTTGCATTATTGCTACACACAATTTTAAGGGCTTTCTTTTTATGTATGTATTTGAGGGTATTTTTCGTGTTTGAAAATTTTACAGCAACATCATGTATAACCACGTGGCCGACTGATGCTAAGTCTTTGTATATGCCATTGTTGCATTTGAGATCTTATTTATGTAACATGGTATGTGCAATAATTTATTTCAGGGTTATACGTCAATTTTATTCAGGGTTCAAATGTATTTTTCGTATAAATTGATGCTCTTTGTACTTGACCACGCGGTCACAGTAATGTTTGATTTTACCCCCATCAGGCATGTTACATACCTGTAACCACTGCAATAGTAAAGAGAATAATTTTCTCAGCAAGAATAATATTTTATCTGAATTAAGTTTGCCGTTTCCAAGCAGAAATATTGCAATTTCAACTGCACCACGTGTTCCACTACGAACTTCATCCAGTGGCATCCCGCGCCATCTAAACTTGTTTTCACACATGTGTGTTTATTGTGAACATTCATCTTGTGTCCCATCTTATTTCATGTATCATTTAAGGGTCCATGAAATTTTGTAATTAGTGTACGGTGCAATTATTCCCGTCCTAGCCGACTCTGTGTATAGACCGCCGCCACACTATCCACATGCTGGAGGGCGAGCTCCGACGAGTTTGTGTTAGTGATGCAGAGTAATCACACGTGTTAATATGCATTAAGGGTTTCATTTGTAATTCACCGTGTCCTGTCTTCAGGGAAAAATCGTCAGTCCACCCTAGCAGCTGTCAGCCCTCTTCCCTTGTGAAGGCTGTGCTTTCACGCACCTCTGTGGGATCATTCATCTAGACATGCGCTAGAGTAATTGCAGGCTGGGGAGCAGCCAAGCGGAATTGGCTAGTCATGACCGAGATAATCATACTTTCATTGGCACGTTGATGTGCATGTATAATAACAATAAAAACAAGTCTACAATGAACTTGTATCTTTTATTTAGTAGTGACAGTGTCCTAGCCACATATGTTAAGTGTTTATTTCCAGTGATGTTTAGTAAAGAGTTTAATATTGCCTACAAGTTTGTTAGTATGCATGGTTGAGACGGACAATAGTGTCAATAGTGCGGTGATTGGGAAGCACCGCTGGCGCCCAAGTTACCAGTAAGTATTTGTCTCATTGTTCGTCTCGTGTCTCACCTGACGGCATCACAAGTGACTATCAACAGCATCCAAACTGAAACCTACAAAATAGCACATATAATTAAATAACAAATTGTAAAATGCAAACATGACCAGAGCTCACCAGCCAGTTCAGCCAGTGGCATAAATTCCCCTTCCAGAATCAGCAGCATGCAGTTAGATATTTAGGCTGAGCTTCGCCTTTTTTTTGCAGAAATTCTTTGACTTCATATCTTAATTTCAGATTCATAGTAATTATTGACAATGTACGATTATAGAAAATTTAACTTACATTTTATCATTTTATGAGTTAATATTTTTCTGAATAGTTTTAATTGTATGTTATCTGCTTTACATTAAAAGTCGAGAATACACTTACATTTTATCAATAAGATGTAGTATTTTTTGCAAGGAGCAAAAAACACGCAGTAAAAATTAGATACAAATGTAATAAGCTACCTACAAGTAAATTGTAAATTTTCTATAATCAAACATTTCCAATAAATCCTCTCAAACTGAATAAAACAAAATCTTCGAATTTTGGTAATTCTTGAGAATAGAGCTTTTTCGAAAATCAAAAAAATAATACCTCGATACCTGCTGTGTTTATGCTATAAAACATGGATAAATTACATTGAATATATTTATATTGGGTTGCTGAATTGTTTACATGCAAGAGTCCCATTTGAAATGAATATTTAATGTGGGAAAAGTAATTTACAGGGTATATTTATGCGGCGGCGCTGAGGTTATACCTACAGGTAAACAACACATCAAACAGTGTCAGAAGATTATGTAAATCTGGTGAATTACTCAAGGCTTATCTGGTTTATATTGACGAGAGGATAAAACGTATTAATAGTAGAACAAATATACATATTGTAGATGATACAGAGCCCCATTCAGAGATGGTGGTTATCTTTGCAGGCGATAGTTACCGCCATGTTATTTTCAATACATCGTGGATTGAGGGAAATTGCTGAATGTTGGTTTGCACCGGTCCTGTCAGAGGTTTCGGATTTACGAATGATTAAAAGCGTGTTTATTGCAATTCATGTGTTTGAAGTGTTAAATAGAATAATTATGTGAACTTACAGTGTGTTTCTATATTATTATAATAAGGGAAAAGTTGAATTATAATATATGTACGGTGGTTAGTATGTCTGTGTAGTATGGTCAAATGGATCAACGTCATTGTGTGCGTATTCATATACGCCTTATCAATGGCGAGTGATTAGGTGAGTATTAACAAAATTAAATTAATTTTGTGGAAAATGAAATCTCGTAAAGTGGTATAAATCCATTCAACTAATTACACAGAACACGAATTTACTAGGTAGGCCTACGTATAGGCCGTTCACGGTAAAGTGAGCACTTTTGAAGCCCTAATTACTTTTTTCTTTCAACCAATTTGTATCCTTCCACCTCTTGTTAATATAAACCCTGCCATGTGAGTATTAAACACAGTGTATACAATCACCATACCCAAAACCAAAAGTCTGAGGCCATAATGAAATTTATTTATTCGTTATTATGTCTGATGAAACAGCTTCAAAAAGTGCTTACTTTACTATGAACGGCCTATATCAACATTTGACCAATAGAAACCCCAAAACCAATAGTGGGGATGCTTATAAAGATCAGAGAAATTGTGGGGGTAAAACCTGTAAAACATATGTACCTACATAATGTAATATTTATTCACGAAAATTTGTTAAATTGCAAAAATACTGTACAAGTGTAGCCAAACATTGTGCACCGAGCCAGAATCCCAGTGCCAGCAGGAGAGTAAATCCCTTAAACAGTGATTCAAGGCACGCCTGCAATTTTTTTAGGTGGTGACGCGAAGCGTCACGCATCAGCGAAGCTTGGAGTTTCCCTACAAATGATTTTCAAGCATAGCCAAATATAATGCACAGAGCCAGAGTCTCAGCGCCAGCTAGGGGGTAAATCCCCAAAACAGTGATTCAAGGTGTGCCAGCAATATTTTTTAGGTGGTAATGCGAAGCGTCATGCATCAGCGGAGCTTGTAGTTTCCCCGTAAATGATTGTCATGTGTAGCCTTTTTGCACTGAGAAAAAATGTGTTTTTTTTTTTTTTTTGCAATTTAACATATTTTTGTACTATTTGTAATATTATTGTAATATTTTATAATGAAAACATGTTTAGTTGCAAAAAGATTGAACTGAACATTACCTACATTGACAGTGTTACCAATATAATTTAGAAATACGATAGTGGGGAGGGTGATGAACGGGAGGAAAATTGGGGGGGGGGGGGGGGGGGGGGGTAAAAGTTTAAAATTAAAATGTACACATTTTGTATTTCTTTTACTCCATAATTTACCTGATCTTCATAGTCATCGCCACTATTGTATTTGTAGCTTGTATTGGTAATATTGTCTATTTAGTTTAATGTTTCGTTCAGTTCTTTTTTGCAATTTATTGTATTTTCATGAATAAATATTACATTATTTACATATTTTTAACCCATTTTACCCCACAATTTCCCTGATCTTCATAGCTTTCCCCATTATAGTTTTTGGGATTTCTATTGGTCAAATGTTGATGCCCCTAGTAAAATGGTGACCTGTGTAATTAGTAAACTAGAATTATACCACTTTCCAATATTTCTTTCTTTTTTTTTTTTTTTTTTTTTTTTCTTCAGAACCACCCCTATTCTTAAGAATTACCCGAATTTCTGCAAAAATGCTGAGGCTCAGCCTTAGGGCGCATTTACACAGTGATAATAGCTACCACGATAGTAGCCATTACACAAGTGTGTGAGAGTAACAGCCGCGATAGGTCCTGTTTGCACACACAATTGAGATATACTGTGATAGTTAACCTCAAAAGGGACATGTCCGACAACACTTGTGTAATACATTGATAGGCACGACATTTATATCCTTTTGTCAAGTGGGTAATGATATTTGTTGGGGTAGTTGAATGTTGCGACAAGATATTAATGACATGGAAACATATATTGTTCCCGTGGTTTATTATATGACAAATATGCTGTCAGTACTGTTGTATCATATGTATATAACATATGTCCTGTCAGACCGCGACGTGTGTAAGAACAGCGACAAATATTAACAGAATCTAAATAATTCTGCAATGTTAGAGTCAAAATTAACATATCTACAAATTTGTGACCTGCACTATCATGATAGTGATACATGGTTTACACTACGACAGTTACTATCACTATCTAGCTCGAGCTGATACCGCGATAGTGCTATTGCGACGGTGCGACAGCAACTATTATGCAGTTTACACAGCGGTAGTAATGTGAAAGTAGTTCTCGCGATAGTAACTATCGCGCATTACTATCGCCGTGTGAACATTCTCTTAATGTATTTGTATGCACAAAACAATTTCTGCATGTTACACTGTTGCAAATAATGGTTAAATGGCAAGAAAACATTTACATTGACAATTTAATTTTTACGATACTCACATTTACATCTAAAAAAACTTATGGTAAAAAAACAGGCCGATGTAAATAACCTATACAAATTGTCGCATTTAAATTTAAACACATTTTCATATAAATAAAATTTGAAGTACGTTAAAATAACTATAGTGTCTTAGATATTTATTTATTAGAAAATTAATTATATTCCACCAAAATTTTGTCAATTTACAAAACGTATGAATACCGAGTGCTCACCTTGCTACAGGAGACAAAATACTAATATTCATTACTGTAGGAAATCTTACAGACAGGACCAGTGAAGAAGATTCACGTCAAAATACAATTTCCATACTCAAATTAACCTCCAACAATCAGTCAAGTTCCTGGATGGTTGGGGTATTTCCTAATCCAATACCTGTTGTCAGTAACAGGTATTGAGAAGGAACAGATACAGGTAACCTGTTCTTGTTCCTAGCTCGCTTCCTCACATAGACTAAATAAATGAAGTAGACCGATTTCTCCGATTTGAGCTCGTTAGCAGTGATCAACGATTATACAGTGTGGGAATGATTGAGAGAGATTTAGGCTGACTGCGCACAACAATCTCTGTGTCCCAACATCATTGCTTTTCTGCCATTACAACTAGCGAAAATTGAAGGTTTGGATTTTAGCTTAGAAAACTTACTGTATACTATGCTTTGAGATGTATGTATACTTCTTCTAACAAATTTGTAATGTAGTTTTATTAAATTCATGTTGGTAAAAAGCCTTTGTCTCCATTACAAATTACTTCTTCAGAAAATGATAGGTTATGATATTAAAGACTCTTCACTTCCAATGATCAAATCTTTCCTGTCTAATATAACTCAGCAAGTTTAGCTCTCTTAATGTAACAACAAAAATCATTTTATTGAATACAGATCCAATACCTCTGATGTAAAAATAGGTGTACATTAAGGCTCTATTTTAGGGCCAGTGCTGTTTTTAATATTTCTTAATGATTTTCCAACTTGTCTAAAAAATGGTAATGCAGTTATGTTTGCTGATGACACATATATAATCATAAGCGAGATAAACTGTGAATAGCTCCTTGCTAGCACCAGAACCACTTATGGTTTAGAAATAATAAATTGACTCTTAATATAGCAAAACATTCACTTATGTATTTCTCTCTCAAAATATCATCCACCAACATCAATTCTATAGAAATTCCGATACAACACAATAAGGAGGTCCTGCCTACTGTAAAAATACTAAACTACTTGGCCTGACAATTGACTGTAACTGTAACATCCTATGCAACATATTAAGTTCTTATTGCTTTGCTTGTTACTCCATTAAGAAAACATGTTCTCTGGAAGCAGTCAAATCACTATACTTTGCCAATGTCCACTCTATATTGAAATATGGTAGTGATGGGTAAATCACGAACTACCTGTTCATTTTGAACTGGTCTTGAAGAAGAACTAGGTGCATAGTTCACCGCGACATAAAATAAGTAGTCTATTGTGATATCGGTCAGTCGTTCTCTTAGTACCAGCAACTACGCCAAGCGCGCCACAGTGCGCCACTGCGCATGCTCTGTCGTTCGTCGCTCCAGCTATCCCTCCCTCCGTGACTGGCCACATCATAACATGCACACTTATCAATCTACCTCTGTCTATCGGTATCTTTGTTTTAGCTCGTTCAGAACTGCCTCGAACTGTAGGGTTCGCAAAGCAGACCTACTTAGTTCAATAGTGACATGAGTCACAAATCGGTCGGGAACTACATACAATAAAGCACTAATTCTTCAGCAATTATTTAACAAACATCACTTATTAGCTTCCCTTTCCGTTCCACGCTTACTTAGATTCTTCTGGGGAGGGGAAGTGGAACTGTGACAGAGGAAACAGAGAAAGACATATCCAGTTCTCGGGCCGAGGTACAGAGAAAGACCTCGGACCAAGGTTACACTAGCACTCTGCAGTTCGCCAGTGCGCGTGATCATTCGACTGTGACCTATATAGTTAAAAATAACGGTTCCCAATTAACTGTTCTCAAATGTGACTAGTTCGGAATGACCTAGTTCATTCTAGTGAAATATATTTCCCATCACTAAAATATGGCACAATATTTTGGGTGTGATTCAAGATTGGAAAAAGGTTTTCGAAGCCAAAAAAAAAATGTATTATAGCCAACATTAAAGCCGCCACTTCTTGCAAACCTTACTTCAAAAAGCTAAACATTCGCACGATTCGCTAACTGGCTCTCGAGGTGTTCAGATCGGGTAGTTTGTTACGAATTGTTGTCAGAAAAGTGCATCGAAAACGGTTCTGAGTGAAATCTGTTTTCTACCTTTTCTAGTAGTGATAGTGTGTATTACTGCCTTGTGTAATATTCACATCACATTGAAGAAGAGACAGTTATGCCTACTTTCATCGCAGTGAGTAATCATCCCCCATTCCAATGGGGGATAACAACATCATGGATCACGAGGTGAGTGTCGTTGATGCTTGTCCTGCAGATGACCCATCGCAATCTTCACAACACTATCCTGAGGTTTCAAAGGATCAACTTGCTTGTACCCCGTCACCTGATGCCTCTACTTTGCAGAAAAATTTATTACCTTCTGATCATCGCCAAACGACTGTGTCATTGTAAAGTCGTACATGTCTGGGACCGTACATTGTCTTTGTCGAAAGTATAGACAAGAATGTCGGTAATCTTCATCCTGTGTCTGTAGGGAAGAGACTACATGTATTATCTAAGGACATCATACAAATTCAAAGGGTGGGTCCAAATAGCTTAAAACTGACTATGAAAACAACGCAGGCCACCAATGATTTATTTACACATACTCATCTTATCCAAAATCAACTGAAAGGGACCATTCCACTTTCCCTTCTACAAAGGCAAGGCCTTATATATGGAGTCCCATTGGACCTATCAGAACAAGAAATCTTTGATGGTATTGAAACTCCATATGAATTTCTTGAAGTAGAACGAATGTCCAAGCGTTTTTATGAATCCAACGAAACATTTTACCGACCCACCAAACTTATTGCTCTAACCTTTTCGGGTCAACTATTACCCGACAGAGTCTTGGTTTACAAACACCTATACAGTGTTAAACCTAAGATCCAATCAGTTATAATGTACAATAAGTGTCACCATTTTGGGCACACTGGGAAGAATCGTCGCAGTACAAAAAGCAGTTGCCCTGCTTGTGCAGGTGACCATCAGCTTTCTGAATGCACGGCGGAAATGCCTACTTGTCCCAATTGCAGTGGTTCTCATTTGGCTACGCATAAAGAGAAGTGCCTCCATTGGATGCTTGAACAGAAAGTAAAACAAACAATGGCTATACTCAATTTAGGTTATTCTGCAGCAAAGAGGAAGGTTCTTGATGAATCCACACATCTTCAAAATACAGATGGTGCTTTATTACATTCTGGGTGTCCTGGGACTAAGGACTACCATACCCTCTTTCCTGACAGGATCCCGGTATGTGGAAGAGAACATCCTGGAGATTTGGGTGTACCTTGTCAATCACCTCCGATTACTCTCCCCACATCTGCCACTTATGCTGATTGTGTTAAAATCTCTGGTAAACGTCAGTTAGAAGATATTGGGAAGACCCCTGCGAACGCTATCGTTTTGCAATGTCCAACAAAACTGCATGTTACTCGTCGTATCTTGTGTCTTCAACAATCTTCGAAGTCGATATCTGTGGCCCAGTACTTTTCTCAGTTTAATACTATTGGTGAACACACTGGTGTATGGAATAGTCCTCCATTGCGTTCAAGGCCACTCTGTACAGGGACCACTGGCCGTGGTGTGTTCTTCGCAAGATAACCCTTCGACCAGCTATACTGCTCTCTGTGATATTGTCTTAAAAATAATTGCATTAATGGATCTCCCCATGCTACAAGATAACCCTGCCTTGCAGGACGTTGTCACCGAGGCGAAGAGGCTTGTTAGTGATACCGTATGCAGCTCTTAGATTTCTGTTCTTTTATATATCTCCTATCATGAGAATACTACAGTGGAATTGTCGGTCTTTGTCACTTCAACGAGGACTTCTACAGAAGTATCTTTGTACCACACCAGCTGATGTTATACTGCTACAAGAAACGCACTGGTGTTTTGCAGCTAACCAACAAGGTCTCTTTTCTGGATATACAGTGTATCATAATGCTCCAATGAATAAACATGGTGTAGTCATACTTGTCAACACTGCCTTATACTCAGTAGAATTACAGGTGTCCAACTTGCCTGATAATGTCGAGGCAGTTGCAGCTAGGGTTGTCTTCCATGACATCGAATTGGCTCTACTTTCCATTTATGCTCCACTGCAGCATGCTACCAGTACCTTTTCCTGAGAGAGACTGCTTGGGGCATACAATCATAGTACCATAATATGAGGTGATTTTAATGTTCATCATACATTGTAGGATGATGTGAGGTGTGATCTGGGTGGGAAGAATCTGGCAGAATATCTTGACACCTCGCAGTATGTGCTATTGAATGATAGCAGTCCTACCTATGTGGAAGCTTATGATAAACACAGTTCTGCCATTGATCTCACACTGTATACTCCCAGACTTGCCATGGACTTCACTTGGGCTGTGCTTACTGATCCTATGGGTAGTGATAATTTTCCCATTGAAATAGTTAATCAGGATATGTTTACAACTACTCCTCTTACTCATCCTGATTTGCAGCCCTTGTGGTACTCCTGCTATCATTACCAGCGCAACTCATGTCAGGCATATCGTGAGCATATAGTGCATCATATAAGCTCCCCCACTATCTTGGTGGTGATGCCCAAACTATGTATGATCACTTTCAGAATTTGGTCACATCATCCATTCGGGCTGCTACCCCATATAAGGCTTCTCGGTCTGGACTCCGTAAACCATATTGTGCATGGTGGACTTCTTCTTGTACATCCCTTAATGCGGGTAGACGTCATGTCTTCCATACATACAAACAGCATAGTACAAAGACAATTTTTTTACTCTACCTCGAGGTAAAAAACTCGTTTTAAGAGGACTGTCAAAACTGCGAAGAAGGATCACTGGCGCTCTTACTTTTAACTGCTCTCCTCCGCTACTCCTTCCCAGGAAGTCTGGAAGGTCATCCGTTCTCTACGACAACGCTCATCCTCTCCTCGATCCGGAAGTTTAGGATACTCCACTCTGACTACTATCCATAAATGTTTTTCTCCTGATTATATCCCAACCTATGATGAATCGCCTTGTTCTCATTCTGCATCTGCACCTAACCCCAAGAGACGGCCTGCTAAGGATATTGCTATCTTGACGTCTGAAATCAGCTTTGGAGAATACCGTCACTCTCTTTGGGATGGATGGAAATCACCAGGACTAGATGGAATTACATATCAGCAAGTTTGGGAGCTTCCACAGGAAAGCCATCACTTGTTACTTTGTATCTTCAATGGTATATTATTACATCGGATAATTCCTACTCAATGGCAGGAACACATCGTTTTGCCCATTCTCAAGACTGGTAAAGATGTAACATTACCTACATCCTACAGACCTATCATGCTGTCTTCTTGTGTAAACAAATTCTTTGAAAAGATTTTGAAGAAGAGGATGGAATGGTGGCTGGAGACTAATCACCTCTTGTGCAGGGAACAATTTGGCTTTTGTAAAGGACGGACCTCTCTGGATGCTGTTACAGTATTGATAAAATGGGCTAAGGATGTGTTTGCTAGCAAGGGTGTTTTATGTGCATGCTTGCTTGATATTCACTCTGCATTTGATACAGTAAACATTCCTGTACTTTTGCACAAATTATCTCAGATTGGGCTGCCACTGTGTCTCGTTCGCATCTTCAAGGCTCTCCTTCAAATTAGGATCACTTACCTTAAAACAGACACCTACATTACACCTGGAAGGCTGGTGTATCAAGGCACTCCACAAGGTGGTGTTCTTAGTCCTCTTTTGTACCTTATATACACTCAGGATCTTATCTTCCATCTTGGCCATTTTGTTCAACTTATTAGTTATGCTGATGATGTTGTCTTGTTTCATTTGTCCTCCACTGTTGGTAATGCGATATCAGTTATGAATGATGCCTTGCAACATCTTGGCGCCTGGCTTTGTACTCATTGTCTGACACCATCAGTTCACAATAATAAGGCTATGCTATTTTACTAGAAAATGTATTGACCAGTCACAGATCCATCTCCTTCTTTGCATTACACCTTTAGAGGTGGATCAGGTAACTCATCTTACTCTGAAAATACAGCAAATGTTTTAGTTCTTGGAAAATGCTTGGACACACTGCCTGGGGTGGTGATCCTCACTCACTGTTACTGTTTTATCGGACATTTATTCGGGCCAAGATGGATTATGGTAGTGTGTTTATGACTTCACTATGTGATACTACCCTTACAATCTTACAGCGTTTACAAAATGCCTGTCTACATTTATGGCTAGGGGCACTGCTGTCCACTCCCATTGGGACAATTCATGTTGGGGCGAATATACCACCATATGGCCTATGTAGAAGGATGTTGGCTAGCAAATTCTGGATCTAGGCAAATTATTTTCATGTATTTCCTCTCTGAACCATTATAAATGACATTGGTATTGATGTACTTGGTTGGTTTTTGCAATATCGGCCGCTTTTCCTTTGTGTGAAGCGCATTACTACCTATATGGTGGACTTTTCTGTGATTTTTTATACATGTAAGGTGCACCGCTTATTTACAGAATGCAAATGCTGCATGAGTGGTGGATAAGTTCATGCACTATACCAGCAGTGTGTGAGCCAATTTCCCAACTTTCTCCACATCTATACTGATGGATCGAAATCCCTACATGCAGTTGGCTGTGCCTACTATATTCCTGCATACAAATCGTCTGGTCTTCCGATCTTCCGATATCGTCTTCCGATTCTATATTTTATGCTGAAGCATATGCTTTCTTAAAAGCAATGGAGTATTGCCGGACTATATCAACCCAAAATCTCTGCATATTTACATATTCTAACAGTGTTGTCACTGCTCTTGTCTCTCTCCACTGTCATTGTCAACCAGATGATATTATCTTACAGATTAAGCATCTTATCTATACTATTGAGATCACGGGTGCTATGGTTGTGATTGTTTGGCTTCCGAGTCATGTGGGTATACCCGCCAACGACATTGCTAATAAACTGGCAAAACTGGCTTCTGACACAGGGACGCCGATTACTGCTCCAACTCTGGATATGTTCACTACAATTACCAAACGTCACCTTCGCGGTATTTGGGAAACCCAATGGTAAGAATATAAGGTTGCACCATCCTACAAGAATATCCAACTGCACTTACAAACACAAACATGGTTTAGTGGCAAAGTGAGGAAAAAACTTTATTTCACTACGATTATCCGACTGATGCTAAATGTTCATCTTCACAAGTTAAATCTGACCGAATCACCCAATTGTCATTGCGGGGATGGTGCGCAGACTATTAGTTTAATTCTATTTCATTATCGCAAAATGCAAGCTCGTGATGAGTTATATGACTGTTTACATCACAGTGGAATCTCTTTGCCATTTGACAGAGAGTGTTTTATACCCTTATCAGATTAAAGTATATGACGCTCTATTTGCGTTTTTTTTTTTAGTGCGGGACAAATTTCGTCTTTTAATGCTAAAAGAACTAAATTTTCATCATCTTAAGCTACTGTCTGCACAAAAAACAAAACATGAATCCATACTATTGATCTGTCTGTAGCGATACTCGGCTGAAGCTGTATTTTAAGCATTATAATATGGCGTGATCTTTTGACTCTGACTCAATTTGTATTATTATCGTACGTTTCCCACGTCAGTGTTGTTCCAGTATCTGTGGAGGAAGGTTGTACGTCTCGCTCCAGCACGGTGACATGTCTGTGAAGTGGGTAAAATGGCGTACCTAACTTCTACGTCTCATCAGGTGAAATTGTTAGGTCTCGTAATGTCGTAACTGTCAGTTGTTGTTCCGGTTTTAGTAACTGACGGATGTATGTGACCTATTTCGGCAAGAAACAGGGTTGTTTACGTCAAATTATCTGTTGTGGTACTTTTCCTCCCTCTCTAATTCGGGTAGAAAACGCATTTCGCTATGGCTGTACGGGAAACTAAGGCCAGAAAAGATAACTGTACTGAACCTAGCATATTTACATTATTATTTTTGGATTATAAATTATTGCATAAACAAGGCTATACATTCTTACAACACAAGACAAAATAAATACATTCATATTATAGCGCACCAAACAAAGAAATTTGAACAAAGCCCATTCCTTTCATCAGTAAAATTTATTAATAAACTACCAACACTGTAACAGCCTTTGGACAAGAAGTTGTCTGTTTTCAAGAAATTGCTTAAAAAATATATCTTAGGAAATGCATATTATAGTATAGATGACTATTTTTTAGCGAACGTAATGTGCTATAAAGATTTGCAGCTGTGTAATGTTTTTAGTATTGTGCATTGTAATCAATAAGTTATTGTAAGTTACTATGTTTATATTTTACTAATTATATTGTAGTGTTTTTTCAAACTTTTCTATTTAATTTGTTTATCTTTACGACAATTCCCATCACATTTATTGTGTAAAAGTGAAGCCAAATTAATAAACAAACATGTTCATCACTGTTGACTATGTGACTCACAATTTTGTTCCGTTGGGGTAGGTCAAAAGCGGCCTGTCACTGTCCTTCCAGAGATAATTAAGTTATGTTAATTTTAAGAAAGGTATTTATAAAGAACAGCTGTTTTTCTTCACCTAAAATATTTAATTAATTTTATATTTATTTGAGCTCTATTCGAGTATGCACATTTTTTTAAATTTATTTACTTTAGGTCCCTATTAACTTGGGCTCGCTGTTTGGGACAGTTTCATATGTATAGTCCGGAGATGATCAGTAGGCGAGGCTCTGGAAAGCGGGCAGGGTGGTGGCGACAAGCGGCCTGCAAGGTTTTTCACCCTCACTTCACCACACACCCTCACACCTCATACTACCCATACTGAAAATATTGGTTCATGAAATAATTTTCATTTTTTACCAACATAGCCTCTGTCATTATTAGATTATACGTCTCAGTTATTATTATTTTTTTTTAGTTTAAAATAATATTGTTTCTAATTTAAGATTAATGGAAAATTAAGTTTTTATTATTTTCAATTAAAAAAGTGTTGTCAGGTAGCCTATACACAGACATTTGTAGAATTTTATAACATGAAACACATCACAGTTATAATTTTATGTAACCTTCATTACATTATAGTTACTATAATTTCCTTATTAACATGTCATGCAAGAAGCCTTTAATTTACAACGTAACCTACGAACACTTGTAAGCACTTTTTTTCTTTTTAATGTCGATGTCAATTCATTGCATCACTACACAGAATGCAATGTAATAAATTACAGAAAAACTGTAACAAAAACATATAAGAGTTATTTTAATAATACGTACTATGAAAAATAAAAATAATAATGTGCATGCATTTATCTAAAATAGTTTTGATTCAAACATAATGTCGTTTCGTAATAATTCATTCTCTTTCGTATAGTGGTAGCTGTAGTTCCGATTCTGAAGATGCACCACTCGAGCTATAGGTAGACACTGGAAGAATTCGTGAGTTCAATGACCTGCAGGTTAGACTTCACAGTCTTATGTACAAATATGCCAATATTAACTGCTCATTGGTTGTCTGCTGTCACAGTGTAAGGCGGCCACTATTGGGCCAGTGTTCTCGAGGAGTGTCAAACACTACGTGCACCAATGGCTAAAGTTATGTAAACACACGTGTTTCGAATTCTAGCTTGTCTCAAAATGAATCCGTAATTTTTTCAGGTCTCTAGCTCTAGGGTTCTCGGTATAAACATACCATAGAATTATCAATAGCCTATTCCATGCGATAGTCATTCTGCCAATAGTCTGCTTCTATATTCCACACATGCGAACAGTATCTTTGCCAGTCTTGTACAGTAATTGAGAAAATTACTTCCCTCGTGACTTCCATTAGCTTTGTGAAAGACAACACAGTAATGTTCTTTCCCAGATTAATCTCTTTGCTTTAGACTAAGCCATTTTAATAAGAATAAAATCGCAAATGTACGGAGGCAGTCTAAAAACATTGTAGACATGTAACTTTAAAAGTAGGTTAATGCGAAATATTTCTTCAGGTTTTCTGTTCTGTACATTAAAATCATAAAGCTCTGGTCTTCGCATATCCTGAGAAAACAGAATACTGTTACTTGTGAACCATTGTTTCATATCCTTTTTCACTGCATTCTTGAAAGGAGATTTACTTTATTGAACTGAATAATAAGGTTCATTGTTTACAATTACAAATTTCTATGCTAGCTTTGGTGATAACTGATTAAGCATACTTGACACTTTTCGAAGTTTATACAGTTCATCTGCTCTTGATAATCTGTAGTAACTTTGCCTGCGGTTAAAATTAAAAAGGTATTTTTGATGAAACTATTTTCAGAGCTTGCATGAACAGACGGCTTGAAAAACTATTATGTTTTAATACAACACGTCCATCACTTTGCTAACATTTAAGAATGTGATATTGTTACCAGCCCATATCTCATACATGTAAATTATTTGAAGCCCCTTGAGTCTGTAATGAATATTTACACAATTAATAGACTATATGTGTTCTCTTCACTAGTATTTTTCGATAATAGTTTTCGCTTCCCAACACCTAGCTGTTAAGAGAAGCCCAAATATCTTCACTCATTCACTCGATAATTGTTACAAATAAATTTTTACCTAAATTCCACTTCATTTAGTTTCCCCCCTCAAAAGTATGAATAAATACAACCCCCCCCCCCCCCCTAAAAACATAGAAATTCAGTTTTTGCTCTCTTTTTTTTCTCGTAAAGCAGCAAGAAGGTTGGGAGATGTTTTAATTGTTTTAACATTTTTTATCTTTACAGCGTGGATCTGTGGAAGAAAAGACATTCTTGCGTTAACTGTGCCACCAAAAATAAGGCAAATAAAATGATGTCCGACTACTCTTCTCTATACGAGTCACAATGCATATTTATTTTGTCTGGACATTTTCAGTGTGTCTTCCTGAGTCGATATTGAACTACTACCAACTTAGGCACCTTTTTTGTACATTCTGGTAACACTTCTGACGAAATTCCCAATGTAATCTGAAACACGTCAACTGGGTTGTGACAACAAATATTTTAAGTGTCCACCAGTTTATTCGTCACATTTGTATATCATACATCTAATTACTTTCCTTGCTGCAGTAATTGTAGTTTTCCTACTTCCTTGAATGTGCTATATTTTACTGTACTGACACGCGACAGAATCCAACTCATAGCTAACTGGCAGTGACCTGTTGCTTTTATGATGGCTCTTGGCATAGGTACACCGTTATTCGGAAAGCGCGGGGAGAGGTAAGGGGACATTTTGCTGCCCTTCCCACCTCACCTCAGAGTTGCCATCTCCTGATATATTTATTTATTTATTTATTTATTTATATTCCCACGAAAGGTGTTTTTGGATGTTATTAAGGGATATGCTTGAAGGAAAGGATGTCATTGGAGTAAAGTTCAAATGAGACTGTGTTCCAAATAGCAAGAAATGCTCACTCCCATGCACTTGCACTCTGCAATGATGTCAGAGAGTGCTGTTCCAAATGTTCTTTGAGTGCGAGAGCGAGTGTTTGTTTACGAGTGTGTGCACATGAATGCTCTATTCGTGCTTGCAACAACCGGCATTCTTTTGTTTGTTTTCTAAAATCAGGAAAAATAAATAAACTGCCTTAATTTCATTCTCCTTCGTGTGACTTTCATAAACAAATTACAATTTACGTATTTATAAAGCAATACTACGTTACTGAAAACAGTGGAATGGCACAGGAACAAGTATTCTTTCGCTGTAAAGTATTTTCAGTAAATATTTCATATACGTATTGACGTATGTCCTACCGGATGAGGTAGGGGGAAGATCGCTGACTACCCTCTCAGCATACTAAATGGGCCTACCATGGTGATTAATACTAGTTTTATGGGCCCGGCGGGGCGTGTGGGGGTTAAGAACTAGTGGGCCGCTTAATGGTAGGGTGGCATCGGGTCTGAGGGGAATCAAACCCCAGAGTGAGGCGAATGGATGTAGCTTCCCGCCCAGGGAGCTCGATTCTCCTCACTATATAGTTCGCCAATGTACGGGATGCGAGCTGTCCCAGGGGATGGAATGAGGGTGTAATTATTTGATTGTGAAGGTGGTAGTGAAGGTTCTGGCGGCCAAAATCTTGACGGGTCGGGTGGGTTGTAGTGCAGGAACTAAGTCTAGGGAAGGGGGTGGCGCACAGGGTTTGATGTCCGCCTATGACGGGAGTCTAACCTGTACTACTTTCCGAGACGCTAGCTTCATGGTACAAGAGGTCGGGAGTTCAGCACCTTCCGAGTGTTTAACCCGGATGAGCCTACCCGAATTTAGCTTGACTATGCTAGTCGTTGTGGGTATGGGTCTAGTGACGGTGTCCACCAGGGTATTACAATCTACCTGTCGTAACCGCTCTACTAGGTCGACGAAATCACTGGTTGGGTATCTCGGCCAACAGGTGCCTAAATTATGATCCAGCGGGGTGGCATGATCTAGGGGAACTGATGGCCAAAAAGGTCGAGGGATGAAGTCGGGGTTTTGTGACTGAGGTTTGACCTCTGTTGAACAAATCAAAAGTCAACTCTATCAGATTGTGCTAGAGCGCTGCGTTTCTTGCGCCATTGCCTACTCTGGATTCCTCCTTTTCTATTGTACATTTAGACTGCAGTAATAAGCTTGTACAGTTATCACCCAAAGGTTAGATATTCCAACAATAAAAACACAACTTCTGAGAAACACTAGGTAACTAACTAATAAGGATGGTACACAGACAATTAATTTAAATTTAATATTTATTAGGTACATGTAAAAATACTGGAGAGTCCGGGCTAATCAAAAGAATACAAAGTCAATATGATTCATCTAAATGGCTAAGCACTTTAGCAGTTAAAATTACGTAAACATGCGGAAACAATCGAAGGCAAGCCTGAACAATAATAATTATAAAATCCCAAATTATCCTCTGACATCTCTACGGTGCGGCTATGCAACGCTACAGCGAGCACAAATCTACTGGAAGTTAATCAGGGAGGTAAACTAAGATGCGCCTGCTTTTTACCATGGAGTCACGGGAAGTTAACTGGGGTAAAGGGTACCGGGCTCAAGGAGTAGGTTTACCTGACATATGGAGTAGCTGTTTCTCAAGCGGGTGGCTCGTAGATGGGGCGAAGTCGTCCGTAGTATGTGAATACACACAGCGCAGCATGTTGGCATGCATCAGTATAAATTTGGAAATATTAATTCATAATTTTAGAATAACCTGTTCTAAAATTCCAAGCTCAAACTGTTGATGCCAGATAAAATTTATGCCTTACTCTTTTGTACATTACTGTCATACCCATCATCAGCCCTACCAATCATACCATTGCTAATTGAAATGTAAATATTAATGAATAAATTGTTTTTTTTTTTTTAAGTAAATATTATTTTGTTTATGCAGAATAACAGTTAATTGCAGACTGTATTCATTACTTTGAAAAGTGTGAGCGACAGTTCTATAAGGAGGGAGTGTATGTGCGAGTGCAAGAGCAAGAGTGTGAGTGCTGGCTATTTGTAACACAGCCTGAGAAAATATTCCACGCAGCTTTGAGTCAGGGAACGTAGGAGTGGGAGGGCTCTCCACTGGAGGGAGAGAAACCATGATTTTTCTTTAAACTACTTTATAACTAAGGAGAAAGTCAAGAGGCCCTAGGTAGAGATGGGATCATTCACCTAGGCATGCAGGAAGATTCATACAAGGTTACTATGCTCACAGTTTTGTTTTGTATTGGACAAACTTTGGTGAACCCACAAATTTTTACACACAATTTCAAAAATAGGTTTTTATTTGATGAAAAATATTCAACCTTACAGTTTTCCACACTTCCATCAATCCAAATCATAGTGTTCAATGCCATTACAAGTCAATGCTCAATAAAACCTTTCATTAAATTTATAAAAACTAGGCATGCCAATTAAAATTGAAAATGCCCAATCAAAATATTCACTATCCAAAAAATATTATTAAACATACAACCAGACTAAAGGTGTTCGCCAGTGCTGATTTTAAAAGCTTCAATTAGGGCATTTAAACACCTGTAAAGTACCATGTCATAAACACCAACCTCAGGTAAACCATATGTTTAGGATTTAACCAATATTGAAAATATACAGTTTATATAAATACAATGTTCGCAGTGCTGATTTTAAAAGCTTCAATTAGGGCATTTAAACACCTGTAAAGTACCACATCACAAAAAACACCAACCTCGGGTAAACCATATGTTTAGGATTGAACCAATATTGAAAATATAACCTTGAACAAATAGCCGAATAAGCATACAATTAAATATACTTTCCTTGATGTATCTCCAAGCAACATTAATTAACCTTTAAAAACACAACTGGGCAACACAACCAACAATAAGCATAGCATAGTAAATACTTGTTGCAATGTTAGAAATTACTAAACATTCATATTTTTTAAGAATATTACATGAAGGCTTAACCAGTTATAGGAATGATACATGAGCGCTATTTTTTCTGTTTACGTGAAACAATACCATAAATATTCCTGCAATTAAAGAGAATATAACCACTTTACAACCTTATCAAAAATTTAATAAATATTGGTACTCCATAAAACGAGTTAGAATTAGGCAGGCAGTCTGCTACATGTATTTTAATGTCACGTGGAGCACCCAACATGAACTGTTTAACAGTTTCTTGACTTTATCAGTAATTCTCCTTTAAAAGACACAAATAATCAAGGTGCATAATAAGAAAAAATCTAGATTAAAAACGTGAAGCATTGAGGGATTTCTACCTAGTAGGGTGCACCAAACGCTTCTGATTTACCTTTAAAAACTTCATATATAAACAATTAAAATCATGCCAAATAGTGTGTGATTCTTAAGGTCACCAGCTGTATATGAAACGCACGCAGCTGAGTTGTGAACAAAACCGTTAACTCTAAACAAGGGGCACCCAAAGGGACCACAGCTGTTAATGTATTTGCGGACACACAACACTTTGACCACATTGATCAAAACTATTAATTTAGAATGTGCATACTAAAATGATTTTTACCAAACCTTTGATAGCTGCACATCTACTTTCCCTGGCACACACTGAAAATTACAACTCCAAAGTAAAAATCTTGTGAAAAAGTGCTATTGCCCAAAACATTTCTAAACTATGATCACCATGACTCGCCATTTTCCGCTGTACGCTCATTCAACTCGGAAGGTTCTATCTAAGCCGATACCTTCATTGATGGTCACCATTTTTACATTGTGCACAAAACCAATTAAAAATTTTGTAACCCATGACGAGCTATCTGCCTGCCGCGATGTAGAGATGTTATAGTAATGCCGGAGTGAAGTGGAATATCAGAATAGATCAAGGAACGGGCATGCAGAAACTAATATAAACTTTCAAAACGTGATTTAGCGAGGTAGGGGAATGGAGTAGGGGAGACAGGAGTATACAAGGAAGGGATGCAGAATTACAAAGAGGTAAATCGCTGAGCACTGAAGTTCGTGCGTTCGCTATATGAACTAGCGACAATAGTGGAGCGCTACCCTTGCAACCCCCACCCCAAGCTGATGGACACCCTGGAAACACTGGATCTTCAAAATCACAAACACTTACAAAGTCACAGAATAACTGAAGAATGAAGCGATAGGTACTAAGAAGGGATAGTCTCCCAAAGTACAAGTACAATTACAGCAGTACCCAGATATCATCGTAGACACACATAGAACAAACATCTTCAATCTTGACGTGGCGAGAGCAAAGTTGATGCAGTCCCCAGGGACATCGGTGGGCAGCCAAGTTACGAGCACAGAGCGCCAAATGGTGGGCAGCCAGGCGAACAACGCTGAGCGCCTACGAGCCGTGTTATTTCTCTAGTGTGTGTAGGGCTCTCCAAGTCCCACAGTTCAAACAGTGGAAGGTGGAAAGTGTGGGAATTGTCTGCTGCTCACGCCTGTGGGCTGTATGGACATATTCCCAGACAGTCACAGTAAGCCACAGGTATGAGCTCATTGATAGCACATCTGAAAAGTATCGATTTCCATGCACCCCGTAGACAAGGCTACAAATACCGGCCAATCGGAAAGAGCCGATGGTCACGTGGTGAGACAAACAAAACTCTGATATGCCACGTGTTTTTCTATGACCACACGACTTGCTGTGCAAGATGGCAGAAGAGCTTTGTTTTACTATGTGTTTGGATTTACTATGTTTGAAGACTGAAGACTTGGTGGGCATATAGATGACCATGTCTAGCTGACGCTTGTGTATTGTCTCCCACGTTCAGCATTGTGTGATTGAGGTTAGGCCTCCTTTCCATATGCACTAGTATATAAAATTGTTTTATGAAAAATCAGGCTATAGGCTATTCACTGTAAAGTGAGCATATTTTAAGGCCCTTTCAAAAGGCATTAACCCCTTATAATTATACTTTATTGTAGTCTCGGACTTTAACATTTCAGAGTAAAGAAATGTATACACTGTGTTTATTAGTCATATTACAATGTTTACATTAAGAAGTGGCAGAAAGGTAGAAATTAATTGAAATGAAAAATTTAGCAGGGCCTTAAAAGAGCTCACTTTACCATGAACAGCCTATAAATCAATTTCTATTAACATCATTCAATTGTAGAAAGTAATTGTAAATAGAATAACAAACGTTAGGTAGGTAGCTACAATGTAAATAGGTTAGGTACAACAAATTTATTTGAATGTTGTACCATAGCCATAGTGAAAACACAGCTGCTGTCATAATAAAGACATACAGTTGAATTAATAATGTAATGTTAATATTTTTTATGGTGGTTGTGGTACAAATGCCGTAATTGATTCGTATAACATACATCGGTTAGGACATTACACATTTTTCAGCATGATGCACATTGTGGTATGTAAAAGTTGTAATTCAACGTTAAGACCCTGAAATAATTATTTTACCTCCATCATCACCAACTGTACTATTCCAGTCAGTGTTTCCATTAAAATATATGCAGGTTGATATTTTTCAAAGTTTGACTTCAAATGTGCTCAATTAATCATTTTGTCGCGCTGCCATGTTTTCTTAATAAAGAATATATTTCTTGAGAATGTTTGAAAAGATGGGTAACATACCAAACCACAAAATTAACTACAGAAGTAAAGATACCACTGTATTTATTTAGAAATATTCAGCATTCATTTGAAACATAACATGGACGGCGTGACGTTGGAGCCAGCAATCTCCTAGCATTCAACATGAGGCGTGAACAGACAAGCCTTGTCAGCCACCAAGGAAGTCGCGACAGGTAGGCGGGAGACGTGATGTAGGCAGTGGGTCTTTTAGGTGTTTGGGAATGCTGATTGTGTCTGGAGGCGAGTAGTCTATACGTGTGAGTCACGACAACGCAAGGTTAGCCATCTGGGAATAGCACTCCTGATTAGTATTATTTGTGTTCAAGAAGAAGTATTTATTGTTTAGGGTCTGTGCTCTGATTTTCCAGGAATGGCATCTTTGTTTTTTTTTAACACCAGTTATAAGAAACTAATGCAATTGTTCTTTCCTTGGTCTGTGCTAATATCATACAATCCAGCTCAGTGATTTGACAATAAATCCTAGATTTGTGCTGAAACACTGTTATTCATTTAAAAACCTTGGGTTAGGCTTGGGAAGGTGTGACTAATTACATTGAAACTGGAGTGGCTTATTTGCGTTTTTAGACTTACATAATATATTCACTATTTCCCCAGTAAAAATTATTATGATCTGGTCAACAGGGGAAAATGACGACTGATAAAAAGGTCCTGAAATGGCAAAAAATTTCCAAAGAAGGACTGGACCTTGATTACGCAGTGTTCCTAACACGTACTGAAGCCACACGTTTGTTAAAACAACTGGAGCAGGAAGTGTCATACTTACCCCCAGAAGTCGCCAGGGTAAAAGTTTTTGGCCGGTGGCATCCAATTCCACGACAACAGGTAATCATAATAATTTATGTAGTTTACAATACAATTTTCAAGTTTGGTTATTATGTTGTTACTTGGTCTCTACATAGGTGCAGTTGCCCTCCAACATCTGTGTTATGTAAGTGTGAAGCAAGTAGTTCTATCCTTTGGGATTGCTCATGTCAGTTAATTACAATATAAAATGGGGTATTTCTTTCAATCAAGTAAATGGTAAAATAAAACACTGACTGGTTTGCAGGTTGTACACTGCTATTAGCACACTGCCATAATGATATAGGTATGCTTAGAAAAAATTGAAAGAGTATTCCATCGTCTGTAATAAGGCTGTCCAAATGCAATCAATCAAACGTTATATATATATATATATATTGACTAGTGTAGTCAGTCTATATCAACGGCACAGAGACAGACATTGCTGCACCATATGTGACTGGCTGGTTATTTCAAGTTAGGCTTGCTTTTCACTGCCTCATTACTTTTTCTTGTTTCATACACAGGCCCAGCAAGAGGGGGGGGGGGGGGGGGGGGGGACAAGGGGTACAATGCTCAGGGGCCCAGGCCAGGCTCAACTCATAAATGTTTATTTATAAAGCAAAGTATTACGTAACAATCTAATTTCAACACTCAAAACTTATTAACTTTTTTGCATGGAAGATTTTATGTTGATGTAAATGGTCTATTTTTGGTGGAGGGGGGTAGGGAGGTCCACAGCACGCATTGCTCAGAGGCCTGGAATTTCTCTTGATGGGCCTGTTCATACATATGGGCCACACATTGATGCCAGCTAACAGCCAACGAGTGTTAAGACCATGACGGCACTTACCACCACGTGACACGGGGGAAGCACGTGCGCAAAGAGGCCTTAAACTGGACTTTCCCATAACTGAAATATTGTATTTTTCAAGTGTTAAATATGTTTTCTTTTATTCCATGTTCATAGTGTTTTTATGTTTAATATTTGTATGTTCATAAAGTGTTGCACCATATTTAGTTATAAATACTGCGTGCTGCGCAGAGCTTAAGAACAATTTTATTCCGGCTAGAATGCCGTAGCAAAAAATATTAAAAGAAGAAAGAAATTCCTAATTAAACTGTACAATGTCAATTCATATTTCAATTTCTAAAGTGCCTTTTACTTTTCAGTATAAAAATATTTTACTCTGTGTGCATAGTACTTCCGCTTATGTGAACCCCGTAGGCAGCCATGGTAGGTCCGCACGACATCTCTGGGCAGTCTGTCTAGGAGAACTGGCGAGGTAAGACGCTGTCACGTATGCACTACAACTTTTGAGCACTGATGTAGATTACCATAGTTTCATTTTGCTTTGCTTTGCGTACATTAGCCAGACATTTCCCCAGAATTATGCTTCCGTTTAAATAATAATTTGTGCCCTTGTGGCTTTTTGAAACTTAAACGAGGAGAAAGGGAAGAAAGATTTTCGAGAGGCCATGCGGCCCGCGCAACTTGAATCACGTGCCACCCGTCCATGCTAAAGGTGTTTCATTGTAATTTCTGTATTATTACTGCGTGCAATTTTAAGGGCTTTAATTCTATGTATGTATTTGAGGGTATTTTCCATGTCTGAATATTTTACGGCCACATGACGTATGACCATGCGGTCAGATATCGCCAAGTACTTATCTGTGCCATCAATGCTTTTTCAGGGCTTATTTGTTTAATATCATGCATGCCATAATTTATTTCAGGGTTCTATGTATTTTTATTTAGGGTTCCGTGTAATTTTCACACAAATTGATGCTTTGTATGTATGACCACGTGGTCATTTTCATGTTTGCTTTTTCCACCATCAGGCTTGCTACAAGCCTGTAAATGTTTTAATCGTCAGGGGAATAATTTTCCCAAAGGAAATACCAACTTGTCTGATCATAATTTGCCATTTTTACGGAGAAATATTGCAATTTCACCTGCACCATGTGTTCCGCTATGAACTTTATCCAGCGTTATCCGCGCCATCTAAGCTTGCTTTCACGCATGTGCATGTTTATTGTGACTACTCATATCGTGCCCCATCTTGTTACATTGATATTTGTGTAATCTTGTAGTGTTATTATTTCCGTCCTAGCCGGCTATATGTATAGGCCGTTACCACACTAACCACGTACAGAAGGGCGAGCCCCGACGAGTCTGCGCTAGTGATGCCAAATAATCACACATGTTCATGTATTGATTCATCTTGTAATGCTCCGTGTCCTATCTTCAGGGGAATTCGTCAGTCCACTCTAGCGGCTGTCGACCCCCTTCCCTTGTGAAGATTGTATTTTCAAACACAGCGGTGAAGTTATCCACATAGGGGTGCGCTAGAGTAATTGTGGGCTAGGGAGCACCCAAACAGAGTTAGCTAGACACGTCTGAATTTATAATCATTACA
This sequence comes from Dryococelus australis, assembly GCA_029891345.1. Taxonomy (NCBI): domain Eukaryota; kingdom Metazoa; phylum Arthropoda; class Insecta; order Phasmatodea; family Phasmatidae; genus Dryococelus; species Dryococelus australis. Next base: position 44,795,134 of record CM056997.1, read on the forward strand.
TTGCTTGGCATGTTATTTGTATGAGCGGTAAAATAAAAAGTAAGTCTCGCAGTGTTCCAATCTTTTATTTGTAGTGACAGTCTCCTCGCCACACCATTTTTACAGTGAGAGAATGTTTAGTAAATGTTTAGTATTGCAAAGTGTTCACGCCGTCGGGTGAGACACAAGACGAACGATGACACAAATAATTACTTGTAATATGGGTGCCAGCAGTGCTTCCCAATCACTGCACTATTGAGTCTCAGGGTTCTCACGGGTGCTGTGGGTTCTGTGTGTCCATCTCACCCGTGCATACTTACAAACACGTAGGCAATACTTAACTTTTACTAAACATCACTTTGAAAATAAGCACTTAATAAAATGCATGTGGCTAGAACACTATCACTAATGAATAAAAGACGTAGTTTCACTGTAGACTTGCTTTTATTATTATTGCTCATACAGATCAACATGGCAATGAAATTATGATACTCTCGGTTATGACTAGCCAATTCCGCTTGGGTGCTCTCCAGCCCGCAATTAATATAGTGCACGCCTAGATGGATGATCTCACAGCGGTGTATGAAAACACAATCTTTACAAGGGAAGAGAGCTGACAGCCACTATGGTGGACTGACAGTTTTTCCCTGGAAACAGAACATGGTGAATTACAAATGAAACCCTTGATGAAAACATTAACACGTGTGATTAGTGGGCATCACTAACGCAAACTCATCTGGACTCGCCTGCCAGCACGTGGGTAATGTGGTGACGGCCTGTATACAGAGCCAGCTAGGACGGAAGTAATATCGCAGTAAACAAATTACAAAATTACATAAATCACATAACACCCTTAAAAGATGTTGGGGCATGAGATGAGTAGTCACAATCACATACGTGTGAAAACAAGTTTATATGGCGCGGATGCCGCTGGACGAAGTTTGTAGCGGACCACGTGGTGCAGGTGGAATTGCAATATTTCTTTGTGAAAATGGTAAATTAAATTCCAACAAAATATTATTCTGATAGAGAAAATTATCCTCTTTACGATTTAAGTGATTACAGGCATGTAGCATGCCTGATGGCAGAAAAATCAAACATTAAAGTGACAGTGTGGTCAAATACCAAAAGCATCAATTTACATGAAAATTACATGGAACCCTGACAATATTTAACATAGAACCCTGAATAAAAATACTGCACACATGATATTACATAAATAAGCTCTCAAAACGCAATGATAGCATAGACATAGACTTGGCGTCGGTTAGCCACGTGGTTGTATGTGGTGTTGCCGTAAAATATTAAAACGCGAAAAATACCCTCAAATACATATATGAAAACAAAGTCCTTAAAATTGCACACAGCAATAATACAGAAATTACTATGAAATGTCTTTAGCAGAAGCAGATGGCACCTGATACAAGTTGTGCGAGTCGCGTGACCTCTCTGACATATTTCTCCTCCTTCTCCTCAATTAAGTTGAAAATGCCTCAAGGATGAAATCAATTAGTTAAGTGGAAGTATAATGCTGGGAAAATGTCTGGCAAAACATAGTACCCAAGCAAAGGTTAACCGGTATACTAAAAGTACTATTGAAATCTACATCATCAGTGAACAAAAGGTTGTAGTGGGTACGTGACAGTGTCTTACCTCGCCAGCTCTCGTCGACAGACTGTCCAGAGGCAAGCGTAGCACGGACCTACCGTGGCCGCCTATGGGGTTCACATAAGCGGAAGTGCTATGCACGCAGAGTAAAATATTTTATTATTGAAATAAAAGTGGCACAAATTAAATTAAATATTGTTTTACATTTTATAATTTTCTTATAAATTTTTCATATTAATTTAGTGTCTCTTTATGATGGCTTTGCGCCGGAATACTGGTGTTCTTAATCTCGGTGCCGTGAGCACTTTGAATTTCATAACCAATCATTTTCAAAATAATAACAAACACTTTTAAAACATTTTTAGACATATAAAAAAAATAAAAAATACAAGACACATTTTACACTGCGAAATAATATTTATTGAATGTTCAAAATATTGCCTATTTGCGCACGTGCAGGTACACGTGACATGGATGTAGTGAACGCCATCATGGGCTCTAGCGCCGTTGGCTGTTAGCCGGCGTCAGTGTATTGTAAGTACGCTCTGGTGAGACGGATACACAGAACCCACAGCATCCCTGAGAACCCTGAGTTTCAACAGTGCGGTGATTGGGAAGCACCGCTGGCACCCATCATCAGTAAGTAATTTGTGTCATCATTCATCTCATGTCTCACCCGACGGCGTCAACATAAACCGCTACAGTTACTGCATGCAGCTCTTGAGCATGTTGGATTGCTTGGATCTAGAGCAAATTAAGCAATTAGTTCTTTTATGTTGATACACTTTTGATATTATAAATAAACTAGGTCTACAAGTTATATTAACTGTCTCATCATTACTTTTTGAATTTTTGCCACCAGCAACATTGACTCCATTTGAAATACGCTTTTAATTTAGCAAGTTGCCATTGTGAGCCTTTAAATAATAACTACAGTAGAACCTCTCTAATAGGAACCCTCGTGGTTTCAAGAAATAAGGGTGTTATGGAAAGAGGGTTGTCTTAATTATTTTGGAAAATTTTGGACCTATTTGGACTCACCCCAGACCCGTATACGTCAAACTGTGCTTTTTTTTTTTTTTTTTTTTTTTTTGCTTGAAGTCCATTTTCAATTGTCTAGTGGAAAAATAAAATTTTGTTAAAAATTAAATATTATTGTATAATAGGCACACATCTTCTGACAAAAATGGTTCCCAAGAGGCATATATTTAGCCTACCCTTGTCTAAAAACTTAGTGGCATGAGGTTTTACCAAGTATTGTAAGTCTATGTTCAGTCGTTTCTGGCATAAAATTAACATAATTTTTGCACAGCATTTTAATTTAATACAATAGTCAGACTTATTCTGAATAAAATGATTCCCAGAGGTGTGCTTCACCTCCCCTTGTAGTAGCGGTTCCTACTATAGGGCTGCAACCTCCATGAATTATTTGTGAATTACAGTAAACAATTTTTAATGTTGCAGCTGTTCTCAATTTAAAAGAAACATCTTTATGATGGCTTTGAGCTTTCTACTCTGTCAACGATCATAGGCTGATTTCCTCGACTTAGCAACACGTGTTTATGTAGCTTGTACAGCGCTAGGCTGTGCGGTGTGGCTGGTCTGCAGCGGAGACAGCCCGTCCGGCCTCGTTGGTGCATGTGCACACTGGTGGCAGGGAAAGGATGGGTATCGTTTGCCCTTTGCGTGCACGTGGGCCGTAATGCTGTCAGCCCACAGTCTGTCGTGGGATGAGCAACTGGCGTGCCTGTTTATACAGAATGTCCACCCACAGGGAAAAGTCAGAGAATTTCATGTGACAGGGAAAAGTCAGTGAAACTGTAGGGAATTTTCATCTGGGTCAGGGAAAATATAAATAATTGCTACCCTGTGAAAATTGTTATTCATGTTAATACAGGATAATGTAATTATGAGTATACATGTTTAAAAATTTTGATATACATCTTTGCCAAGTGATGTAGGGCCTCTCCATACAAAATAAAGTATTTGTGTGTTTGTAATGGGTACTCGTGTAAAGTCAATGGTGTGTATCACAAGAAATATTGGACTGAATAAGATGTTGGCCCTGCTTCCTTGGCCTCTTGCAGTGTAATTTTTATTACACGGAATTCCAAAATGGAATTTTATTGGACATCCTGTGATTTGTTTTCCTTTCGTCAACCTGGCGATTAGTTCAGGTGTGAAGTGAAGTATTTAGAGGTTTTTAGCTATGCTACAACCACTATATTTACATTAAATTTAACATGAATAGAATAAATGTGGCAAGTTTACAAGATATTATTTTTTCTCAATTATCACTAGATAGGGAAACAATTAAATTAAAAACAAATGATGTAATCAATCAGCCTTCATTAAGTTGGTGTCACACAAATAAAATAAAATTTAATTGTGACATGTATGATAAGCACAAATGACAATATGCATGTGAATAAAAAATGCTCTATTTTGTTTTCGTGAGAAGGATGTTAAAAATATTTTTTTAACTTATAATTAATTTTGTTGTTTGTAATGTTGCAAATATATGTGGTTTAACAATTACAAAATAAAATTCCAGGACTATTTTATTGGTTCAGCATAAATAAGGAATGAGAAAGAAAATTACCATGTAAAAATAATTTCTTATCAATAAAAAATTTTTATACAAAAAATTTAATACGAGATTTTTTTAAAAAGAATGGTACAAAATTATAACTTATTTATCCATGCACCATCATTTTTTTAATAATCTTGTATACTGAAGTAATAAAGAAAAATTATATCTCTTATTTTTGATTTTGGTAAAACCTTAGTTAAAATCTAAGCAAAATGGAAATTTGAAGTTCACTGAATGTTTAATGTATGTCAAATGTTCATTTAGGTGAATCACAATTAAAATTTTTATTTGTCTGTCCATTTGTCTATGTTTGTCACTAACTTGTTACTGAAATAATTACTTGAAATTTGTCTTGAATTGTTGGCAAAAGTTATTTTGTTTAGTTCAAGAATTTTATTACAACATTTATTCCTTCCTCATGTAATCCATTTATGTCTATTATTTTTTTACATGTACTTTAAGGAAATATTTAGAAGCATGATGTTATCATGTATGGCCATTAATGGTACTAGGCAAGTTTAAATTCACAATTTTAATTGAATTCAATTGATTATACGCAAATAATAAAAATATATATATATACATACACTAAAAAAAAAACATAATGAAATTTTAGATATTTGTGAAACATTTTTGTTAAATCTCTGTTCTCATAAATTTGTGTGATTTTCTTTTCAGTTTCATGGAGTCCAACAATATATTTTTCTTTTTTGTTTCATGAAACAAAAAGTCACTTTTGCACAACCCTATAATATTGCAAGACTTATTTCCACACTTCAAAATTAAAAATTGTTATGTAGTTCGTTAGCTCACTGTCCCTCCCCACTAAAATATTCAGTATCACTGTGCAGCTCTACCTGTGTTAAAATTCATGAGCCGCGACTGTCCCCTTGTCATAGTAAATGTTTAAATATTGTGCTGCAAAGTCCATTTTCATTGGCTTCTTATGGGAAAGTTGGAGAATTTGTTGGCCAAATATTAATTTATTTCAATATATACATGTATACTGAATAAACTGATATCCAGGAAGGCCATAAATGAAATCTCTTTGTTGCCAAATACTGCATTATTGCCTAGTACCTGTAACTCACAGCAAGTGCCAAGTTTGCGTTATTAATTACTGAAGGTCATAAAGAAACCAATTATAGTGACTATTTATTTTCCTCTCAAAAATTATAAGTTTTTGTAATGAAATATTATTATTCATTTCAAAATTTAGTGTAGGGGTCGACAAGGTTTCGGTTTACATGAAGTAACGTGGCTTCAGAACACTGGTCGAGTTGGAGGAGGGGAGGGTGTTTTCTGCCAGTTGACTGCACACACCATTAATAACCTTGCCAGGTGCCTACAGACCACACCCATGGACTGCTTGGCTGTTCATTATAATTATTTGTATGTTCATAAATACAACATTTCAGTGGACAATGTGATGTGTCTCCAGATGTTACCATTTTAATACCAAGGACAAATGTGATTTTTGCTACACTCTACCAAAACCAAATATATATGTTGCTTCAAAACAGAAAAATATATAACTTTTTTAGAACACAGTGATTTACTGTTTGTTATTTACCATAACAATGATTAGGTGGTGCAGCAGACATGCGTAATGAATGTAAAAATTTAGTGAAACCATGTGGCAGTGTTTGTATCGACATCAGCTGGAAGGATATACAAACAGAAAAAAGAAGAAACTGCAGAGGGATTTCAAAAGTACTCACTGTACCGTAATTAGTCCACATATAGCGCAAAGTCTGTTATAAATATCTTATGCTAAAATGAGGTTTTATTACAATAGTTTTTGTACAAACAGGCATTATGTGCCTAAGAAGTTCTGAGTAACATAAATTCCATTACATGAGCTCCCATTAATTATAAGATTTCAACACACAAATAAAGATGGTTACAGTTTGTAAACACACAGAAGCATGGTTATCTTCTTACGCTCATACATACTGTCAAATTGCCAGGGGTTTATCCGAGTTTGTGAGGGACGGAGGTCTTAATACAAATAAAAAAAAATTAATTTTGAAAAATGTATTTTTAATGCTGTAAAAAAAATAACTATTATTTACAACATTATACTATATACATATCTCTATTGTTGCCACTTATTTTTCATTTAATGTCAATATCTATTCTAAGCACAGTCCTTACCACTATCTTTATACTGGTTACAGTCCTTAATTGCAAATTGTTTGTAACACATTTGTCTGGTTAAAGGCTGTTCAGGATAAAGTGAGTGCTCTTGAAATCAATCTTAAAAAATAAGTAAAGTTGGTAATGTCGGATGAAAAAATAGTTCCATGTCTTAACGTCAAATAAAAAATGTTAGTGATAACTTAACTTAAATTATTTGTTTCACTTTCTATTATTTTAATGTGCCTAACTGTAAAAATAAGCAAATTTGTAAACTATTTTCTTTTCTAATAATTTCACCGTTTTGCTTGACCGATGCATGAATAATGTGATGAGGCCCATGGCAATGTTAATTTTACATAAACGGAAAACTACGGAACTTACATACAGGTAGATCTGAAGCAGGGCTTTCAAACATGATCATTTTACAGTGAGTAGCCTTTATCAGTGATATCATCACACACTTCAAGAGGGAAAGATAAATTAAATGAAGACAAAAGCATCTGCCCATATTCTTTGTGCGCTCTTCTCCGATTACTGGTGATGCACATTACACGCCCGAAGGGGAGATCAAAGGAAACAACACAGAGTGGCTGCATGTAACAATACTGTACCTACATAAATATGATTTTAGAAACACAGTACAGTAAGATTAATTTGAAAATGTACAGTTACTCCGCACTGTAAAATGTATCCCTTTCACTTTGCTGCGGCTGGCTCCTGCAAGGGTTGCTAAGCGGCGTGCTGAGTCAAGGCGCAGAGCGACCTCGGCCAGCCGAGCCATTGTTTTAACATAACGCATTCGGGGGGATTGAGCGCGAGGTCAGGAGTATATAAGCTCAGGGCGATGGCGGCTCTGTGCGCAATGTGTGTGTCAATGTTGATGGAAATTTTATCGTAATTGTACAAGAGTTATCTTGGTATAAAATACAAACTAAGCTAGTAAAAACTGAAGACGTTGCATATGTTTATAATTGTTTTAACAAAATGATGGCCTAAGTATCTCCCTAGTACTGCAGTTCAACTCGCAGTAAATTTTGTTTATGAATTTGTAAAACTGGCAGCCTGCAGCAACACCTTGTCAATGAGTCAGTCTGATCAGCCGGCGCCGGCAATCTGCCTGTGCTGCGAGTTTCGCTCTGTAGTGTGTGTGGTGCTCTGCTTGAGTTGGGATGGACTAGAATGAAATATTGTGTTTTGTGTTAGTTATGTGACAAAATGCCGAAAACACTTAAGCAATCGTTTTAAGTATAAGTGCAATGAGGTTATGTGTAACACAAGTCATCGAAAAGAGAAATTGTTAGAGCATTGTAAGAAGAAACACGCCTATAAATTTAGACATAACATACACATAAGTTATAAAGTGGTTGAAGTGAAGACAGGTGACGGGCCGTGGGTGAAGTGCACTAATCCTGAATCTTTTGCTGGCCCCAGTTCCAGTCAACATCATAGTTTAAATTCCAGGTAATTTATGTATAATTTAATCTTTTTTTTCACGTTTAGTAGTCAGTATAGTTCTGTCCAGTTGCACAGGCCAGTGGCCACAATAGTATCTACAAGCAAATATATGGCCGGAATTACAATGACAAAAGCTACCAAAATTTTAGAAGTTAGATAAGTTACAGTAAAAGTAAATGCATTTAGCTACTTCATGATACCTTTGCTATTATAGTGGCCTGCTCAGTATACCAGTTTTAATGTTGTTTGAACCTTAACGGAACATATTAAGGCCACAAGAATTTTTTTAAAAAACAAACGAGAACCAATATTTTAATTTTGAAATTGTTCTAGCTATGTTACAAATTGTTTTACTATGTAGCCTAATTTTTTAAAGACTAGACATAATATGATTTAAGTTAATTATTGAATTAACAAAAATCAATAAAAATTTAGTTAATTCAATAATTAATAAAAACCTTACTGTTTTCCATTTTGACAAAATTAGGCCTCATAGCAAAACCAATTTGCAACAACATGGCCGGAAAAATTTTACAATATCGGCTACCGTGAAAGCTGCATAAATAGAAAATTATGGCCTTAATTGTGAATATTTTTAAGACTTGTGTGAGACTAGCTTGAAATTAAAATTGCAATAACTCCATGAATATTTTTCGGAAAAATTTATTTGTTGGCTTTTTACCTTTGTGTCACTGCTTTTTTGATGTAATTCAAATATATTAAAAACACCAAAATTATAGAAAATTAGTTTGGCCACTTGAAATGACTTTATTGGTGTTTACAACTGAAGAATTTTTTGCCCCTTCCCTCCACCTTCGAATATAACATTTTAAGGATTGAGAAAATTACTAAATATGTCAGAAAGTCCTTTCAATAATACAGTAAACAATAAAAATAATGAAGTAAAGCAAACAATAAAATAACTTTGGAGAGGAGGGAGAGTTATAATATTGTTATATATTTTTTCAGATCAACCATAACCAGTGGTGTTACTAAAGATGACCCTACAACTGAGGACGCAGACGTACCATCAACTTCAATTGCGAAACCCCCAGACGAGTCCCAAGATATAAATCCAACTTTTGATATTGTGGAGGCAGAGGGTGATTATGAAGACGAAACACAAGGTAAAGCACCTCCTTCGTTTGCAACTTCAAACTTGAATACTAAATTATCATTGCCATCAAATGTCAATTTAAATATCAGTAACTTTTCGGGCTCAGATCCGAGTCTAGGAAACATTAAACTTGATTATCCAGACCCGTTACATAGTGTTCATGATGTAGAAGACCTTGCATCGTTTGCCAACATCAAATTACTGGAGGAGGAAATTAATTTGGGTCTTCGACTAGAAAATCAAGATTTGTCTTCGATGAGTTTTCCTTCAACAGGCGGAAGGAAATTTAATCCAGCGTGGAAAATCAGTACTTTACCTGATGGGACTAGTTGTAAAAGAGACTGGCTAGTTTATAGTCCTATGAAGGATGCAGTTTTTTGCCTCCATCGTACTCTATTTGCTCTGCCAGAAGAAATAACTGTGTACAACTGGCCGCAGAAGTTGAACTGAGCATTGAGGTGAGCATCACATAGAACAGCATTTATCTTCCCAAGTTGATAGAATCCAGTGGATATCACAAAAAATAATAGATTCCTCACTTTCTGAAGAATCTGACCAACTAGTTCGTCACAACAGAGAAGTGTTGTCTGTAGTAATTGATTGCTGTAGGTATCTAAGTGAAGAAATGGTGGCATTCAGAAAAAAGGACGTTTCAGTAGGAAAATTGGTGAAACTGTTTTCACTGCTAGCTAAGTATAGTCCATTCCTGATTGGAAGCAACTTATGAAAATCAACCTTTGAAAAAACACTGTAGGCATAACATGTCAACCTGTTTTTTCAATGACCTGTATTCCACAAATATATAACACTGTTGTTAACTAGAGTACTGTATTATTGAATAAATGAAACTTTACCTTTATAACTTGTAATATTAATTTCTTTTTAAATATGAATCAACAACAGCGAGAGCCGTGCCATGTTGCCAACGGCCGGTAAGAAATAGTTCAGTTAAAATATTATTTTAATCTAGTTTTTAAGTATACTATTTGTAAAACAAATGGTGCCTATTGAAATATTAAAATATTTAGGGAGCCCCGGTGGCAATATATCATATTTTTACAGTTTAAAATAACAGCGGAAAATATTGCGAGTAGGCCGTAATGGTACAGTGTTATTTTATCGAGCGAGAGCAATTTTGAAGCAACTGTCTGCTGAGCAAACTTTGTTGCCGATAGCCGTGCAGCGTATTTTGCCATAGACTACTTGTCGGGGCCCCGAAAATGTACATACCTTCTATTTTAATCACTGTTATTTTATGTTAAGATTCACACATGTACATAACAAGACAATTCATTTCAATTGTATGTCATTAAGTATACCAGTTTAGTCAATGAATATAATTGTCTAGTATATATGTAAACATTAGCAGGTACAATGGAACTTTTTAGGATGCAAAGTCACAAACAGATATGTCTAGTTAGGGTACAGCCATCTGAATGGGGCGTGAATACCGGGATATTTGTATAAATCTCCAAGACTGATAAAATTCACGGCACTGTTGCAGAATGTTGTGTTCCCTAAGCCCGCATCCTTCCTTCCAAACCTACGTGTTTGACGCCGGGTTCATTATTTTCAATTTTCTTTTAAAAGGGTTCAATTACAGTAACGGAGTCAAGCACGCTCTTCCCAATCCTGAAGAACCAACACAAACCAATAGCGGTCATCAGCTAGATTAGGTGCCGGCCCAAAAAACATTAATATTAGTCTAGTTTTAAGAAATTCTGAAGTAATAATCCCGTTGTATATAAAGTAACATTTTTATTGTAATAAATTGGTATATAACTATGTAATGTCATAAGAAACTACCTTTTACTTACACAACATTCTATTATTTGATGTACATAAGTTTTATAATATTATGTAGAATAAGCAGGTGTACAGAGGCAAAGTAATTCCTTGGACAACCATGTTATAGTGTCTAGATACATTGAGATCAAGTGTGGAAAATTTCACGTAATGTAATAAATAGAGGTACAGTCTAATCTCAGTGTACAAAAATAACAAAGCTAAATCTAATATATTTTCATGTAACTGAAACACAACATAATGGTTTATAAGGCAGCCATCTCTGTAACGCATACCCGGCCCTTGTGCCTGACATTACCTTAGGGAGTCTACGTTATGGGGGGGGGGGGGGGGGGGGGGGGGGGGGGGGGGAGAGAAACTTTTCAGTAATTAGTTAGTCCCACTTGGTGTCACCACTCAGAAGACAAGCTCTTTCCGGCGGTCTTTACTACCACAGGGCTTGGCCGCTCACCAAACTATATCGCTGTCCTGCATCAATTGCCTGACCTGACCTAGCAAATCCCCCGCACCGTTAAACCTCATGTCCCAGGCGGACCTGTCAAGAGTTCTGCCAGACAAGAGGGCCATATCCTGTGGTCTGAGTTCTTCACCTGATGAGCCCGCTGTTGTGAGAGCTTCAACAGAGTCGCCGCCAGTTTAGAGGGTAAATATATCTTCCCTGGTAGGGCAACTGAAGGCACGGGACTTGCAAAGGCATTTAAGCTCCTTCCGAGCAGAGAACAGCCTTGGGAGCCTAAAGCTTATCGTAAGAAGATTAAAGGCATCAGCACCTATTAGAAACTATTATATATCTATGTATATATTGTAGACTTCCAGATTCTTATAGCGGAATACAGGCTATATTGATTGCTATCTTGAGACATATTTGTAAAGCTAAAGTTAAATAAAAGTTTTTTTTTTGTAATTGAGTGCGTTTCCTTTGGGCTGTCCTTATCCCCCTTTGTTAATGCGTGACCTGATCCCCACAGGACAGGTCACAGCAACTTTTAAATACCTTTTTTTTTTTTTAATTAAAAAAATAGTGAAACTTTTTAATCATTATTATAACGCATAAAAATAAATAAATAAAACTTTCATTATGTTTTAAATTATACTGTATGTAAAAAAAATATAATCACCTTACTTTTTAAAGAAGTCCATAATTATGGTTTTCCTCTTCTTGACAGCTTGCTCCACAAACTCCCTTAAAAGTGTTAAGTACGACCACATCTCTTCACCTGCACCATGCTGTCTTAATACTGACGTATAAACCTTCCCAGCTTTGAGGATTTCTCACATCGTTGGGGTGTCCTCAGGTTTTTTCTTCTCTTCCACTCCATTTTCAACACTTGACTCTTGCTGTCTCTGTACCTCATTGGTATCATCGATGGTACCCAAAACTTCATCTTTATCGTCCATTTCCACAATTATTGTACAGCTGAGTGACTGTCAGAGGGGCTGACAGCAGCGCTGTTGAGGGGCCTGGCCTTGTTTCCATCATGAGGCCCCACATTGAATCCGTCGAAGGTCCCGGCATTGATTCTGTCGAGGAGCCTAGCCTAGGTTCCATTGAGAGATGTGGCTGCAGTTCCATTGAGGGGCTGGGCATCTACTGTTGGAGAATTGCAGGTAGCAGCAAGAGTCACGTGTACTAAAGTACAAGTATGTATAAAAGGTGCGAGCCATTAACAATCATTCACAAAATCAAGTTAAAATCATTACCAAATCTAAATTTTTAAAACACTCAGTGGATCATTAACAATTGTTCACAAATATTGAGCCAAAAGCATTACCAAATAAGAGTCCAAAAAAACTAAATTTAATAAGTCGTCAACAAACAGCAATCAGTAACCAAAAGAAAGCCAAGTTGTAATTATAAAAGTAATTGGAAAGGCAAGCAAGCAAAGAGTACAATGGCAAGACACACACATAACTGTAGTCACATTGCACGCCGGAGCATCCAGCTGCCAGAAAGGTGGAGCGTGAGCAAAGTCAATAGGTGTAAAGAGGATGGTATTTATTGTTAGATATGTACTATGTCCAACATAGCGCTCAGCAAGAGAAACAAACACAACACACAGCAACCAAAAAAAGTGCAACAAATTTATTTTTCAGCCAATTTCTCTCAGATTTTTATCTTGTTTGTCTCAAAATTTTTACAATTCCTCAAAAAGACGGATGTTATAAATGGGGTCAATATAGAAAGGTTCTATTTTGTGTGTGTGTGCGTGCATGTGTGTAATCATTAGCATGCTTTACTTCTGCATTTGTGCAGGTGGCTTTTGGAGACCCGGGCTTGATGTATAGATTTTCTGGGAACACAGTTTCTGCCCGTAAATGGCCTTGTGTTGTGGCTGAACTGAGAGACTATCTTTATGAGATTACAGGACAGCACTATAATTTTGTGCTTATCAACAGGTATGTGTGATATTATTTGTAATTTTTACACATGTTATATTTTTTTTATCATGTTGAGTCCTGCAAAGGTTTCCTTTTTCCTCCACTAGACATTTATTTTTATTGTTTCACTGTTTTGAACAAAGTTCATGGTCTACATTGATGATTATGTGCATGGAAGGTATGTGGTACAGGAACTCCTGCTTTACAATTTTTTCAGAAACTGGAATAGTAATTATTCAAATCTGGTAGAACGCCTGATCATAGTCATATGAACTGTACATTGAAGGCAAAATGATAATCATGTTGCATGTAGCTGTTTTTTTTCCTTAACTTTTGTTTCATATTTTTGTCTTACAATGTAAGTTTGGTAGGATATTTGAAATATAATACATTTCTAGAGACTATTAATGTGTGCCTTATTAATTTAATTCAGTTGATAGCATAAGATTAAGTAATGAAAGCATTTCACCACCATTAACTTAAGGAATTTACTGAGGATTTTGTGGGATTTCCCTAACCTCATAGGTAAGTTATGTATGGATGATGCTCCCTTGTCTGCCTGGAGAATTGTTGCACCTGGTGTTGTACCTGCCAGGTTAGGCAACCAGCACAACCTGCCCACCCAGTTAGGCCCTACTTGTGATGTCACCATGTAGAAGAGGACAAGTGTCTTATGTGTGTGAGCTGGAGGCTGGAGTGCACAGAATGCAGTTGTTTAGCACTAAATTCTTGTGTGTTGGCATGTATCTCCATCCACCATTGCCCCTATGTCATTCCACTGAGAGTTACTAGGCATGTATACAAGGGCTGGAGTGTCAATGTGACACAATGTACTCGGTCAGTCTCCAGTAAGATCAGTTGAAGGATCTCTGTATAAAAGTGGCTTTTGTCTAAGGGCTTCACAGTACTAACTGACTTTTCACACCTGCAGCTTTTCTTGCAGAATTGATTTAATTATTTTTTTATAATTTAGCATTTTCATGTTATTTTTTACATGATATTCGTACCATTTTTTTTTATCAATTGTGACGTACCAACTTAACTTTGTTTACACAATTTTTTCACAGATATTTGCAATGCCATTATAATTTGATGTGTGGTGACAGTTTCTCTCTCTTTTATTAATTATATTTATATCAAACCACAAGGGAGTGTCTATTTTCATGTTTCGTACATCATGTTATGGTACTAACAGACAAATCTCTAGAAGAATGTCTATTGTGGCAGTTACCTTGCTGTTGGATTCTTTTCAACACTTTGTTCCTTGATCCCGGTGAATAATTACACTTTTGAGTGTTCAAAAATTAGGCATTCCGATTGCGGAATGAAGTTATTCCTCTAGAGAATAATTCCAATAGTTCCAAAAATTGGGCCCTTGACCCGCTATTCAAAGTGTCAATAATTAATCAAGCACTCTGTACAATCCTTCCTAACCTATGTTAGATGATAATTATAATTAGAAACTCTTACTGTTTACAACATTTGAAATCTAATTGAGATATTTTGGGATGAAAGTCCGGCTATGATAATTACATTAATAATAAGAACTTGCCAAGTCTGATATGAAGTAATTTTTACTTTATTTATTGTTTAATTTCAACTTTTTTTCTAAACAAAAAAGAAGCATAAAAATAGTAATTTGTATGTTATTTGCATCACTTTGACATCTGGCCTGATTTAGAGAACTTAAATAAAAATAGGAAATCAAACTAAGATAACTGGCTGCCTATTATAACAGTATTGGTTTAAACTTTTACTCGAAAGGCTGTCCAAAGAACTTAATATGGGAAGGGATGAGGTGCAGTTAAATGAAAGATTAAGTATTAGACTAACTCTACTTTATTTTTCATTCGTCACTACACACAAGAAGCTGTTTATGTGGCACAGTGGCTAAGAACAATGATATTAGGTATATCACTTGCTGGTTACAAAGTATACAAGCATCCAGGCAACTATCTATGGCCTTATGTCCCCTCACACTTCTGCTGCAGATACTCGCCACCGAATAAATATCGGACATTGTGTCATACCTCATGGACGAGGGCTCCTTGCCTAGGCTGGAGTCTGCTGCACGGTGGCGCCCCTCAATGTCTGAGTCGTCAATCAAGGTCGCCTCACTTGTGCTACCACCTTATATGAGGCTTGCTGGCCTACTTCCCCCTTCCTTGCTCGAGCCATAGCTGAAATCAATGCATGGAATAATGCAGAGAAATGCAGTAGAATATAATTCCAGTTGAAAAACACCGCCAAATGTGTATGTGTGGTGTATCTGTAGTAATAATTCTTTAGGTTTTAAGTACCCTGACTGTAATTCAGTGTTATTGTGTGTGTGTGTGTGCGCACGTGTGCGTGCTTGCCAATGTTTCGCTTACGTGTTGTTCAGTACTTGTGTTGAAGGAATAATCTAAGCTTTGATACTCTTCTGTTTGAGTTTTTTGGCACGTTTTCGCTTAGCAACTGCCTTTGCTTGTCGTGAATGAATGTTTAATGCACATTCTACTTTGCTAGTATCCAAAGTAGCTCACTTGAGAAATTTTGTTACTGATGCTTATATAGATTTGCTACGTGTTTCCATACAATTTCCCGTTATTTACAATGCGTTGTAGTGATGTGTATGTGTCTGTGTGTATCACTGTCTCACTTGTGTAATTTAATTTATTCTACTACTACAAGTACTAAGAAAGATCTCCTTTTAAGCACTCTCTCTCTAAGCTGGAGACTTTCTGCGATTACTATTGGCAACCTATCAGCCATCGTTTACTTTAGCAATGTCATTATGGAACTTTCAAATGCTATAGTTTACCTACTTCACCTCCTGACGGTGCTACGTCCTAAACATTAGAGGTCAATAAAACAGCTGCCTTGCTCTGCCTTTTTTTTTTTCAACACTGTCATGCTCTTCATGTGCTAAATTAAAAACATACGGCCGCAGTGCAGTAGGCACTAAAATTTTGCTGCCTAGAAACACAATGATTATCTTGAACCTTGTAATATGCCTGACATTCTGGTGGTAACTTGCTGGCAGCTGGCCAACCCCCTTGATGCATTTTAGATACACTGGAAAGGATAGGGTCTCATCTGGTTTCTTTCTGAAATATCTGTTTTCTTGCATCACTTATTGGTAAATGTGCACTAAAAGAGTGTACGGTTTCCACAATATCATGATCTTCCTCAGTTACAGGGAGGGGCATGCATGACATCCTATCTGCCAGGTGTAAATCTTTGCCTTGTACATATACACGTGTAGGGTATATTTAAGAAACTTTGAGTCCCAGACATTGACGTCTAGGGAACCCTATTTTCCCTATGTTTTTTTCATTACTGCTACCAAAGGTTTGTGGTCAGTTTGAACATTCACTGGACGACCATGGATAAAGTCGTGAAACTTTGATGTCGTAAAATATATAGCCAGTAATTATTTTTCAGATTGGGAGTAGTTCTTTTCACTGTCTGTGAGGCAGCGTGAGGCTGTTGTCACCATCTGCAAGCTGCTTGCCCCTGCGCTGGATTTCTGTAGCAAACAGCACCCGAGGCCATGTATTTGGTGGTTGTTTGTGATGACTGTAACATTTTTAATCATGCTTCATATTTGCATTATTTTTTATAATTAAATTGCTGGAGTAACTGTGATGACATTGCAGTTTGTTTGACTTAATTCGGTTAAGTGGTTCGGGTTTTATGAGCAAATTTCGTTGATTTGTACCACATATCTTGCCCGCACTGCACGCGCCTAGCTCACTAGCATTACTATGAGCTGGCACATTCAAAATTCCCAGGCTGTAGGATTGACCTTGAGCGCAAGGATGGAAGATAAAAATAACTAGCCTGCTGCTAAGCACTCGCCTGTCAAGGACGCCGGGTATCAATAGCGCGTCGGGTCGTTTGGTGTTTTTGCATGCATTATGTCTTTATCTTTTCGACACAACGCACGCAAAAACACCAAACGACCCGATGCGCTATTAATAGCCGGCGTCCTTGACAGGCGAGTGCTTGGCAGCAGGCTAGTTATTTTTATCTTCCATCCTCGTGCTCAAGGTGAATCCTACAGCCTGGGATTTTTGAACGTGCCTGCTCATAGTAATGCTAGTGAGCTAGTCGCGCGCACAAATATTCTAAGTCCGTAACCTTGAAAACACAATTGATCATAAAAACCAAACCACTGTACTGAATTAAGTCAAACAAACTGTAATGTCATCACAGTTACTCCAGCTATTTAATCATGACAAATAATGCAAATATGAAGCATGATTAATAATGTTACAGTCATCACAAACAACCACCAAATACAGATTTGATAAACTGTATATTGGATCAGAAATCAACTATCAAATTACAACAATAACACACCACAAGGGTGTATTCCTCCTAATACGTTCACTGTCAACTGTCAGTCATGTATTTGTATTTATAGGTGCTGTTATAACTTCATATTTCTGGGTCGTTTGGTGCAAGGGTATTGCTAGGGGTTATATGTTAGTTATTTTTTAATGACACTAACGATTTATACATTATTATACCAACAAATCATAATACGACTAAGTGTTATCTATGGGTTAGTAAAAAAGGAAAGTCACATACTCAAAAGGATCCTGCGCCTAAGGAAATTAGTGACATTGACTCTCGTGATATAATATGTTGCAAGACTTTTCCTGTTCATGAAGGGAAGATCTATAATACTGCTGTTATTAGCGTATTTGGTAACGCTACCATGTTTTCTTGTAAGAAACTAAAGTTTGAACTTGGTGATCAAATTTGGTTGTATCGTAAGCTGGTTGGTACGACTGGTGACATGCATATTCATGGTCATGCTGAATTGTATTTTAGTCCATAATAAATCTTTTCTGCCGTAACAATCGGTTTATGTTATGTTCTTTACAAAAACAAACTTTTATGAACAACTTTTTGATGTGATGGTAACCACTGCCATTCATTTCCCTCTTTGAGCTATTCATGTAACGGTGCTGTAAGGGTCGCCATTTGGGGTAAGACGATGTGGACATGAACATTCCCAGTATTTGTTGCAATGCTTTCTTATTAGAGGGGATTTCAGGCTTGTCAGCGTTGTTTCTCTGTCAGGATCTAACTGCATGCCTTCGGCAGAAAAGACATGGTCCACATATTTAACTTCATTCACTTTGTATTGTAGTTTAACCTTGTTTAATTTTACATTTTTAGCTCGAGCCCTGGATTTGACACGCCTTAGTTGCTGATCATTGAACACTTTCTTGACCTCACTGACAGTAGCTGTTTCATTCTCACTATCACCATTTTTATTGTGTACAAGATGCGCTTGTTGTTTACTTTACTCACATGCTCGGCACTGTGCCGCTGCCTTTGCCATTGTTAAATTATCTATCCGTAACAAGGCTTCTTGAACAGCCTTGTCTCGGACACCATGAACAATACAATACTGCGGTCCCAGTATCTTTCTTGTTGTAATTACAATTTTTGACCAGCTGGCGTAGTGAAATAAGAAAATGGTCAAAACTCCTAGACCTTGATGTAGTTGTTTCGATCCTTGTCAGGAATGGTGAAGTCACCAGGATGCGAAATGATGCGCTTCCCATAATATTTCGAAACAGGGAAATCTTAACCTTATCTGGAGCATTGTCCTGGCCTGTGCTTGCTAGGTAGTCTTCAAACTCAGACTCCCATAACTTCCAGTTCGCATAAGCATTTTTGCTTTGTAAATCCAAGTCAGGTGGCATGTGAACGACTACAATTGATCATCACTTTCCCTGCCGTTTCGCAACTTCGGCGTGTCACTGTACCTAAGTGCCTATCATACTTTTACAGCTTAGTACTGATGTTTATTTAGAATCTTATCTTTCCGGACTAGCCAATCCCATCGACTGCGCCATGTTATATCTTTATTTAAACATCTGTGTTACTAATCATACAAAGGATCTACATATAAGGTGCCATGATGATTGCTACTGTCTCTAACATGGGTGCCAATCACTGCACCTATAACACTATGATGCAGTTTTGCACATTGTACTGACACCAGGTGGGGCATCTCCATGGCGTGAAGAAATTAAAAAGGAGCATAAAAATGGAAATTTGGTAAATAGGTTAGGTTTTGCCCGGTGCCAGACATTGCATTACACATCACCTTTACATAATTATGTTTTTAAAACAGACTGTGGTTGTAAAGCATAAGTTACTGTGTACTGTAGTACTTGGGTGTCATTTTATATAGTTCTAATTTTACCTCGCCTTCATTGATGCAGGGGCCACGGTGGCTGAGCGGTTAGACTGCTTGCCCTCTCCACCAGAGTGAACTGGGTTCGATTCCTGGCAGGGTCACTCCTAGATTTTGCATGTGGGAATAGTGCTGGACAATGCTGCTGATCAGCAGTTTTTCTCAAGGTCTCCCATTTACCCTGCCTTTACATTCCGGTGCTGCTCCATGCTCACATTGTTACACCCTCATCAGCTCTCGAGATCGTGATGTTAAGAGCCGCCCAAATCTCTCCACTCCATTCATTGGTGCAGTATTGTTATAAAATGTACGTTAAGTTCAATATCAGTATTTTAATTAACATCCATAATCAGATGGTGCAAATGTGTTGTTTATAATGGATTATTGCAGATACCGCAATGGTGATGATCACATGGGTGAACATAGAGATGATGAAAGTGAGCTAGATCCATCTGCTCCAATTGCTTCAGTGTCCCTAGGACAAGCACGCCAATTTGTACTACGACATAAAGATGCTAGGAAGAAAGGATCTGAGAGAAGGAATATTCCACCAGGTAAATTTCACAATTTTTGTGAAGTCCTACTTAAAATATAACATACTTAAAAGAAGGAATCTTAGGTAATAACTAATTTATAGTTAACAAGTAGGACATATATTTTCATACAGTTATAATTATTTAACAAACATGGGGACCCAGCCCGTGACTTTTTTTTTTCTATTGTCACAGGGTTAGAACAGTTACCATGTTAAAAATTATTGTCACAGGGTTAGAACAGTTACCATGTTAAAAATTTGGCTACCATACAAAGACTGAAAAAGAAACATATTGCATAGATATATGATGTGAAATTAACTCAACATTGAAGTGACTGCTGCACCATTTGATATTTCATATAGTTCTAACCACTGGGCCACTAAGGCCCCACATGTGACCTGAGGTATTCAAAATTTTGTACTAGGGAAGCCCCTTATGGTGGTTTTTTTTTAATTTCATTTCTGGTATGGCAAAGATTTAGAGTTCAGAGGTGAACTGTAAAAAAAAAATTGTTATTCAATCATTGATCACTAATCCAACTAAAGGTTTGGCATTAGCATGTAACATTACAGTTTTACTTACTGTAAAAATTGGCAATATAGATGTGTAGTATTATCTGTTAATCACTTACTCATGAGTTATGTGTACATAATATGTTAAGGAATTTCAGGTGACAGGGGAAAGAAAGAAAAAGTTGCGTAATTATCAGCTGGGTCAAGGAAAATGTAAATAATTGCTACTCTGCAGAAGTTATTAGTTTTGTGAATAAAGGATATTGTAATTACAGTAGAACCTCTCTATTACGACACCTCACGGTTCCCAAGAATAGGATCGTCATAGCGGGGGCTGGATGTCTCCTGATTAATTTGATACCCAAGAAAGGCATATTGGACCACCCCTTGTCATAAAAAAAGAATGCCTAAACACGGTATGACATGATTCGGATGTATTATGCACAAAGCAATAACTAAAAACACTGTTGGAGGTGCCTTACATTTGAAGTAAAACACAGCACTTTATTTATTGATAATAGATATGAAGATACATTATTTAGATTAAATCACTCATGTGCTGCGGTTAGCTGCTGTTGCTTGGGCCTAGATCCTCTGGCTGGGCTGTGAAGTAGGCGGCCCTGGCACGAGCATCACACACGTGCCAGGCCGCCTGAACACCGCCCAGCTGTTGCTCATACCGGGGCCGACTGCCTCGCGCAGATATCGATCAATTGCTACAAGATTACTTGTGGGCGGCGGCTAGCCAGCGCCACTGCCGTCGTTACTGCTGGTGTTGGGAAAACATGCCGATAGAGGCTATTCACGTCAATGTGTTGAATTGATACCAAATTTAGGCAGCGTGTTGACTTCTGTACTGGTACAAGGAGGCCCAGCAATGTTTACAGGAATACAAAAATTTAGTGCGGCCTACTTGAAATATTAATTAACACAATTTACACGAGAAAATTCTGACTTGGCATATACACGCACATAGCCTAACTCACCAAAATAAATTGCTCACCATAAAAAATTACCACCTTACGTAGGTATGGGCGGCGGAGGGTTGACAGAAGTAAAAAATGAATGGGAGGGGTAAGGCAGAGGCGGCGGTACAGTACAGTACATGACTTAACAAAGAATTCTCAACCTGGCCTGAAAAACAACCCCCCTCTCCCAATTCCACTTTCCTCTTGTGACTCAAAGCAATTTATTGCTTCACACTGCTTGGAACAACAATTGTCAAAGTTTTGAGAAATGGGTGACCGCTAACATCAGTAAAGGTCAGTTTTCGATAGACTGAAAACCATGGTTAATAGAAACTTTTACTGTGGTTGAATACGTCTACAAAAACAAATCCGTGCATGACTGAAACCGCGTTTGGCAAGAGATTACTGTATCTATTTTTAGACATGCCTCAAATTTTGTACCCAAATTTTTTATGGTTCCTCAAGATCGGGTTGTAATAGAGGGGGTTTACTGTATAAACGTATGCATTTTAAAATTTCAATTTTTATGTTTGTGAACTGGTAATAATATTGGCCCATATGTACTAAATCAATTATTTGTGTACTTGTAATGGGCACTCATGTGAAGTCAATAGCTTGTATTGCAAGAAATATAGCAGGGCTGAATAAAATGTTGGCTCTGCTTGCTCGTTCTGTTGCAGTGTACTTTAATTCTACTTCACTGATAGCATGTTTGTTTTGTCAGCAGTGAAGAATTGTAGTATTTGTCCTGAAAATAGGTCTGAGATAAATGAATTCCAGGATGAAATTTCTGTGGTCACCTGTAAAAGGATACTTTGTTAGTTTAGTGCGCTGTATGTAATTTTTATGTTCTAATTTTCAGTGAAAGTCATGTTGGAACATGGGAGTCTTTTGATGATGAATCCACCAACAAATCATTGCTGGTACCACTCGCTGCCTTGCCGGAAGAATTGCCCTGGTGTTAGAGTCAACCTTACTTTCAGGCGCATCATCAAAAACAGTTAACGAGTGTCCAAATATGTGTGTGTGTGTTGTGCTCAAAGTAAAAAATTTTGTATGTGCAAAACATGTGATAATGTACAAAAACATTTGTCTCCCCTTGCACATTTTATGAAAATATGTGCAGGTTATAAGTGAAGATAAGTAGAAGCACATATAGAAATAAAACCTTCAAAATCAATAAAGTAAACATTTTTTTGCAATTTTTTAAGTGTTTATAATATTTCATGAAAACAAATGTGATTATATTCTTATTCGTTTGCTAACACACTTATGACAGTCCCAGATTATATGTTTTCTCATGCAGCACATTTTCCCAGATAATACATACAAGTGTTAGGGTTCTGTCATTATTGCCCATGAAACGGTTGCTACAGGAATGCTGCACCTGCATTCTATTGTTCCTATTCCTGTAAATGTTTTCATTTTTTTGGTCTACAAACAGGTCGGGTAGACATATTAAACAAAATAATTACTTTTCATTCCCGTGTATACACAGAAGGAAGGAATGGTTTCCTGCCTTTTCACTCCCCCTCTTGAACTTGGTTGGCTATTCTTGTGTTGCCTGGCAGAGCTACATTTAAGGAAACAGACGAGAGCCAAAAAGTATTGCACACACAAGCAGCTAAAAGAGGGAAGGTATTGAACAATAAGGGAGGTGCTCAGGTAGAATCGAGATGAAGATAAGACGATGGAAAAAAAAAATTGATTTTACACTCAGCTAGCAGTGTGTTCATCTGCCTTGGATGTTTGTTTTCAACAAGGACCAATAAAGGCTGCAATGTGTGACGTGGCACACTACTGTCACAGTCCACACTTGCTTAGTCAGTCGATACATAAAACTCTGGCACCATGTTGAACAAATGAAAAGACTGTAATTCCAGTTTGGAATATTGCTCAGGTTTATTTTGTTTCAAAAACAGTTTACAATACGAACAGGAATAGATCACTCAATTTATGATCTTGGAATCACAACAGCATCACAGTAGCAATGGATCGGGCACCCACTGACAAAATAAACTGGGAAATTTAACTAAAATGAAAAATTAATATAAAAACTATTACAGTCTACATAACCTGCAATGGTGCAACTGTTTTCATTAATAAAAATGTATGCAATTACACAGTGAGACTGCATCATTCAAATTGTTTAAGCAGTTATAATTTTGTTTATAATATGTAGCTCATGAGTTAGCCAGGCTGTGGAGAGGAGTGGTGGGTAGGGTGGTACGACCTCTTCCTCTCTTTACGTTCTGTTCCAGAGTGATGGTGTAGCTGTACTATTAGTCATCCCGAAAGTAACAGGTTATTGCCAGTCAGTTGCAAATTGGAATTTGTTGCTTGTCAGTACGTAAAAATATGGCACATGCGAGGAAGGAAAACTATGCACATTTAAGCAATGGAAGAAATTAGAGGTGTAATACACAAATTTGATGAAGCTACTGGGTGGGTTTAAATTTTTGTTGTCTTGTCTCACATCAGATTTGCAACTTTGGCAACTTATATGCAAATTCTGACAAAGCGGGTAACAGTTCACTTTCAGTCTCAGGAAAAACCACCAGACAAAATGAATATGCATTGCGATTCGTATAGAACCCTAAAGAATCAAGACCGTCTGTACAGGCATATGGAATGAAACAATCACGTGCGTAAACTGTTCACAAGTATGTCACCGTGTTTAAATACACCAGAATGGGCAGCTTACAGATCAAAATTGACACACATAAGGCACCGTGCGCACAAAAAACACTATGTAAACAATAACACAATGGTGGATTTACTCATGGAAAATTACTCAACCCCTTGACACTCACCAGGACACGTGTCGAGTGGTAGTGAAGAGACAGTAGCATGTGAATTGTGCGGGCGGCTCACCCACTGTGTGCAATGTGCCTCAGTTCGACAGCTGACGATGTCACATCTATCATCCGGGGAGACAGAATCTGTCAGCAACAGGAGCAGCCCGCTGGCACACTAAACAGGACTGCCAGTGAGTATACTAACAGCAACACAAACCACACTTCAACAACCAACTAGCTTTGAGTGGCCACCGCCAGCTGCTGTGGCTACAACATTGCCAGAGGTGTTGACAACAATCACCAGAGCAGTGGAGGCAAGCACACCAGCCCATTTTCAGCACCTGCCCACATATGTGGACTAAACCAACAAGGACCCACAGGCCTTAGAGAAATGCACGTCGCAACTAACCAGGTATAGACTATTCATGGTAAAGTGAGCACTTTTGAAACACCCTCTCATTTGGAATAGGTCAATAAATGTATTTTATTTTAGCTTTAGACGTTAACTTCTGAAAGTTGTGGAATATAAACACGGTGTTTATTACTTACATGGCAATATTTATTTAAAAAGGTCATCAACGGATTATATAGGGTGGAAACGAAAAAGTAACTAGGGCATCAAAAGTGCTCACTTTACTGTGGACAGCCTATATCGTGTCGGTCAACAAGAGTGGCCAAGAAAATTAATCTGTTGGCACTGGACCCATTAATGCATAGTAACAAAATAATTTCATGCACTCCACAACATTATTGGACTAGGCTAACCAAGAGCAAGAAACACCTACACTTGACTGGGAAGGGGTTTTCCCCATGCTACAGATGGGGAGCTGAGCAGGAGAGGCGTATAGATGCACAATTAGCTGGGTGTGGAGAAAAAGGGCCAACAAATACAGGGCCTTGTAAAACTCCAGAACAGAAATGTGGGGGAGAAGTAACACCAAAACCAGGCACGGCAAAAGGGCAAATAACCCAAACCGACCACCATATGCATGCATCTACTGTAATGGGGAATAGCAATTTCACGGGCATAGTGAGTGTCGTGTACGAAATGCACAAGAGGGGAAACAGCCCATCGAGATAGGCGAGCTGGACGCTCACTACCCTGCATCCTCAACAAGTCCATAAGGTCTCGGGTGTATGCATTGAGGCCTTGTGGAATATTATTTTTACGTAACGAATAATTTTGGATAGGCTGGATGAGAGACCAACACCTCATGATAGCCCAGCCACTTAAGGATTTTGCATCTGCAACCACATAACAGAATCATCTTGGACAGAGTATCACGTCACAATCCCATGTACTCATCATGCTCTTCAAGCTGGCACCCGTATCTCGAAGTATTTCCCACACCATATATACCCCAAAACCTCTTTTGCTCCTGGTGTCCATAACCTAGTGCCATCAATTGGTTTAAAATAGACTTGCCAAAAATGGTTAAATTTTAAAGTAATAAACTATTTTTTTTAAACTTTATTTCGGGGGCAATTTATCAGTTTTCACATAACCCGATTTTTGAATTCATGTTCTATTTCATTTGAAATTCTGCTGCCCACTAAAATGTATATTTCTCTGCTAAACGTTTTCATATATTGCCAAATTTCACTAAGGAGACAAGTTGTTACTTTTCAAAAAAATTTACTAACATAATTTATCATAATAGAATTAGTATGCGAAAACATACCGCGTCCCTTTAAATGCCTGTAATTTGCATGAGGGGCCTGTTTTATAAAACTTATCCTTTATTAGAAGTGATTTACCTGTAATATCGGCAAAATTTTATAACGAGTTGTTTCATAAATACATATAAGTATAAAATCATTTACAGGCATTGTGCCTTTATTACAGGTAAATAATACAGGTGTTTCAAAATTGTTTCATAAAGAGCAGGAGCCTGTATTATAATACAAATATTGTTAGTGAAAATTATTTTATCAGTATTGAGAACACCCTAAAATTATTACAAGTGTTAATTGAATTGATTATAGTTAAATTTGAAGTGGATAAAATGGATGAAGAATATAGTTCCAGTGATGAAGTAATTACTATAAGGAGACCTAGGTATTTCAGAAACAGACTGTCTTATAATGTTATCCAAGAAACCTATAAATTCAAAAAATGGTTTATGCTAAATTTCCAACAATTTTTGTTCAGTCTGGAACATTGAACAGAAACCAGGCACTAGTGCCTCACCAACAGTGACAAATAGCACTGCATTGGTTAGGAAATGGAGCATAATACCACAGTATAAGCGACATGCATGACATTTCAAAGACTACTATCAGTAGAGTAGTTCACAAAGTTGTGAATGCATGGAAGAAACATGGTACGCATGTAATAACAAAACATAAATTGATTATTAATCATGCTTCATATTTGCATTATTTGTCATAATTAAATTGCTGGAGTAACTGTGATGACATTGCAGCTTGTTTGACTTAATTCGTTACAGTGGTTCGGATTTTATGATCAATTGTTTTTTCTAGGTTAAGGGCTTAGAATATTTGTGCGTGCGGCTAGCTCACTAGTGTTACTATGAGCTGGCGCGTTTAAAGATTTAGCCTAGGGAATTTAACCTTGGTTGGCCCATTGTCAGGATGGGAGATAATAACCTGCCTGCTGCCAAGCACCCACCTGTCAAGGTCGGCTAGCGCTTTTTTGCGTGCATTGTGTCTTTTTATCTTTTTGTGTTATCTACGGCCATGGACTTGTTCGTGAGGTATATAAAGGTTGCAGTTTGTTCGTGCATTTCATATCGCTCTGTGTCATTAGAGAAGAGACATCAATAATGCTTCCTCGGCATTCTCGTACATCAAGGCATTATCCTAAGAAGGTGTACCGTAATATTTTGTCTTTCAGTAAGGATGTCAACAAGGATGATAGATCTTGGACTGTTAAGGTTGTTGATATAGAAGAGAGTTACATTTTGTTGTCTTTTTTGTACCGTTTTGGTCTTCAAGGAATAACTGCTAAAGAAGGTAGTGGTTTGTTAGAAATGTGTTTCTTCAGGAAGTTGCATACTCAAAAGGATCCTGCGTCTAAGGTAATTAGTGACATTGACTCTCGTGATATAATATGTTGGAAGACTTTTCCGGTTCATGAAGGGAAGATCAATGATACTGCTGTTATTGGCATATTTGGTAACGCTACTATGTTTTCTCATAAGAAACTGAAGTTTGAACTTGGTGATCAGATTTGGTTGTATCACAAGCTGGTTGGTACGACTGGTGGTTTTAATCCATAATAAATCTTTTTTGCCTTAATAATTGGTTTATGTTTTGTTATTACATTTTTCCTTTTCTTGAATTAGTTAATAAACAAAGCGCAACTTCTTATGATCATTAATTTTACAACTTGTTACACGACGATCAGTCATCTGCATATCAATAGGATACAACGGAGACACAAAGTACGTTAGACGCACTTTATCATCATAAGATGTTGAAGGTTCATCACGCACAATCTTCTGAATATTCTTAGAAATGTTGCGAACAGTACAGTAAGGTTTTTTAACACCTGAATGATCTAAATGGTCTTGCAAACGACTGTTATAATCTTTACCACTAGTTTTAACCTGTATGTTAAATTTATCAATTTCAAGAGCCTGAATATGAACAGTAATTCGCAACAAAGCAGCACGCTTCCACATACTAGAATACGCCTTTAAGTTATCCGAAATAGCAAATAAATTACTGAGAGCCAAATTATTAAGGTTTGGATGAAAAACACAAAGACCAGACTGCCACTTAGCATTAACTCCATACTGCAACACATCGACGAAACGACCACGCTTATGATTCGAAATCCGAACTGTACAGTGAATTTGTTTCACGCCCAAGAAATACGAACGTCACTGACGAGCCAGACGCCTCAACGGGCAACAGCGTAACCTCCGGCGACGCCGGAATCTCAATGACCTCGTCCAAAACCTCGTGGTTAACGACAAGCACTTGCGCCTCCAATCAAAACGGCATATCCGCATGCACCTCCTGAACACGATTAATAAACCAATCATCATGCAACGGCATATCGTTAGAAATAAACCAAATTGGTTTATGCCATTCAAGAACATTACCAACAGCATCTTTAACTGGCAAACGAATGCTCATTCCCTCACATAAACACTTTATTATAGACATGCAATGAAAATTAGCATTAAACTCCTGAAAAACAATGTTTAAGTATATACAAATGCGCGTGCTGCATAATAGTGGCATATTTCATTGAATGGAAGGATTTAGGCTGTTCCCAAAGTGTAATTTTTGGGGGACTCTATATATCCCTTAAAATTGTTAATTCCACCAATTGTGCAAAATGATAACAGGCCAGAACAGCGCAGATTTGCAAGGGCACATAAGAAAGCACACCATGTCGTAGAATGTGCAATAGGCATTCTGAAGGTGAAATTCCCCTGACTCCAACCTGTTTTTCCATACAAAGTTGTGTAGCTCTTTGCAACTTGTCAAAGTTTGGAAGTGGCAAACGAAATGGTAGGTCTACAAAACGTGGTAAATGGTGCCGAAGGACAGCCAAACTATGTTGTTGATGGTATTGATGTGCTAGGAGAAGAAACCTTGAACTATTTTTACAGGCACTACGAAAACTAAGAAAATGATTTTATTCAATATTTTAATACATACTGTTACGTGCTGCAGTTGGCGCAGACTCAGTTGCCCCGTGTCATAATCGGAGACCCGCCTCACCCTCCCCTCTTCATGGAACGATGCGCTCGTTGCCTCCTGATTCCCCCTTCTTGGAATCCCATGAATGCCGATGGCATCACAGACCTCCTCTCACCTGCTAGTGTTTCAGGTACGTTTAGCGACGATGCAAGAACGTTCTGGTGAGACAGACTGGCTGGCACCTCAGCCCTCCGTGACGTATCACGCGAGTTGGGCAAGATTCTAGATGGCGGCCTGACACTATATATATATATATATACACACATTTATATATGTATGTATGTACGTACACACACACACACACTCTCTCTCTCTCTCTGCAACCCAGCGGCCGGCAGTTTTTGATGGAGGCCGCCTGGCCGAGTGTGCGTTAGTGATGTGTTCGTGGCTTGAATGGACGAGAGGGTGTGAAACATATGTGTGATGCCTACTATACGGGAGGACTCTAGAACATGCTACTGGTTTTATTGTAAATATTCGTACTGTCAAATATGGACGCATAAATTATAAAATTTGAATCACTTGATACACTGTTTATTGGGACTGACCTTAAATTATTTAATTTCATTGATTTCTTTGTTGTAATTATAAATTTTATTAATTGTTGTCAATTGTGAACAGTAAGTGATATCAATTTATTGCAAGCCTTTGGTTTCAGAGAACTTTGCTGTCGTTATTGTAAATAAAAATTAGGAAATTTTAATTAATTCTATTATTTTATTAAGACCTCCATCCCTTAATGAACTTGGTATAGCCCACTAAATTTCTAGAGAGAGAAATTTTAGCAATACAAGTGCTTTTATTTTTTGTTGTAAGGTACAGAAAATTTTTTCCCTGCAGTTGCAATCTGCTTAACATTTTACCATTGTGAATACTGTACAATAAATTGGTAGAAACTAAAGTTTGTAAAAATTGTTTTGTGAACTAAAAATATTAGTAAAATTTTATGTGGACCTGAATACATATCAATTGACAGTGTTGTTAAGTAACTAATTACAAGTAATCTGATTACTTGTAACAAATTACAAAAGATGAAATGTAATTACATTGCATTTATATACCGTCCCTTTTTATACTTGCAATGCATCTTCAATAAAATTAAGAACAAGGGTCTGGAGTTAGGAGTATACAGGAGATGGCATGTTGTAACATAAGGTGAAGCCTCTGGAGATAGGTGGATTTACTATGGACTCTCGCCACCATCTTGACAATAATCAAAAACATTGTGTTTACATTAGAACGACATTGAGAGAAAGGTTACATTCAAAGTATTTCATGTGGAACAAAGAAGACTATTAATAAATATATATTACAATTCACGTGTGAAGTTTTACTAGTTTATTATTGGCTTGTGTTAGTTGTGCAATCAAATAATTTCATCATAAAACTACCTAACATGAGTGTGTGATACTACAGCCCAGTATTGGGTTATGTGCAACAATAAGCACATGTTCTAGATATAGTGCTCATAAATCAGGATTTGTGGAGAACTATTTCTGAATAAATGATTAAATAAAGTATGTGCTACCGTTATCGTGTAATGGTTTCTGGTAAATAAAATCCAATCCCGTTTTAGTTATTCCCTCTCTTTACATTACATTAGTTCTCTTTTATGATACAGTTTTATACTTATTTATCCATTATTGTAGGGTACACTTCGGTTTCTTGCATCTACAATATTGGGCAGGTTGTTACCCTTGTTACATAACTAAAACACAGAAATTAAAATTTTTACTGAATTGTCTGCATGGGACAATCAAGTAGTTCAGAAATTTTTCAGAAGAAAAAAAAAAGGGAGGGACAGGAGACATTTCTGGATAATTTTATTCCCTATATCTACAAAAATGGTATCATCTTTCTCCAAAAGTGCAATTTAGTACCAAGGGCTGTCATCCAGCAACCACAATTTTAATTCGGCCCAACATGTTAAAAAATTTCACATTGGTAGAGAAAACTACAATAGGATATTATTTCTATAAATACACTTTTAGAGATAATAAAGAAACCACACTATGGTTAGGTTGAAATGCATGAAAACTTATTCGCCATCATTTTAGGTTATTTTGGGTAGTTGAATTAGATTAAGATACATTGTTGAACTACAATGGGACACACATGCACACACACGTGACAAAATTTCTTGCTTTGCTACCTACCAACTTGAGCAATTATTATTTTTAGTGTGAAATTCTTCTCTGAATACATTAAAAACTATTCAGTTTAAATATCTCAAAACCACTGCAGAAACTTGACAAACACTGCTCTAAGAAAAAACCATTATCGCTGAAAAAATGAGGTTCCTCTCCTCCCTTCCCATGCTGCAGTGGGCATGGTGGTAGGACGCTTGCCTTCCACCAATGTGATCCATGTTGGTTTCCCTGCAAGGTTATTAATCACAGATTTTTACATATAGGAATTGTGCTGATTGATGCTGCTGGCTGGCATGTTTCCTCAAGGTTTTCCCCACCTGGGCATTTCAGTGCTGCTCCATATCTGCCATATTTAACCCTCATTGGCTCTCAATGCGTTGATTGTTACAAACAACCAAACCTCTTGAGGCCATGGTGGTTTGGCAGCTATAATATTCAAAGCACACTTTTTTTTTGCATCCCATATACATCCAATACCCTTTAGAAAGGACTTGTCTTGTTCTGCATTATAGAAATTCATCTTTAAGCAAGTATTCTTCTATGGAATAGAAGGCCTTATTTAAAAAGTATAATCTAACAGCTCTTTTCAATTTCTGTAAACTATAAATTTACTTCAAATGACTGGGTAGGTTATTTATTAGTTTTGCACCAACATAGTATGGATTTGATATAAATTTTGAGGTCCTGTAAGAGAATAGGTGAAGATGATTAGCTTGTCTGGTGTAGTAATATTTTTAACTTTTTAAATGTTTTCAATGTAAAAAAAAAAATACTATGGGAAGCGTGCAGGGTCCTTTGTTATTTACCATAATGGTAAATGACATGGGTTTGGGGATTAGGGGAAAAATAAGATTGTTTGCAGACGATTGTGTTGTGTATGCTGAAGTGGTAGAAGAGGGGAGGGGGCGGAAATTTGCAGGCGGACAATGATAAGGTAAACAGGTAGATAGGGTGGTAGCAAAGGGAAGAAGGGCTGTAGGTATGCTGGGAAAGGTGCTGAAGGGAGTCAGCTGTGAGGGGAAGGCATATGGCACAATGGTACAGCCAATGTTAGAATATGCTGCAGCAGTATGGGACCCGGAGGTGGTGGTGTGAGAACTGAAAAAGGTGCAGAGAAGGGCAGTAAGATGGTTGAAGAGTAGGTGGGGAAGGCAGGGGCAGAATGAGGAAGAAGGGAATTATAGGCCATCAGTGATGAAAGAAATGGGGTGGAGCTCATTGAAGGACAGGAGGAAAGTTGAACGGCTAGTCAGGGTGGTGAATGAAGAGGGAGGATGGGGAGGGCTACACCACAAGCTAAGTAAGGGGGTGTTTAGAAGAAGAGGAAACGGTGAGAAGCTCCAGAGGGTGTAGAGGAGAACTGAGCGGGGTAGGCGGTCCATGATTGTGAGGGAGTGGAATGTGTTGAGGGAGGAATTTGTATCTATGAGAGGGGTTGGTAAGTTCAGGAAGAGTGTGGAAAAGGAGTTGGTTGAGTTAAGGAGAGGTGAGAGAGCTCACCACTGGGCATAGCCTAATTGCAAGTGTAGGTATGTATTGTTTTATATATGCATAGAAGAGTGAGAATATTGTTAAAATAGTGGCCTATAAGAGATCCTTTTTAATCTCACTATTTTCTCCTGTAATCTAAAAGCCTTTTTCCATTTACACCAAAATATGATTCTATAATTAATTATGGACTGAATATTTGAGAAATTGTATGAAAGTATTGTTGTAGTATTATTATTATAAATCATTTCTAAGGTATGTACCGCAAAACACATTGAACTCAATTTTTTTACAGACACTATCAACATGCTCATTCCATTTTAAATTACCGTCTACAATGAGTCCTAGAAATTTAGTAGCCTACTATTTGCTGTCTGTCCTATTGTGCATCTTTCATCCTGCATTGTATGTTTTTTTCTTTGCATGAAATTTACGACATATTTGTTTACATTTAATAGTAATTTATTGTGCCGGAAGCAACTGGACATCTCAGTCAATGCTTATATATACATATTTTTTTTCAAGGACAGTCATCTAACTAATTGCAATAATGTTTGTGGCATCCGCAAACATGATAGCTGAGCCGTTGGTTATTTGTCCTGGAAAATCATTAATAAATATTAAGAATAAAATTGGTTCCAGTATTGATCCCTGTGGCACACCTACTAAAGTAGTTTTATATTGGGCATAACATTTTGTAATGTGATTTTTGTCATATCTTATGGAGACTATCTGTTTTCTATCTTCAAGATACAATTTAAACATATTATTGGTTACACCTCTACAGTTTTTGCAAAAAAAAAAAAAATATTGTGGTCGATACAATTAAAAGCATTTGAAAGATCTGTGAATATTCCTGTTGAGAATTCTTATCAAAAGAAGTTAATATTTTTTCAGTAAAAGTGTAAACAGCTTGTTTTGTGGATCTATCCTCCACAAAGCCATGCTGTTGCAATGAAATAACCTTACAATTATTGAGAATTTGGTCAGTTTATTTGCCATCAATTTCTCTAACTTTTTTAAAAGTAAGAAGGGCAAAAGGCCTATAGTTATCCGTCAATGCCTTGTCACTTTTTTTTTTATGTATGGATACTACTTTAGCCTATCACGAAAAATTCCCTGGGCAAGACATTCATTGAAAATGTAAGTCGAAGGTAGTTTTATTAAGTAAGCAATCATAGGTACCTCAGGTTTCTACAGAAACTTTAACTTTTGAAATTTTTAATTACATTTATATCTTATTCAGAGATAGGTGTGAAAAACAGCATGTTAGCATTCCAAGTGCTACGTCTTTGGGGCATGTGTGCAGGACTAATATTTGTAGTTCTGTGTTGATTTTGCAATTTTAGTGGGATGTTTGTGAAATAGTCATTAAAACTATTTGATATTTCCTTGCTAATTTCAATTCCATCAACTTTCAAGGAAAGTTTAACATGTCCTTGTCTAGGTTTCAATTCATTATTAATAATGTTCCACATTGCTTGTGTTTTATTTGAAGAGGCTCATCTCCCCCCCCCCCCAACACTTTGTATTTCTGCTTTGCTACTCGGAATAAATCATTACATAATTTTTTGTAGTGCTTATAGTACAATATTTCTTTCCCCTGGGTACGGAGAAATTTATGCATTGTTTTTAACCGGTCGTGAGACTTGGGTCTTTACTAATCCATTTTATTTTTGCGCTACAGCTACACTTTACAGATTTGAGTGGAAAAGCAAGATTAAAATGACAAAGAAATGTATTAGTAAAACCGTCCAGGCAACGTCTGGTTCAGATAATGTATAAACGTCATCCCATTTTTCCATTTACTAGTAGGCTTTTAGAAAATTTAACATTTTCATCTAAGTATCAATGATTCATAATCAATAATAAAATAAGCTTATGTCCAATTAGTTGCCCTCAAAATTAGAATTTTAAAAATCCTTAAGGAGGGTGGAAAAGAGCTTAAAGAAAATCATGCAATGTTTTTTCCATTTTTCAGATGGTCTAGTTATAGGAAAAGATTAGCTTTATCCAAGTTTTCTTTATTCAGACTACCTTTAGAAAACAATAAAATGTATAAACATGTAATTTACTGTAATGATTACAGCCTATCATTAAATACATAACCATCTAAACACACAAGTAAACTTTACTTATTTAACTTAACATCGTGTCAATGGCAGGTTCATTAAAGAATGGTAAACCAAGAACACAATGAAGGGAATACAAGGAAGGAATTGGTCAAATTTTCTTTATTGAGTAACCCCAGAAATTGCAAGAGTGAGTTTGAGAAACCATGGAAATTGCAAATCATGAATGCTACATCCTGTAGCTATTACGAGAACTGATTTGGTTGTAGGCCTATATTCTTGTATTGATAAACAGCTGATTTCCTGTTTGTCACCAACTGCTGACTTGGGGAGAAAAAAAATTTGTAAGATTGGAGTTATTAAGGTGTAGTAGCCTTGTACTGGTTTAAGAAATGATTTGTCATTACTAACAAATGGATTCCATAAACTCCTACACTCAAATAGCAAATGGACATTTAGAAAACTACGTAACTGCAGTTCTATAAAAGTGCCTGTATTTACCACTGAGTCTGCAACTTACAGGTTGTCATCACAGTAATCACAACCGCACTTGCAAAAATTAAACACACTGTTATTGTTAATCTACAAACTTGTGCAGATAACATATCCCTATACACACAATAATTGTGTGATATCTTTCATGAATGTATCCACGGTATATACAAATACACTATAAACACTGGACTTGCATGGCCCGGCTTGTACACATTTTCATACATTAATATTAGTTTTCGTTGGTTGCTGAATAAATAAAAAATAGATTATAGTTTCAAGTCGTGTTTACATGCCAAATTCACATTTCACAAATGCAAGAATAACACAAATTTAGAGGAAATTCAGAACTAGTGAGTTCATGTAGCACTCGCAAGGCTGTTCAATTTCAATGCAAACAAAAGTTGTCTATCTCCTGCATGGCTGCTCCACTTGTAACGCACTCGCTGACTTCAATAGCATACTATATTTGATTTTAGTACGGTTAAAGTTTTATCATAACTTTTCAAACCCCTATAGTCAGAAAATTATTTCCAAGGCAAATATACAGGGAATGGGAAGCAAATCAACCAAAACACTATGCAACACTTCCATTTAAATGTACGTCATTCATAACTTTATATATTTAACAGCAAAATTTATATATAGTTATCCGAGACAAACACACACACGCTTTGTGTATATTATCGTTTAAGTCAAAAATAGTTGTGTATTAATTTGTCGATTTTAAAACTCGTCAAAATACACGTGCAAGATAGGCAGATGCAATGTTTTGGTATACTGTTGATCACATGACCTTTTTTTACCGGAAAACCACCATCTAACCTCACTGAATAAACTGGCTTCACTTGTCACTGCACGGTAAAGGACATCGCCACCTCCTGAACAAGGAGTACCACAACATACACTAGTGATACATCTATGGACAAAACACAGAGGTGGCTTGTCAGGTTCTAGTACTTTGCCTTCTTGCTTCCACTTTCCATTCGTTTGTTCCATCACTGCCGTCTAGTGCTCCCATTGAGCGTATTTTTAGTGTTGGACATCTTTACTATCAAGAGAGGGAATCTATCTGATGAGAATTTTAAAAATTGTTTTGTAAGGTTAATTCAAAAATATAATTTTTTTTATTAGTGTGTAATTGGCATGAAATTTTTTTGTTAAATAATTTAATCTCTTAAGATTGACATTGCAGTGGCATGATTGGGAAAGAAATATATATATATATATATATATATATATATATAAAGTCAAAGAAGCTGTCCACAAAAGCATCCAGTGTTTAAAAATAAGCACTATAACCATTAGCTGCAAATACTTTTTAAAAACCAAATATGTACATTTTTTTAACGGGTCTAAAAAACATGTACTGTAACTCGGTTTTAAAATGGTAGCGGAAAATGAATTTAATTGTACTTTTACTGATTACATTAATCAAAAGTAATTTTTGCTTGTAATTGGCTACATTGTCACCAGAGTAATTTAGTCCAATTACATTTTTCCAGTAATTTTAACAACACTGCCAATAGAGTTCCTTGGTACCCCCTTCTGTGTTATTTACAATGATTTGCCCATGTTTATGGTGAAGCCTTCATCTATATAAAAAGCTTGTTCAATACTTTCATTGGAAGCAGTTCGTTCAGTGCATTCAATCTGGTTGTTTGATTCCAAGAGAAATTTTCTCGGTCCTGAACTACTATTTCCAATGTCTGTTCTCATTTGATTTTACTTGCATTTAGTTAAAAATTATTCATAAAATTAAAGCTCAGAAACAACATAAGAGCCCAATAATTTATAATGGATAGTTAATTGCTTACACTTGTCTAAATACAACTGACAAATAAAATATGCCCAATATAAATTATTTTAAAACCTTTTCTTGAATTATTTAATGTGGACACTGGTGGGTACTCTGCATCACGTTAAACATGTTCTACACCCACTTCAGCTGTTGAGTTTCAATAATTGAGGCATTTAGGTTTACAACTACGTCTCCACAGTCTTCATGTCGACGCAGCCTCATGGAATCTGACACACCCAAGCCTTTAATAACTGGGGAATCTTTGCCAAGGATTTGTATAAGCTGGCAGATTTAATCCAGCTTTTTATGTAGGCCACCAGATTCTCCCATTTTGCTTGTCAAGCTTTGCCCATAAGTTAGTCACATTTATAAATAGTCAGGAAAACATGAAACTGAAGAAAATATCTTCCACACAATTTATTTTGTTCTAAATTCCCTGCACGTGAGGTTAAATACAAAAATTGATAGATTACAGGAATGGCTAATGTTAAGCGTCAGTAGTTCAAACAGTTTACAAGTAAACAAAGAGAGTGAATTTATTTTCAAAGCTAATAATAAAACAAAGATATTGTTTTAATTATTGTGCAGACCTGCCAACTTATAAAGTTAGAAATCAAGAAGATTGAAGAATGCAGTGCATAATGGGATCGCGACAATTTTTTTCTTGTTCATCTGCTGTTAATGGTATCATTAAGAAAATCCTGATACATTTTTTAAAAATAAATCAACATAATTATTTCTAGAAGCAACAATACATACTTCCGAGCTTCATGAATCAACAGAGAACAAATATTACATATAGCCTGATGCATACATTTTTTTAGAGAGAAAAATTCAGCTACTTACCAACACTATCCACACATTACTTGAGTAACAAAATCAAGCATATGAACACAAAAATTCTGGTAATCATAAAAAAAAAAAATATGTACTTAACATGATTTGTAATGTCACTTTTTCCACCATGACAAACAGTTGTCACAGCGCCCCACACTACAAAACGGATACTCTTCTTTCCCAGATTTCAGAACGAATGGGAACTGCTCAGAATATGCAGACCTGAATACTTGGACAAATTGTTTTATGTTTTTCACACATCTTACAGCTATATGTGCACCAGAATATGAAGACAAACTAAAGCAGG
The DNA here is from genome assembly GCA_029891345.1 of Dryococelus australis. Lineage (NCBI taxonomy): Eukaryota > Metazoa > Arthropoda > Insecta > Phasmatodea > Phasmatidae > Dryococelus > Dryococelus australis. The sequence continues at coordinate 44,833,059 of CM056997.1, forward strand.
CGTATTTCAGGCAAATCATTAATATAAGTTTCCTAACACTTCAAATACTCCTAAAAGACTCTCGGTTATCCACAACTCTCAAGCTACTCGCCGTGTTGGCACAAAAATTGCAAACTGTTGTTATGCTACTACACGGATGTATGAATATAACTGTACAAATTCGTGTGTGTGCCAATTTATTGTATTACCACTGCTAACAGATATAAGACACCTAAAATACAGGAAGTGGTGATTTCACATTAAAATTATGATTATTTCTGCAAGACAAGTAAGCCAGTGTAACATCAAGGCAAACAGTTTACAAACACACTCTGGAGAAAAGTTTTGTACTGGCCATACCTAACCTAGAAATAAGACCTTACAAATTTACTCACCAAAATAGTTTTTACTTTGTTTTGCATCGCCTGAATTAAAGCTCAATCCCTTACTTTATCGCAGAAAAATTTTAAAATCCGGAATCAACACCCATTTACTTTATAAGCTGTTTTCGCATCAATCCAATGTCACCGCACAAAATGCTCAACTCCCAGACCTCAAAATAAATGTGTGGTGGATGTACAAACACACCGGCAAAGTTAACCTTGCTACTACGTAAATTATAGTACGTACTGCATTAAAGTAATTTCAACATCTAACTATTCATGACCACAAATTGAATACACTTAACATAAATGGACTGTTGTGCCGCGTAATTTAAAAAAACTCAAATACTGTAGTATAAATTTCTAATATTTTTCACTATTTAACCCAAGTTACTAGTGTGAAGAAACAATATTAATGACTTTCAAACACTGGAACGTATCATTTATAAACACAAACATTGGCACTTTTGTCTACGCAGTCAGCATGCGCATGAAAAAATCTCTAGCACATGCACGTTCCAGACATGCAGAAAAATTGATGGCATTTTCAAGGTTTACCCAGCATTCAAGAACATTCATGGCCTTTCCCCATATTTCCCAATTAAGTGGCCACACCTTGAATTATCGATAAAATATGACAAGTAACACTTTCACAGAGAACAGCCAAGAGTCCGGCTGCCACTACTATATTAATTTTGGAATCCAGCCGACAGGAAAGTCTTAAGATATGGAGAGTTCCCGTGAAATCGCAATGTGCAACTTTTCCGTAAAAATTACGGGAAAATCTTAAGGGTTGGCAGGTCTGATTGTGTCTGGAAATTAAACTATTATACATCATTTAATTTATTATAAATCACATTTTAAATATATATTATAAATCATATTTATTTATTTTCCATATAAATTTAAACACTTAAGGTTAACTACATGTTGATCGGTACTATAACCTCATAACATACCATGGTCCTTCCTCTCATTCTGCCATGTCGTATCTCAGACAAGTGTAGTATCTCTATTGCTAGAGATCAGTCCTACGGATACTGCATAATCTTGTACCTCGCCCCAAACTTTTTCACGCATCTCCTTGGTTATATTTGGACCAAATCGCTCAAATAATATCGCTTTATTCTCCAAAATGAAACGTTAACATATTCTTTATATTTTCTCTTCCATCTTAGACATGTTGAGTCTGAGGAAACTACTAGCAAGTTAGCACTATATGAATGGACAAATGAGCATACACACAACCTCTCCACGGATTCGTGAATATGAACTCTCCAAACAAATTTTCGTGTAATACAAGTGTTATTTTACAAGTAATTTTAGGACAGTAAAATAATATTTTTGAAACAAACCTTTACACAGTTCTAATTTTTATTTTACAATTCCTGTAATATAAGTCAAGAAACAGGCCCTGACCTAAAAATTGCGTGGAACCAGTGTAGTTCAAACCTGTTCCATCTGACGTGCCATGTGTCCCGAAGCCTGTTTGACAGCATGACGCAACTGCACAGTACACATGCACACTCAATGCAAGGTGCAGTGCAGTGAGGTGCTGCACAAGTCTAAGAGAGAGTGCAAACGTAAAACACAACACGTTACAGCAGAGCACCACATGCTGTAGCAGGCACAGGGATCTGCAAATAGACCTGATATTTTAATAATTAAAAGGGTTTTGTATGCAATTTCACAACACGCATTTCCACGTGTGCACTACATGTGAAGAAACAAACCAATATCAATGCAGTGTTATTAAAATGTGTCATAGCGTTCTGTTCATGTACAATTCCTAACGTGTGCTATCTTCACCTCATTCACCCAAATCTTGCGAGGTAACTATTTACTTATGTATGTTTCAGTACCAGGTAAGAAGTGCAAAGTGTTTTAATTATGTCCTATGTTAAGAAAGTAGTTCCACGTGGTCCGTCCACCAAACAGCGGCCGGCATGCTGCACAAGTCAGTCAGCGTTGAGCATCTCGGGGGTGTAGGGGTTTGTGGTTGCACATTACCGCAGCTCTGGCAGTTTTCAACGTTTGTTTGCAATCACTTTCATTACAATACATATAGGAACCGTTGTTCTCTAGACCTCCAGAGACACCACCACCCTCTTCCTCAGTGCTTACATCGCCTGAGGAAGCATAATCTTGCACTTTATAATTTTATAGGCTTCACACCCTTTTTTCAGCATCACCTAACCGGCAGGTTAAGTCCGGAAGTGTTTGTTATGACAAGTGTAGGCCACAGAGCCTTGTTTAATAAACAAGTTAAAACACAATGAGAACTGTTTCATGTGGAATTTATTTCATGGGCTTCCGCTCTTCGGAACACGGGCCCTTAAAACACCCACACCTTTTTCCTAGTGTATCAATATGTAATTTATTCGCAAGAGTTAATGAGCAAGTATCGAGTGTGTAAACTTAAGGTGTGCGACTAGTCAATGTCAGTGCGCCAAACTCAAATAGAAATATTCGGTGAGCTTCCGTTTGAAACGTCGATCAGTAATATGGTTGTGTGAGCTGACCTGAACAGGCCGCGGCGCACTACGCAACTAGAATCTTTTCACGGAATTTACGAGGAGTTGCAGTCCAGGATTTAGCTATGGCCAACGGGTCGAACGACCCTGCAAGAGATCTGCTCTACCGACTTCACACAGAATATTCCAGCTATGCCTGGTGCCCTGGGTAAAACTTTCCAAAAGTTTCACCGCTCCTCAGAATCTGCCTCTACTCACTGAGGCACCATGTCAGATCCATTATTTTTAATTGCAGCCCGTAACACATCCATTATACGTATATGTTCATTTCTATGAATTTTCATATGCTGACCTGAAACAAAGTGCCTGCAATTATGTATATTTTGCCTGTTTATTCACATGAGTAATTTATTAACAATTTAAGGGTCCTGGGATGAAGTTTTTTTTTAAACATTCATAAACAGGATTTCAACTAGGTTTCACTGTAAATATTTCAGTAAGAAATTACTGAAAATCTAGGTCGCACTTGGTTGCAGCTGAAAATTCAAACTATTAAGGGGACGTCAACTAAACAAGTGTGAGGTATTTTATTATGAAGATGTTTAAAGTATTGAATCAAATAAATAGTCCAAGCAAAAATCATGTCAATTTTACACCAAGACAATTGAACATGGACTTGCAGTGCCTGGTATCACCTCACACCGCTCAATGTCTTAACATTGTTGAAAACAAGAGGAAGCTACGTATACATAAGATTTTTTTTAAAGATTACTACCTAGGAAAATCAAATTATACTATTTAATTTAAAATGCCAACTTCATGCTATGGCAACCTGCCAGACTTCGTAACCTTACCTCTTGAAAGAGAATGGGTTCGTTTTAGTAAGGTTCTACTGCATTAAAATACCTGCAAAATCACTTTCACCAGCAAAACTTGTTTGCTTTTTCTTCATGTACAGTACTTCGTAAACATCCAATAATTACTGACTGACAACACATTCTTTTATTTAAAACAACTTAAACTTATATGAGCGTAATTTGACAATATTGAGCATTATCTTCAATCTAGTACAAGGTGAAAGGATAAAATGAGAGACAGGCTAAATATTTTATGACATGTAATTGAAGTATTACAACACTTGGGCAATATAATTGCCAATTTAAAACAAAATGGGTGAAATCATAAAATACAATTTTTACGAAATAACCGTCATTGCAGTTTCACACAAATGATACACATATAGCAAGTGTAGACAAAAATTACATGTCAATTGGAATGTTTCTCTGCAATTCCTGCAGACAACCTCAAACAGTCTTTGTGCATACAATAATGTCTGCTGCAGAACGTGAAGATGAGGGCAAACCAATGATCAGACTAGTGCAATTTGCTCACAATTTGAATTTATTTCATTCTACACGCATGCAGCAGCCAATCTATAATTTCTGACCAGCATCATGTAGCTATTTAATAAGCATGTACCTGCAGGTCAAATTACCACCTGCCAAGTACACAGAGAACAATCCACACAAATGTCAACTTGAAAGAGAGCTCTCTTTTGCATGACTGCTAAGCCACATCGGTTCTTTTCAGAGCCTGCATTACAAAATTTCCACAATGCAACACTGTTTCATAATCACAGCCTCATGTCATGTTCTCTCTATTAGAATTGAAATCATTACAGCTAATGCTTTACATTACCAGTTGTGTGTGCGTTGCATAACTACAATTTCTGCTACTCTTTAAGTGATACTGATGTACTGTAGGCTCTTGCAAGTGTTGAGAACAAGACACTGCACCAACCATTCACTCTTTTGTACATAATTTTACAACAATGAAATAAAATACATAAATTTAAAGAAAAATTAAGCTGCCATATTTCCACCACTTTTCCCAAACTTGATAGCAGCCAGCTGCGAAACTAATAATGCACCAATTCACTACTTTTAACTTGATTTCCACCAAGTCGCAAGAAACATACATCAAGTTGCTGCTTACGTATTTTAAATCAACATAACTCGAGAACACTTACACAATTCAGAGATATGGCCTTAATCTTACCTCAAACTACATAACAAAATTACTTTCACACAGATGTTGCATATATATGTAAAGTTGAGAAAGCTACTCAACCACAGAAGATTACAAAATAACTTTGCGTCAAAATAACTTTAGAAACACCTTATTCTAAAGTTTATAATGCAGGCCCCACGACTTCTGGGCAAACAAAGCAACAGAAATAACAAGTGTCCTCTGAAGAAAAAAATAACAATTGTCTACAAGACAGTATGTCCCATTGTGAGATTTATTAAAATTTTTAAATTCTACCAACACAAACAGGCATCATGCAGACCTATGTTTAAACTCATTATATATATATATAACAATTAACACTTCCATTTTCTGATTGTAGACAGATGTTTTAGAGATAAATTATACCAAATTTTCATAGCACAGTCAGTATTGAAAGATTAAAGCCATAAATTAGCAGTTCGCTTCTCTTTCACGACAAGTTACCCACTTTTAAAAAGCAAAATTGCTACCTGGCCAAGATAGAAATAAATAAAATGCCTCGTTTCATGGGTGACATAGCTCCCAAAGTTGCGCCCAACTATGCAGTGCCATGTGGGGTTGAACTTCTTGTCAAATTCTTTCTTGATAAATGCTGCAATGTCTTTTTCTATGTTGTACTTCTCCAGTGCCTGGGTTGCACAGTCCACAGCCTCCTGCTGCATTTCTTCTGACATGTCTGCATTCTTGATCACTGCCTTGCGGTCCGACATTTTGAACTACCTAAAAGCACAGGTCCCACCAACTGTAAACTTTTATCTGCATTTAATTTCACTGTACTACAATTTACAAAACTGGTAACTGTCACAACCATGGCAAGGTTGCCATCTTTTTTCCCATTGGAAAATTCCCCGAGATTTCCAAACAAAAATAATCTTTTTCCCTAAAATTTTTTTCTGCAAGAATTGGTGCCTTTGCATTAGCACAAACTTTTACAACAATATATTTCCCTGATCTTACAAAATTGCTCACCACAGATTGCAAATAAAAATGCTTAAGCATTTAGTTCACAATCATTAAAATAATTTTATATGTTTCTGGCAGCGGTGCACGATTGACAGAACCGCCAAATATAGCATGCATATCACAGAATTCCCTGGCATTGAGCTAACTTGTTTGAAATTCCCTGACATTTCCCTAATTCCCCCCGACAGTTTTCAAATCCCCTGACATTTTCCTGTTTTCCAGGTCCGTGGCAACCCTGCATGACAAAGCTCATCTAAGTTTTTATTTCAAATATGGAAACATTTCATTGTTCATGACAATGCATATTTTTATGTGTGTATTGACTGTCAAGCTTCAAGGAAAATTTATAAGAAACTTAAGGAACATGGTTTTACACATTACGTTATAAGGAGTGTAATTTTATATTTGTATAACAATATGGCCATCACAGTACAGTAATGACAATGTATATTTAGCATGTAACTGAGAAAATAAAATCGGCAGAAAAGTATATCTTAAGCAGAGTTTTCAAAATACGTACTCATTCACAACTGCCTACAATTAGCCATACTGTGGACGCTACATAAAAATCTAAAAACTTGTAACATTTGAAATGAAACAACCCATTAAAGCAAAGTCATAATTGACAACACTTCTTAACAGCACAGCTAAAGGATACAACCTCCCATAAAAACAACAAACAAAAATCTATGTCATAATATTCATGAGGTTTGTACAATTTCACTATGTGTAAACTTCTAAAGCAGTATTTCATCACATCATCAATGGACAAGACCTTATGCAATGACATACAATCCTTTTAAGGCACCAGCTAAAGACACAAACTATAACATGTATATTACTGCAAAACAAAGTTAAATATAAGGTATTTGTTAGTTACTCTATTTTCGCAATTCAACAGTGTTTTATATATAATTATTTTATAAAACACTTTACTTGTTGGGAATTGGAACAGTAACCATCTAACCTTGTCTAACCTGGTAAAAGATGACTGCAATAAATAGAGAATTCATAGATTTTTAAATGAAGAGACTAATGAGACAATGGTGATTTATTACTATGCACCTTCAAAAAAGCATGTTCTGTTTTACAAAACTCTTGGGTACTAATAAAATATTTTATTACCTTGCAGTGAAACATCCTGAATCCATAATGATTTTTAGGCAGCCGCCTACCTAACGCTTGAAGTGTGTTGGAAATCCTGGCATTCTTTTTAGGAAACCACTGTACTCCCAAAATACTTTTCTATGAAAACACATTTCACTTCAAGACTAGTCTTGAGTAGTACTTTATAAACATTGCACATAGGAAACATTTCAGTATCCTCAAACACAGCTGAAAACTGCTTTCCCAGACTGCGGTTTCTTAAAATATACAAACCCAATTCATGTGACACTACGATAGAGTGCACTGAACTTTGCTACAATATTGTGTCCAATAAAATGATAGGACAGAGCTTAAAATTATCATAATTCCAGTAGCAGGATGCACTGCAAAAGAGTTCACAATTGTGCACGTTGAAGCAATATTGCTTTAGACCAGGGGTGCTATTTATTCCCAGATGGCTAACATTGCGTTGTCATGACAAGTCCACAGACTACTAGCTTCCAGATGCAATCGGCATTCCTAAACTTCGAAAATGACCCACTTGTCTACATCACGCCTCCCACCTACCTGTCATGACCTTGGTGGCAGACAAGGCTTGTCCGTTTATGCCTCTCCGATGCAACGTCATCTACATTGGTATCTTTACTTCTGTAGTTAACTTTGCGAAGTTAAACTTTGAAAAATGTCCACCTGCATATATTTTAACGGAAACACCGACTGGTATAGTACAGTTGGTGACGATAGCGGCAAAGTACTTATTTCAGTGTCTTAACATTGAATTACAACTTTTACACATCACAATACAATATGCATCATGCTGAAAAACACATAATGTAATTTAGATAATGTTCACATTTACTGCTGACTATGAATGTTGAATTTTTCGATACATTGCTGTTTGTTATAAATAATACAATATTAAATTTTCAATCAACAGGATATTTTAACTGCTATTTTTGATGATGCCACACTCCCTCATAACGAGGTCTGTCACCATCTTGCACTGCATTCCAATCATTTGCAAAATGTTTAACCTATCAGCATTCAGCTTGTTTGTACGAATGTGTTCATGAAATAATTCAATTTCCATGTTTAAATTCTATTTTCTCCTTGTGTTTGTTGCAAATTTTGTTCAAAAAGAGTGTACGGACAATTTTGTTTGTGTTTTCCAGGTTTTTATCCTAACCAATGTATGCCATCAAATCATTTGCGGCATTTGTACCCCAACCACCACAAAAAGCAACATTAAATTATTAATTTAGCTAATACCTAACCTATTTACATTGTAGCTACCTGCTTAACTTTTGTTATTCTGTTTACCATGTTATACACCTTTCATTTTTATGTTTAGCAAGCAGGAATGAATTGTGCCAGAAACACTGTATGCGTTCCGGTATCGCTCTTACCACTTCTCTGCCTCAATCAAACACTTGGGCCAGTATTCCAGAACGTTCTAGTGGAACATATTTCTGAACGTGTTTTATCTACTTACGTTCTGAGATGGTATCGGATGAGTGGCAGTTTATTATTCGATGCCCCGGTTATAAACAAATGAAAGCGATACTGTGAAGTGTTCATTTACAATAGCTTTTGCAAAAATAAATACCCGCACTATATATTTGTTACGTTACATGTAGTGCTGGCAGTTTGAAATAACTGTGCATAGAACAATAGAAACAAAATTTTTTATAAATTGTCTGATGTGATGTTTATTTCGTTCTTTATTACACAACTTATGGAACAATTATATGTTTCGTGTTCGTATTATGGAAATTAAAGACTTCAATTTTAAATGGTGTACGTGTATTTGAACAGTACAATTACAACTTCTAGTTATAGTTTCACAATAAAAAATTAAATCTACAGTATTTTGCGGTCCTGCAAATTGCACCTCTATAATATTGTAGAAGCAGACAGTTATGGGACAAAATCACTCGTCGATAAGATCGTAACCCCAATGCGAAAACACTAAACAAGACTGCAGCCTTCAATTTGTACAGTATGCAGCATGAGAACCGAGCAAAATATTATTTTAGGTCCTGGTATTAAAATTTGTTACCCACCCCTACTGATATACATGTGCAGTTTTAAATATTCTCTGAAACACACATTTCAACAATTTTGTACTACATACATCAGATTTACTGCATTATTATTTTATTAGTTTTATTGGCTAGAATTGAGCAATTTCTGCAACTTGTTGAGCTATGGCAAATGTTACAAACACAGATGCACCAACAAGGGAAATTTATTAATTATGTTTCAAACCTGCAGGGAAACATTGCAAAGTTGTGATATACAGATACATAACCTTTAAAACAATTACTACAGTAGGTTTTCATGGTTTAAACAATCCAGTTCCCGCTGTCCCAAATGAAATTAAAAAGGCTACTCTGTGTATCAACAGTTTCATACGGGATGGCACACGCACATCATTTTAGCAATCGACACGACACTCGCTGAAATATATATAGACCTAAGCCTCTGTGAAAACATTGAAGCATTAGATACACAACTTTGTAACTAATGCAAACAGTTTAAAACACGATGCAATTCTGAGTTTCACGCAGGACCACAATATATCCCTAACAGCCAGCGGGTATGGTTTTACCACTATAGAAGGCAGGCTCTCAAATATAATTTGCACACGCATACTATTTTCTTTTACAATGTAATTTCTTCAAATAAAAAGGGAGAAACGCAAAATGACCTTCAAACGTGAATAGTGGGTTTTGTTAAATAAATTTCGAGAGATATAATTATTACAAATAAACAAGCCCTATTGTCAGTACATCATGATATAACACTTAACTTACTGTGAAGTATTTTAATACTTAGCGCAGTTATTTAAATAAATAGACTGTATTGAACATAATACATGTATAAAAAAGGAAGTTCTCGTTCAAACTAAAGCCTTAAAAAAAATTTGCTCGGATTGGGATTTGAAACCAAAACATGTGGGTATGAGTCGGAAACACTACTAACTGAACTAATAGGACACTAAGCTGGTGAGGCTGAATAAATCTTACATGTATCTATTACATGTCTTACATGCTTTTCTTCTAATGATGAAGGTTTTTAAAACATGTTTTACATACTACACAGACCTAAAGAATTCCACAATCTACACGAATGATAAGTCACCTAATATAAACTTCCCATGTAAAAAATTACAGTAATGGTTATTCACTTTGGCTCTGCAAATACTGTGAAGTTGCTCTCTTAGCACTTCTCAGAAAGTCTTCACTATAACTTCTGCTATAACACACTGGAGAAGTGCTCTTCAGAACAGAAATATTTTGAATTGTTCTACAACTTAATGATGACCTGAATGCAGTTTTATTTACTTCTAACCACACTAATAAAATAACTCTCATACAGTGTTGCTGTGTGACACCAACAGAATAGCCAACACTACCAATGCATGCCTAAACAGCATCGATTCCGTCTTGCCTGGAAATTACATCCCACAACTTACAACCTACAATCGCAAGACTAAAAACCGATTAAAACTCTGCGGTAAATTTCTGTAGCAATGTTTACGAGAATACAAAAAATTTTTTTGCGGCCTATTTGAAATATAGTTATCCCGAATTTTTCAACAAAAACTTCTTAGGTGGCCTATACACGCACACTGCCTTACTCGCCAAAATATGGTAATATAGGAGCACATTTTATTTGCACACACTACAGACTGTTGTGTAATGTGTCGCTGTTTTTACAGCAGAAGAGGCGGAAAGAGAGAAATAAAACAGGGAGGGCAAGGCATAAGCGGCAATACGTGACAAAAAACTCTCACTGACCTGACCAACTCCCCACCCCTAAAAACCTGTCCCCTTCTGGCATGAAGTAATTTATTGCTTCACACTGCTTGGGACAACAAATGCAAAAGTCTGCGATGGCAGCTTGAGAAAAGTGCAACCACTAACATCAGTAAAGGTATTATTTGTGACTAACAAAGACGGCCAGCATGACAAACAGAAATATCAGGCCAGCAGAAACATAAAAACCTACGAACTGCATTTACCCATCAAAAAATTTGGCAGAACCGTAAAAGTTGGCAGGTCTGCACAGGCGTGAGCACCAGACAATGCTTACAGGGCAAATCTGAGAAAAGCACCCCAGCACAGATCAGCATGTAGCACTTAACCATTTGCCTTACACACACAAATGCACACCTCACAAGAAGAAGCATTAATATGAAAACTAACACTGTCAGCTTATTTTGATACTGGCCATTTCTTGTAAGCAGGGCAAATATGGACAGTTCTAGGGCCATTTCTTGTAAGCAGGGCAAATATGGACAGTTCTAGAACAGTAGGGCTGTCACACTATATCCTTCCTCCACAGCGGTTCTGTCAGCAAAGACAATTATGCTTGTAAACAAATGTTGAGAGTCCAGCGTACACCTGTATTTTCTAATGGCAGTCACTGAAATACTGGTGTTACCTTTAATATCCTACATTTATTACTAGATAGAAGTACTGGAAGAACCTGTTTTATTTTTGTAATTGCCAAGTTTGTTAGGGTCCTGCTTTTTATTTTATTTTGAGGGTTAAAAGGCAACAATAGTGGGGAGGGGGAATGCTTTAGTTTGATATCTTTTTAGAGACTGCATTGTTTTGTGTTTTGAGGTCCTTCTTATAAGTGATTGCATCATTATGAGTTGCATTGTTTTGGAGCAGTGGAAAATTTTGCTTGTACACAAACATTAAAATTATTATAACTTCGAAAGTTTCAACATGAACAACAAAACGCAACACACCATACAGATGCAGCTATAAACACACTTTAACCGAATTTACAATTGCGGCCAAATAACATTTACATACAAGAGAGTTGAAAATGTGGCTTTCTAACGCCACAGGCATTTCAAACAGTACACACACTCAAATTAACTAACAACTCTAGCAAAATTTACACCTTTTTAAAAGGCAATGCAGATTTAGGTGAACAATTTAATGTTAATTGAAGAATCCAACAAATGAAACAATTTAAACTCAAATTATTTTAAAATATGTTTACAAATTACACTTAAATATCACATTAACTGGAGATGCAGAGTTTGCATCCAGGAAAAATACCACCATCTACAAAATCACAATTGTGTCATTTGCATGCTAAACACCAATACACAACTATGTGAATGAACAGAACACTGGCAAAGCAAAACTTAACCTTTCAGAACTGAAGTAACAAGAGCATAAACTTTTCACACAAACAATTATGCACTGTCTAGTTGGACAGTATAAGCACTTTCATTTTATTAACTTTGCCATTCAAAGGTATATTTTCTTTTTCAGCATCTGTTCAGACAGACATTACTTCACACAGACGTTTTATAACGCTGTCGCAGTGGTATTCGTGTTTGTATTCCTCAAACACTATTACATCATAATATTGATCGTGAAAGTCTTGGAACGCAAACTTCCCAACATCAAGATAAAATACTCTTGCATCACGCAGAATTCTATTGCAGCAAGTGGCCTTGCCCACACTAGAGAGGCCCCACAGTACAACTGCTTTTTCTTACGAATATATATTGTCTGCAACCAATCATTATGCCAATAAACAACATTATTGCCAACGGCTCTCCCCATCTCCACTTCTGGGTCGAAATGACCACGAGAGTGAGTATATAAGAGGCGGTGGATGTGCTAAGGAGTCGCATCTTGTCGGACTCTCTAGAAGTCCAATCTGTGAGAAAGTGTAGAGACCCTGAAATTACATCACTAAGGAAGACTACAAGGCTCTGCACAATATGCGTGTGATTTAAAGTAAACTTTAACCATCAGCTTCACCATTGGTTAAAAAGGACAAGATGTTTTAGTTTGCTTGATCCTTTTATAGTAAGACATAAGCAATTCAACAGATACATTTGTGATGCCTACGAGTAAGTGCACTCGCATAAGAATGCACTTCAAGCCTTATTGATACCACATTCATATGTTGGTACAATAATGTTGAGTGGCACAATGATTGGTTGCAGACAGGACATATTCACAGGGAAAATCAGTTGTACTCGTGTGGCCCCTCTAGTTTGGGCAAGAGACTTTCTGCAATAGAATTCTGCATGGTGCGCTAGTATACTGCTGACGTTACAGCTATAGGCTGTTCACTGTAAACTGAGCACTTTTGAAAGCCCTGCTTAAGATCTACTTGCACGTTGTGTTTTCTCCTGCCTTATGTAAATTTAACATTGCCATGGGCCTTCTCACTTTATACATGCGTCGGACAAGTGAAACTTTGAAACTATTAGAAAAGCAAATACTTTACAAACCTACTAATTTTTACACTTTGATGGATTAAAAAATATAGAAAGGGAAAGAAATAATTAAATATATCACTAATGGTTATCTAACCATTTTAATTCACCGTTAAGATATGGAACTACTTTCCATTCATAGTTACGAACTTTACTGGGCCATATATGTCTCAATGAGCCCATTAAAATACATGCAGGAAGGAACTGTGACATTTTTCTAAGGTTCATTTCAGAAGTGCTCACTTTATCGCGAACAGCCTTTAACAATGGGCATGCAGTTATCAATATTAATATATGTGCATTGTTTGGTAAAAAAAGAATTTGTATGGAAGGTGGAATTTTTTTGGGATGTAAAATCAAACAGCTTGCCATTGACAATGAGAATATACCAACTGACATTCGTTGCATTAAATTTTGAATATTTATTAATGTAAATATATATTTGGTGGCTTTCAAAAAATTCCTTACAATATCAGGGAAATTTTTTTTTAATGGTAAAACGCATTATTTTGAAATTAGTTTTAATTACTTTTTTACATGGTTGCACTCCATTTTGCTTTTATGTAATAAAGTGTATAAGAATAAGACAAATGGTTTGAAATTTATAATTTATTTACGTATTTGCCTGCGTCTGGTCATATTGGTTATTTAAGGAGAGAAAAGAATGTATTATGACATAAGTGAAAGGAAAATATTACCTTTGAATAATTGGTAATTCTCCAATCTAAGACTCTTTCCGGCATCTCCTGGACTGGCAGCAGCAATTGGGGATGTGAAAGCGCAATCTAACCAGATCCAGCCTAGTTAAATCTCTTGGTGCACGCTCCTCTTAATATTTAATTGTTATACTTATCAAATAATTTGAAGTTTCTGATGATATGCTTATATTTCAGGGCCACCAAACTGCTTGCCCTTAGTAGCTGTTCAACCAACCGTTCCTAATTATACGTGGGCACCAAGAGCAGACATAGTGTAACATGATGTACAGGACAGTACAAACATCATAAATCCTTTAAAATGGTATCAACACACAAGACCTTCAAACACTCAGACAAACACAACACCCTTTAAAATAAGTAATATACTATTGGGAATAAAACAAGGAGAAACAGCAATAATTTTGATTGAATGAAATTTATGATGCAGTGAATACAAATAATTTTAAAATTAAATAAAATTATGATGTCGCTCATTTAATTCAGTTTAAAGAAATGAAACTTTTTGCAATATCTACAGCCTTCCTTAAAATTTATTAAGGGTAATAGTACTCCATCAAACTTATAAACAGTTCATTAATTGGCATCACATTTGATCTTGAATTCTCTTTAGAAGAACGGAACGAAGTTTATATAATTTCCACAGTGACTAGTGGCAAGCATCTTGGGCTCTCAATGGCCACTGGGAAGACACGAAGAAAAGTTTAAATTTTGCATACATTTAAAATATAATTTGGCCCACACATAGTTAAAATGGCCATTTGAAGTAACTGAACGTAGTCATCTTAGCTTGCTGCAGAATAGAAGGCAGGGAAGGTAGGCGTCGATGGAGTCATTCCCAGGGCCAGGAAATCTTCATTCCTCTGGTGGAATCAGACTTCCAAGGCACTCAAAAATTATCATTTCAGGCACCTTGTGGGATCTCAAATTGCCACAATTTCTTAACAACTTCAAAATAATGCAGTCTCAGGAAAGACAGTAAACTAACGCAGCACCCCCCCCCCCACCCCCATTTCCATTTACCCTTGAAATAAAAAAAACAGAACCCCACCAAATTATACTTGGTAATTACAAAAATAAAACTGGTGGCAATACGAACCTAGCTATAACATCCAACATTAATTACTGGACCGAAGAAAGCTAGCATTAGTCTTTCAGTGCCTGTCATGATGGGAAACACGAGGAAAGAGGAAAAGGCAAGTGTGCATTGGACTTGAACTGTCAAAATTTACCCCACTTACATGAAATACAATATAGTCATATGTGGGCCAGTTATAGGTGTTTAGAAAATTAAGGTTTTAAGCATCTTACTGTAAATCTTACGCACAAGTTTATTGATTATGAAACTGGCTGCTGTACTAATACCGTAGAGGGATTTTGGAGCATAGTTAAGCACAATGTGGACAAGGGGAGATGGAAACTAGATATGTTTCAGAGCCATCTTGACAATACATTTGGAGAAGTGTAAAGAAAGGAATGTATTTGAGTAATTTGTAAGTACAGTGAAAGCTGTGTATGATCCCAATGAAAATAAAAATAAAAGGTAATGAAAAGAATGATAGTTTGTAGACAAAAACACAGAGATATATATATATTCACCCCCCATCATCAGCAAATTGCTGTATACTGCTAGTCTCAAGCCCATAACATAATAAATAACTTATTTTAAGGCTTATAATTTTTTACCTGCAAATTTATAGCTAGGGAAATACAAAATATACAATGGCCAAGGTCATTTCCACTGTTTTGACTTGGAAAAAAATTAATAACAAACATGGCTAAGTGATGGAATGATTAGTTTTTGGTGTGAGGGAATGACAAAAGTAAAAAAAAAAATGTTATATTTTGCGGTTTACTACCTAATAAAAATTAGTTCACACAGAAAATACATTTAAAAAATATCAACACTTTAAACATGGTCCATAGATGCTCTGTACCATATCTTTATTTGCTGGTAAATATCTTACTACGTCCAAACATAAATAAAAAAAGTTAAAATTTCTAAAAAAATAATCTTAACAGTCTTTAAAAACTAAGAAAGTTTGAGATAATGTAGAAAACATATTTATTCTTGTATCGACTTTTTAAAACTCGATCGCTTAAAATGTTTACAGTATGCAAATTATCAAACTGCCACTGTGCCATGGCGCAAACTTTGACTAATAGAACAAAATTATTTTACTGAAAAACCAGATTCATCAGCAGAATAAAGAGCACCAGTGTGTAGTGTTAGATGCTGCCTTCTATCCCCAAAATGCATAGACTGAATTTCTTCTTTGCATTTACATGCATAGTTCTCACTGTAAAACTACATTCCCTGGTATTAATTCACTCATGACCTTCAACATTTCTTTGTGCTGAATGTTTGCTACATGATTAATATATTTATGTAAGGTTGTTTCTAGCTGAACATCTAAATCCTTCCATGTAGTTGCAACTTCCTTTTTAACTGGTATCTATTTTCCTTTTGCTTCCTTTGTTTAAGAGTATCACTTCATTGCCCCATTGTTTTTCAGTAATTTCTTTTCCAGCATCTGGATCATACAAGAGACCATTTACTTTACAATTGTTACACTTTCCCCTGAAATATTTGCGATTGGAACTATCACAGCACAAAGATTGGAGAACTCCATCTGGAAAAATCTTCTCTTCTTACAGTTTTGCAACAGGGAATTCTGCATTAGCATGAATCATACGTATGCAAGTTTCCTATCAGAATGCTTTGGGATTACTACCCAAAATGGTCTCATCCTGCAAAAAGATGCGTAACTTATCCTGTAACGAACATTTTCAGAAAATGTCTTGGGTAAATTCTGCAAGGTATTACTAAGCAAACGCTTCTACTTCTTAACTCCATTTTTGGCAAGACACTTCTTTTTTCCCCCAGGACATATATGAGAGATGCCATCTTTCTCAAGAAATTTAATAACATCTTTCTTCATACCATTTGTTAACACCTTACCTCTAGCTTGGCACTTATTACTATTTGATGGTCAAATTACATTAATACTGGAAACGACCAAACAGTATTCTTTTGCAGTGTATAACATAGGCTACTGTATTTCTTCAGCACTCTGCCTACAGCCAGTCTTTGAAGCACCTACTTACTACTGTGACAATTTTAACTGTTTTAGAGAGGAGGGTTATCAAGATTGCTGTATCTATACTATATAATACGTATAATTAATGTAGAATATATTTATATCAGGTCGCTCAATTGCATGACAAGTAAGAATACAGTTTGCAACAAAAATTTAATACACGAGTCATTTACGGGGCATATTTATAGCGTGGCAGCAAGGTTATACAGGTAAACACAGGTATGAATCGAAGTTGGGGGGGGGGGGGGGGGACATTATGTGATTCTGGTGAATTACTGAAGGCTTACCTGGTCTATATTGACAAGGTAAAAAAGGAATTACTAGTACAATAAATACAGTATTTTGAGACAAGGCCGCGTGCATGTATAAACAGCACCAGAAGTTTTTGATAAAAAAAATTAGGAATAATTAATATTTCATGCACAGGCAACACTGAATTTTTGCATTCCTGTAAATATTGTTAAATCACTATTCCATACAAACATAGTAAATTCCGACTTAAAAGTTTCCCCTGCAAAACATTTGACAGATAATTTGTATTAATAATTGCACCCCCCCTCCACCAAATTCCCTTCCTTACAACTTCCTTCTAAACTAAGTTAAAACATTAAAATGTATGTTGTAGGGATGGGGAATATTTCCCGGAACGGTTCCAGAGAAAGGAACTGGAACTACATACAGTTCCAAGCAAGCCAAATGAACAGTTCCATCGGAATGCCATACTATTCCACCACTTCCATACAGGAAATATACAAAATTATTTAGATTTGTGGTGGTTAACTTATAATCGGTGGAACTGTTTACAGACTCTAAACTGTTCAGTCTGAGATATTGCAGACTTGCGAACGTTTCCGGCAAATGAACTGAACCACCTACAGTATTGGAACTGTTGTGAACTGTTCAAAACACACTAAGTATAATACCAAACCCACAGTGGAACATATGTGAATAATACTTCAAAAAATAGTTTTACTGGCACACAAACACAACAGCAGTATTTTTTTTAAATTCAAATTGTTTTGCTCACTTACCAGTAAGAATAAAATATGCTAGAATACAGGTTCATTTTTTTCTCAATCTTAAAACATTTTTTGCAGCCTTTCTGTGTGTTACAGTTGTGTGACTGTAAATATTACAGCCTTAAAGAGCAAATACAAAATAATTGCAATGCAAGAAAATGTTAAAAACAATAGTTTGTCCTCAGTGATAACTTAAATTGTGACAAAATTACAATTACATGAGTAAGAATGACATTTCTTTCATACTATATATTTTTTTTACATACAATAGAGAAGTCATTGCAATTGCATCACAGCAGTTATATATTCATTTAGTCGGGAAACATTTGTGTAATATGTGTGTACCCCCCCTTTTTTTATTACTAAAACCATAATTACGTTACAAAAATTTAGGCCTACATAATGCCAGACAGCGAGTATGTTATGAACTGTTCCTGAAAATCAGAAGTTACCATCTCTAGTACGCTGACAAATTTTTAAACATGTTTTGGGGTGAAATTTTTTTGCCAATATCTCATAAGCCACATCCCACTTTTTGTAATCATTTTTTGGTAAAATTGTGCCGCCTATACACGCCTAAATACAGATGATACAGAGCCCTGTTCAGAGACTGTGTTTTAAAAAAGAAGCGATGTATAATGCCATGTTATTTTTTTCCATACACTGCGCATCCATGTTGGCTGTCAAGTGGGTTGTGGGAAATTGCCGGACAGTTGTGGTTTGAATTGAGCTGTGTGGGAGGTTTCAGAATTACAAGTGCTTAAACGCATGTTTTATTGCAATCCATGTTTGTGTGAAGTTTTAGATCTATTAATTGTGTAAAATTAAAGTGTTTCCATGCTATTATAGCACGGGAAAAGTTTAATTAGAATATATGTAGGGTGATTAGTGTGTGTGTGGTCAAATGGAACGACGATGTGGCATGCATAATAATGTACACAGTATGAAGCAAGTGATTTGGCGAGTATTAATTAAATTAAATGTAACTTTACGATAGTGGGGAGAGATTAAGGTCAGGGAAATTTCGGGGTACGAGTGTAAAACATGTACGTTTTCTTGATAAAATGTTACCCCACTATATGTCCTTCCATTTTATAGCCCTCTCCACTGTCAAATTTGTAACTTGTTTTAGTAATATTGTCTAGGAATTGTTTGGTTAGATCGTCATGCAATTACCTAAACACGTTTTCATAATATAATATTACGATCGTATCTGGAATGTAACGAAAACACATTACATAGCAAATGACCTAGCCAAACAATACCTAAAAGAACAATATTATCAATACACACTCGCACACTCACCCAAATGTTACTGTGATAATGTACGAGGTAATTTGGAGAAAAAAAAGTTGGGAAGTGGTATAATTTCACTCTACTAATTACACAAACACTAATTTACTAGGTACATCAACATGTGACCAATAGAAACACCAAAAACTATAGCAGGGAAGGTTATGAAGATCAGGGAAATTTTGTGGTAAAACAAGTGAAACATATATACATAATGCAATATTTATTCACAAAAATATGCTAAATACCAAAATATGTACACGCGTAGCCAAACATTATGCACAGAGCCAGAGTCCCAGTCCCAGCCAGGGAGTAAATCCCCATAAACTATTGTCATGTGTTGCCTATTTGCACTGAGAAATAATGTGTGCGCTTTGCAAACACTTAAAACCGGTTTTGTTCAGTGTCCCATCTTTTACAATGCAGTATATATAGAAATACGTAGAAGTTCACATTAATTAGACAATATAAATGCAATATAACCTCCCTAGACAAAAAAAATTATTTACACATTCAGTAAATTACTACCTATAAAAGTTCTTCCGTTGAAAAACTGCAATAAATGCAATTTATAAGCCCAATTTAAAAATTGAATTTCATCTACATTATTTATAAAGATTTGTCCTTGAAAAACTGTAATAAATGCAACATATACCCTGAAAAAAAAAAAAAAAAAACTGATACGACAAAGTGAACGGTAGCTAGTGATAAACCACAACAATTCTGGAGAAATATGAAATAATAAAAGAAAAGCACTTGTTGCGCAGTGCAGCAGCAAATATCTAGACCATAGTCCTAGACTCCATGGTACGTAAACAATTGTCAACAACTCCTAAAATGAATTTGCGCACACCAATAACAGTATGCCGCATTCGTAAAAATGTTTACGGCCTGCTAAAAAGTAGCGACACTAGAGCCTAAATTACGTCGCAGTTTTAACTTTTTTCAACAAGAGGCTGTATTTATATACACCTAGGGTATAATTTATTCTGAATTCTGCTGCTTATTAAAACATGATTTATCAGCTGATTTTCTCACGAGAAGCAACTGAAACTGAACGTGAAGCTCACTAAATTAGACACGCCGCGCAAAGTTCAAACTTTTCTAGGCAACAACAAAATTATACATCTTTATATACTCTTATTCTAAAAACGTGTCCGTATTAAAACAAATTTATACAATTTAAATAAATTGCCCAGTAATACTCAACAGCAACAGAAAATGAACCCAGCACATCGCATATTTTGTTTATAGTAATAAGACTTAAATAATACTTCTGGGAGATTTTTGTTTTTAAAACGTCAACATTTTATATTTAATTAATACATAATTGAGTTAATGGTAGTTTTTCTACCATAGATGATCAAATGCGGACTTATTCGGCTTGGTAAAAAGTCACGACAGTGTTTTAACAGACACACACACGGGGATGGTAAAATGCACTTTCACCTGGCCCTGTCATTTTATTCCGAAGATATTTGCAGATTAAATTAAATTAGTTACATGGGCCTCATTCCCGTCTGACTTTACGACGCCAACAATGAAAGAGAGAAGTATCATTACAAGCAACACAGGAGACAGCGATGACTGCAGGGAAGCTACGAACAGTCTAGCTGTCAGCAGTCGCAAGGCATTGTTGACTCATAGCTTGCTAGCTTCCTACTGTGGGGGTGGGTGGCAATTAAAACTAAGGGTATGTTACATCATTAGTTTAAATGTTTAAATCAAGTGAAAACTTTTGGGACAATTAACACACACAGCAGTAAAAAATACTACAAGCAATTGTTACATACTTTTGCTGCAAGAAAAAATAGTTGTGGTTTGGTTCGGATGTACAGAAAAGAATGCAGTAACTTGCAAGTTTCTCGAGTTATCAGCAAGAATGTTTCGATGCAGTTTTAATTTCACGTGGCTTAAAAACGCTCCCCTGCCCATTGTATTTATTTTAAAACTTTTAACACATATTTTGCACAGCGCACTGCCTCTATCTTTAGTGTCTTCTGAAGCCCATGGAAATTCTGATTCGTAATGAGATGAGATGAATATCTAGTCGATATGATCACTTCACGCAGCAAATCACACAAAAACACTGAAAAACAAACGGGCAGTGTGACCTAGATGTTGGAAGAGGTAAGATGAAATATGCTCGCAGACAGATTCTTCCCCTTCAGTGTGACATGCCGCTCGGCGTGGGAAACTACTACGGCAGCTGGGTGGGAATTGGATGTGGGGAAACTACTCCACCCGGAAAAAGTGTTCTGCAATGTTTACAAACGTTTGTTCACGTATAACTACCCCAACCTACCATCACAGTATTTGGCGACGAAACTCAAAACACCCGTCCAGGGGGGGGGGGGGAAAGCCCTACAATGAACAAAATTCCAGACTTTCCCCCGGTTCAGTGGCCACCCTGAATATGGTAATTGAGGGGTAAATGTTTATAATAAAAACTTAAGTACTAATAATTTTTTGGCGAACAATTTTACTGATCTTCATAGCCCTCCCCCACTATCATATTTGTAGCTTCTGTTGGTAATAACATCTATTTCAATGATGTTTGGTTCAGTTTTTTTTTTTTTTTGCAATTTAATGTATTTTCATGAATAAATACATTATTTACATATCCCCCCCCCCATTTTACCTCAATTTCCCTCCTCTTCATAGCCCTCCCCACTATCGTTTTTGGGGTTCCTACGGGTCAAATTTGGGGGTCCTACAGGTCTTTTGGAAAAGCCCTTATTCTTAATAATTACCCATGTCCTTTATCTCATGCAGTTGAATGGCATGAAGCGGAGTGCTGTAGAAGTACTGCCTGAATGTGCCCAGCGACTCACCTCATAATGTTACGTTGGTATAGGACACTATGCGGAAACCATTAGGTAAAGTATTAGCTCTGAAGAACATTGTGAAATGCTCTTACCAATGCAGAAATTTCTGACTTCCATGTACCCGAAATATAAGTTCGTTTTCTAAAATCTATAAACTTAAAGATTACCTAAAGTATTTCGAAATGTCACAAAATTCTGCAATAATCCATCCCTTAATGTTTACTTTCCATGTAGCCATTCAAAATGTACACGGTAAAGCACCTCTAATAAACCTATCATTCAAGTTACATGCTACTACTGATATAATACTGGTATCGATATTCTACTTTTGATACAGGGAATTTTGGAATCTATACCTTTAATTCAATACTTTACCAGTATCATATCAGTAAATGATTCAATACAGATACTTTTTTTTCCGGAATTACTTCTATCATAGTGCTCCAAAAATATAGAAATGTGTTTTCCTCCATTAAATAATTTGAAAAGCACCACAAATCAGTATTCTACTGTTCTCAAATTAGAACGGTGCCCAAAACGTAACTAATTCTACGTGCTGCACTCTGTATTTTTTCAAAGCAAAATCAGATATGAAAGAAAAAAAAGGGTGTGGACTGTAATTTACACAGTATTTTTATGTGACAAAGTCTATGGGTGGTGAGGGACAAACATGTGATGACATAATCGCTAAGTCTGCATTTCACTGCTGCATAGAATTATCAACTTATTCATAAAACTCCAGAATGGATTGAGGTAGCAGTTATCCTTTCAGTATTAGATTTGTCTCGAAGATTATTCGTGTTGTTAATATCATTTGTGTCCTTTTCTCTTAACTCATTTGTAGAGATTGCAGTGGCCGGGTGGTTAGCCTGCTCTCCTCCCACAAAGGTGAACAGGCTCAATCCCCAGCCGGACCACTGGATTTTCATGTTTGAATCGTGCTGGATGATACCGTTGGTTGGCGGGTTTTCTCGGGGAGCTCCCATTTCCCCTGTTCTTTCACTCTGGCACTGCTCCATACTCACCTCAATCACACTCTTCGGCTCTCAAGACCTCTCCACCCAAATCTCTTCACTCACTCGTAATTTGTAACTATTTTTGTTTGTAATCTGCAAAGAAAATTGCTCTAGGTTAGAAAGTCACTATATGCGTATTATTTATAATTCTTGATTATGTTTTAGTTGATCTTATTTTACGCAGACAGACACCAGAATTTCTCCAATTGGAATAGCCATTTGGCCACTACAGCAGTCTTAAACCCCGGTCAGAATCAAATTTTTCCATCAAACTGCTTCCAGTAAATTTGGTCAAATAATGCAGTTGTGACGTTATCGAAGCGTCATAAAAACACTGCCATATTTGCCTGAGAAAGTTTATGGCTTCAGCTTCCATCAAACATTTGAAGAATGGACAGGTTCTAAAACTTGTTTGATAGTCTCAGCCAATCACAATCGTGCTCGACAAAACTGGATGTCAAGAAACTTTAAAACTGACAATTTAAATACAGTTGATGGCGAAAACTTGACAGTGTGACAGGGACTTCTCACCGCCTTCAAATTTTTGTCAAATTTAGTTAAAGGCGAAAATTCGAGTGTGACGGGCTTAAAGTATACTAAATTGCACGAAATCAGAGGTTCACAGCACGGCTCTCACCGGCCTGTCAGAAAGATAAGTGTGTCCAAAGCACGAAGCCAAAGGGCCGACCTATACTATGGTATGTGTTTACATTTATTTTAATGAGTAATTGCCATAGACACAAGAGTAACATTTCACAATTTTCACTTTCTGAACATAATGGGCCGAGTTGTACTGCATTCTTACATTAAAAAAATATAAATTCTATAGAAACCTCGAAACAGAATAATCTAGGTATTGGATCATTAAAAATATAAACAAGTATGTATAAATATAAAGATATTTTATGAATAACAGAAGACTCGCAAAATAAATTGAAAAAAAATTTGACAGGTACTGATGTACCAGTATCGATAGTATTCTGGTGATCCTGGCATCAAAATGAGAATCGATAGCATTCTTTCGATACTTTGTGGTATCGCAATATCCCAAGGAACAATGTTTCGGGAAGAAGCTAAAACTGAATATACTTACAACTATACTTACTCCGTACCAGGGCCCATTTCATAAAATGTGACCAGTGCGACATATACAAACGTTATGTTAAATCAGACAAATTTGTCATGAATGTTACATAAATAATACAAGTTCCATTATTTGACAAAAAAAAAAAGTGTAAATTGTCAGCCTTAAAATAAGTTTCATGTCAAACCATAAATTTAAAAGCTAGATAGCTCTTGGTGCACTTTCATTATTCGATCAGCCTTATATGCTATTCATGAAGTCTATTCATAGCACAAATAATTCCACACACATAACATTGTTCACTAGTGGCAGAAGTGCATAGAATTACTATATTAAACCTGACCCAATAGGAAAAGGATGTGCTATTTGGCAAGTATTGTTAATTCAAACAATATTGAAACACAATTGCACTGGCATGTTGTATAAACATTACAAATTAGTGGTTACATAGGAAAACTTACCAGTCACTTCTGCAGTAAGATTTCTACAAATTTGTACGTCACCGAGTATGTAATGTAATACTTGACAAATTTGTCGGATTTTTACCCGTCAGCTCAAAACTTTTGTGAAACAATTCTACAAATTTTTATGACATCTGCCGGATTGTGAAACTGTGACAATTTCCAGTCACCTGTCAAATTGTAATTTTTATGAAATAGGCCCCAGGTTTTCTGAGATACATAACAAGAACTACATGTAAAGCCAATAAAAAATATTTATTTCACTCGTGAATAAAAGGATCCAAAACTTATGAAATCACATAAATGTAGTGATGCAGCATTGCAACAATTCCATTAACACTTGCAGAATCGGAATAACTAGCAACCGGCGTTTTGCTGAAACGCAATAAATCAATTACTTTCTAAAATACAAAGTATTTTCAACCTTAAGAGAACATTTTATTCTAAACGTAAAGTGTATCATTTATCTGCAGTAGCACGTTTGAAGTGCGAACTGCGGCAATTTGCCGGGCTTGCGCCCCTACTACCCCGGGAATTACCGCAATATTATGAACTTAACAATTGACCAGCATTTTCAGTAACACGCAAAACAATTTTTTCTAGACTACGGATATTTATGGACACATGAAAAAAAGAAATTCAGAAGCAACCAATATCCGCGAGTTAACTCGCAATGATTTAGTCATGAAATATCTCAACTACCAGATACTCACCTAATTGTACCAAATAACACACGACCAGATTTATTCTTAAGGCGGTTAGCGATATAATTAAACCGGTGATACAATTATCAAAACTAAGTATAGGTAACGTTTAAGGCTAAATTATGTTATCCACCGCCTTTCCGAAATGAGCCCTTTTTCACGTCCTCTCGACGCAAATGCAAAACCTCTTCTAACGTTGTGATTGGTTGGTGATCAGCGTCTTCTACCAGTATCTTCTATCAACCCACAATGCATCATTCATAAAATGTACCAACATGAAAAAGGAGTACCAAGTACATAAACGTAAATTTAATTCACATTTTTGTAGTGGGAACCACACATAACTTAGAAAATTACAACTTAAAACAGTCATAACTTAGAAATTCTTGAAAATATCCACACAACTTAGAACTATCATAACCTAGAACTGTTGTAACTTAGAAAATTTACAACTTAGCACTGTTGTAACTTAGAAAATTATAACATAGAACTAGCATAACTTAGAAACACACAACTTAGAAACATCGCAAATTAATAAATCATAACTTAGAAACACACGACTTAGAACTGCATAACTTAGAAAAGTCATAACTTAGAATGATCGCAACTTAGAAACATACAACATAGAACTGTCATAACTTAGAAACATGCAACTTAGAAGAAACACACATCTTATATCCAACTTACAACTGTCATTACTTAGAAAATCATTACTTAGAATGATCGCAACTTAGAAACACACAATTTAGAACTGCCATAACTAAGAAACACAAAACTTAGAAAAAACTTAGAAAAACACGATGCAGAACCACATAACTTAGAAGGTGGGAAGTGCAAGCATATATATTTAAAAAAAAAAGTTGAGAATTTTTTCTTGTGCATTTTCCTCGCGTTTCGTTCTGCACTCTAGGGAGAACATTTTTACTTTTACTATTAGTTACATATGTATTCTATAAATAAAGCTGTCAGCATGAATGGAATAGAAATCATTTGGCTGATTTTCTCTGTTGTATTGGTAACATGCTGATCACTGGCGTTTCCAACAGTCTACTTTCACAAACCAGTACGAAAATGCACATTATTACCTATAGACGGCTGACTTTGAATGGCAATTTTAAAACTGTGTAATTCTAACTCAATCAAAAATAGAAACGGAATGTACAGACATAGTGAACTATTTGTATGTAGAGGTGGATATTTTTCAGTATGTTGGCGCCTTTATACCGATGCTGAAAAGAAATTATCGTTTCCGATTTCAGGAAACAATTAATTTAATGACATTATAATAAAATTATTAACAACACAAAAAAATCATGCTAAGCACTGAAACATTGCACCGAAACATTGAACAATACGAAAATAAACACGAACACATCAACAAATATAAAATAACTTCCCATTACCAAACCGAATCACGCAACTTCTGACTACTGTAACCAAATTTGTTAAACAGTAACAAACTGTTTTCAGAGCATTTATAGACAGCAGAGTAACCACGAGCACCAATCCACCGATTTTACATTATTTGCTATCGATAAACGCGAAAATTCGCGGATCAACCGTGTGAACATAATGATAATATACTGATGTGTGTCGCTCCTCACCCTAGGCCGTTGTCACACCAGTCGTTTCCAAGCATAGCACACATGCGCTCTCAATGGTTGATCACCAGCGAGTAGTGTTAGTGTCGTGAGAGTGCAGGAGTGAGCAAGATCGGGCAAGTGCAGTGCAGTGCAAGGGAGAGTAGTGACATGTGCGGCTACCAGCCCGGGAGAGCGAGCAGAGTAATACACGAACACATGTATTACATTCAAAAAGGGTTATTACGTTAATACAAGCACATTTCCCAACATGTGATAAGGACGCATAACCCGCAAATAAAGTGTAATATTTCTAGAAACCCTTATGCCCCAGTGTTGTTTTAAAGTGTTATTGTTTTTTTCAAAAAGTTTATTTTCACTGTCACCAGTGTTATGCCTACCCTATTTCATGCCAGTCGCAAGGTAAGCTTCGGAGATAATTATTGATTTGTGTTTTTGCAGTTCTTAAGATTGTTATAGCATGTAATGGTAAATTAGTTTCTCCGCGTGTGTAAGTAGATCCCTCCACGGCGCATGGGCCTGCCACCACCAACCCTTGTGCCACGGCGGAAAGTCAGTCAGCAAGCCGCACCCAGAGGGGGAGGACTGTGTGAAATCGCACTCGCACTTTTCCTGCCCCGACAGTATCAATCTTCATTACTGGTAATTTTTCAGCTGTAGTTAATTACATCAAGAACATCTTTCATTTTGCCATCGGGGATACTTCCCCTGGCCTCCCAAGGAATTGCATCGCCTGGGGAGTTTATAAGTTTTATCAGCACACTCAACTTAATACAAGCCTAGTGCTTTATTTACCACATAGCCATCGCCACAGGTTTAAACCATGTAATTATGTAAGTTATTCTCCTGGAGGGAATGTTAATTCTCCAATGAATCGCATGAACTGACGGGTGCTTTTTATTGGGTTGCCGAAAGGCATTTCAGGGCACGGGCCCTCTAAAACCCGCCATTTTCTTATGCAAGTCGTTTTATTGACTAATGGTCAACGAATAAAACCAACTTGCTACACACATACAAATAATTTTTTGAGTACTAAAGTTTATATTGATAAATACAAATAAAGCAAATAATTTGTACAAACAATTTTGAAATATGTAAATTTATATTCATAAATTTGTTAAAGAGATGCGAAATTGGTACGCAATCATAAAGAAAGGTATGGATAATAATTATTTAATAAATTAAACTGTTCTATCCAAAACAGCAGTTGTATGAAAAAATAAAAGTAACAATTGGTTACAAAATTCTGTTACAAAATGTATGTTTATATAAGTGTAGCTATTATTATCAGTTTATAATTGGCGAAATGAAATATGCATTTAAAACATTATGAATTATGAGTTAAGTTAATAATAATTTCCATTGCGAATATTGATATTTTAAGTTAAATGTGAGTGCTCTCTCTAATCATTATCCGACTGGCAAATACAAATTACTCCTACAACTTATTATTGTTACCGAGGGAGTGGAGTGGAGAGATTTGGGCCATTCTTAACAGTGAGGTCTTGAGAGTCGAACAGTGCATGAGGTGTAAATGAAGGTCGTTTAACGGAGTAGTGTAAGCTCATTGGTAACTGATTAGTCAGCTACATACGTTTTTGTATAGAAAAGAAACATAAGAAATATATACTGAAGAAACAATTCGAAATTAACAAATTCTCTCAAATTAAACATTTGTTACAAACCAATTAAAATACATTATGTATTACCATAAAATAAACTATGTTCCCACAACATTTGTGTTACAGACTCCGCCTTTGCTCTGTGGTGCTCTACAACACACATTATTTCGTGTGTCTGTAACAAACGACAGTTGACTGTTGGATTTTGTGGGCAACGTCGCCTACATGAAAAACTACTATCGGGCAGGAAATCGTTGGTGCTCCACTGTATTTCCAGAAATGTAATGTTTGCCTGCCTTTATCTCATTGGATTCTAGTTTTTGGTTAGACATGCATATCTATACTGCCACTTTGTCTGTGATAAATTAAAGATTTTAAGATTCCTTTCTGAGGCAGAATTTAGGAATGATACACACATTTCTCCTCATGGTTGTTCAAAACCGAAAGTCGGTTCTCTCCGAGATTCGCTCTTGTTTGTCACCTTTATGACTCCCAACGACGCCCGATGTGGTCCTCTTCTTGCAAGGAAGCCTGACCTATCCAGCCAACTTGTTGAGAGCGAAAGTACAATTAATATAATAAAAATGCTATGGGCTATGTACTCTTGCTAACCGCCCTTGCCCTGTCAGCGCGCCTCTCAATCAACAAGTAGCCTAATCAAAAATGCTTCGTGGTTGTCGCGCCCTCAGGAGAAACAATAGTCCTGTCTGGGTGACTATCAGGCAACAAGTTTCATAAAGACAACAGAATTCCCTAAAACTATGCCTTCAAGATGAGGGAAAATTGCCTGGCCACTGGCCAGTTGCAACATTGAAGTTCATTGTTTTATCCGATATTATGTCAGAACATTATATAAGATCTTCGCAGAATACTGTTACACCATTCGAGGTCAGAAGATGACTGAAGATGGGGATAAACATCATTTTGACCCGCCGAATATGGTGGTTCAAAGACATGAATCAAGATCATAGTAATGTCTAAGTACTTTATATATATATATATATATATATATATATATATATATATATATATATATATATATATATATATATATATATATATATATATATTCACTAGAATTAAACTTCATAGTATTTATATTGATTAAATTCTGATGAGTTTGTTTACTAATATAAAATATTAGTTGAGACACATATAGCAATGTCTTAATATCACACACATTTCTTTAACTTGAAATAAAGTATTAATATTTTGTAAAGATATGAAAGTGAATCTCACGCCGAAATTTTTGCTTGCAAAAGACCAGACTTCACCGACAAATGTAGATTGAAAATACACCCACAGACATTGCAATTTTTTTCCTTTTTTGGAAATATAAAATAATATTATAAACACTTAAAGAATCTTCAGTAAAATTTGCACAATACTTTACTTAAAACCAATAAAACATCGCAGCATCTAATTTTCTACCCATTACCATCTTCAGAATATTGGTATTGAAAATAACGAAGTGAGTGTTTGTAACGTGAGTTAACTGGTAAATATAAAACTGATTTGAAAACAGGCATGTACAAAGTGTGCAAATTTTTTTTCCCCTTCATATCTCCCAATGGATAACACAACTAATCCCACCACACCTACAGTGAAATGCGTGCACCTATGAAAACCAAGAGCTCGTAGGATTTTCAAAATAATCGCGTCACTGAACTCGTCGCATAATTACTTGTTAGGCTATTTGAAGAATTTAGTATATTCCCATAAAAAAACTAAAGTTTATATAGTTACATCAGTAACTAATTACATCACGGAACAGAAATAGACAGTGTTTTATGACCCCATAGTGCCATTTTGGATTCAAAATCAAATTTTCGAAGCTATTTGAGATGAACATCTTAGCTGAATAATGCTGTATACATTAAAAAGTTTAATGAATGAATACCGAATATTTTAAGGTTTTAATGAAACACAGTAATTAAACATCATATTGGTACAAACATTTATAATTTTAATTACTTTAAGTCTATAAATATTAATTGTAATACGACTTGTTTTATGTTTATCAAATATGATGAGATGGATTACTTATAAACTGCTATTATTGCTATATTTGGACCTAAAACAATGTTTTGATTTCGTAATTAGTTTGTTGACAAATCTTTTGCAATTTTTTTAGAAAAATTAATAATCGAAGGACTTATTATATTGATTTCTAAACAAGTGACGAAAATGAAAATTTTAACAATTGCAATGGTTCTGATAAAGAAGTTATCTTAGAAATTAAGCAAAATTTAATTGTTTACTACACATTTGTTTTTATAAATGGAAAATGTCACCAAATATGTATAATCTTGAAATATTAATTATACAGTTACGAAAAGTGAAACATTTATTAATAATAATATTGTTCATATCAAAATTTTCTAAAAATTAGTACAAAAAGGTAATAGATATAATAAATTTGCAGATTTTAAATACATTTTTTATTTAGATTGTTGCAATGGTTAGGATTATGAATATACCCAGGAATACAGTACAAATCATTATTTAGTTTAAAATTTTTAAAATTGTTATTGGTAGTTTATTGTTGTTGGACACAACATTCTTATTATATAAGTTATATATAAATAGAGCATATTTCATATTTTGTGGTAGTGTCCTTATAATACAGTGTCAAATTAGTTTATAAAATTATATGTTTATCATTTTCATGTTCTAAAGCTATTTTATTCATTTGAACTTTATACACCTCAGATTTCTAAAATCCTATTTAAATAATATTTCTAAATATTTGTTTTTACCGAAATATATTTCTATAGTAGTCCTTAA
This sequence comes from Dryococelus australis, assembly GCA_029891345.1. Classification (NCBI taxonomy): domain Eukaryota; kingdom Metazoa; phylum Arthropoda; class Insecta; order Phasmatodea; family Phasmatidae; genus Dryococelus; species Dryococelus australis. Next base: position 44,864,532 of record CM056997.1, read on the forward strand.
ATATTATTTTATTTTAACAACTAAGATTTTAACTCCTTTTGATTTGTTAATTTATTTAACAAATACTAAAAATAATATTGTTAATAATTCTTATCAACTTATTCAGTCATAATTATGCTATTACATTCTATTTCATTTTACCTATTATCTTTCTGTTCCTTTGTGGTATATTCGATCTATTATCTTTCAAGTAACAACTAGTACAAAATACATTATTTGCTTTTTAATATCTAATTAAAGATATTCAATTTTAATATTATACATTAAAAACCAGTATCTCAGGAGCACAGTTATATATATATATATATATATATATATATATATATATATATATATATATATATATATATATATATATATTCAAAAAATAATAATTGTTATGTACATTAATTCTTTTCAAATGTACAAAACTGACAATATTGCAGCATAATTTTTCTTTGTGTTATTTTGAACAATAACTTCTCAATTTTCAGTCAAATTAGTAGCTTCATTAAAAATTATGTTTGCGAATTTTTTTTTCTAGCATTTTTTATTATTTGATACATTATCACACTCATATTTTCCATTGTTTTTCCATTAACTGAATTTTTACTTAATTTATATAAAAAAAAATCCTCTTTGTTCTCTGTTGTGTATAAAATTATTATATTTTGAAGCCTTTTTCATTGTCACTTTCATGAGTATCTTTTAAAAATAAAAATCATATTTTTCTTTATTTTAAGATGATATTTATAATTCTGGAAGAAATAAAAAGATTTTGATGATTGTTACATTAATTACTGCAGTTTTTAATCAACTTCTAAAACATAGCCTTTTTCTGAATCTTTTGGAAGATGTTTTATTTTTTGTTATATTTCTTCTTGATCATTTTTACAAAAATTTCTTGGTTTTTTTTTATTTACTTTTAAAATTTAGTCTTTTTCTGAATCTGTTGGACGATGTTTAATTTTCTAGTTTTATATCTTCTATATTAGATTGTCTCGACCATTCAAATCGACTATAGAACAAATATTCTGATATAGGCCAACCATGAAAAAATTTAATAAACTTAATTAAATTGTAGTTGTTTTTGCATTGAAATGCAAGATTATATTGGAGTTTATAATATCAAGATGGATATAATTAATGTGTTTAAACAAACACCTCTAAAATTTTTTAATAGGACAGCTAAAATTAAAACATCAATTTATTAGAAATTTAGTATATCCGGCTTAATTTTTATAATTTTTTTTTTTTTTTTTTTCAAAATTTTTGTATGATAATATTTATCAGAATTGCATATTGTATTTAATTTTGAATAAATTTCACTGTGCGATGATAGTTTAATTTCATTAAATTTTTCTTCTGAATCCATGTCTTCACACCTTTCTAATTAATATATCTAACTATGCATACCTGACACATTTTGATGTTCATATAAACTCCCTCTTTTTTATCTACATATATTTAAACTAATGCATATAAATGTATCTAAAAAATTTAATTCTAAACCAGTATTAACTTTTTTAGAATATTAAATATATTTTTCTTTATTTTTAGCAATTAAATCAATATTTTCAACATCATCCCCTAATTCTTTAACAAATAAGCATCAAAATTTGATAAATAATGAATATAGTGTCACAAGATGCCAGAGGGGCATATCAGAGCTCGCAAGGATGGAGGTCTTACTAAAATAAAATAATTTTAAAATGATTTTAAATTTATTGACACGCATATTATTTTCGAAATTAATCTGTCGCCACCGATACTCTTATTATTTTCAATGAGCGAAATATCTAATGTATATTTCAATTCTAATTAGAGTCCTTCTCAGTGTCTCCATATTGCTTATACCCTACCAAAAATTTACAACACAACATACAAAATCCAACAGAAATTTCAATGTTTGTAGAAACATTATTGTAATGTATTTTTGTTGGTTTCTGTTGTTTTCCATTGGTCACCCAGTAGCTTCTATTGGATTCCAGTGGTTTGTATTGTATACAAATTTAGTGGACAGTGAACATTTCATGGTTTTCTGTTGATACCTGTTGTCAGAAAACACTGGAACCATTGGTTTTAATTGTTTTCTATTGGGAACAACAACTTCTAGTGGAATAGTTTGGTTTCTGTTATCAAGTTATCTGCTGGTTTGTGTTAGTGATTTCCATTAACTCCTGTCTGTTGGTTCCTGTTGTGTTTTGTTGGATTTTGATGTGCCATATCCTGTTGGCTTGTGTTGTATTATAGTGGTTACCATTGGTTTTTGTTACATTTTGTTGTTTTCTGTTGTGCTGTAGTCTATCGTTTTCTGTGAAATTCTACCCGTTTCACTGGTTTCTATTCTGTGTTCTGTTAGTTTTTGCTGTATTTTAGTGGCTCCCACTGGTTTATGTTTTGTATATGGTCGTTCAATTTTCGTTGTATTCCAGTGGTTTCCATTGGTTTTTGTTGTGTTTTGTTGATTCCTATTGTGCTGTAGTCAGTTTGTTTCTGTTGTAGTCTAGTGTTTTCCATTTGTTTCTGTCGTGTTTCATTGGTTTCTATTGTGCTGCTGCCATTTTGTTTCTGTTGTATTCTAATGGTTTTCACTGGTTGATGTTGTGTTTTGTTGGTTCCTATTGTACAGTTTGTTTCTGTTGGGTTCTAGTGGGTTCCATTGGTTATTGTTGTGTTTTTTTGTTTTTATTGTACTGTGGTCAGTTGGTTTCTGTTGCATTCTAGTGGTTTACATAGGTTCCTGTTGTATTTAGTGAGTTTATATTGTGGTGTAGCCAGTTGGTTTCTGTTTTATTCTCATGGTTCAAATTAATTTCAATTGTATTATATTGGTTCCTATGAGGTTTTATTAGTTCCTATGAAGTTTTATTGGTTTCTATTGTGTTTTGTTGATTTCTATTGTCGTAAGCTTAGTTGGTTTCTGTTGTATTTTAGTGGTTTCCATTATTTATGTTGTGTGCTATTGGTTCTGTTGTGTTGTAGTGGCCTTAATAGTTTTTCATAGTGTACTTTTGTGTTCTGTTTCTTTCTGTTGTGTTCTGTTGGTTTCTGTTGTGTTATGGTTATTTCTGTTGTGTTATGTTTATTTCTGTTGTGTTATGTTGGTTTCTGCTGTGTTTTGTTTGTTTCTGCTGTGGTTTCTTGGTATCAGTTTTGTCTTGTTGTGTGTCATAATCTTTTGGGATTTATTGTATTAAGATTGTTTATATTGAATTCTGTTGTGTTTTGTTAGTTTCTGTTGCGCTGTGGTCAGTTTGTTTCTGTTGTATTATAATAGTTTCCATTGAGTTTTGCTGTGGCGTCGTTTTATTCTTTCTGTTATATTCTAGTGTATTTATTTGACTTCTCTTGTGTTCCATTGGTGTCTGTGAGGCTTTGTTACATTCTAGTCTATTCCATTGGTTTCTGCTGTGTCTTTTTTTGCACTATTTTGTATTCTGATTGTTTATTTGGATTTGCTGTGCTTTGTTGGTTTCTATTGTGGTGTTGACGATTGGTTTCCATTGGTTTTTATTGTGCTTTATTTTGTTAACATCTATTGTAGCCTTGTGGTTTAAATTTATATTTTTTCTAGCATGTTTATTGTTTTATATGGTGTGGTTTTTGTTGCATTCCCTGAGATATCTGCAGCAGCAAAGAAACCTATATAGTTTATCAAACTTAATAATAATAATTGCATAGGACTAACTGCCATCGAGAGTCATTTATTTTTAAACCATTTTTGTGATGTTGCAATAAGAATAACCGAATTGCAAACTAAAATGAAACAACTGTGATAAAAAAGAGATAACATTTACCAATTTAGGGAACCACAAGTCAATTAAATTTTGAAAAAAAAAAAATAGTTTCCTGGAACGAAATATGCTAATCCATACATAACAGAACAATATAGAGTTGTGATTTTTGGCGGAAAATAATGCCAAAACTATGGATACAAAAAAGTTTTGTATCATGAGTATTTTAACTCACATCGTCATAATGTAACACTTTCCCTTCCTCCTGAATGCTAATTAACTCTGGTATCAAATACTCTATACTCGAACCAACATCAAATACTGTTTTGCTGTTATAGTAGGTAAGGGATGTCACATGGGATGCTCATTATGGTGGCTAAATAAGAAAATATATAATCCAATATAACAAACTCAAGTATAAAGACACAATACATTTGCACTTACGGACAAGGGGGATATCATTATGTTACTTACTGAACAATGAAAATACAATTACATCAATTAGTATACAGAAACAATAGCCTTACGATATTCAAGTATTACCGCAGCTACTTCCCTAACCTTGCCGCAATTATTATTACAAGGGGCAAAGGGACGATGGCTCGTTACGAGAATGGCTCCCTACCGCAAAAACGTTTATGCTCACCCAAGCCTATAGATCTGGTTGGCCTCAGCGCTCCTCTGGCCGGGCATAGAGTCATCTGCTGCCTTCGTCTTCAGCCTATAATCTCACTCACAAGTATGCTGTGTCGATTCACAGTGCTACCGGGGGGGGGGGGCACTGCCATGCGGGGTCCCTTTTATAACTGGGCCAAGTGGGGCATGTTTATAAAAAACTATCCCCAGCTACCAGCTATACCCCGCACGATGTTAAGCGGTGTAGCGATGCCAGGTTATCACTACACTAACCCCCCCCCTCCCGAAATAATAGCTATCACGGATGTAGAAGGAACCAAAGTTGAAGAGTATTGCAAATGTGTGAGTGAGAGAGGCGCAAGTATCCTGGGGTACATCGGTGTTGGGGAGACCGAGGAGCTCAAGGCAGTGGAGAATGTCGTGCAGAGTGACAAAACCAGAGGACTTAAGCACTGTATCGAGGGAGCAATTGCAAGTAGGAGCCACTGTCTAAAAACTAAATTAAGAATTGAGTGATACAAAGTTTGAGTTGAACAATATATAGAAGTTAAGTTTATAGTGTTACATGGGACAAAAGGCAAGGCGGGGATAGTCGTAAAATAAATTACAGTTATACAAAGAAATTGGTCAGCCGTTTTAAAAGTTATAGGTTCTGAACATGTTGTGATAATGTGATGGTGAAGGGGAGGGGAATTGTCAACAGCCACATTTAATAATTAAGTAAAAATTGTTCCCCCAATGGCTAGGCAGGTGGCACGGGTAGGCGGGAGGTTGGAATAAACATGCTGTTAGTCAACACTTGACAACATGCCAAAATTAGTAGCTATAAAAAGAGACAAGGTGAAAAGGCATGGTCGTCTGGCTTAAGTTACAATTTAAAAATACAACACAATGTACCATGGGTTGCCTGTAGTAGGGCAGTAATAATATAGTTAGTTTTTTAAGAGATACTACAACAATGTCAATGGTTGTCAATGTGAATGACATGCACAACACAATTTAAATTTGAGCAGTTGGATGTCGCTCAACTGTCGACAACACAGTGTGATGTGAAATGTGCGAGGCATGCTTGTGTACAGTGATTATTGTAGACATAATACACTCGAGAATAATGAAACAATTATTTAAACCTACACCATATAAGTATACACAGAACTACAGTTGTATATACATTCAGTGCTATTTGTAACTTACGTCTGCGCAAGTTTGATAGAACCTTTGTAAGTTCTTGGTTAGTGAATTATACAGACCTAATATGCTAGTAAACACTTTGAGATGTAACATAAAACATGTGAAAACAAAGAAAATTAAGAATTGATAGGCACAAATGCCATTGGGAGAAAGTTGATATTCGGTAGGGGGTAGCCCTGCGCATTGCGCTGAAAGTTTATTGCTCTCATCATCCACCATATTTGCACATATTTGACACCCACGGAGGAGTGTAAAGTTTGTTGAAGCACACGGAATATTGTGAAAGCACTATTAAGATGTGCCACTGTCTTTGTAGTAAAGTTCGTAGAACTGTAACGGTTTTATAATAGTCTTTTACGTGTATGTGATTGCATAGATAGGGCAATTTACCGTAAATGTTAAAGTGAATAAATATTTGCACTTGGCGAGAATTACACTATTATGCCGTAAGACGATATCAACAAGAAAACAAAATACATATACAATTTAGCGTGAAAAAGAATTGGTAATGTCATTGCATGTTGAGAATAGCAACTTAACCTATGCAGTACAACATAGATGAAAACAACTTACTTGCTAGTGGGAGTTTTCATAAATGGTTTTATTGAACATTCCACGTACAAAAGAACATAAGAAAATCTGAAAATATGGGAAATGGATAATAATAAAAAAAGGGCGGAGTACTCCGCTAAAATTAGCTTAAACTAGAATTAGAATTCCATATAAGAGATAGAACTCGTGAAGTTCTGGATATCAGAAGGTAAGTGCAGCATACATACATGATCTTGTCAGACAATGCCCAGCAAACACAACCTGTCGGCAAAGTGTCGGCAAATTGTCGGCCCTATACCTTTACTGTTGGTAACTGTCAGTTCAATGCCAGAAGATAGCCATCTGACAGTGGTGTGACGTCTTTTTTGAGACAGTATGTTTGCCGTTAGAAAAAAGTCAACGGCCCACTGTATTTTTTTGAATAACAAATGGACATCACCTAAATGATGTCGGTGCAATATCTCACAGCCAACATGTCACCAATAGCAAAAATAATATTCTGGCCCGATTCCGATATAGCAACTTAATTTTTTCGGTAAGCTGGCCATCATCTTATTTATTCTGGCCCGTTAATGTTTTCGAGGCATGGCTCTTTATCACAGCAAAAATATAAATATGATGTCTTTTTGCCGACAAACTTTTTGAAAGTGTTTTTTGAATAGGCAAGATGTTAGCTAGCTATTAATAGCATTATGTCTTTTTTTAGACCATGTGTTAACAGTTAGCATGTTTTTTCATGATTATATATATATATGTCACATAGTAGCCCATGGCATTTTTTACTTTGAAATTTTTTTCATTTGTACAACCATCCGACAGATATATTAAAAACTAACAAAAACTATTTTGTTTGCAAGCCTTTGAAGAAACGAAAAACCAGTTTTTAAATAAACAGTTTTTTTTAAATTATTTGTTATAGTGTCATGGAATTTAGAGTCACTTATAATAATTTGTGACATAATAAATTTGAAATTACTGGAGAGTAACAACAACTTACACTGTGGTGTACAGGTCAGCATGCTGGACTGTCAACTCAAGGGTCTTAGTTTCAAATCCTGCACTCGGCAAGCAAAAGTTTTTTATGTCATTTAATATGTTGTGAAGTAAATGAAATGAGTATATGTAAAGAGGAAATAACAATCACTCGAATTTTTCTTCGAAAAGTTAAGATTTTTTCATTGTTATACTGCTTTTTTTCTGGACATCATGCCACTGCAGGCCCCCCGGCATCGTAATGACATCCAGCCATCACTGGCCCGGCATTTTGCCACCATCCTTAGGGCCGATTCCAGTATAAGACAGTGGGACGGCATCATCTGACTGGAGTTTGTCGGCTGTCTTTTACTGGCCCGATTCCGGCCCATACTTTTTGTGTATGTCGGGCTGTAATACATATTGTATCTCGCCATTAACAGTACAGTGTATTTTTGACTCTGTTGGCAAACAGTCAGTTGCCAGTCCATATTTCCATCGGGCCACTTTCGGTATAAGACAGCAGGCCGACATCATCTGGCCGGAATTTGTCGGCTATCTTTTACCGGCTCGATTCCATACCATACTTTTCGTGTTTGTTGGGTGTGATCGAGAAGTTTTTACTTTTAATACCAACAACTGGTAATAGCACTAGGAAGTGCGATACCCTAAAATAGACCTTATATACATTTTTTTTTTTAAACTGTGAATGCCATGAGACAAGAAGTGAATAAAAACATATATATACATATAACTTTATGCATAAGTGACAAGCACTGTAAACAATAATATTGTAAGTCTCCTCAATTGGGAGTAAAAGCAGTTAACCATAACTGTCCACATGACACAAAATTATACCCTAAATGGAAAGTACTATATAGAGAGGTGCTACTGCTCGCAAGGCAGGAATAGAATGGTACAATCGCAACAGTAATAATATGCTGCATAATCCCTGAAGTATTTTGCAAACAAGTTAACCTAACAGTTAATGTAACTGTAAGTCATACGGAAATAAATAGTAATAAAGACCTGCGGGCCTAAGTAACAAGAACTTGTAAGTACACATAATGCCAGGAGGCATACTATTTCAACTCATATATAGATAGGCAAATAGAGACCCCTAGTCACTGATAATAACTTGATATCAGCCCTATGTAAAGGGCAATACTCGACTCATGTTCATTAGTGAATGGTTAAAGTAATAAAATTATAGTCCAACCAGCATTATAGTCATATATATATATATATATATATATATATATATATATATATTTTGACTATAATGCTGGTTGGACTATAATTATATATATATTTATATATATATAATTATATATTATTATTTTTATTTATTATAATTATATATATAATTATATATATATAATTATATATTATAATTATATATATATAATTATATATTATTATATATATAATATCACACTTACACTGAAATCCTTGTAAAAGTGGAAAATCAGCTTGAACTGTAACAACTCTAACATATATTCATAATAATGTATTGTGTGCTACCTATACACGTAGCTGAAGTTTCGTAACAGAGAAAAGCTGTAGGCCTAAGTTCAATTGTTGGCATATTACTTATAAAGCCAGGAGACCTAACACCTTACTTGCAAAATGACTTGAATTGTGCCTGAAACTCTGCTGGTCAATATAGGATTCATGCAATATTCAAGTAACTAACATAGTTTATAAACTACCGAAATTCCATGCTGAGTGGCGTGAATGTATTGAAATTACATTTTAATAAACGCAGGTACAAATAGTACAACAGAGCCTGACTGAGATATGGGAACGTGTAAAAAAAATTCTGAATTGAATCTCTCTATATCATGTAATATTTCTTAATGTGTTGTTGGTGTCGTGGAGGCTCGACAGGCCTCATGTGGAATCCACTTGAAAGCCGTTGAATAAAAAAAATAGAACCAGTACACACAAGGCGGAATGTGAAAGCCGCATTAAATATGACAATATATAATTGGGCAGCATTATTGTGGCATAAAAACTCATAGGCAAGTCAAGTGAGCCTGCTATAAGGTGTGATAAATGACACAGAAAAATTGAACAATAAGTCCAGACCGGTAGGCCTAAGTAATAATTACTTAAAGCATAGTTAAACATAATACTGTATAAGACAGATGTGACATGATGTAAAAGAGAAGCTAATCATAGCTGAGTGTAGTAAAAGGGACACGATAACAGAAGTAAATATAAATCATAAAACAAGTAGTAAATAAAATAAACAAGGTGTCACAGGGGAGTATACTGGCAATTGTGTGCCTGGATGTGCATCTCGTGCGAAATAACTCAGTGGGGCGCATTAAGGCGTGTAATGGGGGTAGATATTTTCATTAACTTGGTGTAAAAAGTGGTCACAATGCAAAGCAGGAAAAACAGTGAAGCGATATTAAAGATTAAAGTAATCGAAATTAGCAGGGTCGACGAGGGAAAATAGCTTAGGGGTCGTGAAGGTACCACATGTAGTGGTGGGGACAACCTCTTGCAAAATAGGGAACTTGGTATGGTTGGCATGTCAGTTAGTGTTCAGAGCAGCAGATAAATTATAGAAATGAATTCCCTCCGGTAGGGACAGTTGGGACAGGTGGAAGGACTACTCGGAGAGCCATTGTACCGTAATGACCGTTTGATGGAGAGTGATGACAGGAGCCTGTATCACACATATGTGCCGCATGAATGATGATGCCGGCAGGTGTGGTGACCTGGCAACCACTCAGTACATGGAGCTCCACAGCCCCTAAGGAGTGGGTGGGGATGATTGTGTCTAGTGATGAGTTGGTTAAGACAAACTGGTGGGGGGAAATTGTAAAAGGGACTGTAGGTGTGCGGCTGTACTTGCATGATTTGAACTGCGAACTGACATCAGTCAACAAAATGGCAGCAGTGATACATTTGGCATTGTCACCGATCAGAGAATCGTGGGGGGGGGGGGGATGAATACAACATCCTGGGAGGGGTGGGTGGAGGGTGAAATCGCCTTAACAGTTTCTGTTTTTTGGTCAGTTGCAATGAACGGAGATGGCAGTTGAAGTGTGCAGGAATGAGTGTTGAAGTGATATGGGAGAGACTTGACGTGACAAATATGCCATTGAAATGAATATCGATTGGTGGCACTTGTAATTTAATTACTAATTGCTACTCTGAAAATAAACACTCAGTGAATTCAAAAGAATAGTACTTATATAGTTCTTTAGTGGTGATACTGAGCATAAGGTTGATTTTGCGCAGCTGTTTTGGCAATACCGCGAGGTCTGAGCGAGTTGAGTTTTGTTTACTGCTGCTAGAGGCAATTTGTGGAGTTGGCATGAGTGGATGAATGATTCAATTGGAATGTACGATGATTAGGTTGTTGATAAGGTGTAAAACACTTGTTACAAGCAAATTGACTGTGTTTCCAAGGTGCAAACCATGCTAAATGCATTTGTTTGGACTTAATTACAGCAGATATGCAATTTATAACCTTCCACAGGGGATTGATCTTGGTTTCAACTTTTCGGGTGATAACATTAGCAATATTAAAATAATCATTCCATGCCTTGTCTGTATTGTGGACATTGGCTGTGAGTTCTCGGATTTGCTGGTCAAGGCTTAAGTAGTTTTGTACGAGAGCATGGAGGTGTTGGTTTGTCAGAAAATTACATCACCAGCTCCCCACGTCTCCTATGACTTTAATGCTGCGTGTTGCATGGAAAGGGGTAACGATGTCGGTGTGGTAATCGCTCAGTACTCCTGCTTCGATTCTCTGCATGTATTTGTATAAAATTTTCCCATTCGTACACGTCGTGCTGTTGTGGTCGGCACAGGCAATGTGGAGGAATTGGTCCAATGCTTCAGGCGGAGATGGAAACTGTAGCTGGAGTTTATACACCAGTGGTATGCTTGTATCATAAATTACATCAGGCACAGCAGTGACATAATATAACCCTGCATGGGTGCGAAAGGTAAGCTGCATGGAGAGTCCAGATGTTGCAACAAAAGAACAAAAATACAAGTACACTATGGCTATATGGGCAGAGATAGTGCCCCTCCTCCTGAAGGTGGTGTGGCCCAGGAAGGCCGTAGCCTTGGCAATGCCAAGCACATGTGCAGAGCGGCTCCGCCCCTGTGCAGTGCCACCAACCTCAGTGGGAGGCGAGAAGAGCATTGCAGCGGCGCTGTGTGACAGAGAGTGATGAGGAGCATAGTTGGCAGGCCTGGTATCCCCTCTACCATGTGGAAGCCTAGGAACAGTAGCACGAAGGCAGGCTGAGAGGCAGGAATGTGGAGTAGAAGGCACGCTGTGACTGCTGCTTGCTGCATCGTGCATGCTGATTCGAAACTTGGTCAGCATGTCCCAGTTACCATATGCCTTGGATCCCTTGCAACGATGTAAGGACACAGACAGCCTAGCATCCACAGTTTAGCATGTGACTTACGATGGAATAAGAGAAACTGTAACACATTTTTAAATAGATATTAGACACTGATACAGAAAAAAAAACTTTATTCAGAGTGACATTACTAGGAAATATTAACAGGTGTGCGCGAGCTTGGAATGCCTGGTGCAGACTGTGTCGATCTTAGGGATACCAGATTTGTTTGTCTGTAATCGTACAGTGGATTCGCCTAAAACGTCCATGACACGATACAGCCACAAAAGCGATGGGTGAGGGTCTTATGTCGTCCGTGGTTACATAACCAGACATAATCGTTAAAATGTACTGTGTTTCTAATGTGTGTTTTGTCAAATCGGGCTTTCTGAAGACTCTGAGCCTGAATTAAATTACCTTGGCAGTTTCAGGAGTAGCTAAAAGTTGCTTGCACCAATTATGCCCCCGCTTGGAAAACTTCGTTGCGATTACCTAGGCCGGGAGGATGACTTCTACCTCATGAAGCAAATAGAAGGGCGTAAACTTAGTAGAACTATTAATGCTGGTGTTTTGATTGAACTGAATGTATAGATCCCAGTTTAATTGGTCAGCACTTGCACAAGCTGTAAGTTGTTCCCCAATGGAGCGATCATAATTTTCGACTAAACCATTACAACAGGGGTTGTATGCAGTAGTATTAACTTTTTGATGGCAAGTGACTTGAAGATGTTGCTAATTAGTTAGTTTTGAAAACTGGTCCTGCGATCTGTAAGTATCTGTTCTGGGCAACCAAACTGTAAGACAACTTCTTTTATCAATTTAGCACAGGTGGCTGCATCAACAGATTGAATTGGCTTTGCACAAGTGTAGTGGGTGGTGTATTCCGTCATTACCAGGATATACTTATTTTTATGGGTGGTGGCAGGTAAAGGCCCTTTAGCGTTCAGAGCCCAATTTTTAAAAAGCGGCTGCTAAGGTATTGGGGTTAGTTGGTCCATGGGCTGTGTGGTGATGGCTTTAATTTTCTGGCGTTCAGGGCAGGATTGAACATACTTTCTAATGTCAGTGGACATGGTGTCCCATAGTATTGTTTAATTTTCTGCAATGTTTTAAGCACACCAAAGTGAGCTCCACCAAATATGGCGTCGTGATAGGCCTGGATGACTTCGGGGACATATAATTTAGGGACAAGTGATAACTTAGATGACCCCTGGTGTGAGTGGACCTTTAAAATATTTCCCTGTTGTTGGCTGTACCATAGCAACGACTCAAGCTACAATATTTCGTATTGGCCCGTTCTGGATGTAATAAAGCCTGTTTCAGATTGCAAATACGGGGGTCGTTATCGTATTCACCAATGAAGGGAGAAGTAGACACAGTGAGAGGGCACAGATGTACAACTGATTCGTCATCGATCTGAATATATTCCTGGGCTTGTTTATAGACAGGGAGAAAATGTATGATATCTTTTAAAAGGACAATAAGGATAGTACATTTACAGACTGGATCAATGCATGTCGTGGCGAGTGTGGAGGTATGCCTTTGTTTAATAACTTCAACATTTATTTGGTAGAGGGTAGTTACGATTTTGATGATTAAATGGATAGGAAAAATGTCTTCTTTAGCTCCTGCAGAGGTGATTCTATCCCTTTCACTGGGGTCGTGTGTTGAAATGAAATTGTTTTTAACATCGTCATAGTGTTGTCTAATGTATTTGGCCACTGATGCACAAATTTTGGATGCTTTTTTTAGGGTTCTGAAAAATGGCTTCGGCAAATGCCTGAAAAAGTGAGGTGCAATTCATCATGTCGTCTTTGATGATGTAGTGTGTGTTGTGGACTGTGACAGTTTGCATAGTGACCCATGGGGCTGTGGGTATGTGGCTTAACACATCGGGAAGTGTGTTTAATTTACCCTTAACTATATTAATTTGAAAGTCAAATTTGCTTAAGACGATTGCCATCTTTTGAATGTGTGCGTTATGAACCACCATGGAATGTAAATATCTCCGACTGGCATGATCGTTTTCAATGATAAATTTGCACCCTTTCAGATACTGACAAAAATGTGTACATAAGTATTTAATAGCCGATAGCTCTCTCTCTCTCTCTCTCTCTCTCTCTCTCTCTCTCTCTCTCTCTCTCTCTCTCTCTCTCTGTGGTGCTCTAGTGCCCCTCCTGAATAGAAAATTTCTTCAATGCGAATGCTACGATATTTCTTTGTTTCAAGTGTTCGGTTGCCCACTTAAAGGGAGTATTATGCTTAGTGAACTCAATCAGTGGCTGTGCTATGGACACATAATGCAAAATACATCGCCACAGAAAGGAAGTTATCCCAAGAAAAGTGCGGAGTAGTTTGAGGTTATTAGGGGAGGGGCATACTTTCGATTGCAGCTACCTTGTCGGGATCAGTGGGCATGCCTTGGGGTGTGATGATGTGGCCTAACACTTTCATTGTCTGTTGGGCGAAATAACACATCTTAGTATTGACTTTAACATTGAATTGGTGTAATCTTTTGAAGACTTTGTGGATATTGGCGATATGTTCATTGAAGATACGACCTAGTATAAAAATATCCTCAATTTAGGCGATTGTTGCAATCCGTCTCAGGGGGCCTAAATGCTTGTTGATGAACATTTGAAAGTATTGGGGTGAGTTGCTGAGGCCCACTAGCATTCTTCGATAATCGAATAACCCACCCCAACAATGCTAAAAGCCAATTTGTGACGATCCTGAGGTCGAACGGGGTTGCTATAGAAGCCAGAAAATAAGTCCAGGCTCATGATGAAAGGGGAATGTTGCAGAGCATTTAAAATGTCCTCAGTACGAGGTAGTGGATAATGCACCCGAGTAAGATGTTTATTAAGTCTTCGAAAATCGGTCAACAACTGAAGGCAGCCACTTCTTTTGGAGATGACAAGGCTAGGGGCAGAATATGGGGAATAAGTTTCTTGGATAGTTCCAGCATCGACCATATCGTTTATTTGAAGTAAAAGGTCGTCACGCACCTTGGGACTGATTCGACAGGGGCGAGTAGCAATGGTTTGTCAGTATCTAAGTTCAGCTTAATTTCAAAATCCCTCGCCTCTGTGAGCTCTAATATAGAATTATCAAAACAGTCATCATAGTGCATTATAATATCTTGAATGGCTCGTTTCTGGGAGGAGAAAGGTTATCATTAACGAAGGACCCTGAGGGGGTTGGTTTTCTAAAGCCTCGATAGCATTGCAACAACGGGTAATGGACACATAGTCGGGTATTTCTGTGCTATCGGAAACAATAGGTATTTCTGTGATTTTATTCTCATTGTGGGCGTGGATAAAGAGAATATCGTATTTTAATATAGGGATAATGTTGTATTTCTTAAGAAAGTCCACGCCCAAAATTATATCTTGCTGGAGGTTGTCAAGAATTAAAAATTTCTGTGGATAAGTGTGACCATCGATATTTAAGTTGATAGTAGTTTCAAACTTTGGAGGGGGCAAAATTGGCATGGTTGCAACTAATGTAATGTTTGCATTAATGGGGAAAGGGGCTGATCCGATAAAATCATGCTGGCCACACAGCTGCATAAACACCCTGTGTCTACTAACGCATAGTATTGTTTCCCTTAATAGTAACAAGTACGCATGGTTTTGCAGTACTAATAACTTTCAACTGACATGGTGAAAGGGGAGTAGCACGCTATGGTTTCTCTGTTCCATTTCGAGGCGTGGATCCGCTCAGCATGTTTTCTAACAAAGGCTTGTTAGGCAACCAAGGCAAACAAGGCGCCCTTGTTTTGAGAACACTCAGCATGTGCTACAGTGTGGGTGGGAGTGGAGTGGGTCACAAAAACGGCACGCAGTGTCAGCTGGAATTTATTCTTGAACCGACGAAAGCGGTCACCAATGTCCATGGAAAAAGCAAAATTTTGATTGGGGAAAAGTGGGGCACTGGCGACTCTTATGTCCTACGTAGAGACACAAACACACAGCTATCGCTAGCGAGACTATGGGGACCGAGAACTGCTGGCTGTGCTGCAGGGAATTGCTGTGATGTGGCAACGTTGCATTCTCACTCACAGGGCGCTGAAGGTGTGGCAACCGTGGCCTGATTTGTGCAGGGGGGAAATGCTGTGCTTGCGAGTGTCGCTGCGGGCGGGCTTGGGATGCGCTGTTTGATGTGTTGGCATATTGTGTAACCACTTTACATACAGCGGCATGGAAATAATATTTTAGTAACTGTGGTATCTAATGACAATGTAAAACAATTTGAAATTTTGAATAATGATGTGTATTAATCGGATATATAACATATCTAACATATGTTACAATGTTTAGAAATGAAAACACAGAAACTACAATTGTACATACAGCAATACATACAAGCCCAATTGTATACACTAGACATATTGTGGATTATTATATGTTCTGTTGTTCTGAATTTATTTGACTTAATGAGGTACTGGGCTTGTTCACATTCCCACATTTATGCTGTTAGGTTAATCGGAAATATATAACTTATTTGTAAACTGTACATAATAACTTATAATTTAAAACAACTGAAAAATGGCAATGTCTCGCCCATATTAAAAACCACAATCTTTCTCACTCTAATCAGACACACGATAACTATTCTTTTCAGGTTACCTGTTTTCAATCATTTATCTCGTAGTATTTGTTAGTACTAACAATAAATTATTGATAACTATTCTACATTGGTGAAAATTAATTTTAGTGAATTTCTTAGAAGCTTAGATTTCAGGTATGCGTTGATGTATCACTGACAGTAATATCATCAGTGATAAAAATAAATCATGCGAAAGAGTACCAAGACAATTAAAATACATACACCAGTACCTTACCCAGGATTCAAATTCAGAAAAACTCCTAAAATTACGGTAGCGTGCAATGAATTGCTTCACGAAGGTGAAATTCGGAGCATCAAATTCGGATGTAATAAGTCTAATGTTTTGAATGATAGGGTTCACTAACTTAGTATATTTAAATGACAATAATTTAAAAAAATGGGTCTGAGCCACTAAAAACACATAAGTTTTCATGGACTTCCATAATGCCACTCATGTAAAAAAAAATTGGTGGAAAAATCCGTTGATTGGTTTCCGAGAAATGACATAAAAAAGGTATTTTTTAAACAGGGATATATTATAAAAAACTGCCTTAAAAGAGTTTCTGAATAGGTGTTTCCAATAGACACCATAAGCAAAATTTTGATTGCATTTGGTTAAATTGTTAAATAGTAATGCCAGACATATCTAAATATTTATATCGCCACCATTTTGAAACTCAATGTCTGGTCATATTTAAATCATGTAAATTTATAAAGCTTCTGTAACTGTCTCCAACTACTTGTCCAAGTCCCGCGCTTGTGGTCTGACCGTTCAACGTAATAATAAGTTTATGATTATAAACTACTCGCGGTTTCTTCACACTTTTTGAACTAAACCTTTGAAAAATCACCCCGTGTATGACATGATTGGTGGTTTACGAAATAATGCCATGTATCCCAAACATTTTTTAATTTTTTGCTAACAAAAAAATGCCTTGTTCAACCGAACTTTTAATTATATTTTATTTGTAAACTATATTATTTCGTTTAAACTAAAATGCATAAATATACTGCATCATATATATCATGTGGCTGATTGCTTTGATATTGATGGTAATCAGCAATGGATTTTTACGTGAAGAATATCTCAACAACATTTTTGTCATTATAGCAGGACTGACAATCTATTTGGGTTCGATCATTCAAACCCTAAAATTGATTGTTTGGCGAAGACAGTTACTGTCTCCAATCTATTTGATTGGATTATGCAT